>OX344730.1:30960000-32160000 GCA_947034835.1 Ballota nigra
ATCAATGTGGCGTTAGAGAACCGTTATAACACGTACAGCTTCAATGGGAAGAAAAAGCTAGTTCTTTCTACTACAAGCTGGCTAGGAGGGAAGAACGATTTCGTGGGCATTGCATATCTCACTGTTGGTGGATTGTGCTTTTTCTTGGCCATGGTTTTTGCCCTTATTTATCTAGTTAAACCAAGGTATGACGATCTCTCACCTTTTCTGAGCACAATCACTGTTAATATTTGATTGTAGGAAGTCTAAACTTGAAAAACTTATGATTTATGTCTCAGGCAACTTGGAGATCCGTCTTATTTGTCGTGGAATCGAAACCCAGGAGGTCACTAATGGTAAATAATGTATCAGGCATTCAATTGGATATATATATATAGCCTACGGCTGTCTCAGAGCTTGCTCCTCTTCTCTTAATTTTTGTAAGATGTGTGCATAAACCTCCATACGATGTATTTTAGGACGTGAAATATGTATCTTATTAGGGTTTTATGAGTTGATCTCAATCTACTTATTAATGTCAATTTATTCATTTTGAGCACCCGGTGCCCATTTTCTTAAAACTGTGATGTTTATCAATGGTTATTTATGCAGTTGAAATGGAATGATCTAAAAGCTTATAAGAAACTCAATACATGCATAAATGCATTAAACCAGTTTGCCTCCCCTGTTCTCTAAATAGGATCCATCTAACAAGGATATGGGTTCTCTCAATTTCTAACAAATTCAGAGATAGAGACATAAAAAGAAAGAACTAGTCTTATATAAAAAGTTTTACCGTACAACTGGTCTTCAACTACCAAGTGATACTTTTGAATGAAACAACTAATACTAGACGACTAAGACATTTCAATAAATGTACAATGAAACAATTTTACATAAAGACTTTGGCAAAGAGAAAATAGTGTTGGTTCCACTTGATTTATTTCGCTCTTCAAATCTTCAAGAATTTGACGCTGAGGCCCCAGTCAGTGTCGGAGTTGGCGCCTAGCCCAGTTTAGAACATCGTATGATATTGCTATGGTATGCCAAAAGGTACAAGTTCATACCTTGAGGTTGGGGATAATATAAATATCTACCTCACTATAGGAACCTTGTATGTAATTCTTTCTTCAGTTCCTGCAGCTGGAACAACTTGCTCTCGGGGAGACGTAACTCGTAAGGTCTGTGTTGGCGCAGAAAACAAGCTTCACAGTACTCTAAGTAAAACATTGGAGAGATATTCGCCTTCTGGATACGAAGGATCAATGGGATGATCGCAGCCTGCTCCAGCTTGGCGTACGACTGTGATCTTTCTACCTGCCATGGTTGCTGCACCCTGAAAAAATGGAAACAACGAGCAAATGTTTCTCTCTAATAAGTTGCTCTAGTTACACACATTTTATGCTTGTAGAAAAAAGTGAGCAAGTGTGACAATCACGCAGCAATGAGTTTCAGATGTGTCTTAATATGAGACGAAAAGTGGAGATCATAGTCTTAATTATCTAATATACGAGAAAAATAAAATCACGGGATACAAATGATGCTGAGTCTGTCCAATGGCATTTCATGGTGAACACAACATCCATATTTTACTGTCCGAGTAAATTAAAGCAGTCATAAGAAAATACTTGCCTGTAGAACGCGTAAGAACATCCCACTCTGGGTCATAGCTCCTGAACATGAACACGTCATCAGCAGTCCACCCCTTCTTGTTATTTGCATAGCCAAGGAATTTAAATTCCTATACATGCCAGATGCGCTTTGCAATACCTAAATAAGTAAAGAATCACTAAGTGGAGATGGAAAAAAGCGCAAAATGTACCACCTTAAAGAAGCCATCATAAGTCATGAAATCTTAAAGAAGCCATCATAAGTCATGAAACGTAACAACCCAAACTTAGGATATGTTTGCAAACTCTATTAACAGCTTCTAGGATCACATAGTGATTCTAACCCATTTTATAGAGTTTGCAAACACCACCTTAGTTAACGAGATATAAAGCATCAAGAACATCATTTTACCTTTTTACTCGGAGCTAGTTTTGGTGGATCCAGAATAACTATATCCCAAGAATTACCTTCAGCTATTGCTGTCTTCATAAAATGTGTAGCATCATCTTTCACAAATGATATTATTCCCGAATCAAGGTTATTGAGAACAATGTTCTCCTTAGCAATGTCTATGGCCGGAGAAGACGAATCAACACCTTTAGAGGGAAGAATAGTATCATTCAAATACAGAATATGATGCAAAATAAATAATAATGCAGGAAGTATCATCTATGCTAACACTGTCCTATGGCTTTACGTGGAATAAATTGATGAAAGGTACAGTTCAGACATCCTAATATCATCTGCTCTATATTGATTTAGAGCTCACCCTTCAGAATGTTTTGCTCATTGATTTAACTTATATCTCCTATTTACAAGTCCACAACTCCTCTGAATAATCAGTAGGTTGCCTGGATACATGAGAATTTCATCGAGTTCAGTTTTTGTTTGGCCTCTAATGAAGGATATCGTCAATACATCAACGATGATAAAAGTGAAAAGATATGAATATACCAGTTACACTAAGAGCACCACCACTTGCTGCACTTAGAGCAAATCCACCAGTATAACAGCAAATATCAAGTACTTTCTGACCCTCAGAAATTGATGATATATACTGGCGGTTTTCACGCTGATCGGCATAGAAGCCAGTCTTTTGCCCCTCTAAGGAGACTAAATAGGAAATGCCATTCTCCACAACCTGTTTAAGACTCATGCATAAGCAAAAAAGTCTACATAACAACATTATTTGGATGATAACCTGTGCAAGATATTATATCACAAGAGATACCTTTCAATTTTAGGAGTTTTACCTTAACCATTTTGGGAGAGTTTGATAAATCCACACCTCGTGAATCAGACAAATTCAACCCTTCCTCCTTTAAGATATCAATGGATGGTCTCCAGGTTACATGGTTGATATGGTTTATTTTGGTGATGCAAACTTTAATTTGTTCTTTATACTTTTCAACCCAAGCCGCTGAGGACGCCACCACTGCTTCATCTCCAAAAACATCAACTATAAGCCCTGATAACCTGCATTAAAACACATACGATTAAATAAACACGAAATGTTTACAAGTATTTGATAAATGAAAAGTATAGGGAAGTCCCACCGATCTCCTTCACTGTTAACAAGACGATATGCATTCCTCTGAGCTGAAGGAAGACCGAGCTGCTCTCTTAAAGCAGCAGCAGCCACAATTCTGATTTCAACCAGTCTTTCCACATTCAGCGCACAAGATGGATCCCTGTACCCATTGAACGATGGAGCTTAGGGATTTTGGAAAGTAAACCACAGAATAAATGATGAGAATTTATGGGGAAATTACCGTGATGCTTCGTCTTCTAGCTGCATAAGACGAACACAGAACATTGAAGCTGAATTGTATAAACCCCAACCGATTGGTTTCTCTGCTCCATCAGCAACCAGGACAACATCCCCTGTTACAGGGGGTGGTCTACCGATTATCCTATCAACGGCCCCACTGTACACCATCGGGCTACCATCTTTAAACAGTTGAGTCTTCCCCTTTTTCAGCACAACCTTAGCAATGCCTATAAATCAATTCATTGAAACTAATCAATAAAATGCAAGATTTGGTTAAAGGTCTGTGTTTTGGAAATTTTACTTGGTTTAAGAACATACATCACGAGTTTAAACCACTGCCTGTTGGTTCACAACATGAAAGCTCGTTCAAAAAACTGAATTTCAAAAAAAAAAAAAAAACCTAGGTTGTGAACAGCAGACACCCAATTTGAAATGTTGAACAAAATTCAGCAAATTGGCATTCAGTTCTTACTGACTAGGTAACCTTTCAAAAGTTAATGAGGAGGACAAATTTCCGGAAGACAAAATTCTGTGGAAATTGGACCAATAACCCAACCTAACAAAACATTCATGAGAAAAGAGAGGCAATGGTAAATAGAGAAAAGAGGAAGTGAACGAGAGTACCTTTGGATTGATTGGAAGCGAGGGTGGGGGCAGCGCAGGGCGGGGCGGGAGCAAGAGAGAGTATTCTTGATATGGCGAAGCGACCCCCCACCACCATTTTTGCAACTCAAATTATGCAACACTCAGATTCAGAGTATATTAATCATATATGTTTCGGCTGCATTTTATCTGTTTGTATACAACTTTTTGGCGGTGTTTCTATTTCAGAATCAGGATTCAATCCGCTGATGAAAACTTCCCACTCGCTATTACTTGTAGGCTCAAGGCTGTAGCCCAAAGACCATCTCAAAATCCTACCAAAACTAATATCCCCTGTTCTTGGTTTGTTATTTATATTGAAGACTTTAAGCCTTTGTTTTTTTGGGTTAATTGCAAAAAAAATCACGAACTTTATAATATTTATCAATTACAACATGAACTTTTAAAGTTTGCAATTCGATACACGAATTAATTTATTATCGCAATTCGATACATGATGTAAATTTTTGGGATATTCTACATATGATGTAAATTTTTCAGCAATACTAACACTACGTGATAGCCTAAGTCACCACCGAAAATATGTCACACGCTACATCAAATATCAAATCTTGAAGAAAAAAACATTTTTTAAAAATTTTAATTTTTTTTTAATAAAATATTGTTCAAACACGGTGTAATAAGAGTGAAGATAGTAAAAAAAATTATTTCATAGTATCCGTACAAGTTTGTATGATATGAGACATTTTTTTCTGCATAAACTAGACAACACCAAATTTTATAATCAATTATTAAACGTATTTGAACAATATTTTATATAAAAGAACTTTTTGAAATATTAATTTTTTTTTTTTTTGCAGATTTGGCATCTCACGTGGTGTGTGAAGTATTTTTGGTGTCAGCTCTGGCTGCCATGTGAACGTACATATCTCCAGAAATTTACACCATGTATCGAACTACAGTAATAAATTAGTTCATGCATCGAATTGCAAACTTTAAAAGTTCATGTTGTAATTGATAAAAACTACAAAGTTTATGATTTTTTTTGCAATTATCCCTTGTTTTTTTTTGGATTTTAAAAACATTTAATTGATTTTGGAATTTAAAATTTATTTTAGTTTGATGAAATCTTAATCCTATAAATAATTTATACAACACTAATTTATTTTTACATAATAAAATTAAAATCTACCCTACTCAAAATTAAAAAAGAAAACAGATTTTAAAAACCTTATAAATTACAAAAACCACTCATTTTCAAAAATCAAATTTTAAAAGTCATTTAAAATAAAAAAATAACATGACCTAATTTTCTGAACTTCAAATCATATTCGTTTTGTATTAAACTTTATTGAAAATAGAAAAAATGTACAATTTGAACATGAACTAAAATCTTAATGTTACTAATTACCTTTTAATATCTTCCCAAATTACAATTATAATTGGCTGAAATTGCAATTTTTTTCCTTTTTGGGGGGAGGGAGGGGCTGGAGGCTAATCTTAATAACTAATAAAGAAGAGGATGCAAAATCCTATATGGCAAGCCCATCCTCTTCTATTTCAAATATTTGTTATATGGTTAACTTGGAATGTTATGAGATCTAGATCATAGGATTTTGTTAATTGTACTAGTATTTCGCCCGTGTGATGCACGGTTAGAATATTTATACATATTTATTTAACAAATTTAAAATCTAAATGTTGGTAAAAGGTTTTCGCGGGTTCTTTTCTCGCGGATATTTCAAAAACAAAAAGACTAATGTTGAAAAAAATAGAGTGAATTTTAATTTTAATTCAGTTGCAGAGTAAAATACTACTACTCCCTCCATTCCCTCTTAATAGTCACACTTTTTTATTTGAGATGTTCCATAATAATATTCACACCCCAAGTATAGAAATAAAACACACTCACACTATCTACTTTAATTAAAAATACACTTCATTCATTTATTCAAAAAGTCAATAAAACAGTTTTTTCTTAAAACATGTGTCACCCCAAGTGTGAATATTAATAGGGGACGGAGAGAGTATTAAATAAATTTATTGAGAAACAAATAAATTAAATGATACACTACTAAATAATAATAATAATAATAATAATAATAATAATAATAATAATAATAATAATAAAATTAAGACAATAAAAATTGCATAAACAGGCTTTAAATCAGATAATGACTTATATTTAAAAAGAGTATGTCAAATATAATACAATAATATGAAAGTAATACTGACAATAATAAAGTATTTAATATGTATTACATAATCTACATTGCTAAAATATAGAAGAAAAACGTTAGAAATTTGAAAAAGCCTATCACTTATTTAAAATAATCCTAACCATCAATAAATTTATAACTAATATACTCTGCATAAATAAATTCATCACATCTTCAACCATCCTAAAGGATCTAAAATGGTTGCATTATTTTTTAAAAGTAAAAAAAAAAAGTTATGGGCAGTTTTATGCATGAGATGTATCTTATTAATTTTGTTAAGGGATATATATTAAATGGAAGAGCATGTATAGAGTGATATTGGTTTATATATGAATCACTGTAGGGTATTAGTTGTTTTCACTGTGTTGATGACCTCTTCTAATTGATGGTGATTAGTGTTATTTTTTCTAGTTAAGATCATCAAACAAGATCAAATGATCATGGAATTTAGCTAAGTAATGTTCAAGAAATGAATTTGCAAGAACTTGGGCTATTTTTGAATTATGGAACCCTCACTTATTTCATGCAAATGAGGGAGTATTTATAGAAATACAAATGGGTCATGTGTCACCATCATAGTCATTCTACCATTGGATATTTGTCATGTGTTAGGACACTTGTACTACATCTAAGCTATTGTCCATTGGATGGGTGTCAAGTGTTAGGATACTTGGACTACATCTAAGCTATTGACTGTTGGAGTTCCCAATGTTGTACTTGACCATTAGGGTTACTCAGTTGCTTTCCGTGGTGACCAGCTGCTCGTCTTAGTTCCTCGCCCAGCTGCTAGCCTCGACTCCTCGCCCAGTTGGTAGCCTCGACTTCTCGCCCAGTTGCTAGCATAGGCTTCTTGCCCAATTGCTAGCCTAGGCTTCTTGCCCAGCTAGTCGCCTCCGCATCCCGACTCGCTGGTCGCCTCCGCATCCCGACCAGCTGGTCGTCTAAGCATCCCGGCCAGCTGGTCGTCTTCGCATCTCGCATCTCGACCAGCTAGTCGTCTTCGCATCCCGGCCAGCTGGTCGTCTTTGCATCCCGACCAGCTGGTCGTCTTAGCTCCCCGGCCAACTGGTCGTCTTAGCACCCCGGCCAGCTGGTCGTCTTACTCAGTTGTGAGTCATTTGCTCAGGTATTCATCATTAAGCTTAATGTCTTAATTATCCTTTGTTGACCCTTTGCCTAGCTGCCCGCCTACCAACAATTGCCCCCTAGCTTGATCTTTTGTTAGGATATATATTGACTAACTGAGATAAAGCTACGACTGATATCTTTTTTCACGAAGGGCGAGCAGTCGAGCAGGTGGGATTTGATTTTTCTCGGAGGTGGGAATATCGGGCGAACAACTGGGTGCGACTTTTCGTATGGCGGCGGTTGATTTCCCGAGGCATGGGAGACGAGGCGTCGCATTAGTCACGCGCACTCCCATGTTTGTACATAGGGGCCTATGAATTTTTGAGATTTTGCATTTTTGACCCCATCCTTTCCCTTATAAATAGTTCAAACTTTTGCTTCCTTCCCTTTTTTTTAACCATCGTCGTGCGTCCGGTCACAAATCATCACTGCGCCGCCGCCGTCGTGTCGCCGCCATATTGAGTATATCAAAGACAATCCACCCGCACCCGGGTCCACTCTGTTCATTGCCGACTTTGCCGCTATGGACTTCCCCATGGATATCTTCGATGAGGATATTAATATCATGCCCCCTACTTATGGAGGCCAACCAGAGGGCGCGACATCAGCGCCCACCGATGAAGTTTTTTTTAAGGCTTGCAATCACTCCCTCTAACTCCAATACATAGAGCAGGTGCTTCAACTGCTCCCGGCGAGCAGCGAACGTGGCGGCGATCAACACTGTTGATGCTCCTTTTCCTCCCGCTTGAAGGCTCTCTTAATAGTTTACAATATGACTCATCTTTTGTACTCTTATTGTTTCTATTGTAAACTTTTTGACTAGTGGAATGAAAATCTTTTGTTTACAATTTGCGCATTTATTTCTTTGTCTTACTCAATTGCTCGCCTATTGCTTTGCAAGTTTGCATACAACTTCTGTTAGTTTCTAAGTGTTTCTTTTATTATTTCTTTTAAGGTAAACACTTAGTGAAATTTTCAAGCTGGTCATTTGGTTCTCATAGAACTTGACCTTTAATTGTTTGGGCATTTCTGGTCGCATGTGGACTTGGCCTTGTATTAATGTGGGCCCTTGGTCTATTATGGACTTAGCCTTATTTTTGCATTTATTAAGCTCAGTTGTACGTCTTATGACAGACTTGTGCTTTGCAAGTTTTGGGCGAGCAACTGAGTAGTTTAGGACTTAGCCTAGTGGCTCAATATTCCAAATTCAAATATGCACGACTGTTCGCCTAGCAAAAATAAACTCTAAAATGCACAACTACTCGCCTAACGATGCACAACTGCTCGCTTATATATATAAACTTGTGCAAAATTTTTAAATTTATAGAAATTTACAAGGGACTTACAAAAGATTTACATGGTAAAACTTCTGACTTACAGGACTTTATTGATAGTACTTCTTAAGTAAAGTTGCATTCCAGGAGTATTGGGACGACTTGTCTTCCATGTCTTCAAGGTTGTATGTGCCGTTGTGCCACTTATTTGTCACCTTGTATGGGCCCTCCCAAGTCGGGCCGAATACTCCTGGTGGTGTTGCCAAAACTTTCCGAAGTACTAAATCTCCAATTTCGAAATCTCTTACTTTTACTTGATAATTATAGTACTTTGGTGCTCTTTTCTTGTAGATCGCATTTTTCATCTCTGCTGTTATTCTTTTTTCTTCAAGTAAGTCCAATTTTGTTGCCAGTGCAGAGTTGTTCGCCTCTTCGTCGAACGCAGTTGTTCGTTCTGTTGGGATTTTCAACTCTACTGGTATCACTGCTTCTGTCCCGAATGCCATTGTGAATGGTGTTTCACCCATGCTTGTTCTGTGAGACACTCGGTATGCCCACAACACTTCTGGCAATTCTTCGGACCATTTTCCCTGTTTGTCGGCTAAGCGGATCTTCAAAATGTGTTTGATTATTTTGTTTACGGCTTCCACTTGGCCGTTCGACTGGGGGTGGTATGGTGTTGAAAAATGTTTTTTCATTCCCCATTTTTCACAAAAATCTCTTATCTTTTTCCCTTCAAACTGTTTTCCATTATCTGTTACAATTGCTTGAGGTACCCCGAAGCGGCAAACAATGTTTCTCCAAATGAAGTTGATCATTTTTTCTTGCGTAATTCGCACAAGCGCTTCTGCCTCAGCCCATTTCGTGTAATAGTCTACTGCTACCACTGCGAATCGAACATTTCCTTTTCCCGGCGGAAAAGGCCCGATGAGGTCAATTCCCCATTTCGCAAATGGCCACGGACTATTGACTGAAATCAGTTCGTGTGGAGGCTTGTGGATATTTGGGGTGAATAACTGACACCTGTGACAAGTTCGGGCAACTTTGATTGCATCCTGGAGGAGGGTCGGCCAGTAATATCCTTGTCTTACGGTTTTGTATGCCAATGCCCGTCCTTCAGCGTGATTTCCGCATACGCCTTCGTGTATTTCTTTCAACATTGCTTGCCCTTGCCCCCTAGCCAAGCATTTCAGGAGTGGGAGTGAAAATCCTCTCTTGTACAGCTGTTCATCCATCATGGTGTATCTTGCTACTCTCCTAACCAACCTGCTAGCCTCCAATGGGTTATCTGGTTTTTCATTATTCTGTAGATATTTGATGATCGGCGTTCTCCAATCATCTTCCCCCAACTCTTCGTCAACTTGATAGATTTTATAATCCTCGATTGATGGGTTGGATATCCTCGTCAATGTAACCTCAGATAACTTTGCTGGTCCGATGCTAGTTGCTAGCCGAACGAGTGCGTCTGCTTGTGTATTGTTGTCTCTTGGTACCTGTTCGATGTATATTTGTTCGAACATGGAGGCCAGGTGAGCAACAATTTTCTGATACAAAGCCATGTTATCGTCCTTCGCCTCGTACTCTCCTCGAACTTGGTTGACAATCAGCTGTAAATCTCCGAAAATTTCTAATTTTCTTACCCCAACTGCTAATGCTAGCCGCAATCCAGCGATCAGTGCCTCATATTCTGCTTCGTTGTTCGTCACCCTAAACTCAAAACAAACAGCTGAAGTGAAGACCTGTCTGTCTGGACTTATCAAAACTATTCCTGCCCCCGACGCTGTGTTGGTAGATGATCTGTCAAAGTACATGTGTCAGGGATGATTATGTCCTCTCGTCGGATCTAGGGGGAAAGTCAGCTCAACTATGAAGTCGGCTAAGGCCTGCCCCTTGATCGCTGTTCGAGGAGCATATGAAATTCCGATCTGGCTAATTTCCAAGGACCACTTCAGGAGGCGACCAGCTGTATCGGGTCTGTGCAGTATCTGTTTGAGCGGGAATGTTGTCAATACCTCCACCTGGTGGTCGAAAAAATATAGACGGAGCTTTCTGACACTCATCACTAGTGCGTATGCCAGCTTTTTTGTTGGCGAATATCTGAGCTCTGCTTCATGTAAAGCCTGACTTACGTAGTAAATGGGTAGGTGGAACTTTCCTTCTGCTCGAACGAGTACTGAGCTGATTGCAACTTCTGAAGCTGTCAGGTATAAATATAACGTCATCCCTGGAATCGGCTTGGCAAGAATTTTTGTGTCACTGAGGTATTCTTTCAGCTGTTCGAACGCTTGTTGACAAGCATTTATCCATTACTTTCCCTTCTTTATTGCCTCGAAGAATGGTCTACACTTATCTCCGGATCTTGAGACGAACCTGTTCAAAGCTAATAGGCACCCGGTTAGCCGTTGGACTTCTTTTACTGATCTGGGTGGCTGCATTTCCATGATTGCTTTCACCTTCACTGGATTTGCTTCGATTCCTCGCTGACTGACTAGATGTCCCAAGAATTTCCCAGAATGGACTCCAAAACGGCTCTTCTTAGGGTTTAGTTTCATGTTGTAGGTCCGAAGTATTTCGAATGTTTGGGCCAGATGCTGCAAGTGATCTTCCTTCTTTGGGCTTTTAACAACAATATCATCCACATACACTTCCATCGTCTTTCCGATGTGGTCATCGAACATCTTGTTGACCAACCTCTGGTACATGGCTCCGGCATTAATCAGCCCAAATGGCATCCTTTTCCAGCATAATAAATTTTTTTGTTGGTATAAAATGTTGTGTGCTCCTGATCGTCCCGATGCATCGCAATCTGGTGATATCCTGCAAATGCGTCCATGAATGTGAGGAACTCATGTCCAGCTGTGCTATCGACCAGTTGGTCGATATGTGGCAACGGGAAGTTGTCCTTTGGGCAAGCGGCATTTAGGTCCGTGAAATCAATACACAATCTCCATGCCCCGCTCGCTTTTTTTACTAACACTGGATTTGCCACCCATTGTGGGCACAGGGCCTGTCTGATCAGATCGTTGTCCAATAACTTCTTGACCTCCACTTCAAGCGCTTCATACTTGTCGGCCCCGAACTTCCTCCTCTTCTGATGGATCGGCTTTTTCCTCGGGTCGATGTTGAGTCTGTGGCAGGCATGCTCAGGGTTAATGCCTACCATATCTGCATGTGACCATGCGAACACATCGAGATTTGCTTTAAGAAACTCCATTATTTTGGATCTGTATGGCTCTGGGAGCTCAGATCCTATGAAGAGTTCTAAGCTCTCTTGGTTCGGGTCGACCTTTATTGCCTCTAACTCTTCGACTGGGGTAGCCCTTCGTTTCTGGCCTTTCCAACGAGGGTCGATAATAGGCCCTCCACGTTCAATTCGTCCTCGACTTCCATCGACTCCGCGCCAAGTCGTGGTTCAATATCCTCCGCCTCAATGTTGACTGTTGTTGCGTGCTCTACTCTGTTGCTGGTTGTTGCAGTTTCTTCGTCTTCCACATGGCTTAACTGCTCGTCCTTGCTCATTTGCTCGCCACCACTCTGCCGCTCGTCCCCGCACAGTTGTTCGCCTTTGCACAGCTGCTCGCCTCGGTACAACTATTCATCACTGCACAGTTGTTCGTCTTCGCACAGCTGCTCGCCTCGGCACAGCTGTTCGTCACTGCACATCTGTTCGTCTTTGCATAGCTGCTTGCCTCGGCACAGCTGCTCGTCTACTTCCATCATCTCTATATCGATAGAGTTCATAGTTTCGTTGGGAGTGGATGGTCTATCTTCACCACAGCTGCTCGGCTGTTCGTCCACCATGTTGACTCTATGATCTTTCGGTTGTATTTGCAAGAGGCACTCACGAGCTTTCTTCTGGTCACCCTTGACTGTGCCTGCACCTTTTGACGTGGAAAATTTTACACAGTAATAGTACGTCGAAACGGCTGCCTTAAATTCATGTTAAAAAGGACGGCCGAGGAACCCATTATAGGTGGACTGTTGATCTACAACTAGGAAGTCTATCATCCTATTTAGCTTCCTCTCAGGGTCCTCGACCGATACAAGTTCAACTGCTAGCGTAATCACTCCTAGAGGGACGGTCACAACATCTCCGAATCCCACAATTCTATGATCAAAATCTTTTATGTATTCGGCATATTCTCCTAACTGATCCAATGTGCTCTTGAACAGGATGTTTGTGTAAGAGCCAGTGTCGATAAGTAGACGGTGTACTTTCGTTCCCATAATGTTAGCACAAATGATTAGCGAGTCGTTGTGAGGGGTGAGTACCCCGTCTAGATCTTTCTCCGAGAAAGTCAAATTCCCGGTTTGCTTGGTTGATGGATTTACACCGACCTCCACCACTTGTGCTACTGCTCTCAACTCCGCTTTTTTTTTCTTTTTGACATGGGTGGTCTCCCATCAGAACAACCACCTACTAGTCTAGTTGGTTCTAGCATTAGGATCTCCGGGACTGGTCTTGTTTGGGCTGCGGGGACCTTTCTTCCTTTCTTACCCGTCCTGCTCGGTTGTTCGTCGCTGTCATCGTCATCTGAGCTGGATGGTACTGCTTTTCTCGGCCTCTTACCCGGTTCTCTCTTCACGAACTCAGATAGCTTTCCTTCCTCATAGAACCTCCACAACTGCTTTAACAAATCTTGGCATTCACTTGTGAAGTGGCCGATATTCTGATGATATGCACAGTATTTGTTCGGGTTCAATTTTCCTCTTTCCTGCCTTCTCTTTTGTGGTTCCGACAACATCTCTTTGCCTTTAACGTTGTTGTACACAGCGTCCACAGACATGGTAAGGACTTGATTCAACTTCTCTTTTAACTCAGCTCCCTCGTTGAACGACTTCATGTTCTTTGGAGCTTTGTAGTCATTTTCTCCAGACTTCTTGCCAAACTTCTTCGGGTCGACTTTATCTCCCATTTCTTTGTGTAGGGCCTCTTGCATGGACACGTGAATTCATGCCTTATTTCTAAATTCCGCATACGTCTTCGGACAAGTCAGATGCATCTCTCTCCATAGATCGGTTCCTTTCTTCAATCCAGCCATCACTGCTACTATCTTAGTATCCTCACTCACCATCTCGCCCTCCAGTAGAACTTTATCAAATCTTTCCAGAAACTGTTTATCCGACTCCTCGTCTCCATGCCTGATGTTTGTCAACCGGTGTCTATGGGTTAAGTAAGACCCGACAGATGAGAAATAAGACAGAAACTCCTTGCTCAGTTGGGCGAAGGAGCTGATGGAGCTGGGAGCCAGTGCTGAAAACCACCTGTGTGGGCCATCTCCAAGGGTTAGTGGGAAATTTCGACACTGTGTGGCATCAGTTGCCCCCATTGAGATCATGAAGTCCGAATACTTCGTCATATAAATACGGGGGTCCGACGTTCCTTCATACAAATTGATGGCTAGAAACTGTATCTTCTTTTGGATCGGTGCATTGAGGATTGACGGAGATAGTGGTGAGGATGGGAGAACAGTTGATCCGACACCTCTCTGAGATTCTAACTGCTTTTGCAATTCCTCGATTGCTTTTCTCATTTCTTACAATTCACTTGGGGGAGTTCTCTCGTTGGAAGGCTGTTCATCGTGATTGAGTTCGATGACTCCCTCACGACACAGTCCCTCACCAATGGAACGTTTCTCCTGAGTTGTTATCCTAGCAGCATTGCTAGCCTCGTTTGGCCCTAATCGGCCGAAAGCTGATCTCATGATCCGGTCATGTACTGATGGGTGATTAGGCGTGAAATTGTCATGATTCGTAGCGAGAAACGCCCTAGTTTTGGTCGATTTTATTGAGTTTTTAGAGCCAAATGAGTACTATTTCTATACATTGATGAATTTGTCTCTTTGATACTCATAGGTGAATCGAGGACAAAAAACGGAGTTCGTAGGACTTTGAATCAACTCAAACGGATGCCCGGATGAGAAGATATCGAAGAAATACGATTGGTATTAGTACGTGAGAAGAAAAATGTTAGTTGCAAGGAAGGAGTGCCCATTCGAGCACCTTAACTCGAGCACCTCGCTCGAGCAACGTAGGTCGAGCGCTCCGGACTTACATAATATTTTTGCCGCTCAAGGGGCACAGCTCGAGCGCATCATTCGACCACTAGATTCATTCGAGCAACATGGCTCGAGCGCCTCATTCGAGCTATTGATTCATTCGAGCAATGCAGCTCGAGCGCCCCGCTCGACCGGGACAGCTCGAGCGCCTCCGAGGCCTATTTTCCAAAGTTCGTTTTTCGGCCCACGAGATCCAGTTTCGACCCGGTACCTATATATACCTCTTCCAAACTCGTTTTAAAGGACGACTTAGACCACTTGACACAGACACGAGATTTAGATTTAGTTTTTGGAGAGGAAGGAGAGAAGCAAGTTTACTTACGTTTTGTTGAGGTTTTTCGTACGAATTCTTAAGTACTTTTCGTTTCTTAGTTTCTTTTCATTAGCTTTATTACTTTAAATGCTTTGAAACTTCGTTTGAGTTAATTAAATTTCAGTTCTCAGATTTATTTTCTTTTAAAAACCCTAGTTCATGTTTCTTATTTTCTTCGTTCAATTCATTATGTTTATGTTCGTTGTTTCTTCTATTGCTTTTATGTTTGTTAAAGCCATGTCCGGCTAAAACCCTTGCATGCTTAGGGTAGGATGAACTCGTAGAAGTAGGATGTGGGTACGTAATTAGGGTAATTCGTGACGTTAGTTTTAATTCTCTTGATTAATGAATTCTTATAATTAATCTTAACTTTACCTTTGAATTTAGTACGAAAGTATTAGAGAGAGGACGACCGCATCACTCAATAACAATTAGTAGTCTTAACGAGAAGGTTTAGAAAGGGTTAATTCATTTACCGGTTTAGCGAAGGAGGACGACCGCATCACCTTAGTTAAATTGGGGTCTCATTAATTAAGCACAATCCATTAACTTGTTAGTGGATTAGTGAAGTCGAGTGTTAGGGTAAAGTATTAGGGTTTAGAATCTTGAGCTTTCACCTTGCATTCTTAGACTTAGGTTATTTCTTGTGTGTCACAGTTATTCTGATTATGTACCTGCTCCGTTAGTATACGTAGGGATTCCTATCTTAAGCATCACCATCTCTCATTAGAACACAACCTTTAGTTAATTCGTCTTCTTAGTATTTTAGTTTACTTAGTTTAATTTAGTCTTTTAATTAATCTTTCCAAAAATCCAAAACAATACACTCATATTAACTACGACGCGTAGATCTCCAGGGATCTATTCGCATACATACCTTCCCTTGGGTTCGATAATACTTGGTCCCTATACTTGCCCATACTACAGTGAACCCGTACTCTTGCGGGGAAGCTACTAGTAAAAGCTAGTTTATTCGCTTCAAGTCAATAGCGTCGTTGCCGGGAAAGGCGTTGTATACTTTTTGAATAGGACTTGTCGATAGCTTAGTAGTGAGTGCTTTCTTTTCTGTTTTTTTTATTTTTTATTTATTAGGCAGTTGCATTTTGATCCTTCTGCTAGTGTTTCAGGTTTATGAAAACACGCTCACAAGGCAATAAGAGCGAAGAGAGGTTATCTGCAGATCCTGAGACGATAGCAAGGAGAAACCGAGCCTTCTTGAGAAGGATGAACGCGGCCGACCTGGGGAAAGAACCAATGGACATCAATAATGAGTTGGAAGATGCCGAGAATGAGTTTAACCAGGGGTTGAACCGGGTTGACGGCACTGATGGCAACACCAGTAAGAAGCAAGATCCTTTAGGGGATAGTCAGAGCCAAAACCCGGGTGCACAAAACGTCATCAATCCAGCTCAGAATTTTGTCCATAATCCTCTGAACAACTCTGCTTACCCACAAAACCCAAACAACCCTTTCAACAACCCAGTATACCAACATTACCCATACCCACCATACCCTTATCCACTATACCTATATCATCCACCTCCTGTTTACAACCAACCACCTCCAGTTCAACACGTACCCGCACCACCTGTAGTTCCTCAGCCTGTTCCGCAGAACGTAGATCAAAATCTGGCCATTAGAGGAAGGTTCGCGGCACAGCCACAAAGGTACTACGATGGAGTGGCATTGCCTCCTGTTGAGGCAAACAACTTCTCGATATCCCCGGGAATTTTAAAGCTGCTTACTGAGAATCAGTTCAAGGGGGTGATCGGGAAGGAGAATCCTCATACACACTTGAGGAGCTTTCTAATGATAGCCTCCACATTCAATTACAATGGCATGTCTGAAGATGCCAAGAGGCTTAGGCTGTTCCCATTCTCATTGACGGGAATAGCCAAGAAGTGGTACGATAATACGCTTCCGCGGGGAGGTATTACCACTTGGGCCGAGCTCGAGCGTCTGTTCCTCGAGTGATTCTACCCTCCATCTAGGACGATCAAGCTAGGATTGAGATTTCTTCCTTCCGCCAGAAGCAAGGAGAGGACCTACGTCAAGCGTGGGAGAGATACTCAAATATGTTGATCGAGTGCCCGCAGCATGGGTACAATGAGGGAGATATTATGGCATTCTTCTACAGCGGTGCCAACAAGGCGGGGCAAGACCATTTAGACGCTTGTGCGGGCGGAGCATTCCTGAATCAAGGCATAGAGAGGTGTAGAGAGATCGTTGACAACATTGTCACGAATGCCGGGGCTTGGAATGGAGATCCAGATTTTCAGAGAGTCCATCAGGTTGAAGAGGGTGAAGGAACGAGAAGGCTATTGATGGCCATGATGGAGAAGATCAACAACCTCGAGTTGGGGAAGAACTTGGTTGGAGAGCATGCGACAGAGAATGATAGAGTAGACCAGCCAAGTGGACAGCAAGAGGTAGCCAATTACATGGGAGGTCCGTATTACAATCAGAATGGCTACCAAGGTGGAAATCAGTTTGGAAAACCTTCTTATGGTCAGTCATTTGTACCTCCAGGGCCACAGCCGCCTCAAAATCAATGGAGGAACACACAAGGATTTCAAGGAGGGCAGCAGCCTCCTCAAAACACATGGAGGAAGAATGAGAATTTCTCATATGCTAACCCAAAAGCTGGTATTACTGTTCCTGCAGGTGTGGATCCGGGGTCTAAACCTCCTGGTGGAGAAGGCGGTGCATCAACCGAGGAGATGTTGAGAGCGATCCTTCAGAAGGTGGAGGAAGGGAGCAAAAGGGCTCATGATGGTGGGGGGCTCATGATGGTAGGGCATCAAGGAAAGAAGTTCAAACACCACTATTATGAGAGTGAGGGAGGTAAATTTGAGTATGATGTCCCATAAGCTCTTTTGAGCTCGGTCCGGCATGAGGACTTTAAAAATAGTGCTGAATGGGAGGCAACCCATTATTTTTTTATTTGCTTTGAGTTTTTTTTAGTTAGTAAGGAGTTATTTTGAGTCGTATGTTTAACCTCGTATTTGAGTGAGTTGCTTGTAGGCTTGTCTATAAAGGAGTAAAGGTATCATAGAGTTATTCAGATTGAAGGAACCAACTTGAGACAAGGGAGTGTGCAAAGCTATTGAGAGAAATTGAATTATTTGGTTGAGGTAACCCACAACCCCAAACTTAGACCTCTGGCAAGGTCGAAGTTTGGGGGGTGGAGTTTTTTATTTTATGATTACATTGCACATGCATGCACTCCCTTATCTTTGAGTTGAGTTTGATTGATTATTGGTTTGTTGAGATACTCCTTGAGCTGATTTTGATTTATTTTGTTACTCAATATTTCATGCCTATCAACCACCTTCTACTTGTTAGTTGTTATCTTTGAGTATGATTTGATGAGTAGAGTTGAGTTGTGAGGTTGAGTTAGGAGTTTTATTGTGTAAGTAGTTGAGTTAGAGTGGATTTGAGAGAGAACCCGTATGCTTACAAATTTTTCTTCTGAGTGCTTGTGTGATGATTGTGAGAATGCACTAGACTAGCATGGATGTGAAAGTCGTGAGATTTGAGCCTTATGAGATTTTGATGCATGAATTAATCTCTTCGTTTGTGAGTGGATCGTCACCTTAGAGGATGCTAGAACTTGCATGTGCTCTTGCTTCTTGATTGTATCTAGTTTGATATGCCGAATAGAATCTTAGGCCATCTTTGATTTAATTGAGTCACTTAGCCAAAATTTTCCTTACCAATGACATTGATCCCTTGCTAGCCCCTTTGAGCCTAAAGCCTATTTTATTTGCTAGCACATATGAACACTATTCCAATTTTTAAGCCTTTTTGTCCCAATTTGAGTGGAGAATAGGAAAGTGTGAATGTGAAGGGAGTAAATTGAGTTGAAAAAGGAAAAGGTTGTTTGTTGAGTGAATATGAGAAGAAGGTGTGATGAGATTTGAGTTGTGGGAAAGAGAAAAAATTGAGAATGAGTAAAAGAAAAAAAAAAAAGAGCTCATGTGTTTGCGCGAGAAAGAAAAAAGTGAAGTGATTGAAAAAAAAAAGTGAAAGAGTGAGAAAGAAAAAAAAATTTGAAGTGTTGAGAGAATTGGAATTGAAAGTGTGTTGATTGAAAATGGTTGAAGTATTCTGTTCCTCATCTCGAAGTACCGAAGTTTGATTTTCTATTCTCCATTCACCTTAGTCACTTTACCATATTGTTATCCCACCTGTCCAAAGAGCCTACATTACAACCTTGAGAAAGTCCTTTTTGATTCGGCATTGATTTCTAGAGTATGGTCGAAGTTAAGAGCACTTCCAAGCCTATGGCTGCCAATTTGTGTGATTGATTGTTTGAGTGAGTCCCTTAATCATTGACATACACTTGTGAGGGAGCGAAACACATCGTTGAGTGCACATCCATGCTTGATCTTGGTGTTTCTTGTTATTATTGCATGAGTATGATAAAGGAAAGTGAGTGAGTATACGGGTGATTGATTTTTGAAGCTCGAGTTCATTAGCTTGCATGATTGATTCTTTGACTCATCCTTAACAATTTTACTTGACTTATTATTTCATTGCTTGAGGACAAGCAATATGGTAAGTTTGGGGGGGTTGATTAGGCGTGAAATTGTCATGATTCGTAGCGAGAAACGCCCTAGTTTTGGTCGATTTTATTGAGTTTTTAGAGCCAAATAAGTACTATTTCTATACATTGATGAATTTATCTCTTTGATACTCATAGGTGAATCGAGGACGAAAAACGGAGTTCGTAGGACTTTGAATCGACTCAAACGGATGCCCGGATGAGAAGATATCGAAGAAATACGATTGGTATTAGTACGTGAGAAGAAAAGTGTTAGTTGCAAGGAAGGAGGGCCCATTCGAGCACCTTAACTCGAGCACCTCGCTCGAGCAACGTAGGTCGAGCGCTCCGGACTTACATAACATTTTTGCCGCTCGAGGGGCACAGCTCGAGCGCATCATTCGACCACTAGATTCATTCGAGCAACATGGCTTGAGCGCCTCATTCGAGCTATTGATTCATTCGAGCAATGCAGCTCGAGTGCCCCGCTCGACCGGGACAGCTCGAGCGCCTCCGAGGCCTATTTTCCAAAGTTCGTTTTTCGGCCCACGAGATCCAGTTTCGACCCGGTACCTATATATACCTCTTCCAAACTCGTTTTAAAGGACGACTTAGACCACTTGACACATACACGAGATTTAGATTTAGTTTTTGGAGAGGAAGGAGAGATGCAAGTTTACTTACGTTTTGTTGAGGTTTTTCGTACGAATTCTTAAGTACTTTTCGTTTCTTAGTTTCTTTTCATTAGCTTTATTACTTTAAATGCTTTGAAACTTCGTTTGAGTTAATTAAATTTCAGTTCTCAGATTTATTTTCTTTTAAAAACCCTAGTTCATGTTTCTTATTTTCTTCGTTCAATTCATTATGTTTATGTTCGTTATTGCTTTTATGTTTGTTAAAGCCATGTCCGGCTAAAACCCTTGCATGCTTAGGGTAGGATGAACTCGTAGAAGTAGGATGTGGGTACGTAATTAGGGTAATTCGTGACGTTAGTTTTAATTCTCTTGATTAATGAATTCTTATAATTAATCTTAACTTTACCTTTGAATTTAGTACGAAAGTGTTAGAGAGAGGACGACCGCATCACTCAATAACAATTAGTAGTCTTAACGAGAAGGTTTAGAAAGGGTTAATTCATTTACCGGTTTAGCGAAGGAGGACGACCGCATCACCTTAGTTAAATTGGGGTCTCATTAATTAAGCACAATCCATTAACTTGTTAGTGGATTAGTGAAGTCGAGTGTTAGGGTAAAGTATTAGGGTTTAGAATCTTGAGCTTTCACCTTGCATTCTTAGACTTAGGTTATTTCTTGTGTGTCACAGTTATTCTGATTATGTACCTGCTCTGTTAGTATACGTAGGGATTCCTATCTTAAGCATCACCATCTCTCATTAGAACACAACCTTTAGTTAATTCGTCTTCTTAGTATTTTAGTTTACTTAGTTTAATTTAGTCTTTTAATTAATCTTTCCAAAAATCCAAAACAATACACTCATATTAACTACGACGCGTAGATCTCCAGGGATCTATTCGCATACATACCTTCCCTTGGGTTCGATAATACTTGGTCCCTATACTTGCCCATACTACAGTGAACTCGTACTCTTGCAGGGAAGCTACTAGTAAAAGCTAGTTTATTCGCTTCAAGTCAATGGGCGAACAGCTGGGCGTGGTTGTTCCTCGTTCCTCCTGGATGGTTCCCTTCTAGTTATGTTCCTTGTTCCTAGCCTTTCCAAAGCACTTGTTCTGGAGGTACTTTTGCTTGACTCACCTGCTCGACTCAGTGATGATTCTTCTCGACTTCCTAATCGCTCGCTTATAGGAGCTTTCCCTTTATTTCTACGAACTTCGGCACTGTCAGCCTCGTCATGGCGCACATCTTCCCGCATTTTGCTCCGCTGCTAGCCTGTTCGGTTCTACTGCTCGGCTGGTCGTCCCCGGGGCATGCGATGGCCCAATATGCTCTTGTTGTTTTTGCAGCGATTGGAGTATGGCTATTATTTTGCTAACTCCTCGGGATTTCGGGTGAGGGCTTCCACTTCCGGGGGAATTATGTCAATAGTAACTTGGACGTTCCTTCTAGAGGTCGTTCTAACCATCCTTGCATGTCCTTCGGTGGATGAAACCCTAGTCCTTGACCTATGACTCGGAGATGCACTTGATGGTCGATCTTCTTGCGATCTTATCATCTTGATTGCAAAAATATGAGTGATAAGCAAAGGATTGAGGTGATCTTGCGTCCAACTAATACCTTTCTTAAGAGTTACTAGCCTTGTATGTATGAATATGGTGGTTTGAAAACCCTAGTTCATATACACATGCATTCAAACTCTTAAAGTGATGTATATATGGATAACTTTGCTCCGAATAGTGTGCACACTTGGTTTCGGTGGCTTCTTCCCGAATTCCGGCCAAATTTTGCAGATTCTGGTGAAGGTCTTCAAACTTTCTTCGAATTTTTACGAAACGGAGGTTCGACACCGCCCTCCTTCTAGCGCCAATTGTTGATGACCTTTTCTAATCGATGGTGATTAGTGGCTGTTTTTTCTAGTTAAGATCATCAAACAAGATCAAATGATCATGGAATTTAGCTAAGTATTGTTCAAGAAATGAATTTGCAAGAACTTGGGCTATTTTTGAATTATGGAACCCTCCTTTATTTCATGCAAATGAGGGAGTATTTATAGACATACAAATGGGTCATGTGTCACCATCCTAGCCATTCTACCATTGGATATTTGCCAAGTGTTAGGACACTTGTACTACATCTAAGTTATTGCCCATTGGATAGGTGCCAAGTGTTAGGACACTTGGACTACATCTAAGCTATTGACTGTTGGAGTTCCCAATGTTGTACTTGACCATTAGGGTTACTCAGTTGCTTTCCGTGGTGACCAGCTGCTCGTCTTGGTTCCTCGCCCAGCTGCTAGCCTCGGCTCCTTGCCCAGTTGGTAGCCTCGGCTCCTCGCCCAGTTGGTAGCCTCGACTTCTCACCCAGTTGCTAGCCTAGGCTTCTTGCCCAGCTAGTCGCCTCCGCATCCCGACCAGCTGGTCGCCTCCGCATCCCGACCAGCTGGTCGCCTCCGCATCCCAACCAGCTGGTCGTCTTCGCATCTCTCATCTCGACCAACTGGTCGTCTTCGCATCCCGGCCAGCTGGTCGTCTTCGCATCCCGACCAGCTGGTCGTCTTAGCTCCCCAGCCAGCTGGTCGTCTTAGCACCCCGGCCAGCTGGTCGTTTTACTCAGTTGTGAGTCATTTGCTCATGTATTCACCATTAAGCTTAATGTCTTAATTATCCTTTGTTGACCCTTTGCCTAGCTGCTCGTCTACCAACACACTGAAAAATATTAGTTGTTTTTATTGAAGAGTATTAATGGTTTATACTGAAGAGTCTTAGTTCATTTTCACTGAACAACTAAGACTCTTTAGTGTAAATCAGTAATACACTTCAGTAAATACAATTAATATTCTTCAATGAAAATAACTAATACTCTTCCGTGATTTATGTATAAACCAATTTTACTCTATACTTTGTCAAATGGAATCATTGTCGAAAAAAGTTCTTCTTAAAAAAATTAGCACGACTATATATATATATATATATGTATACATATATTTTGAAATTATAAATTTGAGTCATTATTTATTCTTACAAAAATATTAGAAAAAATATCCAACATGAGTCCACCCTTCAACTTCACACAAATAGAAAATTTCAACTTCACACAAGCAGAAAATAAAATAAAAACCTTAGGCGCAATCTAACATTTATAACAGACATATCAGTACTTTAGCCCATCACCTAATTAACTAAATAGTAAATACAGGAATAGAAAAGCCCAGCCAACACCTTGTGGCTTGTGCAGTAAAAAAAAAACTTCATTTACTTAATAACTTTTTCCAAAGAAGAAAGAAAGAGGAACTAACAAAATAAATTCAAAGACACACAAACCCACCTCAAACACTAATCACACAACAACTCAGCCGCTGCCCTATTCTCTTGAATGTATTATTGTGATGTTATAAATCGACATTAAAGAAATTAAACTCGTATTAATAGTAAAATCATAGATACCAGGCTTAAAATCAAACAATTGGCCTCAACCAAACTGAGTTGCAGCTGGATTTCTTTTTATTGTAGCATGTAGTCTTGATGCCTGACCCAGAAACAGTGAGTTTGAACCATTATTGCAAGTTATTTACAATCATTATGAGCTGAAAATTTTTGAAGTATAAAAAGGGGTTAACCTCTAAATCTTCAAAACACATTCCAAGTTTTGAGAATTTATTTTTCCATTTGTAGGTAGCTGGCATGCTTTTTGAGACTCAACTTGTAGCTCATTATGTATTGGAGAATCTATCTCACTACTTGAAAATTGATGCATATCTGCGATACAGATAGAATCATAGAACAATGATTTAATTTTTGGAAAATGTGGAAATAAGGATTTAAAGATGAATTATTTTGAAATCACAATTGCAAAATGGTGCAAAAACTACATGTCTCTTATCTGGAAAAGGTGAGCTGAACGAAAGTTGGGTTCAGGACTTTGGGATGAAGGGGCTTTTTATATTCAATCCACAGAAGTTGAAAGGGCACCAAGTTAGATTAGTTCAGTTGAAATTTAAATCTGAGTTTTTTATACCAAGTTGATTTCAATTTCAAAAGTAGATGTAATAAATAGCATTCCAAGCATGCTTTTCTCGAAAATGGAACCGTCTATTGGACTTTGGTTTATTCAACAAAGGAAATCATTTTTTTTATATCTCGAGGTTGCTGGACTTGGCGATATGCAATAAAAAAAGTGATGCACAATAATTAAAAAGAAAGGGTCAATTAAAAAATAAATAACGGAATAAATAATAAAGAATGAATCAGAGGCACTTTTCACATAGATATTTGCCGCGTGTTATGCACGAATTGACAGAAAATAGAGTGTTGCAACACTCGCACTGTATAGATAGTCACACGCAGGGGTGAACAGAATAAAAAAATGTATTTCCAGAAATGGAAGGTGCAAATGGGCGGAAAAATAAAACAGTTATTTTTTGCAGGACTACTGTGTTTATATATATATATATATATATATATATATATATATATATATATATATATAGATTTTGATCTCAATCGTCCATTTCCGTTAATTTTCCCTATATAAGATCTTCTTTGGTCCTTTTATTTTCATTCCAAACCTCACATTTTCCTGATTGAATGTGTTGTTCTCTCTTATTAGTTTTTATTTCGTTCGAGTTCGAGTTCATTATTTTCTCAGTTTGATTTATTATTTTGGTTATTATGCAGGATGCTTATCATCGGTCGGAGTTTTTTTCAAGTTGATGATGCTCGTTTTGATGCCGATATTTGTTGGAGATCGGTCATTGCTTTCACGTTCGAATGTCTGGCGACTCCGGATTCGAATCTCTCTTGTAGGATCGCTTGTCGTTTGTAGATTATTTTTTTTCCTTTTTTTTTGTGATTTGCTTTAGTGCCGTAGTAACTGTATACGTAATCCGGAAATGATTTCTCAGTATTGCGTTTCTACATTGTGAAAATTGTATTGTTCTCCCAATATCAAAATATAGAATGTCCATTTTTTCGGTCGTAATTTGTGGATGTGTTATTAATTATTGGTTGTTGCCCTATATACATTCTCCCAATTAAAAAAATGTTGTCTTATATACATTCTCCCAATTAAAAAATTCATTTGCACAGTTGTTATAGAAATATAATTTTATTTTATTTAATGCACTTAAATTCAATAATACATTTATCCAAATTCAATTATATGCTCATGCTTTGTGGCGACTGATACAATTTATCTCTTCACCGAATTATAAACGAAATGGGTTCAAGTATGAAGTAATCTTGCTCCTCGCGATAGATTTTCCAAATGTTTTTATTTAATTTTCAATATTAAATATGACACGTTCTTTAATTATTTTTCCATAGAAGGATCATGTTTACAACTCAATTGACAAAAAAAAATCATCTATTTAGATACTACAAATTAAAGCTCACATTTTAAATGGACGATAAAATCAAATAAAGAAATAAAATCCAAGCTGAATATATATATATATATATATTTAAGTTTATAATTTTATTTTATTTTTTCTTGCAATTAGATGTGATTGTGTGGATGACAAGTTCTCGGTCATTTGTGTAGTAATTTGTGCATCCAACTTTAGATCGTGCGTATTATTTTGTAAAATTGGTAATTTTTTTATGTGTTGTTAATTTGTCACCTCCGAATTAATTATTTGTTCAAATCTACTCCCAGAATATAGAGTTTCCATTGTAAAGGTAATTATTTTTGGATGTGTAAATAATTATTAATTAAATTTAGTATTCTAATCTTAGTATAATTGACTATTTCTATAATACTATTGGTTGTCCAATTAATTTATTTGTGATTGACGGTAATTATGGCAATTGGTTTTAGATAGCGAAAATTTTGTTTGTGTAATACCCAGAAAATTATTTAGTATTTGTTAAGCATGTGGAAGTATTACTTGGGTTATAGTTCAGTATTTATTTATTTGGGTAATTTTAATTGTCGGCTTTAAGTTAAGTGTTATTTCTTAAGTTTCAAAGGTAGGATGTTATATTATTTTTGGGTTATGGGGTAATGGCCGAATTCTTAGTATGTGTAGAGGAGTTTTATTTTATTTTAAGACGATATAATTGTGGTGACGGTTTCGGACCATTAATTATTTGATTTAAAGGATAAATGTAACAAGAATTGAAGAGGGGCGATTTTTTTTCTCTTCCTCATTTCCCTACATTGTTGTGAGTTATGCTAGTAGGAGGGAGGCTACATGTATTTTGAATTAAGGACTTAATTAGGATGAAAGTGGAAGAAGAGGAAGGAGTTAAAAATTAAAGTTAAATTAAGGACTCTTATGTTACTTTTTGTGAATGGCCGTTTTGTGGGCTTCTTTGTAGGAAATTGTTAAGGTTAATAACTATTATTTTT
Source organism: Ballota nigra (assembly GCA_947034835.1). Taxonomy (NCBI): domain Eukaryota; kingdom Viridiplantae; phylum Streptophyta; class Magnoliopsida; order Lamiales; family Lamiaceae; genus Ballota; species Ballota nigra. The sequence continues at coordinate 30,986,487 of OX344730.1, forward strand.
GGATGACTTTTAACTATAGAGTAAATGCTGGCCGGTTTTGTGTAAAAAAAAAGGGTATTACGCTTGAATTTTGGAGCGTTTTGGAGGTTACAAAGGGGGGAATTGATGGCTGAAGTTATTGGGTAGTAAAAGGGAGTTAAGCTAGTCAAAATTTCCTTGTTGGCTGTTTTTTTTCTGCAAAAGTAGAGAGAGGCCGCGAGCAAAAGAAGAAAGAAAAGAGAGTGGGAAAAATTCATTAAAAACAAGAGAGAAAGTGTGCTTGTGTTCAAAAATTTCAAAGTGGCCGTGAGTGTATGAGTTTTGGCTGTGAGTTGAAGAGAAAGGGGCGTGCTTTTGCTTGATGATTCTTCCTAAGTTCGTGATGAATTTATAGTCTTGAGTGAATCGAAGGTTGGTAAGATTATAGGTTTGATAATCATCTTTTTATTAGTCGAAGATGATTGCTTGCGTGTCCTTCCAATTGGTCGAAGATGCCGACCATTGGTGGGAAAGCTATTGGAGGATTCGGCCCGAGAAAGAGAGAGATGAGCTGACATGGGAGCGTTTCAAAGAGATAGTCATGGAGAGATACTATCCCCAGTCTTATCGGGATAGTAAGGAGACGGAGTTCCTTGAACTTAAGCAAGGGAATTCCACGGTGGCGGAGTATGAGCTCAGATTTAGCCAGCTAGCAAGATATGCACAACATCTTGTTGACACTGAAGCAAAGAGAGTGATGAGGTTTGTTAGAGGTTTGCGACCAGAGATTCGGGATATATTGTCTGGACAGGGTGACCTGTCATATATAGAAGCTTTCACTTGAGCTGAGAGGATTGCTGCAAGTCAGAGGAGTGATGCTGGAGCAAATGTTCGTGTGAATATGGGAGGCAAGAGGCCATGGTCGGGTCCTAATCGTTTTGAAGGACCCAACAAGAATAGAAGATTTGGAGTTGGTCCGGGTACGCAGACTCGGGGTCCTACACAGAATCAGGGTCCTGGAGTAGCAAGACCGGGACAGCAGATGGGGCAGAAATGGTGTACAGACTGTAGAAGATATCACGTGGGAGAGTGTCTGAGGGGGGAGTGTTTCCGTTGCAAGCAGCCGGGGCATGTAGCATTGCAGTGTCCTACTCTACCCCCAACTTCACCCAGGAATCCACCACTCCCACCACTCAGAATTCAGGAGGCAGCATCTAAGACACAGGCGAGGGTGTTTGCTCTTGAAGGACCATCGGGGACTAGTGGATCGTCTAAAGCAAGCGGAAGCGGAAAACAGCCAGATACGTTGGCAGGTATGCTTTCAATTAATGGAGTACCAATTGTTGCATTGTTTGACACCGGGGCAACATATTCATTTGTGTCCTCCAAGTGTTGTAGTAAGGTTGGTCGTCGGGTAACTGACGCCATAGAAGCCTTAGAAGTTAGTCTACCTTCCGGTAAGACTTTTCAGACTGATAAGGTAATAGAAAACTTAGAGTTCCAGATTTGCGAGCGAACCTTAAAAGGTTACATGCACGTGATAGAGATGGAGATGTTCGATGTAATATTTGGCATGGATTGGTTAGAAGAATATCAAGCTATCATCGATTGTTGGAAGAGGGAAGTAGTGATGAAACTTCCGACGGGTGAAGAGCTTGTTTACTATGGGTCGAGGCTGAAGAGGGGGAACTTGATAGTAACAGCTATGAAAGCAATGAAGATGTTAAGGAAGGAAGGGTGTCAAGGATATCTGGTACACGTAGCGGGTGAGCAAAAGCTGAAACTAGAAGATGTACGAGTGGTACGTGAATACCCTGATGTGTTTCCAGAAGAGTTGCCCGGTATACCTCCTGATCGACAGGTGGAGTTTACCATCGATCTGGTGCCTGGAGCCGCTCCAGTTTCGAAAGCACCCTATCGAATGGCGCCAAAGGAGCTTGAAGAGTTGAAAGTCCAGTTACAAGAGCTGTTGGACAAGAAGTACATCCAGCCTAGTGTATCACCTTGGGGTGCACCTGTGCTGTTTGTAAGGAAGAAGGACAGATCCATGAGGATGTGTATAGACTACCGGGAGTTGAACCGACTTACTATTAAGAACAAGTATCCATTACCAAGAATTGAAGATTTATTTGATCAGTTGAAGGGGTCAGGAGTGTTTTCCAAGATTGATCTGATGTCGGGGTATCATCAGCTGAAAGTTAGAGAAGAGGATAGACCGAAGACTGCGTTCAGAACGAGATATGGACACTACGAGTTTGTAGTGATGCCATTTGGACTCAGTAATGCGCCTACATTATTCATGGACTTAATGAACCGAGTGTTTCACCCTTACTTAGATCAGTTTGTCATTATCTTCATAGATGACATCCTAATCTACTCCAAGAATGAAGTGGAACATGAGGAACATTTAAGGACTGTATTGGAGATGTTGCGTGGAGAGAAGTTGTACGCAAAGTTCAAGAAGTGCGAATTCTGGTTAGACAGAGTTGCATTCTTGGGGCATGTGATTACAGCACAAGGAGTGGAAGTGGACCCGGCAAAGGTTGAAGCTGTGAGCGAATGGAAGACGCCGACTAACGTTGGGGAGATTCGCAGTTTCCTAGGTCTAGCAGGGTATTATCGGAGGTTCATTGAGGGGTTCGCAAAGTTGGCATCTCCAATGACCCGTTTGACTAGGAAGGGTGTGAAGTTTGTGTGGTCTCGGGAATGCGAGAAGAGTTTTCAGGAGTTGAAGAAGAGGCTAGTTTCCGCGCCGGTGTTAATTATTCCAGAAGTTGCTGAAGGGTTTGTGGTGTACAGTGATGCGTCTAAGCAAGGACTAGGTTGTGTACTCATGCAACACGGGAAAGTTGTAGCTTATGCGTCGAGGCAGTTGAAGACTCATGAGTTAAACTATCCTACTCATGATCTCGAGTTGGCAGCAGTTGTGCATGCATTGAAGATTTGGAGACATTATTTGTTTGGGACTAAGTGTGAGATATATACTGATCACAAAAGTTTGAAGTATATATTCACACAGAAGGAGTTGAATATGAGGCAAAGAAGGTGGTTGGAGTTAGTAAAGGATTACGACTGCACTATCAGTTATCATCCGGGGAAGGCGAACGTGGTAGCAGATGCTTTGAGTCGCAAGGGAAAGAGTGAGATGAGTTGCCTATTGACGACACAGGAAGATCTGGTGAGAGAGTTTGAGAAGATGAAGTTAGAGGTTGTGGAGCCAACAAAGGATCTGGAAGCAGTGATTTCAGTGATGCAGATTCAGCCGACTTTGAGAAGTCGAATCATCGATGCACAAAACGGAGATGCATTTCTTGAGAAGATGCGTAAGCGTGTTATAGATGGAGTCGGGCAAAAGTTTGAAGTCGCAGAAGATGGAGCACTATTGTATAGTGGCAGATTGTGCGTACCGGACGAGAGCGAGTTGAAGAAAGAGATACTAGAGGAAGCTCATGGTTCACTTTACACGGTACATCCGGGTGGAACCAAGATGTATCGGGACTTACGAGCTCAGTTTTGGTGGAAAAACATGAAGGCGGATATAGGGGCGTACGTAGAAAGGTGCTTAACGTGTCAGCAAGTGAAAGCTGAACATCAACGACCTTCTGGGTTGTTGAAACCGTTAGAGATCCCTCAGTGGAAATGGGAGCATGTTACGATGGACTTTGTGGTCGGATTACCGAAGTCAGCGAAGGGAAATCAGGCTGTTTGGGTAATAGTGGATAGATTGACTAAGTCCGCCCACTTTTTACCTATGAAGATGACGAACAGCATGGAACAGTTGGCCCAGTTGTATATCCGAGAGATTGTAAGGTTGCATGGAGTGCCTGTCTCGATAGTGTCGGATAGGGATTCTCGATTTACTTCCCAGTTTTGGAAAGGTTTACAAGCTGCGATGGGAACGAGGTTGAACTTCAGTACAGCTTATCATCCTCAAACGGATGGTCAGTCAGAAAGGACTATTCAGACGCTTGAGGATATGCTTCGGGCGTGTGTGTTAGATTTCGGCGGAGGATGGGAAGGATATCTACCTTTGGTAGAATTCGCGTACAATAACAGTTTCCAAGCGACGATCGGAATGGCTCCTTATGAAGCGTTGTATGGGAGAAAGTGCAGATCACCACTATATTGGGACGAGGTTGGTGAGAGAAGAATGTTGGGACCCGAGATTGTTGAGAGGACAGTGGCTGTTGTAGATAAAATTCGGGAAAGGATTCGAAGTGCTCAAGTTCGACAGAAATCTTATGCGGATAGGAGGAGGAAGTCTTTATTTTTCGAAGTGGGTGAGAAAGTGTTCTTGAAGGTATCACCTACTCGAGGAGTGGTACGTTTCGGACGGAAGGGAAAGTTGCAGCCAAGATTTATAGGACCGTTCGAGATTTTAGAGCGGATTGGTGAGTTGGCGTATAGGTTAGCCCTGCCGCCAAGTTTGTCAGCTGTGCACAATGTGTTTCATGTATCGATGTTGAGGAAGTATGTGCACGATCCCAGTCACGTTGTGGATTACTCGGGGTTGGCGATTGATGAAGGTTTGACTTATGAAGAGGAACCAGTCGAAGTGTTAGATACAAAAGTTCATCAGCTCAGGAATAGAGAGGTTTTGCTCGTGAAAGTTCATTGGAGTAGACATGGGCACGACGAAGCGACTTGGGAGCGTGAAGATGAACTAAGAGAAAGGTTTACGGGTTTTCTGTGATAGGTACGTTTTGTTTCTTAAATTTCGAGGATGAAATTTATTTTAAGGGGTGTAGGATGTAATACCCAGAAAATTATGTTGATGACCTTTTTGTAATCAATGATGATTAGTGGCTGTTTATGCTAGTTAAGATCATCAAACAAGAATCATGATCATAAATAATGTTCAAGAATGAAATTTGCAAGAGTTTTGCATGTATTTTTATTATGGGGGAAATCTCCCTTTTTTCATACAAATGAAGGAGTATTTATAGATACACAAGGAAGCTATGTGTCATTATCCTAATGGTTTAACCATTGGATTCTTGTCATGTATTGAGACACTTGTACAACATCTAAGCTATTAACCATTAGATTTATGCCAAGTGTTAAGACACTTGGATCATATCTAGACTAGTGACTCTTGGAGTTCTCAATGCTGTACTTGGTCTTTGAGATAACTCAATTGCTTTCTCTGGTGGCCTCTTGCTCGCTTGTACATCCTTGTGGGGTATCACGGACCTGCTGATCGCCACTTGTCTTTTCTCTTTATGTTAATTAATTCATCTTCTGTCCTTTGTTATGTTGGTCGCCGAGATACGCCTAACTGCGCTCCTGGTCGCCAACAACTTCATTCTCCTTTGTACTCTCGTGATCGCCTGTTTCTTGGTTTTAGTTTTAGTTCTTTAATTCTTCAATCACTGTTACTCGCCTGATCGCTCATCAACATTGCCCCCTGACTTGTTCTTTATTAGGAAAATATTTGACAAATGAGGAGCAAGACACATCTTTTGATAGAATGCCTCTTGTATCCATTAGGCGGGCAACATATTTTAAACTTCATTAGGTGGGGAACTTTTAAGCGAACATCCGGTCACCTCGGCGAGCATGAGGGTATTAGGCGTATATGTGACGGTTGGATTCCCAAAGGTCTCGGGACTCGAAGCATCGTGGGCGGCAGGTGACATCATTGCCGCCCACATCTATGCTATTGGGGAAGTGGTCTGAAGAGCTACCAGAGGTGTTGTGGGCATACCGAGTATCCCACAGAACGAGCACAGGCGAAACACCCTTCACAATGGCATTCGGAACGGAAGCAGTAATACCGATTGAGTCAAAAGTCCCGACAGGTCGAACAGCTGCGTTTGACGAAGAGGAAAACAATGCTGCGCTGGCAGCAGAGCTGGACTTGTTTGAAGAAAAAAGAATAACAGCAGAATTGAAAAATGCAATTTATAAAAAAAGAGCAGCGAAGTACTACAATTCTCAAGTAAAAACAAGAGAATTCGATGTTGGGGACTTGGTACTTCGAAAAGTTTTAACACCACCAGGAGTATTCGGCCCGACTTGGGAGGGCCCATACAAGGTGACGAATAAATGGCACAACGGCACATACGACCTTGAAGACATGGAAGGCAAGTCGTCCCAATACTCCTGGAATACAACTTTACTCAAGAAGTACTACCAATGAAGTCCTGTAAGTCTTAGAAAGTTTGTAAATAGATCCTTTGTAATTTTTGAATTTTTTGCGCAAGTTTATAAGCGAGCAGATTTGCATTTATCTTACTAGGCGAGCAGAATTGCATTTATCTTTTGTCTTGCTTTCTTTTAAATTTTGAGCCTTAGTCCAAAATACTTGGTTGCTCGCCAAAAAAAAAAAAAGTGCCTCAATCAAGATTTTTGAACGAAACCCCGGGAAACTTCCCATGGAAGAAAACGCTTCCCCTGCTCCTCGCCGATCGATTCGACAGGCTCTGGCACAAAATCCGAGGACGTTACTGCTCGACGAAGAGACGGGTTCGGAGGTGTCCTCTGTTGTTCACTCAGTTGAAGACCACGCCTCTGAGAATTCTGGCGATGATGAGGTCCAGAATTCTGCTGGTCGCCATGATACTGGAGGAGCGACTTCTTCTGACTTGGGAGAGGATTCAGAGGAAGTGGCCGCTGAGATCGATGCGGAGGGCGACCAGCCTGAAGTGGAGCGACCACCACTGGTCGTGACTTGGGAATTCCTCGAGGAGATTGGCTTTCTTCATTTCTTGCAACTCGCTCGGAGGAGTCCTCCCGTTGGAAGGTTGTTCATCGTGGTTGAGTTCGGTGACTTCTTCACGATGCAGTCCCTCACCAACGGGACGTTTCTCCTGAGTTGTCTTCCTTGCAGCGTTGCTAGCCCCGTTTGGCCCTAACCGACCAAAAGCTGATCTCCGGATTCGATCATGTACCGGTGGGCGAGCAGTGGGGCGTGAACGTTCCTCGCTCTTTCTGGATGATTTCCTTCTGTTTGCATTCCTTGTCCCTAGCCTCTCCAAAGCGCTCGTTCGAGACGTACTTCTGCTTGATTCATCTACCCGACTTGGTGAAGATTCTCCTCTGCTTCCCAGTCGCTCGCTTAAAGGAGCTTTCCCTTTATTCCTACGGACTTCTTCGCTGTCAACCTCGTCATTTCGTGCGTCTTTTCTTTCTTCACTTCGTTGCTCGCCCGCCCTGTTGGTCGCCGCCTTCGCTCCTGATGGCCCGGCTGTTTGTCGCTTTTGCAATGCTTGTAAAACAGCAATCGTTTTTGCTAGTTCTTCGGGATTTTGAGCAAGAGCTTCCACTTCCGGCGGAATTGTATCAATGGTAACTTGGACGTTTCTTTGCGAAGTTGCTTTTACTGTACGTGCATGTCCTTCAGTAGACGAAACCCTAGTTCTTGACCTACGACTTGGAGATGTGCTCAAATGTCGTTCTTCTTGTGATCGAACCATTTTGGTTACCGAAGTACACGTGATAAGCAAATGAATGGGGTGATTTTGTCTCCAACAAACACCTTTCTTAAGAGTTACTAGCTTTGTTTGTATGAATATGGTGGTTTGAAAACCCTAGTTCATACACACATGCATTCAAACTCTCATACTGATGTATGTATGGATGATTTTGCTTCAAATAGTGTGTATACTTGATTTCCGATGGTTTCCTCCCGGATTCCGGCCGAATTTTGCAGATTCCGGTGAAGATCTTCGACCTTTCTTCGAATTTTTTATGAAACGGAGGTTCGAACCCTCCTTCTAGCGCCCTACTTCTGCAGAATCTTCGCCAAGGTCGGAAGACGTTTCGGATTCGCGAGCAAGATGGTGAATCTCTTCTTGATCGCCAGAGCGATCAACGGCGCACATCTCTATCGAGCTCCGTTGTTCGCTCGGTAGAGATGTGCGCCGTTGATCGCTCTGGCGATCAAGAAGAGATTCACCATCTTGCTTGCGAATCCGAAACGTCTTCCGACCTTGGCGAAGATTCTGCAGAAGTAGGAAAACTCCATTTAAAATAAGTGATGGAGGAATTTGGCTAGCTATGGGGTAGTATACGGATAATGACGCCGACGGAGGAGTTATGATGGCGACGGAATCAACAGAACGGCGGCGCGACGGCGGTTCACGGCCGGAATCGCTGCTCGCCATTCTAGTGCTTTCCCTGTTCGCCCCCGTGCAATCATGCCCGCTCGAATGCTGCTCGATCAAATCATGGAGCTCGAACGAACAAACCGCGATCTGGGCCGTCGCGTGGAGAAGATGGACGAAGAAAAAGTCTCCGCCATCAAAGAGTGCAAGGATGAGCATGCTAAGGAGCTGGCCTTGATGGAGAGTAAGATGGAGGCCTCCTTGGCCGGCGAGCAGAGTGCCTTGGACAAGGCTCAAAAGATGATGTTGGAGGTTCAAACTTCAGATCTGAGAGCCGAAAGGGCTGAAAAGGAGCGAGCAGACAAATTTTTACCTCAGCAGTGCGATTTGATTTTATGGCAACAAATAACGAGGCCGAATATGAAGCACTAATAGCCGGACTCCGCCTAGCATTAGCAGTCGGGGTAAGGAGGTTACAAATATATGGAGATTCGCAATTGATAGTTAACCAAGTCCGAGGAGAGTATGAAGCTAGAGATGAAGACATGGCTTTGTATCAAAAAATTGTTGCTCACTTGGCCTCCTTGTTCGAACAAATATACATTGAACAGATACCAAGAGATAATAATGCTCAAGCAGATGCATTAGCCAGGCTAGCAACCAGCACCGGACCAGCAGAATTATCGGAGGTAACGCTAACAAGAATGTCCAAACCGTCAACCGAAGATTACAAAATCTATCAGATCAACGAAGATTTCGAAGAAGACGACTGGAGGATACCAATCATTGAGTATTTGCAAAACGACAAAAAGCCAGACAACCGGTCTGAAGCTAACAAGTTGGTCAAGAGAGCAGCAAGATACACCATGATGGATGGACAGTTGTACAAGAGAAGGATCGCAAAGTATTACAATTCACAGGTAAAGGTCAGAGAATTCAAAATTGGAGACCTCGTGCTAAAAAAGGTTTTGGGGACGTCACCAGGAGTATTTGGACCGACTTGGGAGGGCCCATACAAGATAACTCAGAAATGGGACAACGACACTTATGATCTAGAAGACATGAAAGGCAACCCGGCCCAATACTCCTGGAATGCAGCTTTGCTGAAGGAGTATTTATAGATACACAAGGAAGCTATGTGTCATTATCCTAATGGTTTAACCATTGGATTCTTGCCATGTATTGAGACACTTGTACAACATCTAAGCTATTAACCATTAGATTTATGCCAAGTGTTAAGACACTTGGATCATATCTAGACTAGTGACTCTTGGAGTTCTCAATGCTGTACTTGGTCTTTGAGATAACTCAATTGCTTTCTCTGGTGGCCTCTTGCTCGCTTGTACATCCTTGTGGGGTATCACGGACCTGCTGATCGCCACTTGTCTTTTCTCTTTATGTTAATTAATTCATCTTCTGTCCTTTGTTATGTTGGTCGCCGAGATACGCCTAACTGCGCTCCTGGTCGCCAACAGCTTCATTCTCCTTTGTACTCTCGTGATCGCCTGTTTCTTGGTTTTAGTTTTAGTTCTTTAATTCTTCAATCACTGTTGCTCGCCTGATCGCTCATCAACATTGCCCCCTGACTTGTTCTTTATTAGGAAAATATTTGACTAATGAGGAGCAAGGCACAACTTTTGATAGAATGCCTCTTGTATCAATTAGGCGGGCAACATATTTTAAACTTCATTAGGTGGGGAACTTTTAAGCGAACATCCGGTCACCTCGGCGAGCATGAGGGTATTAGGCGTATATGTGACGGTTGGATTCCCAAAGGTCTCGGGACTCGAAGCGTCGTGGGCGGCAGGTGACATCATTGCCGCCCACATCTATGCTATTTTTGCAGGTAGGGGCCTATAGAACTTCTTGTAAATTCTATTTTGGCCCCCGTTTTCAACCCTAATAAATACTTCATTCTCTCCCCCCTTTCATTCTTTTGAAATTCTTCATCTCATCCACCATTAAAGTGCCCTTTCAAGCTTTTCGTCGTTCATTCTTGTCGTGTTCCCGATCGAATTCACGTGCGATATCCAGGTAATCCTTGATTACTATTTCCCAAACTTATCTCTTTCTTTAATTTTGCTTTCGATTTCATATTTAATTTCCGTTTTATTGAAAAAAAATTGCACGGCCGTCACTCGTTTTCCAGCGCCGCCGCCAGTCTTCCGGCGTCTCTAAATCTTTCTACCATTTCATTTTCCTTTCTTTTCTCTTTTAATCTCCACAATGTCTCAACAGATCACGGCATTCACTAGTGAAATGCCCGATGTTCTGGTGGTAAGCGCAGTATTTGTTCGGATTCAACTTTCCGCGTTCTTGTCGGATTTTCCTTGGTTCCGACAACATATCTCTGTCTTTGATGTTGTTGTACACAGCCTCTATTGATGTAGCAAGCACCTGGTTTAACCTGTCTTTCACTTCCGCTCCCTCGTTGAAAGCTTTCATATTTTTCGGAGCCTTGTATTCACTTCCCATAGGTTTCTTTCCAGCTTTCCTGGGATCGTTCTTATCACCCAACTCTTTCTGTAATGCTTCTTGCATGGATACGTGTATACCTGCTCGATGCCTAAACTCCGCATATGTCTTTGGGCAGGTCAAGTGCATTTCCTTCCACAACTTCGTTCCTTTCTTTAATCCGGCCATCACAGCTACTATCTTTGTGTCCTCGCTCACCATTTCGCCCTCCAGTAAAACTTTATCAAATCTTTCTAAAAATTGTTTATCTGACTCTTTATCTCCCTGTCTAATATCCGCCAATCGATGTCGATGGGTCAAGTATGTCCCGACTGTTGAGAAATGAGACAGAAATTCCTTGCTCATTTGGGCAAAAGAACTGATGGAGCCGGGAGTCAATGTTGAAAACCATCGGTGTGGACCATCTCCCAGGGTAAGTGGGAAATTTCGGCATTGTGTGGCATCCGTTGCCCCCATTGAAATCATGAAGTCAGAATATTTTGTCACATGAATGCGGGGATCCGAAGTTCCTTCATATAGGTTAATGGCCGGAAATTGTATTTTATTTTGGATTGATGCGTTGAGAATTGACGGAGATAGCGGTGAAGATGGTAGAACCGTTGACCCAACACCTCTCTGAGAATCCAGTTGTTTTTGCAATTCTTCGATGGCCTTTCTTATTTCTTGCAACTCGTTCGGGGGAGTCCTCCCGTTGGAAGGTTGTTCATCATGATTGGGTTCAGCGACCTCTTCACGATGCAGTCCCTTGCCATCGGGACGTTTCAAGGCCAAGTCCATGAAAGGACCAAGAGGCCCAGTTATTCAAGGCAAGTCTTTTTAAAAAAAAGACCATGAGCCCACGTAAGTCGATCAGGCGAGCATTAAGGCACAAAATATTTATTCTAAGAAACGGCCAATGAGCGGATGAACGGGGAGCGGGAAACCCGTGTTCAGCACATCCAAGTTGATCGCCGTGCAACCAGGAGGGGGGCGATCAACAGTCTCTCCTTCCTTCGGCACATACATGAAAATGTCATAAGGAATCTTGTATGTTGCACGAATGCTCGCCAGATCATCCTCAATAACAACACTGGCAACCTTGCTCGCTGCAAAGTCCCCATCCTGAGCCTTCATAATTACCCTCGATGTGGGGGCAAAAGTCTTCGAGTAGCGAGCAGAATAGTCCGCCCACTCGTTGTCACGAACAACTCCTTCCGGGATCCGAGATTCAGGTGTAGTTTGAGAGATAGGAAAATTGATTTCCTTTAAAAACTCCCAAGTGAGCGTAGGACCTCTCTGCTCGCCAAATCGCTGCTCGCCAGCAGTGTCAGCTTGGTCGCCCTCGAGGTCGATTGAACCCTCTATCTCCGCGGCTACTTCTGCAGAATCTTCGCCAAGGTCGGAAGACGTTTCGGATTCGCGAGCAAGATGGTGAATCTCTTCTTGATCGCCAGAGCGATCAACGGTGCACATCTCTACCGAGCGAACAACGGAGCTCGCATCTGAGTCCGTGCCTTCATCCACCAATAACGTGTGCGGATTGTTCGCCAACGCTTGGCGAACAGTTCTGCGCGGAGAGGCTATATTTACGGGTCGTTTTTCCGGGTTTCGCTCGGGTCCGGATTGGGAGGAACTTGAGGGGGAAAACTCCATTTAAAATAAGTGATGGAGGAATTTGGCTAGTTATGGGGTAGTATACGGATAATGACGCCGACGGAGGAGTTATGATGGCGACGGAATCAACAGAACGGCGGCGCGACGGTGGTTCTGATTAGGCGTGAAATTGTCATGATTCGTAGCTTGAAATACCCCAATCTTGGTCGAGTTTATAGAGTATTTAGAGTCAATTGAGCATTATTTCTACACATTGATGAATTTGTCTCTTTGATGCTCATAGGTGAATAGAGGATGAAAAATGGAGTTCGTAGGACTTTGAATCGACTCAAACGGATGCCCGGATGAGAAGATATTGAAGAAATACGATTGGTATTAGTGCGGACGAGGAAAAGTATCATTTGGGAGGAGTTGGAGGTCACTCGAGTGACTAGGTCGAGCGCCCCCGCTCGAGCGCATTGCTCGAGCGCCTAAACGTACAGAAACTTTCTTGCACTCGAGCAGCTCGAGCGCCACCGCTCGAGCGAATTGCTCGAGCGCCCAAAACATACAGTGTGATATCAGCGCTCGACCAGCTCGAGCGGAACCGCTCGAGTGATTGTGTCATTCGAGCTACACTGCTCGAGCGGGACCGCTCGAGCGTTTTGCTCGAGCGCCCATTGATTTTTACCTCCGGATGCGTATTTTCGGCCCATTAACTCCCGTTTCGACCCGTGCCTATATATACCTCTTCCAAACATGTTTTGAACAGAACATCAAGAACCAAAACTTTAGAAATAATTTTAGACTTAGTTTTTGGAGAGGAAGGAGACGAGCAAGCTTTACTTACGTTTTGTTAAGGTTTTTCCTACGAATTCTTAGTTTCTTTTCAATTCTTAGTTTCTTTTCATTAGTTTGTTACTTTGAACACGTTTAAATTTCGTTTTTATCAATTCAAATTTCAGTTCTTCGTATTTATTTTCTTTTTAAACCCTAGTTCATGTTTCTTATTTTCTTCGTTCAATTTATAATGTTTATGTTCGTAGTTTCTTCTATTGCTTTTATGTTTGTTACAACCATGTCCGGCTAAAACCCTTGCATGCTTAGGTTAGGATGAACTCGTAGAAGTAGGATGTGGGTACGTAATTAGGGTAATTCGTGACGTTAGTTTTAACTCTCTTGATTAATGAATTCTTATAATTAATCTGAACTTTACCTTTGAATTTAGTACGAAAGTGTTAGAGAGAGGACGACCGCATCACTCAATAACAATTAGTAGTCTTAACGAGAAGGTTTAGGAAAGGTTAATTCATCTACCGGTTTAGTGAAGGAGGACGACCGCATCACCTTAGTTAAATTAGGGTCTCATTAATTGAGCACAATCCATTAACTTGTTAGTGGATTAGTGAAGTCGAGTGTTAGGGTAAAGTATTAGGGTTTAGAATCTTGAGCTTTCACCTTGCATTCTTATACTTAGGTTAATTCTTGTTTGTCACGATTATTTTGATTATGTACCTGCTCCGTTAGTATACGTAGGGATTCCTATCCTAAGCATCACCATCTCTCATTAGAAAACAACCTTAGTTAATTCGTTTCTTACGTTCTCTAGTTTAATTAGTTTACTTTAGTTGCTCTTAATTAATTCTTTCAAAAAACCCAAAAACATTACACTCATATTAACTACGACGCGTAGATCTTCAGGGATCTATTCGCATATACACCATCCCTTGGGTTCGATAATACTTGGTCCCTATACTTGCCCATACTACAGTGAACCCGTACTCTTGCGGGGTAGCTACTAGTAGAAGCTAGTGTAGTTCGCTTCCAAGTCAATGGCGCCGTTGCCGGGGATGGCGTTGTATGCTTTTGAATAGGACTTGTAGATAGCTTAGTAGTTAGTAGTGGATGATTTAATTTCTGTTTTTATTTTTATTTTTTTTATCCATTCGGCAGTTGCGTTTTGATCCTTCTGCTAGTGTGTCAGGTTTATGAGAACACGCTCACAAGGTAATACGAGCGAAGAGAGAATACCGTTGGACCCTGAGACAATAGCCAGAAGGAACCGAGCTTACTTGAGAAGGATGAACGCTGCCGACTTAGGGAAAGAACCAATGGACATCAATAATGAGTTGGACGATGCTGCCAACGATTTCAATCAGGCAGTAGACCGAGTTGAAGGCACTGGAGTTAGTGGTAGCCAGAATCAAATTCCACTAGGGGATAGCCAGAGCCTAAACCCGGATACACGAAACGTAGGGAATCCAGCTCAGAACCTTGTCCATAACCCTCCTAACAACCCTGCTTACCCACAAAACCCAAATAACCCTTTTAACAACCCAGTATACCAACATTACCCATACCCACCTTATCCTTACCCACCATATCCATATCATCCACCCCCAGTCTACAACCAACCACCTGTTTACCAACCACCACCCCAACAAGTACCAGTACCTGCTGCTAATCCTCAACACGTTCCTCAGAACGTGGATCACAATATGGCTATTCGAGGGAGGTTTGCAGCGCAGCCACAACGGTACTATGATGGAGTGGCTTTGCCTCCTGTTGAGGCAAACAACTTCTCGATATCCCCGGGGATTTTAAAGCTGCTCACCGAGAATCAGTTCAAGGGGGTGATCGGGAAGGAGAATCCTCACACACATCTGAGGAGCTTTCTCATGATAGCCTCAACATTCAATTACAATGGCATGTCTGAAGATGCCAAGAGGCTTAGGCTGTTCCCATTCTCATTGACGGGAATAGCCAAGGAGTGGTACGATAATACGCTCCCGCGGGGAGGTATTACCACTTGGGCCGAGCTCGAGCGTCTGTTCCTCGAGCGATTCTACCCTCCATCTAGGACGATCAAGGCTAGAATTGAGATCTCGTCCTTTCGCCAGAAGTCTGGAGAGGATTTACGCCAAGCGTGGGAGAGATACTCAAACATGCTGATAGAGTGCCCGCAGCACGGGTACAATGAGGGAGACATTATGGCGTTCTTCTACAGTGGTGCCAACAAGGCGGGGCAAGACCATTTAGACGCTTGTACGAGCGGAGCATTCTTGAACCAAGGCATAGAGAGGTGTAGGGAAATCGTGGACAACATTGTCACGAATGCCGGTGCTTGGGGTGTGGATGCAGATTTTCAGAAGGTGCATCAGGTTGAAGAGGGAGAAGGAACGAGAAGGCTATTGATGGCCATGATGGAAAAGATCAACAACCTCGAGTTGGAGAAGAGTTTTGGTGGAGAGCATGCAGTAGAGAATGAGAGAGTAGACCAACCCAGTGGACAGCAAGAGGTAGCCAATTACATGGGAGGTCCGTATTACAATCAGAATGGCTACCAAGGTGGAAATCAGTATGGAAGGCCTTCTTATGGCCAACCATTTGTGCCTCCAGGCCCTCAGCCACTTCAAAATCAATGGAGGAACACACAAGGAGTTCAAGGAGGCCAGCAGCCTCCTCAAAACACATGGAGGAAGAATGATAATTTTTCTTATGCTAACCCAAAAGCTGGTGTTACTGTTCCTGCAGGTGTTGATCCGGGATCTAAACCTCCTGGTGGAGCAGGTGGTGCATCAACCGAGGAGATGTTGAGAGCGATCCTTCAGAAGGTGGAGGAAGGGAGCAAGAGATTGTCATCCTTGGAGTACGATGTGAAGGAGTTGCATAAGAAGGGTGATCATCGAGATCAAGAGCTCCAGAAGATGAACGTTGAGTGGACTAGAACTCAACAAGAGAACAATCGAAGGTTCACCTCTTTAGAGCTCCAGATGAGCCAGATTGCAAAATCAGAGAATAGAATGCCGGAGGGGAACCCGAAAGAGCATTGCAAGGCGATCCAGCTAAGAAGCGGAACCAATTATGAAGGGCCTCAGATGCCTGCTGATTCTGAGATGCCCCACGAAGAGATTGAGCCAAAAGGAGATGGAGTTGAGATTGAAAGTGAAGGGATTGAGAAGCATAAAGATATGGATGAGTCCCAGAAGGGGAAAGACTTTGAGGAGATAGAGAGAGTTCCTAAGTGGAAGAAGGCAAAGGAAGCAAGGGAGAAAGTGAAAGAAACAGAAAGAGATGAATGGGGGGTACCCAAATCTGTGATACCCGTCCCATATCCACAACGCTTCATGAAAAAGAAGCTTGATGAGAAATTCGCTAAGTTCCTTGATGTTTTTAAACAATTGCATATTAATATTCCTTTTTATGATGCTTTGGAACAGATGCCGCACTATGCGAAGTTTTTGAAGGACTTGATCGCGAAAAGACGGCGAGTGGATGAGCCGAAGTTGGTGCAGCTGAACCACGAGGTGAGTGCATTAGTGCACAAGGCGCTTCCACCGAAGCTAAAGGATCCCGGGATCTTCACGATCCTATGTGATATTGGGAACGGGATCAAGAAGGGAGCGTTGTGCGACCTCGGGGCGAGCATCAATCTCATGCCTTGTCGCTTTTCAAGAAGTTGGAAGGTGGTGAACTTCAACCCACAATGATGACGCTTCAATTAGCCGATCGGTCTATTACTAGACCTCAAGGTGTGGTTGAAGACATTCTAGTGAGAGTTGGAGATCACATCTTTCCAGCCGACTTTGTAGTGCTAGAGATGGAGGAAGATGAGCACGTGCCCCTGATCTTGGGAAGACCGTTCTTAGCTACGGCGGGGATGGTGCTAGACGTGGCGAATGGGAAGATTACGTTGAAGGTTGATGATCAAGAAGTGAAGATTTCCCTATATGAAGCCATGAAACACCCGAGGGAGGATGAAAGCTTGTATTGCATGGATGCAATTGATCCTCGTGTTGAAGACACGCCTTCTATCCCTAATCCTTCTGATATTCATGATTTTGTTAGTCCTTCACTTGATTATTTAACCCATGAGCATTATGATCTTGATTATGTTGATAGGGATAAAGTGAAGAAGTTGAAGGATGAAGAGGTGAAGAAAATGGACGTGGTCCAGCTGGAAGGAAAAGGAGGAGTTAAGAAGAAAAAGTCCAAACTCAAGAAGTTGTTTAGTAAGACTCCTCCAGATAAAGGCAAGAAGGAGTTGAGACCCATAACACTTGGGGATGAGAAGAGAGCAAAGGAACTCATGATGGAAGGGCATCAAGGAAAGGAGTTCAAACACCACTCTTATGAGAGCAAGGAAGGTAAATTTGAGTATGATGTCCCATAAGCTCCTTTGAGCTTGGTCCGGAATGAGGACCTTAAAAATAGCGCTGAATGGGAGGCAACCCATTTTTATTTGCTTTCATTTATTTTTAGTGTATTTTTATATTATTAGGGAGTATTTTGAGTCGTATGTTTAACCTCGTACTTGAGAGTTTTATTTTGTAGGCTTGTCTCTAAAGGAGTAAAGGTATCATGGAGTTATTCAGATTGAAGGAACCAACTTGAGACAAGGGAGTGTGCAAAGCTAGTGAGAGAAACGGGATTAGTTGGTTGAGGTAACCCACAACCCCAAACTTAGACCTCTAGCAAGGTCGAAGTTTGGGGGGGTGGAGTTTTTTTATGTTTCTTATTACAGTGCACATGCATGCACACCCTTATCTTTGAGTTGAGTTTGATTGATTATTAGTTTGTTGAGATACTCCTTGGGGTGATTTTGAGTTGACTCGCTATTGCATATTTCATGCCTATCAATCATTTTATGCTTGTTGATTGCTATCTTTGAGTATGATTTGATGAGTAGAGTGAGTTGTAAGAGTGAGTTAGAAATTCTTTTGTGTGAGTGTTTGAGTTTGAGTTGATTAGGGAGAGAACCCGTATGCTTATGAGTTTTTCTTTTGAGTACTTGTGTGATGAGAGTGAGAATGCACTAGGACTAGCATGGATGTGAAAGCCGTGAGAGTTGAGCCTTATGAGATTTTGATGCATGAATTAATCTCTTCGTTTGTGAGTGAATCATCACCTTAGAGGATGCTAGAACTTGCATGTGCTCTTGCTTCTAGATTGTGTCTAGTTTGATATGCCGAAAAGGATCTTAGGCCATCTTTGATTTTACTGAGTCACTTAGCCAAAATTTTCCTTACCAATGACATTTGTCCCTTGTTAGCCCCTTTGAGCCTAAAGCCTATTTTATTTGCTAACACATATGAACACTATTCCAATTCCTAAGCCTTTTTGTCCAAATTTGAGTGGAGAATAGGAAAGTGTGAATGTGAAGGGATTGATTTGAGTTGAAAAAGGAGAGTTATTGATGGTTGAGTGGTGATAAAATAAGGGTGTGAATGAAATTTGAGATGTGGGAAAAAGAGAAAAAAAAAAATTAAGAATGAGCAAAAAAAGAAAAAAATGAGCTCATGTGTTGTGCGAAAAAGAAAAAAAAAGTGATTGAAAAAAAAAAGCGAAAAGAGTGAGAAAGAAAGAAAATTTTTGAAGTGTTGAGAGAAGTGGAATTGAAAGAGTGTTGATTGAATATGTTTGAAGTAGTATGTTCCTAATCTCGAAGTGCCAAAGTTTGACTTTCTATTCTCCATTCACTTTAGTCACTTTACCTTATATTGTTATCCCACCCGTCCAAAGAGCCTACATTACAACCTTGAGAAAAGTCCTTTTTGATTCGGCATTGATTTCTAGAGTATGATCGGAGTTGAGAGTGCTTACAAGCCTATGGTTGCCAATATGTGTGATTGATTGATTGAGTGAGTCCCTTAAACACTGTTATACACTTGTGAGGGAGTGAAACACATCGTTGAGTGCACATCCATGTTTGATCTTGGTGTTTCTTATTATTGTTGCATGAGTACGATAAAAGAAAGTGAGTGAGTATACGGGTGATTGACTTTTGAAGCTTGAGTTCATTTGCTTGCATGATTTGATTCGTTGACTCATTCCTAACAATTTCACTTAACTTATTATTTCGTTGCTTGAGGACAAGCAACATGGTAAGTTTGGGGGGGTTGATTAGGCGTGAAATTGTCATGATTCGTAGCTTGAAATACCCCAATCTTGGTCGAGTTTATAGAGTATTTAGAGTCAATTGAGCATTATTTCTACACATTGATGAATTTGTCTCTTTGATGCTCATAGGTGAATAGAGGACGAAAAATGGAGTTTGTAGGACTTTGAATCGACTCAAACGGATGCCCGGATGAGAAGATATTGAAGAAATACGATTGGTATTAGTGCGGACGAGGAAAAGTATCATTTGGGAGGAGTTGGAGGTCACTCGAGTGACTAGGTCGAGCGCCCCCGCTCGAGCGCATTGCTCGAGCGCCTAAACGTACAGAAACTTTCTTGCGCTCGAGCAGCTCGAGCGCCACCGCTCGAGCGAATTGCTTAGATATGGACCATGACATCTAACAAAGATGTACAAACGAGCAACCGGTCACCATCGAAAGCATCTCAGTATTGCCAAAGACCAAGTACAACATGGGGAACTCTAAAAGTCACTAGCTTAGATATGGTCCAAGTGTTTCAACACTTGGCACCCATCCAATGAGCAATAATGTAGATGTTGTACAAGTGTCCTAACACTTGGCAAAGATTCAATGGTTAAGCCACCAAGATGATGACACATGTCCTCTTTGTATGTCTATAAATACTCCCTTCATATGCATGAAAAAAGGGGAACAATTCAATAAACTAGCAAAACTCTTGCCAAATTATTTCTTAAGCATTACTTAGCTTAATTCCATGATCTTGATTCTTGTTTGATGATCTTCATTAGATGAAAAACAACCATTAATCTTCTTAGTTAGAAAAGGTCATCAACAAATTATTTAGTATTTGTTAAGCATGTGGAAGTATTACTTGGGTTATAGTTCAGTATTTGTTTATTTGGGTAATTTTAATTGTCGGCTTTAAGTTAAGTGTTATTTCTTAAGTTTCAAAGGTAGGATGTTATATTATTTTTGGGTTATGGGGTAATGGCCGAATTCTTAGTATGTGTAGAGGAGTTTTATTTTATTTTAAGACGATATAATTGTGGTGACGGTTTCGGACCATTAATTATTTGATTTAAAGGATAAATGTAACAAGAATTGAAGAGGGGCGATTTTTTTTCTCTTCCTCATTTCCCTACATTGTCGTGAGTTATGCTAGTAGGAGGGAGGCTACATGTATTTTGAATTAAGGACTTAATTAGGATGAAAGTGGAAGAAGAGGAAGGAGTTAAAAATTAAAGTTAAATTAAGGACTCTTATGTTACTTTTTGTGAATGGCCGTTTTGTGGGCTTCTTTGTAGGAAATTGTTAAGGTTAATAGCTATTATTTTTGGATGACTTTTAACTATAGAGTAAATGCTGGCCGGTTTTGTGTAAAAAAAAGGGTATTACGCTTGAATTTTGGAGCGTTTTGGAGGTTACAAAGGGGGGAATTGATGGCTGAAGCTATTGGGTAGTAAAAGGGAGTTAAGCTAGTCAAAATTTCCTTGTTGGCCGTTTTTTTTTCTGCAAAAGTAGAGAGAGGCCGCGAGCAAAAGAAGAAAGAAAAGAGAGTGGGAAAAATTCATTAAAAACAAGAGAGAAAATGTGCTTGTGTTCAAAAATTTCAAAGTGGCCGTGAGTTGAAGAGAAAGGGGCGTGCTTTTGCTTGATGATTCTTCCTAAGTTCGTGATGAATTTATAGTCTTGAGCGAATCGAAGGTTGGTAAGATTATAGGTTTGATAATCATCTTTTTATTAGAATGATGTTCTAAGTGATGTTATATTATTTTCATGAAAGGTGAGACTTGTACATACCTTCGTGGTGATGAGGACGTGTTGAGGATAAACGAAAGTGGAGGTTTAGTGCGAGTGTGCGTATCATATCCGTTCGTATTCGAACAACAAGTTTGTAAGATTTAAAGGTGGGGGATTATGTTTAATCTTTAGACATGCATGTATACTGTGTGCATGTATCGTATGAATGTGAACTCCGAGCCCTGAAGTTGGTTCGTGAGAGATGTGATTATATTGATAGCTCTTGTGGCTATAGTAAGTTGATTGAAAGATACCCGGTTACGTGACGTTGTTTGAAGTTTAAATGAATTCCCCACTGTGTATGAAATTATTTCGTACTCACCCTTTTTCACTTTAAAATTTTTCAGGTTGAAGAATGAAGGAGGAGGCCGAGGGGATAAGTGGTGTGGTCTTGAACGAGATAAAGAAAGATTGAAGTTATTTTCGAAATAAAAGTGGTATTTTAATTTAAAGGATGATTTTCGAAATTATTTCCAACATGTATTGTTTTGGATTTGAATACGTGTTAAACATTGAAAGGACTTTTGAACTTGGTTTTGGAATATTTCTTATTTTTGGACGGTTTGAAATGTTTTATTTCTTCAATAGTATTACATGAGTATTGTAATAGTATGATGAAGTTGGTATGTTTATGAATAATTTGTTAATGGGATTAGTTGTTCGGTCAAGTATGTTTATTTGGTTAAAATTGAGGCCTTTTTGCTTAAAAAGTCATCTTTAGTATATTTGAGCATAGGGAAAAATATTAGCGTTTAATAGACATATGTGTATTTGGATTTGTTTGGAAAATCTTGTATATGTATTATATTTTGTATTTTTATTCTTTGGGAATAAATTATTATTTCTGAAAATACAATTCAATAATGGTTTTTGTGGCTTCTTATGAAAATAAAAAGATATGTATGGTTTTCTATGAAAATTGCTACTTGTGGGTAAAAGCATTATTTGTAGACTTATAGAGTATTTTGTTGTCAAAATGTTTATTCTCACAAAAATATATAAATCGGTTTATGTATTGTTTGTTTCACTTGAAAAATATTATTTGGTATTATAAAAGTGTTATTTCCATTTTTTTGGTTAAAAGTGTGTTTGTGAATGAGAAAAGTTGAGTTCTTGAAAATATTCATGTTAAGTTACTAATAAAATTCTTTTATAAAATCGTCTTGCAAGGTAATAGTTTATTTGGGATTTTGTATTAAATGTTAAAAATATTTTTCGGTAGGTGTATTACCAATTGGGTTGTGTGCAAGTGTATTATTGTGTTTGCCAAATTGTTTTGGTTTTTGGTTAAAGTGACATTTTGGTAAAAATGATGTTTTTCTGATTCAAGGACAATATATTTTATTTCTTCTTTGTGTAAATTAAGGTCTTAAGAGTGAATGTAATTTTTCCTAGGTGTTATTCCAAGCTAAAGGTGATAACGTTTCCGCTCAGAAGTTTAAAGAAGTTTAAATAAATAAATAAAAATTCACGCCCAAAGAAGTATTTACAAATTATGGTACTTTATATTGTACTTTGAAAACTAGGGTGTGACAGTTTGTTTATTACTTAAATTTAGAATTCTAATTATAGTATACTTGACATTTTTTATAATTTCTCTAATTGACAGTAATTACGGGTTTTGGGTTTAGGGTTTACGACACCTGAGTTCTGCTTGCCTTATATACATTCTCCTAAATTAAAAAAAGCTTCCTTGCACAATTGTTGTACATGCACTTATGTGATATTTTAGTGGTGGTATAATTTTCTCCCTAATTAGGAAAACATTTATGTGGTGGCATATCTTCTACCTAATTATTAAATTTGCATAGCTAAATTTGTCAAAGCGCAGACCTAGACGCCATTTAAGTACTGATTTTCTCACTGTCGTCTACGTCCGTGTTGTTTCGAACAATTATTTTGAAACTTATAATCTTAAATTCCTAAAGCTACAATTATGAGAATTCAATTTCGTCTGTGGGAATCTTACACGTCTTTTAAAAATGGCTCAAAATAGGAAAGATAATTAGGGCCGAGTTGATTCTGGTGCGGTAATAATTCTATTTTTTCATAAAAAATCGAATTGAATTGGAATTGGTAATCAAATTTATTTACCAATTGATCGGGTTTGGCTATATATGAATGTATACTTGAAATTAATACACTGTCAATATACTAATAAGCAATCTTTAGATATTTTTTAATCAAATGAAATTAAATATATAATGGTGCATTTTTTTCTAATATTTTCCACCTCCGTATTAAATAAGATTCTATATATAAAAAAAAAAAAACCATGTAAGAACAGTGGTATGAACTTTCATAATTGAAGTTGTTATTTTGTAATTATATTTCTATTCTCTACTTGATAAAATAGTAATTTGAAAAAAAGTTGTAATGTAAGCACTTTTAAAAACAGACACTCTTTGCTTTCATTGTAGTGGTATATTTTTTGTTTGTCAAATTTTTAGTGGTGAATGTCTTAATTATTATAGATAGTTGTATGTAACTTTTAGGAAAATTATATTTTTTTATCCTTTAACTTTGATTGATTATGGTTTTCATAATGTTAATTTTAGAATTTTGGATTTTGTCCTATAACTTGCAAAAAATTGTATTTTTTATTTTGTTACCTACTACACCAGGTAACTCTTCGGATAAATCTCACGAGGCACCAATTTTTTTTGTAATTTATAGGATGAAATTCAAAATGCGACGTCAAATTTATCGAAAAGAGTGACCCGGGTTCGATTCCCTTTGGGAACGAATTATGGGAGTTATAAGGTGGCTTGGAGATTTCTTGGAGTATTTGGGGGCTTGGTGAACTAATCTAACTACTAACAACTAACATTTACCGATAAAAAAAAATTATCGAAAAGAGTTACCTGGTCTAGCAGGTAATAGTACAAAAACACAGATTTTGAAAGTTATAGGACGAAAAGTTCAAATTAAACAGAATAAAAATCAAAGTCAACCAAATTTAAAGGATAAAAAAAGTGCATTTTCCATAATTCTTATGTTCTAATTTTTTAATAAATTTTTTTTCTTCTTAATATCTTATTAATACATCATTTAGTATAATAAAGTTAAGAGCAATAGACATATGACATAGAAATTTTTAAAAGATATACTCAATCTTATGAGTATTTGGTGGTGTACAAACGAAATGTCATGTAAAATTTTACATCATGATTTTCAGACTTCATTCTATACTTATTATCAAGGAAAAATAATGTTTTACAATTAGGAGTTTATAATTTATATATTTCATTTGTGGTTGACTTATTTTTAATACGATTTTGATACGATGCATATAAAATAAAAAATTTAAACTTTCTAGAATTTTTTAGGCCTCATATAAAGCTACAAATCAATATATTAAGATAGGTTCTCAATATTCTTACTGCATGAATTTTTTTCTAAACTGACATTGTTGAATGTATTTAGAGAAAAATATTTTCTCTTACTGAACATTTGGAGCAATTAGTAGATAAAAAACTCTAACATATGTAATAATCTCATTCAGTATTAATTGTGTTTGCCGCTATTTACACCAAAATGTATAAAATATTGTTCATAAGTCATAGGGGTTCTCCATACATGAGGAAAATAAATATTTGTATTTAATTATTTTTATTCAAATGAAATTCAACTTATTGAGACTTATTTATTATAACATTTTCACCTCGGTGTTTAGGTTATCCATATTGTTAATATATGAGTTTTATCTAAAGTGACATTGTTGAATGTCTTTAGAAAGAAAATATTACCGTTTAGTGAACATTTGTAGCAATTAGTAGATAAAAAAATATAGCTTATATAATATTCCCATTCATGAATTGTGTTTGACATTGTTTACACCAAAATATATGGTAATCTTTTTTAGGCTTCTCCATATATAAGGAAGATAAATCTTTGTATTTAAATATTTTTCAAATGAACTTCAATTTATAATGGTGCTTATTGTTCTAATATTTTCCCCCTCCACATTGAGTTAGACTTTATATAAAAAAATAAAAATAAAAAAACTAATATACAAATAGAGGTATGAACTTCCATAATTTAAGTTGTAATTACATTTTGTATTCTCTATTTGACAAAATTATGGTTTAGAAAATAATTGTAATGTGAACACTTTTAAAGACAGTCTCTCCTTGCTTTCATTGTAATGGTTCATATTTTTGTGAGACAATATTTTAGTGGTGAAATGTCTTAATTACTATAGAAAGTTGTATATAATACTTAAGTAAATTACACTTTTTTTACTTTTAATTTTGGTTGACTTTGAGTTTCATCCTATTGATTTTGGAGTTTTGAATTTCCTCCTATAACTTACGAAAAATTATATTTTTCTTTATCACGTTACCTGCTACATCGGGTAACTCTTCCGGTAAATCTGATGTGACACCATTTTTTTGTAATTTATAGGATGAAATTCAAAATGTAAACTTTACTGAAATAGTTACCTGGTATAGAAGGTAACAGGACAAAAAACACAAATTATATAAGTTCTAAGATGAAACTCAAAAGTTCAAAGTTAGGAGGACAAAAACCAAAGTCAACCAAATTAAAGGATAATTTTTTTTTTTACCTAATTCTTATGTTCTAAGTTTTTTTAATTAATTATTTTTTCTTAGTGTCTCTTTAATACTATGCATCCAATATAATAAAGTTAAGTGCAATAGAGTAATGACATAGAACTCTTTTAAAAGGATATACTCAATCTTATGTTTATTTGATAGTCTACAAACGAAATGTAATGTGAAGTTTTGCATCATGATTTCTAATATATATTTATTATCATTGAAAACAAATATTTTACAATTAAAGTTTATAATTTATATATTTCATTTGTGGTTGACTTGTTTTTAAGACGTGGTCAAATTCTTGATATGATACATATAAAATAAAAGATTTAAGCTTTTTTCTAATGTTTGAGGCCTCATATGAAGTTACAAATACATATATTAAGTTAGGTTCTCAATATTCCTACTATATAAATTTTTTCTAAAATGACATTGTTGAATGTATTTAGAAAAATATTTTCTCTTACTGAACATTTGTAGTGATTATTATATAAAAAAACTATAGCATATATAATTATCTCATTCGTTAATTGTGTTTAACGCTATGTACACCAAAATGTATAAGATATTGTTCTTGATAATTCTCCATGTATAAGGAAGATAAATCTTTGTATTTAAATATTTTTCATTCAGATGAAATTCAACTTATAATGATGCTTATTTATTATAATATATTATATCTCTGTGTTTAGTTAAGACTCTATAGAAAGACTCATGTAGGAACAATTTATCATAATTTAAATTGTTATTTTGTAATAAATGTTACATTCTCCTTTTGACAAAATAGTGGTTTAGAAAAAATGTGAAATGTGAGCACTTCATTGTAGCGGTAGTTTTTTGTTTGACAATATTTTAGTGTTGAATGCTTTTATTTATAGATAGCTAAATGAATTTATCATGTTCTTAAAATTTTCAATCAATTATATTATATTTTTTTAATTATAATATAGTGCATCCAATATAATGAAACTAGGTTGAATAGAGTTATGATAGAGTTATCTCTTTCATGTGGGGTTAACTTATGTTTAAGGTGTGAGATTCTTGATACATATATTAAGTTGGTTTCTCGGTTTCCAAGTATACAGCAAATGTTGTATATAAAGAAAGTTTTTAAAATTTGTAATTAGTCGTATTTATTAGTAGAGAATATTGTAGCTTTATTAGTATTTTATATAATAT
The DNA here is from genome assembly GCA_947034835.1 of Ballota nigra. Lineage (NCBI taxonomy): Eukaryota > Viridiplantae > Streptophyta > Magnoliopsida > Lamiales > Lamiaceae > Ballota > Ballota nigra. The sequence goes on from OX344730.1 coordinate 31,012,965, forward strand.
ATATAATATTTAAGCAAATAATACATAATTACATCATTGAGTATTTAAATTTCAATTAAACTCAATATTTCTTTATTTTAACAATGTACTTATTGGTGTGGACCAAATTTCAATTCATGGTGAATATTATATATATTTTAAAATAAAATTCATAAAATATTACACAATACTTTTCAAAAGGCTAAATTCTTTTTAAACATTAATGATTTTTTTTAAAAGCCCACGACCTTTGTGGGCACTGCACTAGTATAAAGATATAACTGGTCACATATATATACACACAAAAAAAAAAAAAAAAACTTATAAATATTATAAGTGACCAGTGTTGTGTGAACTAGTAAAACTGATTTTTCGTAGTATTAATTGTTTTGTTAAGGATATTAGTTATTTTAATTATAAAATATTAGTCTTGAATGATATTAATTATTTCATTAAAATGTATTAACTATTTTATCAAGATATTAATTGTAAATTAATTCCACTGTAAAATTAATTCACACAAAATCAATTCATTATTAGAGTCTTCCATATTTTTCTTTTTCGACAGTCCTACAACACTCTTTACATCCCTAAAATAAAAATAATTTGTTTTCATAAAAATCAATAAAAATATTATTATTTTATTTAAATTCATATTTGCATACTCTCTTTTAAAAATTGTACTATATTTTAAGGTGTGAAAATAGACCGAGGAGGTATAAATTACTTAGGGTACGTTTGTTTTGGGATTTAAGTGTGCGGGGGAAGTCATGACTTTGAAATCTTGGGATGTGAAAATCTTGATGAATAATATGAGTATGTGTTTGTTTTGGGATTTTAGTAGGGTGGGATTTTACTTTATGTCAAATCAATGTTTATTAGTGATTGATGTTGTATTATTTTATTATATTGTGTAAGAGAAAAGTAGGAGAGAGGTTGAGTGGATGATAAAAAAGTGATGATGTGATTGTATTTAATTATATGAAAAATAGTAATATGTTTATAGGTAGGGATTGAATTTGGGATTTGAAAACCCGATTTTAAATCCCGAACTCGTATGGGGCGTGGATTGCAAAGTCCAAAGTCCATCCGTGTGAGTCTCAAAACAAACATACCCTTAAAGATGTGACATCTCAAATTAGATGACAAGAGAAGAAACCTGTTGACTCGAAAATGAAAATAAAAAAGATAACGACAGCGGTGGCATTCGTTCAAATCAGCGTCAGCGGAGCATAATATATGTCTGCTCTGTAGCATCTGGGATCTTGTCTTTTCCGCCCATTTCTTAGCTTTCGTTTCGTTTCATGCCCATTACCTTCTAAGTCTAACGCAAACCACCCATGTCTCTCTTCTTTGCCCCTAACCAATCGCATTTCAGGAACCCATCCTTCTCTGGTAAGCTTGCTCTCTTGATTTTGATTGATTACTACTCCTTTTCCTCTGTTTTTATTTATTTATTTAAGGAGTTGTATATATATATGTACGTAACAGAAGGGTTTTCCTGATGGAGCTCTGAATCGCAGAGTAAAGGGGATTTTTTTTTTGTCATATCTTGTGCTGTGGTGCTATTGTTTGATGCTTTTGTTTACTCCTTGTGCTCGTGTTTATTTGGTTCATTCTTGTTTCTAATTTTTGAAGTTGAGATGTAGATTTGTTTTCTTAGCTTCAAAAGTGGCTATATTCTTGATTTTTAAGCTGAGACTGAGAGAGAGTGTGTGATGGTCTTTTGAAGTATCATATTCATATATAGGGAGTAGGAAGTGTATTCAATATAATTAGCGGCAATCATGTGATGAATGTGACTTGTCTGTATCATCAAGTGGCAATTTTACTTGTTATTTGAGAAATAAAGAAAGCATATGTGAACTTCTGTGTTACTCTTCATATCAAAAAATTCCATACCAATTTGTTTTCTTAAACTACTACTGTATTCCGAAATAAGTTGGTGAGCATTTGCTTCTTTTCTTGCAAGTAGCGTCTTTGGACACTGGAGTTCAAAGATTCACATCGTCTAAAATCGCCTCATCAGTACAAGTAAAGTTTACTTCTATTTACTTTTTTCAGCTTTGGAACTTTAGTAAAGATAGTGTTGGTTAATATTGTTGAGAATCTAAGCAGTGCTTTGAGGAGACCAAAGCAAGAATAGCGAAGCTGATTCACAAGCCTCAACTTTCTGTTTCGACGTATGACACAGCATGGGTTGCTATGGTTCCTTCTCCCAATTCGTCAAACGAGCCCTGCTTCCCGGATTGTCTAGCTTGGTTGTTGGAGAATCAGTGCTGTGATGGTTCGTGGGCTTGCCCCCATCATCATCCTTTTCTAAAGAAAGACGTCCTTTCTTCCACATTGGCGTGCATTCTTGCACTCAAAAAATGGGGAGTTGGCGAAGAACAAATTAATAAGGGTGTGCTTACTTGACCTACTGATTAAACTTTGTACAAGTTCAACTTATTCATAGACATTAATTCTTTTGCAGGTGCTCGATTCATAGAGGTGAATTTTGCTTCAGCTACTGAGAAGTCCCAGATTTCTCCCACGGGATTCGACATTATATTTCCTGCCATGCTCAATTATGCCAGGGACTTATTTTTGGACCTCCGCTTAGAGCCTACTACATTTGATAATTTGATTTTTAAGAGGGATTTGGAGCTTAAAAGGTATCATTTATCCCATTTCTATATTTCTATTCATTTAAAAACATGTATTTATTTGATGTCCAAGATGGAATTTGGAAGATCAAATAGGATTATGTAAGATGGTTCTTATCTATATTTCTGTTTATATTATGTAGATGTTACGAAAGCCACTCGGCAGACCGGGAAGCTTACCTGGCGTATATTGCTGAAGGAATGGGAAAGCTACAAGATTGGGAATCGGTCATGAAATATCAAAGAAAGAACGGATCTCTTTTCAACTCTCCCTCCACTACAGCAGCTGCTTTCATTGCCCTTCCAAATTCGGGTTGCCTTAGTTACCTGCATTCGGCCTTAAAGAAGTTTGGAAATGCCGGTACTTTCACAGAACTTTCTGTTTGCCAACTTGGAGAAGTTTTTTTTTTAACATATTTTATCTTCTTCTACTCAGTTCCTGCAGCCTATCCTTTAGATGTATATTCCAGGCTACGTACAGTTGATAATCTCGAAAGTTTGGGAATCAGCCGGTATTTTCAGAAGGAAATTCAACAGGTGTTGGATGAAACATACAGGTAGTTTCCAGAATCCAGCATATACATATGTTTATCATTTCTAGCTTGATCAGATAGTTATTGTTGGATGTAACAAATTTGCAAATTGTGTACATATAAATTTCTCTTAACATTAGCCTGTATAAGATGGTGGGTGCAGGGGAATGAAGAGATATTCATGGATGCTTCAACTTGTGCTTTAGCTTTCCGAATATTGCGAATGAATGGATACAACGTGACGTCATATGCGATAACAAAACTTCTACCCGACTCCTTTTGTGGAAATATGAAAGACATTGGCACAACTCTTGAGTTATATAGGGCATCTGAATTCGTACTATATCCAGATGAAAGAGATTTGGAACAACAAAATTTAAGGCTTAAAGATATACTTGAGCAGGAACTATCCAGTGGTTTTATTCATTCAGAGGTATATGTATTTCTAGTTGAATTCCATGGCTTTATTCAGCACACATATATAAGTTATGTTCTTCTCAGGTTAACCATGCTCTCGATTATCCCTTCTATGCAATTATGGACCGGGTTGCCAAGCGGAGAAATATAGAGCATTACAACTTCGATAATACAAGAATTCTGAAAACTTCATATTGGTATAATTTTCATGTAAAACTCTTTTTTACCAACTCCTTTTGAGACTGAACTATTTTTTTGTAATGTATGAAATCCAGTTCGCCAAATTTTGCCAACAAAGATTTCCTTTTCCTATCAGTTGAAGACTTCAATAACTGTCAAGCCATGCATCGTGAAGAACTTGGAGAGCTTGAAAGGTACGTTGTGGTAAATAACTTGCCTAATGTCAATCATTTTACTTGTTTCAACTTACATGTTTTTTTCATACAAATAATATCTGCAAAATTCGATTATCCCAAGAATAACTCCATGAATCTCTCTTTTGTCTGATAGGGAATTCTTTAAATTAGTATTTTAAAAAAATGTTTTAACTTGAGATGAGAATTTGTTTAGGGGTACGGCTATAAACACCCACGATAATACTTTGTTCACCCACTACTAAGTTAATCCACCATGTATTTTACTTATTTTTTTTATTTTTCTTAATGCACCCCCTTTAAAATTTACAACTATAACCTTAATATAATATTTACATCATTCACTATATATACACACCTATCAATTTGAAATTAAAAAAATAGCACATCAATAGTTCTTTTTTATTTTAATTGAACCACCATCATCACCGCTTCCTGCCGTTTTAAAAAAATCATAATTTCTTATATTTTCATGGTGTACCAATTTATAGATAAACAAAAATACGTTAATCTCATTTATAGAAAAACCACAACTCTAAGATTTATACTTTTATCATTATACCCTTGTTTTCCTTTTCTTCTTTAATGGTGCAACTGTGTGTGAAGGAGTAGAAAATTTTGCGTGAATTCTAAGATTTTGGGGATGATGTTGAAAGAATGAGTGTTTAATAAATATAATGCTTATTTTTTATAAAGGGTATATTAATATTTTTATTAATTTTTTTTTTAAAGAGGTGGCTGAACAAAGCATTTTTAGGTGGGTGAATAGCAGCGTCCTTTGTTTAGCTTTACCACTAATTTTTTGACCGAACAACATCATACATTAAACTCTAAAAGAAACTTTACTGTCTGAGGAAATGTATATAAATTTGGTGTAATGTACACTTTATATTTCCTTATATTTCCCATTTTTGTTATTTACTTTTTCTTTAGATGGGTGATAGAGAATAGATTGGATGAGCTGAAATTTGCAAGGAGTAAGTCTGCATACTGTTATTTTTCTGCAGCAGCGACCTTTTTTGCTCCAGAACTATCAGATGCCCGCATGTCATGGGCCAAAAATGGTGTTCTCACCACTGTGGTTGATGATTTTTTTGATGTTGGAGGTTCTGAAGAGGAATTAAAACAGTTAATTCGGTTAGTTGAAATGTACGTATCCATCCCTGATTTGCTTGCTCCGTTGGAATCTGCATATATATTTTTGAAGATTTTGAAGATTGTTATATCATCATTTGGATCACAGATGGGAAGTAGATGCTATCACCGAATGCTCATCTCAGAATGTCCAGATAATATTTTCATCACTAAAGCGAACTATCTCCGAGATTGGAGACAAAGGATTCAAACTACAAGGGCGTTGTGTTACTAACCATATAATTGAAATAGTGAGATCCCTTATTTCATTTCCGTTTATTTACATATATATGTTAACTGGATTTCGTCGTCTCTCTTTTCTTCAACTTACAAAATCAATGAAAACGCAACATTTGTCTGTATATTCAGTGGCTAGATTTGCTATATTCCATGATGAAAGAAGCCGAATGGGCTAGAGACAACCATGTCCCGACAATGGATGATTACATAAGCAATGCATACGTATCATTTGCCCTTGGACCAATTGTCTTGCCTTGTCTTTATCTCGTTGGTCCTAAGCTCTTGGAGGATATGGTTCACCATTCAGAGTGTCGTACCCTATTCAGATTGATGAGTACTTGTGGACGTCTTCTGAATGATATCCAAACTTGTGAGGTAATGTATAATATATACAATCTTCACTCAAATATATTTATGAGTATCGGTTGTCCTGGAGTTGATTATTTTTATTGGTCTGCAGAGAGAACTCAAGGATGGTAAACTAAACGCGATACCACTGTACATGATTAATAGTGGTGGTGAAACGAGTAAAGAGGCTGCTACTCAGGAGATGAAAAGTTTGATCGATAGACAAAGACGAGAGCTACTGAGATTAGTTTTGGCGAGAGATAGCAGTGTCCTTCCAAAGCCTTGCAAGGAATTGTTTTGGCATATGAGCACAGTCTTGCATTTATTTTACTGTAAAGATGACGGATTCACCTCCCATGATTTGATCAAAGTTGTAAATGAAATTATTCATGAACCTATTGTTCTGAACTAGGATCTGGGGATAAATAACTGGGTCTACATTTTATGTTTCCTTCCTCAATTTTCTCAAACCTTATTGATTTCAGATTTTTGGATGAACTGGTATTAACTATTGTAATGATATTAAGAATGTTTTAGCAATTTGAATATTTTTTCCACAATGCCACATGTGTACTATATATGCATGCCACCAACCAAGACTGGAGTGAAATAATTGAAAACTTTGACCAAAATATGAAGTGATGGATAAGTTATTTAGATTACAGAGTATTAGTTCGCTCAGTAAATGCAAGGAGTGCTTTTGCTGCACTTCTACAGAAAATAAACCTCTCTTCCAAAGGGAAATAAAAGAGGGATCATACAATACAACTTTCAAAATGGGAAGATTTTAGAAGGATTTCTTTTCATATGAGACCAATCCGTGAACTCCGCCTTCAACTTGCGCAGCCCCAGTTCTAACCTGGACGAGCAGAATCAAATATAGTGTGAGTTTAAAAACTTACAAGCTACACTGTTCACTTCCTAAATATTCACACAAATAACAATGGGTACTTTTCCAGGTTTCTTCCTCACTTGTGCAAAATTGTAAGCAGAAATATCTATTTACTAATAAAAGTTGCATAACTGGAACAGAAAACAAGAGGCAAGCCTTAACTAACCTCGAGTCTAAGCACGCCTGATCTCAACAGGTCATGAGCAGACTGAAGGGAGGAGGCACCAAGATCCTGGAATCCCTGCTTTACTGCTTGCATTGTGTATGGTATGAACTTCAAAACGGAGCCTTTATCAGCCACTGCACCAACCACTCCCTGAGCAATCTTCAGCTTAGCTTTATCACCCAAATACCGAGCATCACTTCCCTTTGTCATTGCTTCAAGGGATCCCATGCCTCTATACTTTTTGACTCGGCGACCGCCCTGTAGGGAAAAAGCAACGAGCTTTAGCAAAAAAGCATTGTAATATGGAGCTCAAAATTATTCACTCAAGGAACTTTCTGCTTGTGTAATTAAATGATGCACAAATGAGAAATCATTCAGAGCATTAAGAAAGAAAATATTGATAAGAATCCTGTCACGTGTCGTAAGGAACTTAACCAACAGGGACAGAAATGGAATCGCATATAATTGAGATCAAGATAGCTTAATGGAATGGTGAAAACCAACACAGTTGGTTTTCAGGCACAAGGCATGAGCCTAACACAGATGATACATACCCAGACCTACTTGTGATCTTCTCTGTTGCTAAGCCTAGAAGTTCAGAGACATATTTTATGCTAGTCCAACTTTGATATGCATCAAAATGCATAGCACATTGTCTGCGTGTATGCCAATTTTACATAGAATCGCCGTTACAATTTAATAGAAGGACCCAATTATGCAGAAAAGCACACGGATGGCTATTCTGAACTTCACTATGAGATACCAAATATGTCAAAACTTTCTTTGGCAACTTATTTAGAACTTCATGAAAGGTGGTTTGTGGCTATGAAAGTGTGCAACATAGGCAATTACACAAAGTCCAAATAAGGTGAGATATAGAGCATAGAGAGGCCAAAAATTCAGAAAATAGTAAAAACATGTAATTTTACAATAGGATGCAGCTCCACCTGATAGTCATATGTACCAGGAGCTTCGCTACTCCCGGCTAAAAAGCCTCCCATCATTACAGTTGATGCCCCTAGGGTCAAAGCTTTCACAATGTGCCCAGAATTTGATATTCCACCATCAGCAATGACAGGCACACCGCTCTCTGCAGCAATTGACGCAACCTTGTACACAGCTGCTGCCTGAAAAAGCACTAGAACTCAGTTATACACATTTAAAAGGCCAGATCTTCAAACAACAGAATCAGATAAACACAAGTAAAGAAATTCACAATATGTTATAACCATCTTTCATGTATCAATATGCATTGTATATAATCATTTATAAGACATCCGGGACCATCAATTCTAACTTATATGCTGCAAGTGTCAAAAGCTTAGATTAGCAATATCTATCTGAAACACAAAGGGAACGGATGAGTTACCTGTCCACGCCCAACAGCACATACTTCTTGGGTTGTACAAATGGAACCCGAACCCATTCCAACTCTCAGCCCATCTACCCCTGACTGAATCAAGTTTTGCGCTTGGTATGCCGTCACTACATTCCCACCTATCAAATCCAGCTCCGAGTACGTCTTCTTCACATACTTAATCATCTCAATTTGATAAATTGAGTTCCCTTGAGAACTATCAAGAATCACAACATTCACCCCTGCCTTCACTAAGTGCTCCAATCTCTCCTTATCCGACTCACGTGTCCCTATGGCGGCACCCACCAGAAAATTCCCATCAGGCCCCAACGATGGTAAACCCAGCTTCGGGAACCCCTGAATTGTCTCAACATCGTCTCTCGTAACCAAGTTCACAATTTCTTCTCCCTCACCGCCATTATCCCTTACCAAAGGCACAAAATCGAGCTCGTCTTTGGCTATATAACCCGCAACATCCTCGAAGCTGTAACTAGCCGGAAGTGAAACTGATGATTTTGTCATGTATTCAGAAATCCTAACTTCCTTATCATCTAATTTCTCCCAATCCGATTTCTTCACCGTGCCCAAAACCTTGGACTTTTCGGTCACAAAAATACAGGGAGCGGACGAGAACTCATCGGCGGACAAAATTGAATCTGAAGGAGACTTAACTACAATTTCATGAGTAAACGGAATTTTATGCGACTTAGCTCTGCTAATAAAGGCCGCTTGGTTAGGAGCGGGGGTGTTGTAGTGCACAATACCAATACCGCCCAAAGAAGCCATGGCGGCGGCCATGGAGGATTCAGTGACGGTGTCCATGGGAGAGGAGACGCAGGGAGTAGATAGGGACACGTGTCGGCTGAGCTTGGTGGCGAGAGAAACAGCCTCGGTCGGGAAGTCGATATAGTGAGGAAGAAAGATCACATCATCGTATGTGTAGGAGTAGCCTTGGTTGAATAACCTGTTGGCCGGGAATCCGTCTTCAATTATCGGAGCTCCGTCCATCGCCGCCGATGCAGTGGTGAGGACAGGAGGTTTACGGTGAAAGACTAGGGTTTAGGTGTTTGGGATGTATTGGGCTTTAATTATTTGTAGGGAATGGTGGGGGTGGTGTTTGGAGGGAAAAATCACATATTTTCCCATAAATGTATTTATTTAAATAGATATGGATTAAATAATTTGTATTCTTGTAACTAGTCGCGAATTTTGAATTTGATGCTACAAATTTGCACATATTTTGAAATAGGGAGAATAATTATTTAGTGCATTATGTATAGAGGTATTAATATTTAGTACTACGAATTTTTTTATTATTGATTTAATCAATTTGTATAGTGTTATTATTGTTATGTCCTTTAGGTGTGTCGGTTATTTTTGTCTATCTAATATGGTAGGTTTGTTTCCATGGTAATTGTTAATATGGTGGGAGTTATTGTATGATGAATGATTGTAACGGTTTTTGGGATGAAATGAGTATTTTTCCTTTAATATTGTTAATGAGTTCTTGTCATATTATTTTCACACATTTTTTTTTTTTTTGGGTGGTTCCTTTTTTACTTTGATTGTTGTTGTCAATCTCTGCCGGAAAATTAATTCGGGTTTGTCGCCAATAGTTGTTTGTCAGCCATCGACGGAAAATGACGTCAGGTATGTTTTATTTCTATATTGAATGACGTTAGTGTATTTTTGTCTTTTTTTTTTAATGCCATTGACCACACCTTTTATAAATTTGGGATGAGAATGATTTGCAGTGATATGTTAGTGTGATTTGTGGGGGTTTTTTTTTTAAGGTGGATTACCACATCCAATATCATGTGGGGTTGAATTTTTTTTGCAATTTTATTTCATTTTGGTATTTATTGTTAAATTACACGGGAGATTGTTGATATATATGGTGAGCGTAGTCATGCTTGTATATTGTGTAAAAGTATATTCATAGCTGCAAATTATAAGAAAAATTATTGTTTTAGTTCTGAGACAATATTAATGTTTATGCACATTTGTTTGTTTAACTGACCATATGCAACTTTTTGTATAACAGAAATGCATATTAATTTGATAATTGTCTTTTTTTGCTTTAGCATTGTAATTTAAAAGGTCAAGTGTGTTGCTGAAGTTGCACATGTTGTTGTGCATTGCATGTTTGAGGTTTATTCACATATTTTTTTCCCTATGGTTAAATATTGTCCATGTGCATTTTTCTAGTTTTTTTTAAACATGTATATGTGCAACTTTTAAAAGGTGAAGGTTGCACACAGTTATATCAAACATGTTTGTGTGTTATGCGTTGGAGTTTTGTACTCTCCCCCCACCCCCCAGTTTTAAATGTTGACTGTGTGCATTTATTAGAATTTTTAAGGTGTATATGTGCAACTATTTAAGGGTGAATGATGCTTATGTTTATACAAAAAAAATTTATTTTTAATTTTTGGGTAAATGTTGATTCTGTTTCAGTTGCATAGGTGTCGTCGTCGGCGGGTATTGCAAAGGTGTGGTTCAAGGACGTTTCTGTTGTGGTGGTGTCGTCGTCGAGAAAGTGTTGCAGAGGAACTGTTCGAGGCCATCTCTTCCGTCGCCGGTGACAATGTACTGGCTTCGTCTAAAATTACTTTGTGGGGGTAATTTTTTTTTACTGGTTTATTTTTTGGGAATTTTGGGGATTGTGTATATGCGAGATGAGTGGAGAGATTATGAGTATTGAATATCTCGTTGGGTTTGGAGGAATGGGAATTTAATTGTATGAGTTAATTTCATATTTCACGTGTGCTGCTATTTTTTTATTTTTATTTTTTGTCTGTTTATTTGGGTCATTTAATGTGTTGATTTGAATTATTTTAATGATGGGTATTTGAGTCTTTTTGGGTTCAGTTTTGTAGTTTTTACTAATCCAGGTTTTTAGTGGAAGTAATGAGTAATCTGTGGTCTCATATAGTACCTTAAATTAATCCCCCCTTTGAAATATTGCGTTTAATTAATAGATATTGTTTTGATTTCAAAAATGAACTAATTATATGTTTTTAAAATAAAATTATTTCTAATATTAATTCTTTATAAGTGTATAAGGTAAAGGGATTATAGATTTGTAAGTTCAGTAAATGTACTCTATTTTGAATTCGGTCCACACCGAATACACGTTTTGAAATTGGTCCTATAAGTTTGAATTTTTTGAAATTCGTCCTTTTACCGGCTATTGAGGGTTTACTCATCCGGTCATGTTGACGTGGCATTTTTTATTTTGTTTTCTTTATTCTATGATGTTGTTACGCTTAGACTCTGCGTATATTTTAGTATAGGTGTATCTAACAATAATATGGTGTATTAGGTTTCAATTGTAAAATTGCATGTAATTGTAAAGTTGCGTATGCGACTTATCATTTCGGCTGGGCCGGGTATATAACCCGAGATTCTGCCCAGAACTAAAATATCGTGTATCACTTTTGCAAATCAATAAAAATAACTACCTTCTCTCTCGATATCTCTCTTTTGATTCTGATCGTTCCATCGCCGGAATTATTCGAATCTCTGGTTAAGCTCGGCTTCTAGTTACAGTGGCCTCAGAGCATACATTCATGTTCCGATTACCTGCGCAATTACCATAACAATGGTGAGTAATTCTGACAGAATTAATTCATTGGAGAACCACTTTTCGATGCTCGAATCTCAACTCAGTGAGGTTCGTCAAGAGCATCAACAGCTGCGATAAGAGCAAACAAACACTAAGGATGAGCTAATTCGTAGCAAGGAGAAAATGATCTGTCGATTTGAAAAGCAATCGAAGGATTCAGAGTTGTTTCAACAGCAGATGTTAGAAATGGTTAGGCAAATTGGAGCTAACACCGTGGATAAAGGCAAAGCTCCAGATGCGAATTCCGACAACGAATTCGTTAGATCGCCGCGTGATGTTGGTGATAACATGAATAGAGGAGCTTTGGGCAAATCTATCAGGCGAAACGAGGCTGGTTTGTTGCCTACTCCTATGCGTGTTGCAGCTCCAGAAATGCCTTTACACCATGGATATGGTGCTCCGCAAGCTGGTGCAGACGATTCTAAATTTAGCAGAGCTGCACCTGGAGCTATACCACGAGGAAGACCTCATCCACACATGTCCAATCCGAGGAGAGAATTTTCTCATAGAGGTTCAAGGTATAATCCATTTAGCAAATTTGAACCAGATTATTACAATGATCCTTATGTAGATGACAATGTGGACATGTATCACAACACTCGGCAGTATGATTACCCTAACAATGGAAGGTATAATTCGTATAGAGGTAATTATAAGAAGCCTAGAGTGGACTTTCCTATATTCAAGGGGAATAGGCCTAGAGCATGGCTTAAGAAGTGCTACAAGTACTTTAAATTTAACCCAATGCCTGATGAAGATAAGATCATGCTAGCTGCCTTGAATATGGAGGATGAGGCAGATAATTGGTATTTGGAATATGTGGATGGTATGGATGACATTACTTGGGATGAGTTTGCAGATATGGTGCTGGAAAGATTCACAAATGCAGGAGATGACAACCTGATAGGCAAGTTCAATAAACTTCATCAAGTTGGATCTGTGAAAGATTGTGTGAAAGAGTTTGATGAACTTAAAACATTCATGCTCAGCAACAATCCATACCTAACTGAGTACTATTTCATCAAAAGTTTTATTAGTGGATTAAAGGATAAAATAGGCAATATGTTACAGATTATGGGCCTTACAAAACTTGCTACTGCTATACAGCTAGCTCTCAAGCAAGAGCATTTGATACTGAGTAGAGACAAAGAGATGAAGTCTGGATACAAGAGTATGTGGAATGGAGACAACAAATTCAAAGATAACTCACACAAGCCTTCATCAAATAAATATCAAGGGAAGAATTCAGACAAAATACCACCACCTAAGAGACTTTCTCCAACTGAAATGGAGGAGAGGAAGAAGAAAAATCTTTGTTTTAATTGTGATGAATGTTGATAGGCGAACAGCCGAGCAACAAGATTAGAAATAAAAGAAATATTAAAATAATAAGATTAGGAGATCAAGAATGAAAATAAATGAAGACGACCATCAGAGACGACCTTAGGAGGCGAGCAGCTGGGTTTGAGGGTCAAAAATCAAGTAGGCGAGCAGCTGGTCATAGAGGCTAGGAGGCGAGCAGCTGGTCATGAAAGGCATATACAGGTGGCGAACAGCCAGACCAAGAAGACACAAAGACCCAACCAGAGGCGAGCAGGCGAGCAAGAGGGCACCTCGGAAGATCATCAGAAATCCCAATAATTAGGCATTACATTAGGAACAAACAAGTGTCTTAACACTTGTTATTGTGTAAAGATATAATAGCTTAGGAGATGACAAGTGTCTTAACACTTGTCACATTGTAAATAAGGATGATTAAGGAGGTGACACCTCCTACTTGCTTGTACCTCTATAAATACCCCTTCATGGGATAATAAGAGGGAGGTCACTTAATTAAAAAATAGGCAAAACTCTTGCAAATTTCTCTCTCAATCCCTACTTATAAAAATCCAGCTTTAATCTTTGATTATATTCTTGTTTGATGATCTTACAAGGGTAAAACAGCCACTAATTATCAATTTGGATTAAGGTCATCAACAATTGGCGCTAGAAGGAGGGTCGAACCTCCGATTGGTTGAAGATTTGAAAAATCCTTGTGAGAAATCGCCGGAAACTGCAAAAATCCGGCAGCAGGTCGCCGGAAACTGGGTTTGTGGGTGTTGGCTGGTGTTTGTGGAGTGTCTTATTTGAAGATTCAAAGGCTTGAATGCATGCATGTATGAACAAGGGTTGTAACAAACCAAATTCGTACATGCAAGGCTAGTTGCTTTTAAAATCAACATTCATAAACACAAGGATTTCTCATCAAAGAACATTGTGATATTCGAAAAATGGTAAGATTACAAGAACCGCAAGAATCAAGCACACATCCATCGAACAAGTCACGAACAAGGGTATCGTCGATGGGTGAGCATGCAAGAACGGTGCGAGCGACGTCTCGGAGAAATGTGCAAGTTACAATTGATAATATTCCCCCGGAGGTGGAAGCTTTGGCCCAAAATCCAGAAGAATTGGCGAAAATAATCGCCATTTTACAATCTTTGCAAAGACGGCAAGAAGCCGTCGGACCATCAAGGGCCCAGGAGGCGAGCAACCGGGCAGTAGGGCAAAGACTGTCAAAGACCCCGGAGGCGAGCAACCGGGCAACAGAGCGAAGAACCAAGCAACGTGAGGATATGAGAATGGATGAAGTTGATAGTGGACAAGCAAGAAGGGCTAAAGGCAAAATCCCAGTAAGTGAGCGACTAGGAAGTCGAAGAGAGTCCACTCCGAGGACAGGCGAGGAGTAGAGCAGCAGGGAAACGAAGAGTGTGAGCCATTCCCATACAAGGAGAGCAAGTCACCACGTGGCATGTAGGGAAGAGGTTCATCGGAGAGGCGAGGAGCGAGACCATGAGCAAGTACACCCTGTTGCTCGCCCCTCAGTTCATGAGAGGTTGAGAAGATCAGCTTTTGGACGTTTGGGCCCTAATGGAGCTAGTAACATCGCCAAGTACGCCACCCAGGAGAAACGTCCTGTTAGCAAGGGACTGCGTCATGAAGAGGTCATTGAACCCAATCATGACGAACAGCCTTCTAACGGGAGAACGCCTCCAGATGAGTGGCAAGCTCTAAAAAGCAGTGGAAGAAATGCAAAAACAATTGGAGGCCCAAAAAGGCGTTGGATCGACTATACTGCCATCATCGCCCTTGTCACCGGCTATTCTAAATGCGCCGGTTCAGAAGAAAGTACAATTCCCGGTCATCAGTTTATATGAGGGAAATTCAGATCCGAAGGTGCATTTATCAAAGTATACTGATTACATGATATCGGTAAAAGCATCTGATGCAACCCAATGTCGGAATTTCCCGTTGACTCTTGGCGACGGTCCTCACAGATGGTTTTCCGCACTTGCTCCAGGCTCCATCAGTTCATTCATGCAACTCAGCAAGGAATTCCTCTCGCACTTCTCCACAGTCGGATCTTACTTTACGCAGAGACATAGGTTAGCAGATCTGAAGCAAGGAGACTAGGAGTCTGATAGAGCCTTCCTTGAAAGATTTGACAAAGTCCTGTTGGAAGAAGAAATGGTGAGTGAAGACACAAAAATTGTGGCAGTCATGGCGGAACTCAAGAAAGGAACAGACCTGTGGAAAGAGATGCACCTCGCATTCCCTAAAACATATTCCGAATTCAGGCACAAAGCAGGTGTGTATATTTCAATGCAAGAAACTCTACAAAAAGAGTTGGGAGACAAAGCCGACACCAAGAAGTCAGGAAAGAAGTCGGGAGGGGAGTACAAGGCCCCTAAGAACATGAAGGCCTTCAGTGAAGGTTCCGAGTTGAAAGAGAAGCTGAACCATGTCTTATCCACATCGATAGAAGCTGTGTACAATAATGTCAAAGATAAGGATATGTTGTCAGAACCCGGAAAAATACGACAAGAACGGGGAAAGATGAATCCCAACAAGTACTGCGCATATCATCAGACCATAGGCCACTTCACGAGTGAATGCCGAGACCTCCTGAAACAGCTATGGAGGTTCTACGAAGAAGGGAAATTATCAAAATTCGTGAAACGGCAACCAGGAAAGAAACCGAGAGTGGCAATATCCTCCGGCTCGGAAGACGATGAAAGCGACGAACAGCCGAGCAGGAGGGATCAAAAGAGGAAAAAGACTATGATAGCACCAGCTGAACCCATCCGAGAAATATTAATGCTTGAGCCATCTGGACCGGTAGGGGGCTGTTCTGACGGAAGACCACCAGTATCCAAGAGAAAGAGGAAAACGGACTTGAGGGCAGTAGCTCAAGTCAGAGAAGTTGGAGTGAACCAAGCAACTAAGAAGACGGGGGATCTGGTGTTCTCCGAAAAGGACCTAGACGGGGTACTCACTCCACACAACGATTCATTAATCATCTGTGCTAATATCATGGGAGCCCGAGTTCACCGTCTGCTTGTGGACACTGGCTCCTACACAAACATCATATTCAAAAGCATACTAGATCAATTAGGTGATTGTGAGGAGTATGTAAAGGAATGTGATCATAAGATAGTAGGGTTCGAAGATGCTGTAACCATTCCCTTAGGTTTAGTTATGTTACCGGTCGAACTTGTATCGACCGAGAATCCCGAAAGGAGACTGACTAGAATGATAGAATTCCTAGTTGTAAACCAACAGTCTGCCTACAACGGGTTTCTCGGTCGACCTTTCATAAATGAATTCAAAGCGGCTGTTTCAACGTACTATTATTGTCTTAAGTTTGCAACTCCAAAAGGATCAGGTACAGTAAAAGGTGATCAGAAGAAAACTCGAGAGTGCCTCCTGCAACTTCAACCTAAGGATAACAGTGTGTCTGTTATGGACGAGCAGCCGAGCAGCAGGGCTGAGGATGAACCTTCCGTGTTGGACAAAATCATGGAGTCCATCGACACAGAGAAGATGGAGGTAGACGACCAGCAGGGCGAGAACTAGCAGGAGGGCCTGGGCGAGCAGCAGGGAAGAGAAGTTGTACCTGAACCAGAGGAAGTAAACGATATCGAGCCAAGAGTGGAGGCGGAACCCATGATCAAAGATGAACTTAACTTGGAAGGTCCGGTAATCGATACTCGGTGGAAAAATCAGAAGAGGAGGGCAACCCCGGTAGAGGAGTTGGAGGCAATAAGAGTTGACCCGAATCGAGAAGACTTGGAATTATTCATTGGTTATGAGCTCCCAGAGCCATACAGATCCAGAATGGAAGAGTTCCTCAAGTCCAATCTCGATGTATTCGCATGGTCACAAGCTGATATGGTAGGCATCAGCCCTGAGCATGTCTGTCATAAGCTAAATATTGATCCAACCAAAAAACCGGTGAAGCAAAAGAGAAGAAAGTTCGGGCCTGGCAAATATGAAGCACTGGATGTGGAAGTAAAGAAGCTGCTTGACAATGACCTCATCAAAGAAGTTTTATGTCCCAGATGGGTAGCAAATCCAGTGTTAGTAAAGAAACCAAATGGCGCATGGAGGTTATGCATCGACTTCACCGATCTGAATGCCGCTTGTCCTAAGGACAACTTCCCATTACCGCACATTGATCAGTTAGTGGACAATACGGCGGGACACGAACTGCTCACCTTCATGGACGCATTTGCTGGGTATCACCAAATCCCAATGCACCTAGACGACCAGGAGCACATAGCGTTCTACACCAACAAAAACTTATTGTGTTGGAAGAGAATGTCGTTCGGGTTGATCAATGCATGGGCCACGTACCAAAGACTTGTAAACAAAATGTTCGATTAGCACATTGGCAAAACAATGGAAGTATACGTGGACGACATAGTCGTAAAAAGCCCGAGGAAGGAAGATCATTTGGAACATCTCGCACAAGCATTCGAGATACTCCGGGCATATAACATGAAGTTAAACCCGAAGAAAAGCAGCTTCGGAGTACACTCGGGAAAATTCCTTGGGCACCTGGTCAGTCAACGAGGCATTGAGGCAAATCCATCAAAAGTCAAAGCAATTATAGACATGCTACCACCAAGGTCCGTCAGGGAGGTCCAACGACTAACCGGATGTTTGGCAGCCCTAAACAGGTTCATTTCCAGGTCCGGAGACAAATGTCGACCTTTCTTTGACGCCATTAAGAAAGGACAGTTCCAGTGGACGGACAATTGTCAGCAAGCGTTTGAGCAGCTGAAGGAATATCTGAGTGACACTAAAATTCTATCAAAACCTGTCTCCGGAGAAAAACTATATATGTATCTTACCGCGTCAGAGGTCGCCATTAGCTCGGTTTTAGTTCGAGCGGAAGGAAAATTTCACTTGCCAATTTACTACGTGAGTCAGGCTTTGCATGAGGCAAAGATTAAATATTCACCCATGGAAAAGTTGGCCTACGCATTGGTGATGAGTGTAAGAAAGCTACGGCCATATTTCTTTGATCACCATGTGGAGGTTCTAACAACTTTCCCATTAAGACAAATCTTACAAAGGCCTGACACTGCTGGTCGCCTCCTCAAGTGGTCACTCGAAATAAGCCAATTTGGAATATCTTATGCACCTCGAACAGAGATCAAGGGACAAGCGTTAGCCGACTTCATAGTCGAGTTAACTTTCCCTCAAGATCCGACGAGAGGTCATAACCATCCATGGCATATGTACGTAGATGGATCATCAAATAACACAGCGGCAGGAGCTGGGATAGTGTTAATTAGTCCGGACAGACAAGTGTTCACCTCAGCGGTCAGGTTCGAGTTTATGGCAACAAACAACGAAGCTGAGTACGAGACACTGATAGCCGGGCTACGACTAGCTCTGGCTGTAGGGGTTCGAAGAGTCCAAATCTACGGAGATTCCCAGTTGATAGTCAATCAAGTCCGTGGAGAGTATGAAGCCAAAGATGAAAACATGGCATTATACCAAAAAAATATTGCTCACTTGGCTTCACTATTTGAACAAATTTACATTGAACAAGTGCCAAGGGAGAACAACGCACAAGCAGATGCACTTGCTCGTTTGGTCACTAGTGCGGGACCAGCAGAACTTTCAGAGGTCACAATAACAAGAATTTCTAATCCATCCACCGGTGACTACAGAATCAGTCAAGTCGAAGGAGAGTTGACAGACGAGGATTGGAGGACACCGATATACAAGTACCTCAAAGACAATCGAATGCCCGAAGACCCACAAGAGGCAGCTAAGCTAGTCAAACGAGCAGCAAGATTCACAATCATGGAGGGTCAACTCTTCAAGAGAGGATTTTCACTACCCCTACTAAAGTGTTTGGCAAGGGGGCAAGGCCAAGAAGTACTAAGAGAAATCCACGAAGGAGTTTGTGGAAATCACGCAGGAGGGCGGGCACTGGCATACAAAACAGTAAGATAAGGATACTACTGGCCAACTCTGTTACAAGACGCAATTAAAATTGCAAAGACTTGCCACAGGTGCCAGCTGTTCGCCCCCAACATACATAAGCCACCAACAGAACTGATTTCGGTAAATAGTCCATGGCCATTTGCAAAGTGGGGGATAGACATCATAGGACCTTTCCCAACGGGAAAGGAGAATGTCAGATTTGCAGTTGTGGCCGTGGACTATTACACGAAGTGGGCCGAAGCTGAGGCACTAGTGACAATAACTCAGGAGAAAATGATTAGTTTTATTTGGAAAAGCATAGTATGCCGGTTTGGAGTTCCACAAGCAATATTGACAGATAATGGAAGACAATTCGAAGGAAAAAAGATAAGAGATTTCTGCAAAAAATGGGGAATCAAAAAGCATTTTTCGACACCCTATCACCCTCAGTCTAATGGCCAAGTCGAAGCAGTTAACAAGATAATCAAGCATATCTTAAAAATTCGGCTGGTGGACAAAAAAGGCAAATGGTCAGAAGAACAACCTGAAGTGCTTTGGGCATATAGGATATCACATAGGACGAGCACGGGAGAAACACCGTTTGCTATGGCATTCGGTACAGAAGCAGTCATACCTATAGAGCTCAAAGTACCAACTGAAAGGATAGCCGAGTTCAATGAACAAGAAAACAACAAGGCACTAGCTGCAGAAATGGATCTGATCGACGAAAAAAGAATCTCGGCGGAAATAAAAAACGAGATATACAAAAGAAGGATCGCAAAATACTACAACTCGCAAGTAAAGATCAGGGAAGCAACACCTCCAGGTGTATTTGGACCGACTTGGGAGGGCCCGTTCAGGATAACCCACAAGTGGTACAATGGCACGTACAATCTTGAAGATATAAAGGGCAACTCGGCCCAATACACCTGGAACGCAGCCTTATTAAAGAAATATTATCAGTAGTTAGGAGGCTAGTGTAAAGTTTTCCATGTATTATATCATTTGTATTGTTGTATTGTAGTAAGATTGATAAAATTTTCAAACTTTTTTGATAAAATTTTGTAAAAACAGAGACGATTATTCAGTGTATGGTATAACTAAGGAAACAAAAAGGCATTAAAGCCCAGTTGTTCGCCTAGCAGAAAAGCTGCTCGCCGGAAGACAAGCAAGTGCTATAAGCACAAGTCCAAAAGGAGGCGAGCAGCAGGGTTCTTGGAAACCAGAAGCCCAAATGATCGCCCCATGAAGTAAAGTTGCTCGCCCAAGACACTAAATGCAAAAGCACAGATATGGAGGAGGCGAGCAACAGGGCATTAAAGATAAAAAAAAGTCAAGTCCTAAAGGACCAAAGTGACCAATGTATAAACAAAAGTTTGCAAGAAAAGTGTTGAACTTTCAATAATGAAAGAAAACACTTAAGCAAAAATAAAACAAAAGGCAAATAAAAGGCGAACGAATAAAAAGGTACGATTCCATTCATTCAGAATATAAAATTACAAAGAAAGAAAAACATCGTCCTACTACATCGACTAAAACAGAAAAAATAAAGGGTCTTCTAAATCTCGGAGGCCGGAGGAGCTAGTGGTGCTGGGAAGTCTTCAGTAGGAGGGGGAGGTGCATCCTGGTTGGTCGCTGCTGGCACCTGCTGCTCGCCTACAGTAGCAGAAGTACTTGTTTCACCAAGGAGATTCGGAAGAATAGGGCTTAAGGCATCGAAAACGGTGGCATCCTTGTTCACCTCAACTTTCTCCCTAGGAGCTACAACTTGGACATCATCCTTAAAGATGCCCAAGTCTAACCCAATCTCTCCTAGGTCGGCAACAGGGATCTCGAAGCCGGTAGCAGGTGGGTTTTCGAGAACGTAATCTACGAAGTCCTTGACGGTACTAGTCATTACATCAAGACCGTTGTCCAAGGCATACTTCACGGATCGGACACAATCTGCGTACGCACAGATGTAACTGAAATTAGTGTTGTCAGTCACATCTTGCACGTACGTGCTGTAAGAAATGGCCCGTTTCTTCTCTTTCTCCAGCTGGTCAACATGAACCTTCAGAGACTCGACTCTCTCCACCAGACCTACCCTCTCCGTCTCCAGGACCTGCAGACGATCAGTAGCAACGCCCAAGTCCAATTTAAGCTTCTCCGAAGCATTGGACGCTACCATCTCCCGGTCCTCAGCAGCTTTCACCTCCCGCTCCCAAGTATGCTTGGCTCTCTCAAAGTCAGCCTTCAGCTTAGCCAGCTCTTCGTCCTTCCTCCTTAGCTGAGCATCCCGGTCCGCCTCGAGCTGCTCTATTTTCCGGCCCAAGCCCCGGTTGGTTCTCTCAAGCTCAATGGCTTGGTCAACGACTCGCTGGGCAGTAATAGCCTGGTGACTGGCATTGTAACCCAGAAGGCGAGCGTTGTCGCTAAGAGACTGGTTCTGCAGGATTTCTTCGCCAGTTTTTGTCCAAGAGCGGGGGACAAGCTCCGTAGCCCGCCGAACATGAGAATCCTTGAGGTCGGGGTAGGCAGGGGCCGACTTCACGCAACTAAGTTGGTGAAGTACTCTAGAGCGACCGGGATAATCATCTCTCCGGTACCTGCAAAAGATGGAAAAACGTTAGAAAAGACAGTATATCCAGGGAGGCGATCAGCCGAGCAGGAGGGAAATTACTTACTCCCTCATTTTCACTGGGTCATAGCCCAGGTAGGAGCTGTCAGGTGAGGAGCCCCTTCGGCCGGCGACCATGGCGTCTATGACCTGTTACTCGGTTACCTCTTCTACAGGCGAGGAGCGAGCAGCAGATTTGCTCGCCTGGGAAGAACCTTGCCCCTTGGTCCTCTTGGAACGGTCATCTTCCTTTCTGGGGGCAGTTTCATTGGTTAACCTCTTCTTCCCCCGGGTGTCTCTGGGAGGCGAGGAACGAGGAGGTGGGCGAGGAACAGAAGCTAGTACTGGAGGAGCATCCTCCTCATCATGTTATCCTGCCCTTAGTCTAATCAGGGAGGTGCAAGGGTCGAGTTTTTCCTTTTTTGAAGGTTGGTTGGCAGCCATCTGTTTGACCCGGCGTGCGAGTAGGTGATAACTCTCAGGAATCTGGGGGACAACAACCGTCACTCTTTGAGCTGAAAAAGTAAACACACAAAATGAGTCATAAGTCGGTGACCAACAAGTCACAGGCGACCAACAGTACGTAGGCGATCAACGGGTCAAAAGACGAACAACAGGAAAAATTGAGAAATTAACAAAGTAAGATTACCCTCGGGGATCTCCGCTTGTGCTTCCAAGTGGTGAGCGCTGGTGGTAAGTTGAGCAAGTCCCCGGCAGTGTGCCTGGGAAAGATGGTCTATGCTCTGGTCTTTAACGTTCCGCAATGAGATCAGGGCAAGAACGTACAAGAATTCTTCACTCAGCTCAGGATGTCCCCACTTCAGGATACGCAGACCTACAAAAAAAGAAGAGAGATTAAAATTAGTTCACCCTAGAAGTAATGAACTAAGAAACAAGACCTACGCCGAATTTCGCCAAAATGCGTAGGAGAATTTATACGCCCTAGCCCTCCCGAGAGATCAGAGGACGCCCGCTAATCGCCGCCGATGAAGAAAAATTATTTATGCCAACTTTTAACTTTGTTGGGCACTCCTTCAATCAGCTTCACACCGCTGCGAGCCTTAAGATAATACCACACGAGACCCTCTTTGTGGACAACCGAGGAGATCATCATTGCATAATGAATCTCCACCGTGCTGATCTTGTTTTTGTAGTCTTCCAGTCCAAAGAGTGTGATGAAGGCTAACAGGGTACTCCATCCATTTGGGGTGATCTGGGTGATCGCCAGATTTATATCTTCCAAGAACCGCCCGATCACCGGATGCAAAGGAAGAGGGAGTCCCGCGTTGAGGATATCTAAATTGATGGCAGTGCAGCCCGGAGGTGGGTTATCAGCTCTCTCTCCTGGTTGGGGAGCATACAGGTAGATATAATACGGAATACGATAGCGGGACCGTATCCGGACTAGATCTTCTTCTGTGACTACACTTGCCACCTTGCTGGCAGTATACGTAGATTCTCGGGCTTCTATGGTAGGTCTTGGCGGAGTAGGAAACTTATCATGATACTTGTTAGCATAGTCGATCCAATCTTGTCTCCGGACTACGGCCTTAGGAATGAGGGATTCGGGAGTTGGCCTCGTAACAGGGAAGTTTATCTCCCAAAGACATTCCCAAGTAAGTCCCAGCTGCTCGCTCCCTGAGTGGGCCACCTGCTCACTCCTAGCCTGGTGCCCACTGCTCGCTCCCACATCTCCAGGGAGACTCATCTCCTCTATCTCAGCAGCAACGTCAGCAGAGTCTTCGCCCAAGTCCGAGGAGGTACCTTCAGGAGGCGAGGAGCGAGCAACAGGACCTTGGACGTCCTGCTCGCCTGAGCTGTCCACAGCGTAGAATTTGTCAACGGAGCGAACAACAGAGCTCGTCTCGGAGCCTGTATCCTCATCAACGAGCAGGATCCTAGGGTTTTGCCTAATTGCTCGCCGAAGCGAGCGGCGAGGAGCAGGGTTCGACGGTTCAACTTCCAAGGGCCTTTTTTCTGGGTTTCATCCAACGAATTCGACGGATAGGGTATTACTTGAGGATGGAGACGCCATTTTAGGAATTTTTTCTTTTAAAAGAGTTAGACGAATGAAAAATCAAGAGGGTGGTACCAATAGTGGTGTATTTCAAAAAGAAGAAGACGGCGGCGATGCGGTGGCGACGCGGCGGCGATACAACGGCGGAAAGGGTGATAATGGCGAAAAAGTGAAAATCGAAAGGAAAAAATGTGAAATTGAAAGCACAATGCAATATCAAAACAAAGAAACTAAAGAATTAACCTTTTGATTTGAAGAAATCAACGGAAAAAGGAAGAAATCGAGAAGAAAAGCTTCGAAAGATTAGCTATGGAGTTCTCTGAAAATTCGTGAAAAAAAAGAAAGAAAGAAGAAGGAGAGAGCTATTTATAGATATGGATTCGGGGGCAAAATTAAGAAAAGTGAAAAGTTGAGGCCCCTATATGCAATTTTAGGAGCGCACGCGTGGGCGGCCACGTCATGTCGCTTCGTATTCTGCGCCTCGAGAAATGAAACGATGCAAGATCAAGCGTCGTTCCCTATTGCTCGCCTCCAGAAGTTCCCGCCCAAAAATTCATAAACCTGTTGCTCGATCCCTACAGAAATGAAGGACAATTTCCCTATTGCTCGCCTCCTGCTAAATAATATAGCCTATCCTATAGTTTGACAAAGAAGGATAAAATCTATCCTTATATGCCAAACTAGGGGGCATTGTTGATAGGCGAACAACCGAGCAACAAGATTAGAAATAAAAGAAATATTAAAATAATAAGATTAGGAGATCAAGAATGAAAATAAATGAAGACGACCAGCAGGGATGACCTTAGGAGGCGAGCAGTTGGGTTTGAGGGTCAAAAATCAAGTAGGCGAGCAGCTGGTCATAGAGGCTAGGAGGCGAGCAGCTGGTCATGAAAGGCATATACAGGTGGCGAACAGCCAGACCAAGAAGACACAAAGACCCAACCAGAGGCGAGCAGGCGAGCAAGAGGGCACCTCGGAAGATCATCAGAAATCCCAATAATTAGGCATTACATTAGGAACAAACAAGTGTCTTAACACTTGTTATTGTATAAAGATGTAATAGCTTAGGAGATGACAAGTGTCTTAACACTTGTCACATTGTAAATAAGGATGATTAAGGAGGTGACACCTCCTACTTGCTTGTACCTCTATAAATACCCCTTCATGGGATAATAAGAGGGAGGTCACTTAATTAAAAAATAGGCAAAACTCTTGCAAATTTCTCTCTCAATCCCTACTTATAAAAATCCAGCTTTAATCTTTGATTATATTCTTGTTTGATGATCTTACAAGGGTAAAACAGCCACTAATTATCAATTTGGATTAAGGTCATCAACAATGAAGTGTACCACATTGGACATAAATGTAAGAAAGCTTGTGTTATCTTGGTGGAGGATGAAGTTTGTGAGGATGATGAACTGGTGTTGGAAGCTGAAGATGAGGAAAATCAGGAGGGTGTAGTTTCAATACATGCCCTTTCTGGATTTCAGAATGCAGATACTATAAAAGTTCCTGGAAAAGTAGGGAAACAAGTCATTTCCATATTAATAGATTCTGGAAGCACACATAGTTTCATCGATCATAAAGTGGCAAAAAGGTTGGGATGTGTTATAGAATACACTACTTTCTAATGGTGACAGTGGCAAATGGTAACAAAGAAGAGTGCAATTCTAAGTGTCTTAAACTGGAATGGAAAATGGGTGGATGCAAATTTAGTGCACCCATCAGATTGCTACAGCTTGGGAGTTGTGATATGGTGATAGGGGTGGATTTACTCAATCAGCTGGGCCCTATTACTCTGGATTTCAGGAAACATAAAGCTGAATTTCAGTTGAATGAAAGGACTGTTACACTGCAAGGTGTAAGTGATGATGTTCAAATTCACAGCCTGTTATGTAAGCAATTAAAAAGGATGATTAGGAAGGGTAAGGGTGAAGATTTGGGATATATATGCATCATCAAAGGGAATTCTGAACTAAGCAAGTGCCCTATCATGCCTGAGTTGGAGAATCTAGTCCAAGAATTTGAGTGTATTTTCCAAGTGCCAACAACTCTACCACCTCACAGAGGGATGGATCACAAAATACCACTGAAAGAAGGTTCACACCCTATCAAACAACAACCATACAGATACCCATTCTTACAAAGGCAGGAAATTGAGAAGTTAGTTAAAGAGATGCTAGTGAGTGAAGTGATAAGGCCAAGCAATGGACCTTACCCATCTCTAGTGCTTTTAGTAAAGAAAAAAGATGGGAGCTGGAGGTTTTGTGTGGATTATAGGAAGCTTAATTCAATAACAGTGAAAGATAGTTATCCTATACCCCTAGTCGATGATCTATTAGATGAACAAGGAGGTGCAAAGTTATTTTCTAAGATAGATCTGAGAGCTGGTTATCAGAAAATAAGAATGCATCCTGAAGATATTCCAAAATCAGCTTTTGCAACATCCATGTTGATAGGCGAGCAGAAACAACATTTGGGCGACCAGGATTAGCGCAAATCACTTAGGAATTAAAGTGGGATTAGCACATGATTCACCCAAGATATCCGGCGAGCAAAACCTGCATGTGATCAAGACACATAGGCGAACAAAACCAGATCAAAAGCCACATGACGAGCTCAATCGGCATCCTGCCGATCAGATCCAACCACAGTGCCAAAATAACAATTAAGATGAAAGACCATCAGAATCAGACTAAAGACTCCTCAAGGACAAGTCCAACATGACGAACAGCTCCTGACTGCGAGCAAGTCCAGCAGATAAGGATAGAATTTAGTTAAGATAAGGTCAAATTAGTCAAAGGACAGGTGTCGAGCATGCAGGTCTGGTCGGCCAAAGGTCGTGCCACCTCCTGCTAGGCAAAAGTCTATAAATACTTAGATTTTTTCAGCAAATAAAACAAGCACAAATTAATATACACGTCCAAACTTCGATTACGAATCTAAAGCAGCTCGATTAACTTACAATCGAACTTAAACACGTAAGCTTTCGTACGATTCTAATCCACCTAAACCCGAAAATCCGTATTCACTAATTACGTTAGTGATCAATCACACGTAATTGTTTGATGATCAATTAACCATCTAAAACGGCCATTAATCTTCAAGATTAAAACTGATCGTCAACAAATTAGCGCTAGAAGAAAGGTTCGAACCTCCGAATCATTGAATACGGGAAGATTACCCCAGAATCGAAGAACAAGTTTGAGTTTTTGGAGAAAAAAAAACTCAAGAACACTAAGAACAACACTCGATATTTTCTGTGAACATGCCTCAATCACGAGAGACACAACGTTCTCAACATATAACCCAGGATTCACACTCCCGAATGTCCCAAGCTGGTGGGCGAGCAGGGGCGAGCAGAAACAACCAAGAAAATCAAACCAATGTTGCTCGCCAGTTAATATCACCAGAGTTGGACGCCATTGCCCGCAACCCCGACGAATTGGCACGCACAATTGCCATGCTCCAGGCTCTACAAAGACAACAAGCCCAACCTGGCCCATCATATGTACGAGCAAGGGGTAGCCCCACAAAGACTCGCGAACATGATAAGGCTAGGGGGGATCATTTGAATGAGGCTGATAGCGCCCAAGCTCGTAAGGCCAAGGGCAAAGAAAAATTGAACGTTGAGAATGCCAGTCAGGGAGGTTCGACTCAGAATCCGGCCATGGCGGCAAGTCAGGGCACACGCCAAAGTGCTCTCGAAAAATTGGGTCGACGTGGCCGAGGAATCCTAGAAGTCCATCCCCCTACTGGAGCAGCTCGCCCAGCTACAGTTCCTGCTTGCCAATCAGTCCTTGACCGGTTGACTAGGTCAGCTTTTGGTCGCCTTGGCCCAAATGCAGAGCCCAATCCCAGGAGGTCAATCCAAGGGGTTCCCGCTCCCAATGAGGGACTGGAGCGAACAGACGGCTGTGCGCCTCTGCTCGCCGGACAGCCTCAGAGTCAGGGGGGATCCTTGGAGGAGCTCGCCTCCATGAGAAAGGCCATTGAGAGCATGCAGGGTCAACTAGATCAACAGAGAGGATACGGGAACACGACTCTTCCGGTCTCACCCTTATCTGTGGTGATTCTGAAGGCTCCAATTCAGCAAAAGATCCAGTTTCCAGCAAGTATCCAATGTGAGGGCACGGCGGATCCCCGGGTGCATCTCATGAAGTATACCAATTATATGGTATCAATGGGGGCAAGTGACGCAACGCAATGTCGAAACTTTCCTTTAACTCTCGGGGATCGTGTCCATAAGTGGTTTTCGGCTTTGCCACCAGCTTCAATTCATTCGTTTGCCCAACTGGGCAAAGAATTCTTATCCCATTTCTCTACGGCCGGGTCTTATCTATCCCAAAGACATCGGTTGTCTGACTTGAAACAAGCTGACGACGAGTAAGACCGATCGTATCTGGAAAGATTCGACAAGGTCTTGTTAGAAGGGGAGTCTGTCAGTGAAGACACCAAGATTGTGGCCGTCTTGGCTGGGCTCAAGAAGGGTACTGAACTCTGGAAAGATGTGCACCTAAGATGCCCGAAGACATATGCCGAGTTTCGGGATCGGGCAGGCGTTTTTGTCTCCATGCATGAAGCCCTGCAAAAGGACATGGGAGACAAAGGAGAGCAGAAAGAGGGTGCGAAGAAGCCTGGAACTGGTTATCGAGCTCCCAAAAATATGAAGGCGTTTACTGAAGGAACGGAGCTGAAGGACAAACTTAACCACATTCTTACCGTATCAATCGATACGGTTTACAATAACGTTCGAGACAAAGAACTACTCATACCTCCCCGTAAAATACGTCAGGATACGAGCAAGTTGAACCAGAATAAATATTGTGCCTACCACCAGAGCGTAGGACACTTTACAAGCGAATGTCGTGACTTGCTAAAGCAGTTGTGGCATTTTTACGAAGAGGGAAAGCTATCCGAGTTTGTTAAAAGACAGCCCGGCAAAAGAAACAGAGACGAAGATTCTGATGAAGAAGATCAGGAATAGGCACCTCATCGGAATCGAGCTGGGCGACCAGCTCAGGCACCTGCCGGGGGACCAGTTCCAGACATCCAGATGATGGAACCTGCAGGACCCATAGGTGGTTATTCTGATGGACGACCACCAATTTCTAAACGAAAAAAAAAGGCATAATTACGAGCGATCGGACATGTACGAGAAATGGGGATCATTCCACCTACCATGCAAACACCGGAATTAACTTTTACCGACAGAGATTTGGAAGGAGTACTAACCCCTCACAACGATTCGCTTGTGATATGTGCTAAGATTATGGAAACCAGGGTGCATAGATTACTGGTGGATAGGGGAGCCTACACGAATGTCCTTTTCAAAAAGACGCTTGACCAAATGGGAGATTATGCAGGCTACATCAGAGACACAAATCACCGTATCCTGGGATTCGGAAATGCTATGACAATCCCGTTGGGAATAGTAACTTTCGCTATGCAACTTGTGACGGTCAAAGAGCCTGAGAAGAATATCGCAAGAATGGTGAATTTCTTGGTCGTCGATCAAGAGTCAACATACAATGGATTCCTGGGTCGACCTTTCTTAAACGAATTCAGGGCCGCGTGTTCAACTTACCATTATTGCATAAAATTCCCAACAACAAGTGGAGTTGGCACGGTGAAAGGAGACCAGAGAAAAGCTCGAGAATGTCTTCTGCAAATTCAGTCAAGACAAGGACAAGTATCTATGATGGAAGCGTCAACCCGTCAACTCGAAAATGAACCCTCAATCTTGGAGGACATTCTTGGAGCTCAAAACGATAAGATGGACATTAACGACCAACCTTCGCCCACGGGTGACCAGACGCAGCAGGGCGGCGAGCAAAACTTGCCAGAAGCAATGATACTCCCCGTGGCCGACAGTTTGTGCCTAAGTGATAGCCAGGGGAGTCCGACTTTGGCGGCCGAGTCTCACTTAGAACCCGCGGACGATCTTGACCCCCGGTTGGGTGTTGAACCCATGGACATCGAGGATGAGCTAAGTCCGGAAGGACCGATAGTTGACCCTCGATGGAAGGGGCAAAAGCGACGGGCAACTCCCGTTGAAGAGTTGGAAGCCATCAAGATTGATCCTGAATGTGACGGTCTTAAACTTTACATCGGGTCTGAACTCCCTGAGCCTTACAGAACGCGCATGACGGACTTTCTGAAGGCTAACTTGGATGTCTTTGCATGGTCCCATGCTGATATGGTGGGAATCAACCCGAAGGATGCCTGTCACAGGTTGAATATCAACCCAGTCCGAAAACCTGTCCACCAGAAACGGCGAAAATATGGACCAGACAAGTATCAAGCTTTAAACGAAGAAGTCAAAAAGTTGCTGGACAACGATTTAATTAAACAAGTGTTATGTCCACAATGGGTTGCAAATCCTGTCCTGGTACGGAAGCCGAACGGAACCTGGAGGCTATGCATAGATTTTACAGATCTTAATGCAGCATGCCCGAAGGATAACTTTCCGCTCCCGCACATCGATCAACTGGTGGACAGTACTGCCGGTCACGAAATGTTCACATTCATGGATGCTTTCGCAGGATACCACCAGATTCCAATGCACCCGGACGACCAAGAAAATACGGTCTTTTATACTAACAAAAATTTGTTATGCTGGAAAAGGATGTCGTTTGGTCTAATCAATGCTGGAGCAACCTACCAAAGGCTAGTCAACAAGATGTTTGACGAACATATTGGGGAAACGGTGGAAGTATACGTCGACGACATAGTCGTCAAGAGTACCCAGAAGGAAGATCACCTCCATCATCTTTCCCAGGTATTCGACATACTCCGAAAATACAATATGAAGTTAAATCCAAAGAAAAGTAACTTTGGAGTACATTCTGGGAAGTTCTTGGGCCATCTGGTCAGGAAACGCGGAATCGAAGCTAATCCAGCAAAAGTGAAGGCGATCGTCTATATGGAACCACCACGTTCTGTTAAAGAAGTGCAAAGGTTGACCGGTTGCCTAGCTGCTTTAAACAGGTTCATATCACGATCAGGAGACAAGTGCCGTCCATTTTTTGAGGCCATCAAAAAGGGCAACTTTGCTTGGACAGAAAACTGCCAGAAAGCCTTTGATCAATTGAAAGAGTATCTGGGAGATGTAAAAATTCTGTCAAAACCAATTCCCGGTGAGAAGCTATATTTATACCTGGCAGCATCTGACACGGCCATAAGTTCGGTATTAGTTCGGACGGATGGCAAATTTCACCTGCCAATCTACTATGTCAGCCAAGCTCTACATGATGCTGAGGTGAAGTACTCACCAACAGAAAAACTGGCATATGCTCTTGTCATGAGTGTCAGGAAGTTAAGACCATACTTTTTTTATCATCAAGTTGAAGTATTGACAACTTTCCCACTCAGACAAATATTACACCGACCCGACACCGCTGGCCGTCTTTTGAAATGGTCTATAGAGATAAGCCAGTTTGGCGTGACTTATGCACCTCGAACCGCGATTAAGGGACAAGCGTTAGCCGACTTTATAGTTGAACTAACCTTCCCTCAAAATCCAACGAGAGGGCTGGATCACCCATGGCATCTTTACGTGGATGGTTCGTCAACGAATCTGGCCTCGGGGGCAGGAATAGTGCTCATCAGTCCCAACCGACAAGTATTCACTTCATCAGTCAGATTTGAATTCATGGCCACTAACAATGAAGCTGAGTACGAGGCCCTCATTGCAGGTCTTCACTTGTCACTAGCTGTTGGAGTAAGACAACTCCAGATTTTCGGGGACTCCCAACTCATTGTAAGCCAAGTACGAGGTGAATATGAGGCCAGAGACGAGCAAATGATCGAGTATCAACGAATAGTTGCTCACTTGGTATCTCTATTAGACCAAGTGTTTATCCAGCAGATACTACGAACGAGCAACACACAAGCTGACGCCCTAGCAAGATTAGCAACAAGCGATGGGCCAGCAGATCTGACGGACATTGTCATCACCAGAAAAGTCCAACCATCAACAATGGACTACGAGGTAAACCAAGTAGTCGAACACAACAACGATGAAGATTGGAGAACTCCTATAGCCAAATACTTGAAGGACGGGGAGTTACCAAGCAACTCGTTTGAAGCTGAAAGAATTAAGAAACAAGCAACCAGATATACCCTGGTAGATGAACAGCTTTACAAAAGAGGCTTTTCACTCCCGCTACTCAAGTGTTTGACTAGGGGGCAAGGAAGGACAGTCCTGGAGGATATACATTCTGGAGTTTGTGGAAATCACACTGGGGGGCAAGCTTTGGCCTACAAAACTGTAAGGCAAGGTTATTATTGGCCAACCTTACGGAAAGATGCAATCCAGTTAGCCAAAGTTTGCCGCCAGTGCCAGGTTTTTGCTCCAAGTATTCATGCCCCGGCCCAGGAGCTTGTATCGGTTTACAACCCATGGCCATTTGCAAGATGGGGAATTGACATTATTGGTCCTTTCCCGGCAGGAGTGGGAAATGTTCGATTTGCCGTCATAGCAGTCGACTATTATACAAAGTGGGCAGAAGCGAAGGCCATGGTAAAAATTACACAACAGAACATGATTAACTTCATCTGGCAGAACATCATCTGTCGCTTTGGAATTCCATGAACAATCGTGACAGATAATGGCCCACAGTTTGACGGAAAGGAATTGAGAGATTTCTGTACAAAATGGGGGATCAGAAAACACTATTCGACTCCCTATCATCCCCAGTCAAACGGGCAAGTTGAAGCTGTAAATAAGATCATCAAGCATACATTGAAAATACGTCTGACAGAAAGCAAAAGTAGCTGGTCAGAAAAACTCCCGGAAGTCCTGTGGGCATATAGGGTTTCTCCCAGGTCAAGCACCGGAGAAACACCTTTTGCAATGGCTTTCGGGACAGAGGCAGTGATACCAATTGAATTAAAGACTAACACAGTCAGGACGACCAGCTTTGATGAACAAGCAAATCATTCTGCTTTAGCCACAGAAGCAGATTTGCTCGAAGAAAGAAGATTACATGCTGAGCTAAAGAATGTCACGTACAAGCAAAGAGCAGAGCGTTACTATAATTCCCAAGTCAAGATAAGAAAATTCGAAGTTGGTGATCTCGTTCTAAGAAAGAAGCTTGCCCCACCTCCAGGCATATTTGGTGACCTCGTACAGGGTAACAGACAGGTTACCCAATGGAGCATATGACATAGAGGACTTAGATGGCAACTCGGCCCAATATTCCTGGAATGCAGCTAATCTAAGAAAATACTTTCAGAAGGCGACCAGTTCTGCCTCATGAGAAAGTGAAGTTGAGATGGGCGAGCTAATAAGTCCACTGGGCGAACTGGAATGGCGAAGATACAAGATGGGTCCAAAAACTTGCCTAATTTTTTTAAATTTTCACCAAGTATAAGTGGTCGAACAGAGTTGAATTAGGTCAAGTCTGGTCGCGGGCTAGAAGGTCAATATCTTGTATGTTTTTATTTCCTCTTGAGAAGTCTAAAGGATGCCTTGACAAATTGTATAGTAGTCGAGCAACTTTGACTCCTGACGTAAATAATGTTTTTTATTGGTTGGAGGCTTAACATTGTCTTTGTCGAGCAGATCCAACCTAGCTAGTACAGGATTACGTTTTTGGTCGCTTTTAGCACTTGTAATTTTTTAAGATCTTTTCAATGTTAAGTTGTTCGTTTAAGCAAAAATGTAAGCTCAAGGCGCAAGTTGATTATACAACCAAGCCCATTGAAGGCTGTTCGTTTTTAAATGAACATAGCCTAAGGCCAAAAGCCTATTAAATCCTAAGGCCAAAAAAGTTTTTAAGGAACAAGGCCCAACTACATTAAGATTGTTGAAGCACAGATAAAGATGCAAAGAACAATTAATGTAAGATAAAAGACGGGCAATTGAGCAAAATATATTCATTGAAGATAAGGCTTAATCGCCCAAAAACTACAATAAAGACGAACAACTACAACAACAAAAAAAAAAGAGTACAAGTCCCTAGCTAATCCTGTCCGCTAAAATCATTGCCCGGCAGGAGGAGAGATGTTGTCATCTTTGGGATCTTCAAGAGGAGAACCTTCGAGGGCAGGGTCAACTGGGACCACTTGGGTTAGCTCGGCAATCAGCCCCTCAGCATCAGCACGCTCTTTTAGAGCTCTTTCATTTTGATCGGCTAACAGGATTTGCTCGCCCTCGGCAGCATTGCCCACCTCATCTTCCTCGTCCTCTGGAGGACTTGTGATAATTATCTCCGGACCAATGAAGTCGAGCTTGACCCCGTATTCAGGCAGGTCGCCAATCTGGAGAGTTGTGCCAGGAGCAGGAGGGTTAGATTCAACAAAATTGCACAACTCCTTGCCGATCTCTTCAACGACGGCGGCAGCTTTAAACTCATGTGCAATACGGATGCTCTCCGCATAACCAGTTACGTAACCAAGAATCGAGCTCACCTCCATCTTAGGAATAAGTTCCTCTTGGGTAATGGAGTTGGCGAGCTGGATTTCAAGGTCCGCAATTTTGGTTGTCGCCTCAGTCGTGAGTTTCTCGGGGACCTCCTTCTGCTGCTGAGCGCGGGCAAGTT
The DNA here is from genome assembly GCA_947034835.1 of Ballota nigra. NCBI lineage: Eukaryota > Viridiplantae > Streptophyta > Magnoliopsida > Lamiales > Lamiaceae > Ballota > Ballota nigra. Next base: position 31,047,107 of record OX344730.1, read on the forward strand.
CTGCCCACATTTGCTCGACCTCGGCCATCTTGACCTTCAGCTCTTCGGAGACTTTGACGTGCAGGTCCAGGGCACGTTGCTCGCTAACCTGATAAGCTTTGGCTTTGTTCTCAAGGTCGGCGATAGTCTTCTTCGCCTCAGCCTTAGCGTCATCGCGCTCCTTAGCAATACGGCTGACGGTGGCCGCATGCTGACGTGAGTCCTTCTCAAGGTCCTCAACCTGGTCGACCAAGCGCTGCACGGCCGCCAAGGTATTGCCTGCCTCAACAAGACACAGACGGCCATTATCACGAGGCGCCTGTGTCTTGACGGTCTCGTTTAGCTCCTTGGTCCAGCTACGAGTAACGACCTCGGAGGCGCGGCGGACAAAAGAGTCCGGGATCTCACGAAGGTTGGTCGGCACCTTTGAGCAGGCAAAACGATGCACCAAGTTAGATCACCCTGGGTACTGCTCGGGCGAGTAGCTGAAAAGAAATATTCAGTTAGTAAAGAATGAGATGAGAGAAAATGCTAAGTGTCCTGGGCGAGCAGGGTTGTACCTGTCAAGACGACCCTTGTCCCAGCCGAGGTAGGTGGGGTCGGATGAAGGACCAGATCCTTCATGGGTAGTGACGACCAGAGCTTGCTCGCCGGGGCGCTCCACGGAAGAAGTTTGCTCGCTGTCGCCTTCGGATGGTCGGACAGACACGGTTACCTTTTCTTGAGCAATCTTTGCTCGTTTGGCTGCCTTTTTAGCCTCAGAGACGGGAGTGCCATCTCCGCGAAGAAGCCTCTTCGTCCTCGGGACCAATGTCTTGGGCGGACTCGCCACTGGGGCAGGATGTTGTGCCGAGCTCGACCCTCCGGCTTGCCTTGGGTCGCCTTTTCCACCCTTGGCCGCAAGGGCGATGATCTTCGAGAGGGGATCCGACTTCTTGCGTCCTTTTCTAGTCGGCATCTCCCAAACACGGTTATCAAGCTCTAGGAAGGAAGGGTGAAGCGCAATTGTGGCGAGCTGATCTGTAAAGGACATAAAAAACAAGTTAATACTAAGTATAAGGCCGACCAGATCTGTTCGCCCAACATGAAAAGATACTTACCCTCTGGGATACGAGCTAGAGCCTCGAGATGGTGAGGGTAGGTAGTGAGATGAGCGACTCACAGTGTATCCTCGGAGAAGAGATGGCCAATGCTTCGATCCTCTCGGCGACGAAGGGCGATCAAACACGCAACGAACAGGAATTGATCGCTTATGCTATTCTTCACAGTTCGCCACCCCAAGTTCTTGGGACCTGAAACAAAGGAAAAAGAGAATTAAAATTAGTCCAACCACTTCAAAGATATAGAAGAGGTAAGACTCACGCTTTAATTCCCTAAACTCCGCCGGGGTCTCGATTCGTTCCGGACCCCCTGAAGAGCGAGCAGAAGCACGTCAGTCGCCTCCGACCCAGAACCAGTCATGCTTCCAATCTCGCACCTTCCCAGGGATGTCCTCGACTAGTTTTTGGCCTGGTCGCGCCTTCAGATAGTACCAGCCCGCCTCTTCCCCAGTGCAGCCGGTCATCGTCAGCAGGTAGCCAACTTCCTCGGCTGACAGCCTGTTGGGATACCCCTCCAGGGCGAACATCACCATCAGAGCCATCAGATTTATCCACCCAACGAGAGTAAGTTGGGTGATAGCCAAGTACACGTCATATAGGAATTGGCCGACCAAAGGATGCAACGGCAAAGAAACTCCAGCATTCAGGGTGGCGAGGTTGATCGCCGTCAATCCGCGTGGTGGGCGATCAGCTCTGTCGTCCGCCAAAGGAGTATACATCGGGATTTCAAAGGGAATCTTGTAATCCCTCCGAATCTCGGTCAAGTTCTCCTCGGTAATGGCGGACACGATACAGCTCGCTGCGAACTCGGTCGCTTTAAGCTTCCGTACTCCGCGAGCAGGAATGAGGAAGCGATTGGAGTGCTCCTTTTCGTACTCATTCCAGTCGACACGGCGAGCAACCGCGACTAGAACCCGATGCTCGATCAGTCTGGGCGCAGGGAAGTTGATGTCTTTTAGATAAGCCCATGTTAGTTCGTCAAGGTTCACCGGCTGAAGTACCTCGACCTCTTCGTCCTCGTCTTCGTGGAGATCCGAGCTCGTTTCCTCCAAGAGCTGGCGAGCAAGATTTGTTCGCTCTTCTCTTTCTCCAGAGGGACGAGCTCCAGAATTGACCGAGCGTGCAACCGAAGCCGCCTCGGGATCGGATTCCAGGTTGACTATGGGAAGATTCTCTCCGACGGGCCGTTTTTCAGGGTTCCGGGGAGGAAAAGAACCGGTCTCAGAGTGCGACGCCATCCAATAAGTTAAGGGGAAGAAGTTAGTGTTTTGCAGATTCCGGCAAGGGAAAAACACGGCGGCTCAGAATTTTCCACGGCGGAGTAGGGATTTTTGGTGAGTCTAGAACGCACACAACGCAAGAAAAGAAGAAAAAGAAGAAGAAATCAGAGAAGAAACTACCTTGACGTCGTTTGAAGATCGCCGGAAACTGGAAACGATCGCCGGAAATTTGAAAGAAGAAAGAAAGAGGAATTCGCGGTTGAGAAACAATGTGAAAATGAAAAAAATGGAAAAATTTTCCTTATATATTTCTGGAAAAACGGGGTACCGGGCGAACAAAGTTGAAAGTTGAAGGACCAAAGTGCAATTTCTGGGCGCGTGCAGCACCTGTCCGACAAAGCGGGAAGGTGCGTTACCTCGGGATCGTGTGCGCGTGGGCGGCAGCAATCATTTCGCCCACGTCACACCTCGAGCCATGCCCAGACCTTGGGATCCCAACCGTCCCCGACCCGAGTCTGCTCGACCAATGTTTTCTGCCCGTGAAAAGTTGCTCGCCTCCGCGACATTCTTGCTCGCACCAGTGACACTTAAAAGTTGCCAACCCAAAAAGTGCTCATTCACCATCTTCACAATTTATTGATCGGCAAGGGGGCAATTGTTGATAGGCGAGCAGAAACAGCATTTGGGCGACCAGGATTAGCGCAAATCACTTAGGAATTAAAGTGGGATTAGCACATGATTCACCCAAGATATCCGGCGAGCAAAACCTGCATGCGATCAAGACACATAGGCGAACAAAACCAGATCAAAAGCCACATGACGAGCTCAATCAGCATCCTGCCGATCAGATCCAACCACAGTGCCAAAATAACAATTAAGATGAAAGACCATCAGAATTAGACTAAAGACTCCTCAAGGACAAGTCCAACATGACGAACAGCTCCTGACTGCGAGCAAGTCCAGCAGATAATGATAGAATTTAGTTAAGATAAGGTCAAATTAGTCAAAGGACATGTGTCGAGCATGCAGGTCTGGTCGGCCAAAGGTCGTGCCACCTCCTGCTAGGCAAAAGTCTATAAATACTTAGATTTTTTCAGCAAATAAAACAAGCACAAATTAATATACACATCCAAACTTCGATTACGAATCTAAAGCAGCTCGATTAACTTACAATCGAACTTAAACACGTAAGCTTTCGTACGATTCTAATCCACCTAAACCCAAAAATCCGTATTCACTAATTACGTTAGTGATCAATCACACGTAATTGTTTGATGATCAATTAACCATCTAAAACATCCATTAATCTTCAAGATTAAAACTGATCGTCAACAATCCACAGGGCTATATGAATTCACAGTGATGCCCTTTGGGCTTACCAATGCACCTGCTACATTTCAAGCCATTATGAATAAGGTGTTTGCACCTTGCTTGAGGGACTTTGTGCTAGTATTCTTTGACGACATTCTGGTCTATAGCTCAGGACTAGAGGAGCACAAGCAACACCTGAGGGCAGTTTTTCAGACATTAAGTGACAATGAACTGAAAGCTAAGACTTCTAAATGCACTTTTGGTACAAAACAGGTGGAATATCTTGGACATATTATCTCAGATATATGTGTGAGTGCTGATCCAGAAAAATTGAAGGTGATCAAGGATTGGCCTCAACCCACTTCAGTGAAGGCTTTGAGAGGATTCCTTGGGTTAACAGGGTATTATAGAAAGTTCATTAGGCATTATGGTGTAATTGCCAAGCCTTTGACTTTCTTAACTAAAAATGGACAATTCAAGTGGGATGAATCATCTAGTGAAGCTTTTGATAAGCTCAAGACAGCTATGCTTGAAGCACCTATTCTGCATCTACCTGATTTTTCCAAAAGATTTATTGTTGAGACTGATGCATGTTATTATGGGTTGGGGGTTGTACTAATTCAAGACAAGTATCCTCTTGCTTTTATCAGTAAAGCACTAGGGGTGAAAAATCTGGGACTTTCCATCTATGAGAAAGAATTCTTGGCCATAATTATGGCAGTGGATAAGTGGAGGAGCTACCTGCTACACTCTACATTTGTAATCAAGACTGATCAACAAAGCTTGAAGTATTTGCTTGAGCAGAAGATTTCAACACCATTACAACACAAATATCTTACAAAATTACTGGGGTATGATTATGTTATTGAATACAGAAAAGGAAAATAAAATATTGTAGCAGATGCATTATCAAGAAGGGAGGTAGACAAAGCTGAAATGTAAGTCATGACAACACTAAAACCAGCTTGGCTAGAGGAAATTCAAGAGAGTTATGAAGGGGATGCTTTAATAACTCAGGTGATCACTGAATCACTATCTTTTCCTTATAATATGTCCTACTACAAGTATACATCTGGAATGGTGAAGTATAAAGGGAAATTATATGTGGGGACATCTACTGATCTTAGAGGGGGGTTGATTGAGTTCATTCATACCTCATCTATTGGAGGACACTCAAGAGTGGCTGTTACATTGAATAAGTTGAAAACCAATTCCTGGTGGACAACTATGAAAGAGGATGTTCAAGCTTATGTAGCTTAATGTTATATCTATCAGCTGTGCAAACATGAGCTACTAAAATCTCCAGGATTGCTGCAACCTTTGCCTATTCCTGAGCAAGCATGGAGAGATATCACCATGGACTTTATTGAGCAGCTGCCTAAATCAAATGGTTATGATACTATATGGGTTATAGTGGACAGATTCACCAAGTACAGTCATTTTATTCCAATTTCTCATCCCTATACTGCTTCTGATCTAGCTGAAGTGTGTCTTACTTCCATCTACAAACTACATGGTTTACATCTACAATAGTATCAGATAGGGACAAGATATTTACAAGCAACTTCTGGCAGCAGCTATTCAAATTGATTGGGTTCAGCAGTTACTTAGCACAACCTATCATCCTCAAACTGATGGGCAATCAGAGAGAGTTAATCAATGTTTGGAAGGGTACCTACGATGTATGTGTGGCCAAAGTCCTAAGAAGTGGGCTACTTGGTTATCTATGGCAGAACTGTGGTATAATACTAATTATCACACATCTTTGCATATGTCCCCGTTTGAAGCTATATATGGCTACAAGCCCGAACTTCTAAATATGTGACCATATATGCAAAGCTCGATACAAGGGATGGAAGATACAATTGTAGAGAAATAACACATCACACATCAGTTAAAGGAGTTGTTACAAAAAACCAGAGAACGTATGATAGTGAATGCCAACAAGAATCGCACGGAAAGGGAATTCGAAGTAGGCGATTGGGTCTACCTCAAACTCAAACCTTATAGACAATTGTCTATCCATAAGAGTCATGTATGGAAGCTAAGTCCTAAATATGCAGGGCCATTTCAGGTGATAAAGAAGGTGGGCAAGGTTGCCTATACTCTAGCTTTGCCACCAACGGCTAAAATACATCACACATTTCATGTATCATTACTAAAAAAATGAATCGGACAAACAGAGGAGGCGTATTCACAATTACCTGAGTTTGACACTGAAGGGCGAGTCATTCTTGTCCCAGTGAAAATCTTGGCTCGGCGTATGGTGAAACGGGGTAATGCCGCCGCCGAGGTTCTGGTGCGCTGGTCTCACTTGCCGGATTCAGAGGCTACATGGGAGGACTACGGCGTAATGCAAGGGAGATACCCATTTCTTTTCGCTTGAGGACAAGCTGCATTTGAAGGGGAGGCAAATGTTACGCTTAGAATCTGCGTATATTTTGGTATAGGTGTATCTAGCAATAATATGGTTTATTAGGTTTCAATTGTAAAATCGCTTGTAATTGTAAAGTCGCGTATGCGACTTATCATTTCGGCTGGACCGGGTATATAACCCGAGATTCTGCCCAGAACCAAAACATCGTGTATCACTTTTGCAAATCAATAAAAATAACTACCCTCTCTCTCAATATCTCTCTTTCGATTCCGATCATTCCATCGCTGGAATTCTTTGAATCTCCGGTTAAGCTCGACTTCTAGTTATAGATGCGCCACGTGGATAAATTTAACAATATTAATATTTTGTGTGCTTGAATTAAAAGAAATGAATTGGGTTTTATGGGCGGGCTGTGGACGGGTCAAATACAAATGGGTCAAGCTAAAAAAATCTACTTTCTTCTCCTTCTGTTTTCTTCCGACCATGTGTATAGTATATATATATATATATATATTTAATTAAAATAAATAAGCTTCGATTAGATTAAAAAACATCAGAAAGAAAAAATAACCATTTCCCTTCTCCTGCATAAATATTCCACCGTGAATAAAAATAACCCCAACCCGTCATTCTCTCCGGTACCGTCGTTAGATCCCTGCCGCCGCCAAACCCTACAGCCCAAATTTAAATTGCCGCCGCCGCCTAACCCACCATTAAAATCGTCCTTTGACTTGAAGATTTGTTTCGAGAGTCTGGTCGTGTATTCGAATTTGGACATGAATGAACTCTTTTAGGATATTTCACAAATTTTTATTGATTACTACTGGTGTACATCTAAATATTCAATATTGATGAAGAATTTGAAGTGTATCGCCGCTCCAAGTTATGTTTAGTCAGGCGCCACCTCCTACCCGCCGAAAACGCAGCCCCAGAACGTCGTCGTCGCATTGCAGCACGGCCAGTCTCGATTCCAGTAGCTATTGAAATCTCTTGAGGAGCAGAGTAAAAGCCCTCAATCGATTTGACAATTATACTCCCGGAAGGCTGTCAATTTTTACTGGAGAAAAACGGTTGAAACCTACTTCATTAATAGATTGAATCTCTTCTTGATTTCTGATATGTTTTGAGTTAGTTATCATCATCTTGTGTGAGGAGACATGGTGCGGGTGTATATGAAAATAGAGAGACAAAATTGTGTTGGTGTGCACTGAGACAGAGACAGAGTGAATGATACTAGAGGAAGAAGATGATAAACAGTGTTTTTTTAATATATAAGGTTCAATTGTATTGATATATTTGATTTCTAATTTCTAATTTCTAATTTCTAATCTTGGAAAAGACGAACAATAATTAGGTGAGGTGAAGAAGAGCTGCGAGAGGGGTGAGGAAGAAGACAATGAACAATAATTTTGGGATAGGAAAATCAAAACCCGATCGCATATCTTTAAATTTTATCACTATTTAATATCAAAAGAAAAAAGGAAAACAAAAAAATAATGCCACATATTAAAAAAAATAAAAATAAAATAAAAAATTCCACATCAGCATGACCGAATCAGTAACCAACTATAACCGGTAAAAGGACAAATTTAAAAAAAAAAAAAAAAAACAATCTTATAGGACCAATTTCAAAACGTGTATTCGATGTGAACCAAATTCAAAGTTGAACAAAGTTACTGGACTTATAAATCTTTAATCCCTAAAGTAAAAGACACACACCTAATCAGAAAACGACATCATTTACACCGTGTTTTTTTTAATGATATTACATGTTTCACTAAATAGTATTATTCATTTCTTTAAAAGTTAGGAGTATTATTTAAAATCAGTTGCAATGTGCATACCAATTAAATAGCATTACTCATTCCATTAAATGATTTACTCGAAAACTAATTACATAGTGTAATAGTTTACACAAGTGTTCCTAAAAATGATAAACTAAAGACTACAATATATTTGACAAAATATCTCATTTAGATTTTGAGTACATAATAAAACACAAAAAATCATATGAAATATTCTACATACAAAATAATACCATATTTAAAAAATCACAGATGTTGACCGGGTCAGACGAAATGTCCTCGAACTCCCGTGCAAGGTTAATTTCAGGATTTTCGCTCCCAAATTGTATTACTATATGAGCAAACACGTGTTACTGTAAGGACAAAATGTGCGTTATTATCAGACTAAATATTATTGTTTTATGTGTTTTTACAGAAATATATATTTTTTCATACAATATAAGAGCAAAATGTGTATTACTATCATAACAAATATTGTTTTTTCACAAATATTTATTTATTTTTGTAATTTTTTTTATACAACAACACATGTAAGGTAGTGAAAAATGTATTACTCAATGGAGAAAGATATGTTCGCACACAAGGGCAAACAAGTGTTACTATAAAAATAAATGTGTGTTATTGCAAGGACAAATGAATATTTATCCTATATAGCAACACATATAATGTATTGAAATATGTGTTATTAGATGAATACAAATGAATTACTCTACTGAGAAAAATATTTTACTATAAAGGTAAAATTGTGTTACTGTAAAAGCAAATATGTGTTTCGGTAAGAGCAAATATATGTTACTGTAAGAACAAATGTGTGTTACAGTTACAGAAATATATTTTTGTCTTTATAACATGTAAGATATTAAAAGATGTGTTACTACATAAATAAAATAATAACGATATAAAACAATAAACTTAGATGTAAAGGGATGCGGATCAAATTAAGGAACACATATTTGTGCTTATAAAAACACATAAAGTACAATTTTTTTTTTTAAGGACTAGTAACACATATTTTGCCCCTTATAATAACACGTGTTTGCTCATATACTAACACAAATTGGGGAGCAAAATCCTAAAATCGGTCATGCACAATATTTTTCTTAAAAATCAGTATGACCCGCTTAGAATCCGTGACTTTTGACTTGGATCGACTAATGACTCGCAAATTTATAATATACTTACTTATTTTAGATATATTTTACATGTAAAGTATTTCACAAAAATATCCCTCATAGTAACAAACATGCTTCAGGAAAAAATATCAATATATTAAATTAAATTTAACTATTTGAAAAAACAAAGAGGGTAATATGGTGAATATCAACATTTTCAAGAATTCAAAACAAGTACTAGTAAATAAATTTTAATCAAATGGTTTTCTTGGTCAAATCATAAAATGTTCAACCAAAATTAGCGATCAAAACAAATGAATCTAAAGCAAAAGGTAGCACATAAACGTGTAGGAAGCATTTGGTAAAAGCTAAAGAGACGTTCATTCATAAGGATCGACACCATGATACAAGATACATCTTCGAAATCAAAATTCAAAAATCATTGGGTCACACCCTCAACAATTATGTATGTGTATATAAATTACAAAATCGTGTCCAAATGAGGAACACTAATTGTAAAGCTGTTATACTCCCTGCTTTAACTAATTCAAATTCAAAATGCCCTTTGTATCTTGAAGAATTAAAAGTAGACAAAATGGCACCCATCATAGCCTGTAGAAAAAAAATGAAAAACAGATCATCATCAATTGCATTTACATCTTATAATTGAAAAAATGGTGATTGCAATGTGATGACTTACTTGGATCAACTGTGACAAGTATGGCTGTCCCTCCAAAATCACAGCTACCTCCAGTTTTCTTAGTTCTCTGCCAATAGCTATTGAAGGCGTAGGAGGCGTGTGCGAACAAAGTGTCGGGCTGAAAGCATGATCCAGTGGGCTGAATCTGGTCACACTCAGCTCCAGAGAAGCAAGCGTAGTTCATAGCTTCTTGGATGATGGGATCAGGCACGGCCGCCTTGGCCACGCACCACATGGCCGTCACAGGTGTCCGGTGAGGAGGCGGCGGCACTGCTGGTGGTGGGAACACAATTGGTGGCAGGAATCTCGAAGGAGGGGATATAGTCTGAGGCGGCGGTAAAGGCACGTTGTAGCTTGGTGGGCTCGGCTCGTAGTAAGGTGGGCTGAGCACTGGCTCCGTAGGCGAGGGGGTGTACATTGGGGGATTTGGGATGATGTCGGGTGGAGTTGGGGTGAACACGGGGTCAGTAGGCGAGGGGACGTATGTTGGGGGATTTGGGACGACGTCGGGTGGAGATGGGACTATAATTGGTGGGTTTTCGGGTGGGGTGGGAGTTGAGGGGGCTTCCGGGGTTGGTGGGATTGGGGTGACGGCAGGGGTGGTGGAGCTAGGAGGAGGCATTGGGGTGTAGCCGTCAGTCGGGGATGGGAATGTGGAAGGGGGCTGTGGGGTGGATGGTGGATAGACACAGAATGGAGGGGTATTTTCAGCCAGGGGAAAAGGGGGGAGGGCTTCATATGGTGGTAAGGAGAATGGCGGATCAGTGCTTGGTGAATCTAATGGCATAAATGTGTCCAATTTCCTGAATGGATTAATTTTTTTGGTGTTTGAATTTGTGAAATGCTTTGCACCTCTGAATTGGTGCATTGTTCTTGTAGCATCTGATCAAGGAATCAATCAAGAATTGAGTTACTCTATGTTTTGTATAACAAATACAATATGAAAATTTTCCTTCTCATTGGAGCAAAATTCTGAACTAGTTCCAATTCTAAATTATTGGTAACTGTGAGGTTAGATTACTTTTATGAATGAACCACAAGAATTGAGGCCAGTACTAATATTAAAATCCCAATTGAATGGCACAAAAAACATATGCTGCTTAACAATTAATCAACATACTAATACAAATTGAGATGTGAAACTAGTCCAAAATCAGTAGAGAAACTTACCTGATTGTGCAATGTAAAAGGCTGCAAAACAGAGACATAGTATGAGTCCAGTTGTGTCCATGTGAAGAAATGAAGAAGGGGATGAGTGTACAACTGTAGAGAAATGGGTATATATAGAATGAATAAAGAAGTAGGGGCGCAAAGATATTCTTTAGTAGCCAGTTTGGTTAGAAATGTGTATCAGAAGAAATGTAAAAGGAGTGGAAAAAGTAGTGTAGTAAGTGCACATATATTTTAAGAGGAAGGAAGCGTAGGCATCTGTCTTTCATCTGATCGGAAGAATGCACAGAAAGAGAGATGGGGGCATATATGCTTGCCTTCGCATCGGAAAATCCCCAAAGTTTCTTTTGCTTCCTTTCCACTCAAAACCCATTCTCCCTTGAGAACATTCACCCCTGCCTTCACTAACTGCTCCAATCTCTCCTTATCCGACTCACGTGTCCCTATGGCGGCCCCCACCAGAAAATCCCCCAGCTTCGGGAACCCCTGAATTAGTTCACAATTTCTTCGAGCTCGTCTTTGGCTATGGCTATATAACCCGCAACATCCTCGGAAGTGAAACTGATGATTTTGTCATGTACTCAGAGACCCTAACTTCCTTATCCTCTAATTTCTCCCAATCCGATTTCTTCACCGTGCCCAAAACTTTGGACTTTTCGGTCACAAAAATACAGGGAGCGGACGAGCGGATAAAATCGAATCCGAGGGAGACTTAACTACAATTTCATGAGTAAACGGAATTTTATGCGACTTAGCTCTGCCAATAAAGGCCGCTTGGTTAGAAGCGGGGGTGTTGTAGTGTACAATACCAATACCACCCAAAGAAGCCATGGCGGCGGCCATGGAGGATTCAGTGACGGTGTCCATGGGCGAGGAGACGCAGGTGTCGGCTGAGCTTGGTGGCGAGAGAAACAGCCTCGGTCGGGAGGAAGAAAGATCACATCATCGTATGTGTAGGAGTAGCCTTGGTTGAATAACCTGTTGGCCGGGAATCCGTCTTCAATTATCGGAGCTACGTCCACCGCTGCCGATGCAGTGATGAGAATTGGAGGTTTACGGTGAAAGACTAGGGTTTAGGTGTATGGGAAGTATTGGGCTTTAATTATTTCGCAGCCACGCTCTAAAATGGTGGGCTTGGTGTTTGGAGGGAAAAATCCAAACATAAAATACTACATATCTATAATATTTAGAGCATGTGGTTACAATTTCTCTCACTCCTCCACATCATTATTTCATTTAGAATAACCAATATTCGTTAACTTTCACATTCATTATATGGTTATAATCTACTTTTTAGGACCCACCATTCAGTAGTTTTTATTATTTTACTATAAAAAGAGAGAAAAAGACAAGTGAAAAAAAATAGGAGGGGGGAGGGGTTGAAGGACGGTTACTCTGCAATAACCATTTTGATGAGAGAGAATGTTATTTTTTGTTATAACTCACAATTACAATAGTAGTAACCAATTATTGAAAGGTTATAACTCTCCAACTGTAACCATTGTGGTTGCTCTTATAAAAGTGACTATCACTTGTAAATCTTTTTTTTTTTTTTTGACAATTTTGCTCCTATCCTCTTTATTTTGTATCATTTCATCCTCACTTTGGAACTTTTATTGACTTCTATTCTCAGACGAAACAACCCACCAGCCTTGATTATTATGGTGGACGATTCGATTTTAAGCGTTCGGCTCGCTAACGTTTTTCCTCTTCCTCCCCACTTTATCCGATTTCTAAGAATAGCGTCCAATTTCAGATGACAAGCGCTTCACCTAATGTCACTGATATTATGTTGTCTTTCTTGGTATTTTTTGAACTTCATATGTTTTTTGATTTTGTTATTTTCCCCTCTCATTTATTTACATTTACTTTTCTGAGTGATTACAACAATTGTTGTCGTTATTTATTTGATTCTCAACGCAGCCAATTCGTCGAATCTGTCCCATAAGAAATGCCCCCGAAGGGCATCGACAGCTCGACGATGAAACTGAAGTGAATGCAAATAGGCCCCGTAAGTGATTAATTTTTCAAAACCTTCTCACTGTGGCATCTTGACGGCCATCCGTCCCGTAATCTCTCATGCACGACCGTCTGTCCTGTTGATAGATCGGATAGAGGGTTCGCTTTGATGCCCAATGTCTCCGCTCTCTTGAAAGGTACTACTCTTCCATCTTGACTCTATGATTTTCTATAATTTTTCTCTTTGTTGCGCTGAGGAGTACTACAATTGTTCATTTAAGATATTCCACTGTTGCACCAGATCATGCTAATAGGACATGCTTTAGATTTCATTTTTGTTTATGGTTGGAATCAGGGCTACTACTATCTATAAAATTTTGGATGAAAAATGTGATAAATTTTGAATGCCAATATTAATCAACATTGAGCATTTATCAGTTTGAGAGTAGATCGTGGAGTGTGACTATAGCTTGGCATGACATTAGGCTCTTCGAAATAGTGGTAACATGTTCACATTTTCTCCCAAAGTTTCAAAATGATTTGATTTGATAAGTCTTATCTCTCTGTGAAATAAGAGAAATCCCAATAATAGGAAGAACAAACAATCTTACTCTTTAGGTCCTAAACTTGATTATAGAGATTACTGTTTTCATCAAGAACTCCATGATAACCAAATGTACTACATATTTTACCAAAAAAAGCCCTAAATTCATTCATATCAAGATAGGAAATCAACCTAAAAATAAAATCACTAAATACTTGCATTTATAGATGACTATGTCAATCATTTGAACACATTAGAACCTTAACGATAGAAGTTGCAAAATGTTGCTAACCTCTAGGTTGCTCCAAATGCAGGTTAGATACAATCATAATGAATTCGCCTACCAAAATCCACCAGAAACAAAAATTAAAATAGATTCTAAATTATGTATATTTACACTGGAATCACATTTACAGATACATGAAAATGAAAATGAGTTAAATGTGGCACAAAATATATGCAAGATAAACTCACCATCGATTTTGTCATGTGTAGTGATTATAATCATTTAATCACATGGTATTACTATATTTTCATATAAGCCCAACTCTCTCAGATTCAATACTTGTTATTTATTTGATTCTCTTGATGTGGATTTTATTTAATCTGAAATGATTGGAATTAGAGTTGCTGAGTTGATTTCTAATTGTGGTACTCGTCCAATTTTTTGAATTATATGCAGAGATTGTTATGTCTTCATAATCCGGATCGAACAAACAACTTGGTTAAGGCGATTGTAATTAGGGTACACTTACTCTGCTATGTTGATAATCAGATCAATTAGAAGGGTCTGGATTACGAGAACAACTAATTTTGCATGAATTTTGTTGATTTAGTTCAGTCTTTTATTTCTGGTCTTTGATTGAGCAATTGATTTGGTTTGTGGAAGCATCAAACAGGAAAATGCAAAACCACCAGTTGGAGCCAAAAAAGTTCTTCGCCTCAATTAATGCAAAAGATGAAAATCCCTTAAACTTTCTGCAAACACTATTTGGTATAGTTGAAATCAGTTCCATACTCTTTGTAAAGTTTTTATGAACATATGCCTTAATGATTGCCATAGTGGCAGCTCATAAATTATTTTGGGTATTACTCACATCTATGTTCTGAGCTTATATTCAACAATTTCTTGAAAGTTAGGAAACCAAATTATATAGTACAGTAACTGCGGTGGACAGTTCTTAGATTCGTAGAAATGAAAAGATGCATATTATTAAATTATGCTACACAATGTTGTGCACCTCGTGAGGTAAGATGGTCTATGTATTAGGTCTTTATTAGCTGCTAACGAGGACTATAGTTGGGAAATAGTTATTGCTGGTGATGTAGGATACAAATTTATAAAGCAAAGACATTGGCATCTTAATCTGAAACAGTATTGGAGTTACAATATTTTAGTTAGTATTTGCTGATCTGCAACTTTTTTAAGTCTGCAAATGTGTATCAAAAGTTGATTCTAGAATAGAAATTCAAGAATTCTCTTCTTGATTGAGCTTCAACCTTCTCGAGCATATATTGTTATACGAGTTTTGTGATGATTCAGGAGTTCTCGGAATGTGAGGTCTTTTCCTCTTGAAGCTGCATTTTAGCTTCTCATGTCAGTGTGTCCTATGGTAATTTCTCTTGCACTTAATCTAGATTTATTATAATAAGTTACCTCTCTTTTCACTTTTGATTATATTTTTCCTACTTTCCGGTCTTTCTTGCAGCTGGGAAATATATGGATTGATTGCAAAAAAAAAAAAAAAAAGATATCATGCGGGAAATCATTTTCAAAAATCAGAATTTCTTCACCACCCAAAAAGATGTACACTTTCAATTAAACTCGTACGCAAGAAAATTTGAACAAAGCAAAACCATAAAAAGGGAAATTTGGAAGAGATCAACAAGCCCTAGAAAACGAGGAGATAAATGGGGAAAAAAGCACAGGAATAACAAGAAACTTGTTATTGGCTTTGCTTATTTGTTCAGTTCAAAAGGTATTGTTTTGTTTATTCATTCATTTCAAATGGGGTAATAGGATTTACAATTCTTAATTGCTCTTCTTTTCTATTTTGTAATGCTTGGATCATTTATACGGTTTCAATCTATAGTAAATAAAACCTCTTTTTGTTCGAACATTGTGATGATCAGATTGATGAAGAGGCTCTCCCGGAAGTAATTAAGATGAGATTTAATAGGTGTGCTTACTGAATTTCTTCAAATCAGGGTTTAAAATGTGGTAATTTTTTATTTTTTTCATTTCGCCCCTAATTTGCATAGGTACGACTACAGTCTTTCAGTTCTTTTTTCTGTGATACAGGCTATGCTGCTCTGACTCTTCAAAACTAGAGGAGTGCCGGTATCCTAAGGATCCGACATGGGTGTGGGTGTGGGGATCCTGGACACTTTAGATATAAATAATGTATATAACTTTTTAAATGCATTTGTATATAGGTACATCCCCACCCCTGTATCTTTGTTTTGGATCAGTTTTTGCCGTGTCCAAGTATACTACATTTTGGAAACTTGAGAGTCGGACTTCTAGATATGCACCCGTGTCGGACAATTGCACCCGAGTCCAAGCAACATAGGTTACAGGCACAAAATCTCTAATCTATTTGTATATTTTGTTTCCTTCTGTTTGTTGTTGCATTTGTTATATCTGATGGTCCCGTTTTCGAAGGGCAAAATGGGAATTCAGGAGCAAATTTTTTTTTTGAAAACCTTTTCCTCAGAGAGTTCAGCACGAGTGAGTAATACTCAAGTCACTGCTCTGCTCAGAGGCTGAGTTACCAAGTCAGTGAGAAGGCTTGGAGGCTCATGCTCTGAGCAAGGACAGTGGCTTGAGGTGCTGAACTCTCGAGTGCGTTATAAACCACAGCTCGCACCCTGACTGAGTTCAGTGACGGAATACTCAAGTCACTGCGTTGCTAAGAGTCATAGCACTCAAGTCAGTCCAAACTGACTTGTGAGCTCAGGCTCTTAACAAGGCAGTGACTCGAGAGACTGAACTCTCGAGTGCTAGCCTAAGCTTGTCAGTGAGATTGGTTCTCCCTGACTAAAATACTTAGCTAATCTTCTTTTCAAACTTTCCAAGTACACTCAGAGAGCATACACTACAAATAATTAGCAAGTGCTTAGACAATAAACAACGCTCAGTTTAACGTGGTTCAGAGACTCAAGCTCCTACGTCCACGGTCTGATTTAACAGGAAATCCACTAACTTGGATTCTTGTTTTTAACGTGCCAAGGTGCACTACAACTGGACTCACGCCACTCTCTGGGCTGCCTCTCCTCACCTCACTACAAACCTAACATTCTTCTGAAAGGGTTTAGTTTGGTTTGGTTTTCTCCAACTAGGTGAGGTTTTCCTTTACAATGTGTTAGCCTTAAAGCTAAGATTAGGAAAACCTCTCTAAGCTACGAGTTACAAGCTTGACACTCAATGAATATAAGTGATAACCCTAAAGGTCAGTGTCGTGGGTGTGTAACACTTCCTTATGACTCCCTAACAACTAACACACCCTCACAGCTTGTAGGTGTTTTTTTTCTTCTTTTACACACATTACAACGAAGCTATGAGCTTGTATTTATAATGGGGATTCAAATGTATCCGTTGGAGGGAAGATACATTTGAATCCAACATTTAATGGTTTCAACCACTTTTCTTGGAATGCGGCCTTGTCAGTGTCAGATATGTTTGACTTGACTTGATTGGTCCACGTAGACTGAATCCAACGGATCTTTGACTCAGTGTGCTTGATCAGGGCGCACTGACTTCAGTTAGCATATCCTCCACTGACTCTGACGATCTTCAGTAGACATACTTGTCTTCAGTGATGTTGTCCTTCAGGGACTCTTTGAAGATCTCCTCCAAGAAGTTTGTCATAAGGCTGAATGACAAACTTCCCTGACCACAGTAGCCTGACTCCTTCAGGGCCTACTTGGTACAGCACTGATCCTCTTGATCATGCTCTTCACTGAGTGGTCCACCTGACTTTAGCTTAGATCAGCCTGGTTTACACTCAGTGGGACATCCTTCAGGTTTCTCTTCAGGTTCAGGTCTCTAACTTGGCTTCAGTCTTTTCTTCTTGATATCATCTTGATTTCCTCAGGCTGTGTTGCTGAGTTCCCCCTCGCTGAGTTCCCCCTCAACTGAGTGTTCCCTCAACTGAGTTCTTCTCAACTGACAGCCTATTCTACTGAGAGCTAACCTAGTCTGACCTGAAACAAAAGATACTATCCTGACTGCTTTCAAACCTATTACATATTGTTTTGGAAAATCATCAAAACTAAAATATATCCCAACAATTTCCCCCTTTTTGATGATTCCAAAACTTCTAACCAAATGATTTTCTATTACATGAATAATGTCAGAGTACAGGTAATAGTTTGAAATATGCAGGAATTCCCATAGTTTAAAACATTTAAGATCTGTTCGGTAGACCATTTTTCTTAACAAAACTGGATCAGTGGTCATGTGAACAACCCGCTTTGATACCAATTGATGGTCCCGTTTTCGAAGGGGAAAATGGGAATTCAGGAGCAAAATTTTTTTTTGAAAACCTTTTCCTCAGGGAGTTCAGCACGAGTGAGTAATACTCAAGTCACTGCTCTGCTCAGAGGCTGAGTTACCAAGTCAGTGAGAAGGCTTGGAGGCTCATGCTCTGAGCAAGGACAGTGGCTTGAGGTGCTGAACTCTCGAGTGCGTTATAAACCACAGCTCGCACCCTGACTGAGTTCAGTGACGGAATACTCAAGTCACTGCGTTGCTAAGAGTCAGAGCACTCAAGTCAGTCCAAACTGACTTGTGAGCTCAGGCTCTTAACAAGGCAGTGACTCGAGAGACTG
This sequence comes from Ballota nigra, assembly GCA_947034835.1. Classification (NCBI taxonomy): domain Eukaryota; kingdom Viridiplantae; phylum Streptophyta; class Magnoliopsida; order Lamiales; family Lamiaceae; genus Ballota; species Ballota nigra. Next base: position 31,065,217 of record OX344730.1, read on the forward strand.
AACTCTCGAGTGCTAGCCTAAGCTTGTCAGTGAGATTGGTTCTCCCTGACTAAAATACTTAGCTAATCTTCTTTTCAAACTTTCCAAGTACACTCAGAGAGCATACACTACAAATAATTAGCAAGTGTTTAGACAATAAACAACGCTCAGTTTAACGTGGTTCAGAGACTCAAGCTCCTACGTCCACGGCCTGATTGAGATCCTTCTTTCTTTGCTCATCCTTCTCAGCCAACTGCTTCAAGGTTTGCCTTAGCATCTTTTTAGTGCGCTTCCTCTCATTCCTCACTGACTTGGCCGTGTCAGTCATCGTTCTCTTCAACAGAATCAGCTCCTTGTTGGCAAGGGTGTTGTAGGCTGACTTTGTCCACCTGATGTGTTTTGCCAGGGCCTTGGAGTCTTCTTCCTTTTCAGCTCGTAGTCTCATTACTTCCTCCTGAAGTTCAGCTAGATTTTCAGTGGTTTTCTCCTTCTTGACCTCCACTATGCTTGTGAATTCAGCACGGCCGACCCCAGTTATTATCACATCTTCATCATCAACGGCCTCATCAGTGATTGGCTGCTTTCCCTTGTCAGCCCCTGCAGCATCAGTCCCTTCTTCAAGGTGCACTGAAGGCAGTTGCGAGGTAGTCATAGCCGCCCGCTGAGGCTCAGCTAAGCTAACTTGAACCTTAGGAACTTGTCCCTCGGAACTGAGAGTCTCCTTGGATGCCTCAACATCTTTCTCTCTTGTCTCAGGGCAGGGAATCCCCTCATTGACAGATGTCTCATTGGCAGCTGAGATGTTCAAAACATCCTCAGCCACTGGTCCACCCTTGGCACCAGTGTCCTTCTCACCTTCCTTCTGAGTCTGAGGCTCAGAGTTCATCTCATCAACTTCCCTCGCAGTTTCCTCCACTGCCTTCTCCATGGCTCCACCCTGAGCTTCATCATCATCATCATCATCCTTCTCTCCATCAGACAGGATGTCAGCCTTGCTCTTGGACATCATATCAGCCACTAACTGCTTCAGGTTGTCGAAGTTTAGAAGTTGAAGCCAGCTAGTCAGTCCAAAGAAGGAGCAAATCTTGGCTTCCTCAGACTCCCAGTGCTCCCAGCCACGAGCGTCCACTAGCAAATGTTGCTCCTGCATGTTTGATTGTTTGAAATCCAACCAAACCTTGAGCTCAATCACATACGCTAGCAGCTCATTGTACTTATACAGCCAAGGCCAGCACTTACCTGCCCATTCTGTGGCATTCCCCCTGAGAGTGTTCTCCAGAATCCCTCCTGCCATATGTTCATCTAACTCCTCCTCCTCCACTTCGAGGAATTCATCCTCTTCAGCTGAAGTGGATTTGGGACAGTCTTTGGGATTGGGGTATGAGGGAAAGTCTGTGGGGTTTGGAAGATTTGGCTCGACTGACTGGTCAGGCTCATTCGTTGGTGAAAGTGATGGCACTAACTCAGTATGATGATTTGGCTCTGAGGTTTGGGGTGTTTAAGTGGGTTGGGAAGTAGGGTCAGGGTTGGAAAGTGTTTGGGTTTCAAGGTGTGGGGGTGTTTGAGTGGGTACTGTCTCAGGCTGCAACAACTCGGCCGTCTCGATAGATTTTTTCACATCCTCCAAGTCAGAGGCTCCAGGAGAGCTTGACTTCTCCCTCTCACTCACCTCAGGCAGCTTCTTAGCAGGGGACTTTTTGGGTCCCTTCCTAAGCCTCTTCAGGGGCCTCTCTCCCTGATCACCCTTCTTCCTGACGTCATCGTCAGTTCCCTCAGCCTCAGATCCGGCCTTCTTGGGATCAGACTCAGTCCCAGATTTCGGCCTCTTCCCTGACAGCACGACCCTTACCTTTTTCCTCTTCTCAGCCGCGTCCACCTCAGGCTGCTCCACCTCATCAACTGCTACCTCCTCAACTTCCTTACTCCTCTCAAGGAGGTCATCTACCCTTTCAATGAGACTGGTAGCCACCCTCTTGGCCTTACCAGTTGACTTTTTGGCCTGACCCTTTGCTTTCGCATTGGGATCAGTCAGCCCTAGTACTGAATAGGTATCACTCGGTGAGGAAAACATTACCTTCTTTGAAGAAAGACTATCTTCAAAGTCGAATGTATACCCATGGCAGGCATGAGCTATCAGGATGGACATCCTCGTTCCGAATGGCAAGATGGCACTGACGGAAATGTACTTCTTCTCCTCATCTCGCTTTAGCTTGTCCAACCCGGCCTGATGAAGTTGATCAAGGAGGAACTGCTCCCAGTTCGCTTCCACTCCATCAACAATAGCTCCCATGAGTCTCAGCTTGGGCTGACTCAACTGCTCGTGAGAGCCAGTTGCACCCATCACAATCTTGGACACCAAATCCACCAGAGCTCTGTACTCAGGCTTTAGCGTATTCTTGTTCTGACGAGCCTTGAACTCTGATGACCCAGATTTGGTCCATTTCCCAAGAAGTTCTCCCTCCGAGTTCTCCTTGTACGTCTTTGGGTTGATGCCTGAGAATGGCAACTTGAAGGCTTCCCTCACCGCCCTCCTGATGTCAATAGTGACCACCTCTGAGTTGTAAAGAGGTTCACCGTCGCCGTCCCTCTCTCCCGTCGGCTTAAGCGCAGTTACCTTCGTGAATAGTTCCCCCTTCCATAAGAACATGTTCAAATAAGCTTCCACAACTGTTCTTTGGAGCACAGAAATGAGGCGGGTGGTGAAGTATGTTTCCAACCCAGCATTGGAAATCCACTTGAACACGGGTTTGATTTCCTCAACTGTAAGACAGATACCTTCCATGGAGATGACTTGCTCCATGTGTATCAGCTTGTTCTCGACAACGTCTTCGATCTTGTCGGTTGTCCAGTTGGAATCAAGAAATGCCATTGATTTGAAAGGAAGAGATTTTTTTTCAAAAATTTTTGTGTTTGAGCAAGAGAAATCTTAGTGTGCAGATGTGCGTTGTGTTTGCGTAAAGAAACCTCAAATGACATTCTTGATTGATAAGACTAAGTCAGTTACTCAAACGTGGGGTTGAGATCAATCCCTGAATTCGAAAGGTTTTGAAATAAAGGGTCAGGATTAATCTCAGCTTCAATCAAAACCCCATGTCAGTCATATTCCGTATAAAACGGACACGTATATGAAAAAGTAACGGAAGCATTAAATGCTCCGTGCGCGTGGGTTTAAATATGAAAAGACGCGCTTTTAATGAAAACGGAATGCATTTAATAAAGATTTTCAGGACAAAGGACTCAGGGAGACGCTTGAAATTCACTAGAACTCATACCTGTCAGGGAGACATTGTAGCACCCTGATACCTCGCTGAGTCGAGTCTGGCCTGAGTTCCCCCTAGAACCCTACACTGACTGTTCTCCCGGATCTAAGAGACCTAACTCCACTGACAGTTCCATAAACCTTGCTTCAGCCAGAGGCTTAGTCAAGATGTCAGCTCTTTGCCTGTCAGTGTGAATCTTCTCCATCCTAATATCTTTCTTCTCCACATGATCTTGAATGAAGTGATGCCTAATATCCACATGCTTGCACCTTGTGTGAAGCACTGGGTTCTGAGTAATTGCTATTGCACTATTATTGTCACAATAGATTGGAACCTGATTAGCAAACACTTGATAGTCCCTCAACTGTTGCCTCAACCATAAAATCTGAGCACAACAACTACCTGCAGCCATATACTCAGCCTCAGTTGTGGATGTAGCCACTGAATTCTGCTTCTTACTAAACCACAAGATCAACTTACTCCCCAAAAACTGACATGTCCCTGAGGTTGATTTCCTATCAATCCTACAGCCTCCATAATCTGCATCTGAATAACCTGTCAGTTATAAGTTATCATCTGAAGGATACCATAGTCCCATATTGACCGTCCTTTTCAAATACTTAAGTATCCTCTTAGCAGCCTCCAAATGACTCCGTTTGGGATCAGACTGATACCTAGTGTTGGGATATGTTTAGTTTTGATGATTTTCCAAAACGACATGTAATAGGTATGAAAGCAGTCAGGATAGTATCCTTTAGATCAGGTCAGGCTAGGTTAGCTCTCAGTAGAATAGGTTGCTCAGTTGAGGGGGAACTCAGCGAGGGGGAACTTCTCAACACAGCCTGAAGATATCAAGATGACAACCAGTAGAGCTGACTGAAGACATGCCATCAACCTGAACCAATGGAGAAGCCTGAAGGATGTCCCACTGAGTGCAAGTCAGGCTGATCTAAGCCAAGTCTGATGGACCACTCAGTGAAGAGCCTGATCAGGTGGATCAGTGCTGCACCAAGTAGGCCCTAAAGGAGTCAGGCTACTGTGGTCAGGGAGGTTTGTCATTCAGCCTTATGACAAACTTCTTGGAGTGATCTTCAAACAGTCCCTGAAGGACAACTGCACTGAGGACGAGTCAGTCCACTGAAGATCAGAGTCAGTGAAGGAGAAAGCTACCTAAAGTCAGTGGGTCTTAGTCAAATCCACTGAGTCAAAGATCCGTGAATTCAGGCCACGTGGACCAATCAGCACAAGGCGGTAAATCTGACACTGACAAGGCCGCATTCCAAGAAAAGTGGTTGAAACCATTTAATGCTGGATTCAAATGTATTTTCCTCTCCAACGGATACATTTGAATCCCCATTATAAATACAAGCTCATGGCTTGTTGATAGGGTGTGTTGTTTTGTTTAAGAGTTGTATTGTTGTTTAATAAACAAACACCTACGAGCTGAAAGTGTGAGTAGTAGCATACGTGCATGGGAGTTATAAGGAGGGTTTACTCACATCTTAAACACTGACCATTAGGGCCTTCAAATATACGCATATGAGTGTTCAGCTTGTAACTCTAGGCTTAGAGAGGTTTTCCCTATCTTAGCTATTGGCTAACACATTGTAAAGGGAAAACCTCACCTAGTTGGAGAAAACCCTAACCGAAACCAAAACCCTCTAGTCAGGTTTGTTGGTAGTAAGTGAGGAGAAGGGCAGCCCAGGGAGTGGCATGAGTCCAGTTGTAAGTGCACCTTGGCACGTTAAAAACAAGAATCCAAAGGAGTGGATTTCCTGTTAAATCAGGCCGTGGATGTAAGAGCTTGAGTCTCCGAACCACGTTAAACCAAGTGTTATTATCTGGAATGTCTTTTCTTCTAAAGTATTGCGAAAATCTGCTCACTGAGAGCATTGTTTAAAAAGGAACTTTAGTTAAGTATTTCAGGTCAGGGAGATTCCATCTCACTGACTGAATCAGGCTAGCACTCGAGAGTTCAGTCTCTCGAGTCACTGCCTTGTTGAGAGCCTGAGCTTTCAAGTCTCACCTCTGACTTGATAGCTCTGACTCTCAGCAACGCAGTGACTTGAGTATTTCGTCACTGAACTTGTTCAGGGTGCAAGCTGTGATTTGATAACGCACTCTAGAGTTCAGCTTCTCAAGCCACTGTCCTTGCTCAGAGCATGAGTCTCCAAGCCTTCTCTCTGACTTGGTAACTCAGCCTCTGAGCAGAGCAGTGACTTGAGTATTTCTCACTCGTGCTGAACTCCCTGAGGAAAAGGTTTAAAAAAAAAAAAATTTGCTCCTGAATTCCCATTTTGCCCTTCGAAAACGGGACCATCACCTAGCACACACACTAACTGCAAACGTAATGTCAGGCCTACTTGCAGTTAGGTACAACAAGGAACCTATCAGCCCTCGATACTCAGTCTAATTTACTGAAGTCCCTTTAGTGTCAGGATCCATCTTCCAATTTGTGTTCATAGGGATCCTGGCTGGATTGTTGTTCTGAACACCAAACTTTTGAATCAAGTCTCTTGTATACTTGGCCTGATTTATGAAGATACCTTGATCAGTCTGCTTGACCTGCAGTCCTAAGAAGAAGTTCATCTCTCCCATCATAGACATCTCAAATTTACCAGTCATCAACTTAGAGAATTTCTCACAGAGCTGATGATTTGGTGATCCAAATATTATGTCATCCACATAAATCTGGACCAAGAGAATGTCATCACCTTCAGTGACCCTGAACAATGTCCTATCCACAGTTCCCTTCTTGAACCCATGGTCTGTCAGGAATTGAGAGAGGGTATCATACCAAGCTCTTGGTGCTTGCTTAAGTCCATAGAGTGCTTTCTTCAAATGGTATACTCTATCTCCAACCTCAAACCCGGGAGGTTGTTTAACATATACCTCTTCATTGAGTACACCATTCAAGAAGGCACTCTTGACATCCATTTGATACACCTTGAACTTCTTATATGTTGCATATGCAAGGAACAACCTGATAGCTTCCAACCTAGTCACTGGAGCAAAAGTCTCATCATAGTCTATTCCTTCAGACTGACAATACCCTTTTGCAACCAGTCTAGCCTTGTTCCTTACTACAACACCATTCTCATCCTTCTTGTTCTTAAAGACCCACTTGGTACCAATTACACCTTGATGCCTAGGTCTATCTACCAGTTCCCAAACCTGATTCCTTGTGAACTGATTCAACTCCTCTTGCATGGCAATGATCCAGTTCGAGTCAGTGAGAGCTTCTTCAATGTTCTGAGGCTCTTACTCAGAGAGAAAGCAACAGAACAGTGCACTCTCACCATGGAACCGTCTGGTCCTGACTCCCTCAGTTGGATCACCAATGATTTGATTAATGGGATGATCCTCTAGCCATGTTCTCTTGCCAGGGGTTGTTCCTGAAGTACCTGCAATGTTAGTGTCTACAGGCTCATAAAATTCAGGAAATTGAACAGAAGGGGATGATCCTGAGTCTATACCAAAGGGATTAATAAGCTCAATGTCAGGGACATTGATTCCCCCTTGATGAGGTGACTCAGGAACCGTCTCAGCTGCGACAGCATCTTCATAGACGATACTTACCTCAGGTTGAGCCTGTTCCTCAGTCTGCGACTCAACTGTCCCTGATGTGCTGGGCTTAGGAGTGGCACCTGATTCATCATCCTGATCATCGTCATCATCCCACCTTGGAATTGGCACAGTTTTGATCTCTGGATCAGGTTGATTCTTTAAGCTCAGCCTTGTCACTCTCTTTGTGACCTCCTCAGTGTCAGGATTCAACACCTTTGCCCTAGACTCATTAACAGATTCATCAAAGACAACATGAGGTGATTCTTCCACAACAAGGGTCCTACAATTGTAAACCCTGAAGGTTTTACTAACTTCAGAATATCCTAAGAATATTCCTTCATCAGATTTGCTATCAAAGGCTTTCAATTGGGTCTTCCCATTGTTGAGGATGGAGCACTTACAACCAAATACATGAAAATAAGAAATACGAGGTTTCCTTTTGTTCCATGTCTCATATGGGGTCTGTGCATGTTGTTTGTTCAGCATGGATCTGTTCTGAGTGTAGCATGCAGTGTTGATTGCCTCAGCCCAGAATTTCTTGGGCAATCCTGACTCAGCCAGCATGGTCCTTGCAGCTTCCTTCAGTGTCCTGTTCCTCCTTTCAGCGACACCATTATGTTGTGGGGTTCTAGCTGCAGAAGTCTCATGAGCTATACCAAGTTCATTACAAAAGTCAGAAATATATGAATTTATAAACTCAGTGCCCTTGTCAGATCTGATCTTAGTAATGGACTGATTCTTCTCATTGCTGAGTCTCCTGAGCAACTCTGGAAGCTTCACCTGTGTTTCCTTCTTATTCAACAAGAAAATAACCCAGGTATATCTAGAATAATCATCAATAACCACAAGGGTATATTTTCTACCATTCATACTCACAGGTGTTATTGGACCAAACAAATCCATGTGCAAGAGCTGAAGAATTCTGTCAGTGGAATAAGAAGTTTTTTCTTTGAATGATGCTCTGACCTGCTTCCCTTCCTGACAAGCTTTGCACACATGATCTTTGCTAAAAACTTCATTAGGTAGACCATCAACAAGTGACTGTCTAGAAATTTTGTTAAGAATCTTGAAGTTCAGGTGGCTTAATCTTTTATGCCATAACCAACTGAGCTCTAGAGAGCTTTTAGCAATAAAACAAGTATTAGGAATAGTGCTGCTCCAATCAGCGAGATAAACGTTACCTTTCCTGATACCTGATAGAAGCACTTGTGTTGATTTGTCCTTGACTGAGCATATATTCAATGAGAACTCAACACTGAAACTTTTGTCACAGAATTGACTTACTGACAACAGGTTATGCTTCAGTCCTTCCACAAAGGACACATTTTCCACTCTGACTGTACCTATTATCAAAACACCAAAACCTTTAGTAACACCTATTGAGTTATCACCAAAGGTTACCTGTGGACCATCTTTGGCTTGGTATTCTTGGAGAAGACTCTTCATTCCAGTCATGTGCCTTGAGCAACCACTGTCTAGATACCAAACATCTTTGATTGAGTCTCTTCTCCTCTTGTTGTGATCCACAGCCGCCTGCAATCAAATCAGGCTTTAGGTACCCATTGGGTGTTGGGTCCTATCGTGTCAGTTGTACCCTTCGGGATCCAGACTTGCTTAACAACCCTGATTGCCTCAGAGTGGTAAATCTATCTCCCTGAAACATCAACATACACAACTTTCTTCTTCTTTGCCTGAGAGGAAGATGGTGTATGAGTGCTAGACTTAGGCTTTACAGAAGCCTGAGTGGGTGCCTTTTGGGCTGGCTTCCTGTTCTTCCTATGTCTGGGTGCAGCAGGTCTTGGGCCTTGTTCTTGATAAGGGCCCTGTGTTCTATTCCCCCTAGGCAAGTGAGGGATTGGAAAACAGTTAAAGGCCTCAAGATGCCAAAACCATGGGGGTGTCATCATGTTTGGCCTTTCCTGTTGGTATTGCCAAGCATGATGGTACCCTCGCTGACCAGTCTGAGGGCTCTTGGCCTTCCCTCGCTGATTGATTCAAGCCTGGTAAACCGAATGCAATGAATGAGCAAGTAATATGGCAAGAATGCACAATATCAAAGCAATAAGAACACAAGGAGTTTAACGTGGTTCAGAGGCTCAAGCTCCTACGTCCACGGCCTGACTTAACAGGAAATCCACTCAAGGGATTCTTGTTTTTAACGTGCCAAGGTGCACCAAGACCAGCTAACCTCACTGATCTATACAACTCCACTTACTAACTCACTAACTGGCTTACTCCCAACAAACCTAACTTAGGGTTTTGGTTTCAGTTGGATTCCAACTAGGTTGAGATTATCCTTACAAGGCAAAACTATGCTAAGGATTGGATAATCTCTCTAAGCTTAATATAATGCAATTTAGCTCTTGGAATACAGAATAACTCTCAGTTGCTAAGAAACACTTGGGAAATTTAAATGGTTTTGAGTGCTTCTCTTAAAGGCTGAATGCTTTGAATGCTTGAGAGTTTGAGTAATTTCTGGCTTGGAAATTTCCCGTAACCTTGAATGGGTTCAAGGTCTTCTGTATTTATAGATGATTTGAAAAAAAACTATCCGTTGGAGAGATAGCCTTTCTTGTCAACTATGTAGAGTGGCTTCAAACGGACATATCTTCATGCAGCAGCCGTCCTTGCATGGATTTGGTAGTTGCATTAAATGCACATTAATTGCTTGCCCGTTGAATATGCAGTCTGAATTCAGTCTTCTTGTCAGGTTCCGTACATGTGTGTCCTTCCCGGATTGGTCCACGTCATCAGGTTGGTGAGAATGTCAGAACTTATTCCTGAGCTTCAGGCTTGTCTTATTAAGTTCATTTTGTCTTGAGCTCACCAGTCTTGTCCTGACGCTGAAATTCCTTTTGCATTGCTTGGCTCTACTCCAAGTCTTCACATAAACTCAGTGACATCCTGTTCCCTTCAGGACTGAGTTAGTAATGACCTCAGGGTCAAAAAAAAAAAACTCTTCATCACTGACACTTATTCAGCCAGCTTAGAGGACTGCCATAAGTTCAGGATGGTGCTCTTCGTCTTCAGGTTCTTAGACTTGATTGTCACCAGTGAGTTCTCCTCTCACTGAGTACATGTGAAGTGTAAAATGACTAAGTACTAATCCTAACCAAGACTAGCCTGACAAAGGCAGATTAAGACAACAATCTTTTCAGGGGTTTTGGGATCTTAATCAAAACTGACAATGTCCCAACAATTTCCCCCTTTTTGATGATGCCAAAACACTAAAAAGATCCTCAAAATACTTAGAGGAAATATGATAAACCTATCTATAAGATAAGACAGTGTTAGAGCAGTTCTTGATAAAGTACAGAATTTAAACAACAGCCAAAAAGACAATGAGTTTTTGTCTGTGGGCAAAAGTAATAGATTTCATTGATAGATGTGGATATGGTTACAATGAATCTAAACTATTACAAAGAAGTCTGTGAACACCTAGACTAATCTCATTTCAGGTTCGAGTCCATATCCTGCATAGACTCTTGCTTTCAGCTCGTCAAGTCTTCTAGGTTGGTTCACGTACCCTTCAGCTTTGGCAATCTTCAATACTTCCATCATGATGGCCTTTGTGTCATGCTTTTGAGTTCTAGGGACTAAGGGAGGAGCTCGAATGGTGAACTCAGGAGCCTTCACTTGGACTTGAGCTGCATCAGCCTCCTCCAAGATCTTCTGGAATAGCTCAGGATGGTTGTCCATCATGTAGTAAGTGAAGTGGGCATTAATGTCATCAGTGTCGCCCCACTTCTTCACCACAAACCACAGTCTAACAAACTCATCCTTTGCATCAGACCAAAACTCCTTCAATGCCTCTGAGATGAACTCATCGACATAAGCTTCCCTTACTCCTAATTCTGGCCTACTGACTTGAAGAATTGAAGTCTTCCTAACTGTTGGCTTCTTCCTGTACTTCCTAGGCTCAGGCTTCGCCTTCTTCCTCCTAAGCAAACTGATCACTGCATCATCTAACTCCCTTTGTTGAAGCTCATTGATATCAGTCAGCTTCTCAACCTTCTTTTCCAAGATGCGCATCTTCTCCTTCTGAGCAATTTCAGCTCTGCGCATGGCCTCAGATTTCTCAGAATGATCTCCCCATGCTTCAGCACATAACTCCGCCACCAACTCCCCAGAGTAAGTGATGGGATTCTTCCTTGAGCTCATGGGAGAAGACCTCTGAACTGGCTCAGGTTGTTGCTTGGAAGGTTCATCAGCCTTTGCCTTTGTTGCCTCCGCCCTCAGCCTGGCAACTACCTCCTCTCCTTCCTTCTCTACTGCCGCCAACCTAGCTGATTTCCTCACCCTTAGCACGTTCCCTTCAGGATTGGCTTCAGATCAGCTTGAACGGTCTCACCTTGGTTGACTGCCTCCGAAGCCTCAGGGCGGGATCTCTTCTTCTCTTCCCCCTTTTTGGCATCATCATTGGCCTCTGATGGGAATGCGTCAGATCCGCTGTTGATTACGAAGGAGGCTAGGGAATGGACATCATTAATTCCCTCCTTCAGTAATTCAACCCCCATTGAGATACCAGTTCCTGCAAATGATACTGAACTGATTGCAGCTTTTACTTTCTTCTCAAAGACCTCCATGGAGAGTTGGAGTCTTTGTTCTGCCTTCTCAATCTTCTCCTCCACCTGAGCGGATCGCTCATCTGCCTGGGTCAGCCTCTCGGCAATGTCCTTCGAAGTCTGAGCAATGCGTTCTGACTCCAGCTCAAACTTTGACGCTGAGCCAGAAATGGCCTGAGTGAATAGTGCTCCAGCCTGAGCTGCAAGCTTCTCCACAGCCTGGTTTACACTCAGTGGGACATCCTTCAGGTTTCTCTTCAGGTTCAGGTCTCTAACTTGGCTTCAGTCTTTTCTTCTTGATATCATCTTGATTTCCTCAGGCTGTGTTGCTCAGTTCCCCCTCGCTGAGTTCCCCCTCAACTGAGTGTTCCCTCAACTGAGTTCTTCTCAACTGACAGCCTATTCTACTGAGAGCTAACCTAGCCTGACCTGAAACAAAAGATATTATCCTGACTGCTTTCAAACCTATTACATGTTGTTTTGGAAAATCATCAAAACTAAAATATATCCCAACAATATCATATATGGTTGTGCCATAATTATGTCATTTCATGTGTAGGTAATTGCGATGAATGTGTGTCATTCTCGGTGAGTTGAATAAGAAATACTCCAATACTGAAAATATATTGAGTTTTTTGTCTGGGAGAAGCATTATATGGATTGTACTTAATATTCACTTAGATTATCAAAATTATAACATTCGTTCTCTTAGGATTCAAGTATGATTAGATTAATATCAGTTTTAATTCTTACTTAGGTTTGAGAGTATATTATTTGATGAAATTTTGCAAACCCCACTTGCGTGACAAATTTTGGATGAGTTGTTTATACCTATAATCTTATTTGATGAAGACATGGAAAGATCCATATATATTATAATTTCTCAATAATAATTTTTCTTGGTCTACATCTTCAAATTATTTGCTTTGCTAATGTTATAAGTTGTTTAACACATGTAACGAAAAAGGGTTAGAAGAAAACTTGTGTATTGCAATATGTTGGATTAACAGTTAGAAAACATGGTAGCAAATGAACAAAAGATGAGAATTGTCTTCACTAATTTAAAAACTTGAAATGATCAGTTCATTGATGTCGCTTTCTACATATTGACAATGTTGAATGGATTTTTTTAAGTCTTATTTACTTATTTATGGTTGCTAAGATATTGGGTCCAAAAACAACTCTTCAGACAATTATTTTACATATATTGAGCTCCAACAGATCTATTCATTTTATGAACTAGCAAGTTATGATTAAGTCACAAACTCAGTTTGTTCCTTTGACTACTAATTTTTTAAAAATAAAATTTGTGATAAAATTAGTTAGTGGTAGATTTTTTTTAGGTCGAAGTTCAACGTGACAAAATTAAACTTTTTCTTACAAACTACTCGGGGAAAACGTGCAATGCATGTGGTACAAACTAGTTTTCCCATAAATGTATTTTATTAAATAGATATGGATCAAGTAATTTGTATTCTTGTAACTTTTCACGAATTTTGAATTTGGTGTTATAAATTTGCGCATATTTTGAAATATTGCGTTTAATTAATATATATTGTTTTAATTTTAAAAATGAACTGATTATATGTTTTTAAAATAAAATTATTTCTAATATTAATTATTTATAATTATATAAGGTAAAAGACACACACCTAATCACAAAACGGCATCATTTACAACGTGTACTTTTTTTTAATGATACTACATGTTTCACTGAATAGTATTACTCATTTCTTTAAAAGGTATTATTTAAAAATCAGTTGCATTGTGCACACCATTTAAATAGTATTAGTATTACTCATTTCATTAAATGATTTACTCAAAAATTAATTATAGGGTGTAATAGTTTACACAAGTGTTCCTAAAAAAAGATAAACTAAAGACGAAAATATGTTTGACAAAATATGTCATTCAGATTTTAAGTACATAATAACACACAAAAACTCCTACATACAAAGTAATGTATATATTAAAAAATCCGCGGATGTTGACTGCGTCTGACGAAATTTCTCCAAACTCTCGCGCAAGGCTAATTTTAGGATTTTCGCTCCCAAATTGTGTTACTATATGGGCAAACACGTGTTATTGTAAGAGCAAAATATGAGTTACTATCAGACTAAATATTATTTTTTCACAAATATTTTGTTGGGAAAATAGGGGTGCCCGGAATCTATTCGGGATGAATTTTAAATACAAATTTAAATACAATTATTACTAGCATGAATTAATCCTAATTAATTCAAATAATAATTCCAACAACTAATTATCATCATGCATGTTAAATTAATTTCACATATTTAACTAGGCGGAATTAAACAAGTAAATATGCGATTAACGTACCTCTCGTAGTAATGGCCTTTGGATATACGGGACACTTGTAATCTCGCACTATCAACCCAAAGCCTTCTCAAGTATTTCCCTTTTCACCTCACTTGATCGCCGGTGGGAGACGCTTTCAAGCAATTTAATAAACTAAGGAAAAAGAAAAATATATATGCTTCTTGATTTTTCCAACACATGGAATTATGTATTTTGGGGATGAAATAATCATCCCCTATTTATAATGTGAGATGGCCGAAAATTATAGTATATTTGGGCTTGGAGAAAATCTTTTCTTAGACTCTAAGAAATCTTGAATATATCCCATATATTCTTTTCTCCAAAATAAAATATTCCACAAAAATCTCACACCCCTAAATAAATAGGTAGTTTTCGAAATTTACATAGAGAAAATCCAAGATTTGGATCTTCTTGAATATATGAGATATTCTTGTATTCCTAGAATACATATCTTGCATAATATCTTTCCAAGAAAATCAACAAAATCTTTTTCCTCCTTATCATGTATTTTTCGAAAATTAAAGGGAAAAATCAGCATATTATTTTCTTTTTATTTTAATCACCTTATCATTATTGGGCTACTTAATTGGGCTACTTGAGGGGCCTTAAGGAGAATTAAGATTGGACCTCCTAATGGACTTCTGAATTTCAATATTGAGCCCCAATATAATTCAGCCCATTAATATTAATTATTACCACTAATAAATTAATATTGCACTATCCATCTTAATCCATATTACGATAATATGGGCTCCCGGTTATTATTTCCCGCGTTTAAGATTATCAAGTCCATTAATTAATTAAGCTTCTGAATAGCTCTAAATTAATTAATATCTTTCACCTTGGAGTAAACACAGCTCAACATTATTATTCGTACCGAAGAAACTAATTCTTCACTTGCAAGATTTGGTACAATAAAACTTCTGAGCCCACCAAGGGAACTAATCACACGAGCCGTACTCGCACGCGTTTCTCCGTATTAAATCTTAGCAACCGTCGTATGATTAATATTACTGCCCAAGACACAAAGTTCGAAGTCGCAATGATTCTCACCCAACATGAATCAAAGCAGTAACTATTAAGCACACACGGTCCTATTTAAGTGACGGAGATTAAGAAATCAACAACCACTGAGGTCTAATTCTTCACCTTTCAGAACAGAAGAATTTATCCTCGCTGTAGGACCTCTTCAACACATACTAAATGTGCTAGTGCAATCTCTTAGTCAAGACAGACCAATCTGAGCCTTACACATCGACCTTTCACGGCGGATTGTTCAATTCCACCTGGGTCGTGAATTGTACGTTTAGTTACAAGTAAACTGTTAATGTTGTCTTCCGTGATCGGGTATCACCACATTAACTACAATGTAACATGTACTATATATTGAACGGTTTGCAATAGAAATTCAACATTCAATTATATCTAAAGCAAATGTGATAAAAGAATTACTCTCATAAATCGAGTGTTTGATACACGAGTTATACAAAGTAAAAGCATACTTTCACGTATAACTCCAACAATCTCCCACTTATACTTAAAGTCTGCTTTTAGTATACATCACGCATGTCTTAGTGCACTAACCTAATAATTCCTCCCACTTATACTTAAAGCAGATTGGCAATAGTCTTGACTCCCATTCCATCCACATGTCTCTCGAATGTATTCAGAGGCAGACCCTTTGTGAATGGATTTACTAGGTTGTCCCCGACGCATATCTTTGCCACCTCTTTATCTCCTCTCTTAACGATTTCTCGTATAAGATGGTGTTTTCTTTCAATGTGTTTGCTGGTCTTGTGGGCTCTCGGTTCCCTTGAATTTACAACTGCTCCGGCATTGTCACAAAAGACAGTTATCTTGTCGGGCAAATTCGGAACAACGTCCAAGTCCACTAAGAAGTACTTGAGCCAAACCGCTTCTTTCGCTACTTCACAAGCAACTACTTATTCGGTTTCCATGGTCGAATCTGCGATGCATTTCTGCAAATCGTTTCTCCATGTCATGGCTCCTTCTCCCATGCAAAACACACTACCCGAGGTAGGTATTTTGGAGTCTATGTCTGATTGGAAATTTGAGTCCGTGTATCCCATGGGAATTAGATTGTCTGATTGTTAAATCAGCATTCCATACTAAGTTCTTTTCAGAAACTAAAGAACGCATTTAATTGCAATCTAATGTGCTTTCCCGGGGTTACTTTGATATCTTGCCATCATGCCCACGGCAAAGCAGATATCCGGTCTCGTACACAACATTGCATACATAAGACTTCCTACGTCCGAAACGTACAGAACGTCTTTCATGTCATCTATCTCCACTTGCGTCTTAGGGCATATTTCTTTAGATAGATGGATTCCGTGCCTAAAAGGTACAAAACCTTTCTTGGAATCTTGCATGCTGAAATGCTTCGAAACAGTGGCTTTGTATGAAACTTGCGATAAACCCAACATCCTCCTCTTGGATCTCGAGTGAACTTGATCCCAAGGATGTGACCGGCTTACCCTAAGTCCTTCATATCAAACTGATTTGACAGCCATACCCTTACATCTGACAATACCTTTACATTGTTTCCAATGAGCAGAATATCGTCTACGTATAATACTAAGAATACCACCGCAGTTCCGTCACACCTTTTATACACACAACTTTCGAACTTGCTTTGATCACAAACCCATAAGACTTAATAACTTGATCAAAACACTGGTTCCAAGTACGCGACGCTTGCTTAAGTCCATAAAATGGATCTCTTAAGCTTGCATACGAGGTGCTCTTGGCCTTTTTCAACGAAACCTTTGGGTTGTTGCATATAGATCCCATCAAGACTTCCGTTAAGGAAAGCTGTCTTGACATCCATTTGCCAGATCTCGTAATCTAAGTGCGCAGCGATCGACAAGAGAATACGGATGGACTTAAGCATAGCTATAGGCTACAGGCCACAAGCCTTGCTTTGAAGGTTTCTACCCTTCCGTCCGGTCCTCTTTTCCTCTTGTACACCCACTTGCATCCAATGGGCTCTACCCCATTAGGTGGATCAACCAACTCCCACACTTGATTATAATCCATCGAACCCACCTCGGTTTCCATTGCGGTTTGCCACACTTCCGCGTCTTTGTCTTGGATTGCCTC
This sequence comes from Ballota nigra, assembly GCA_947034835.1. Classification (NCBI taxonomy): domain Eukaryota; kingdom Viridiplantae; phylum Streptophyta; class Magnoliopsida; order Lamiales; family Lamiaceae; genus Ballota; species Ballota nigra. The sequence continues at coordinate 31,082,051 of OX344730.1, forward strand.
GTCGTACGTTCATGGGTCTGATTCATCGCCGGGAATCAAATCCGAAAATTCTCCAATTCCTATGAATCTCTCGGATTGCCTTGCAATCCTCCCACTACGACGGGGTTCCGGTTGTGAAGGTATGACGTGTGGTATATCATCTTGTATACTTGGTATGGGAGTTTGCCCTCTTAACTCGTCTAAGGTAATCTCACTTCTGGGCTTTCTTTTGTTCATATAGTCTTCCTCCAAGAATTTAAAGTGCGAACTAATCACGGTCTTTTAATCCTTGAGACTATAGAACATACACCCTTTCGTTCCCATGGGATATCCTATAAACAACCTTAATTCCGAACATGGATCCAATTTACCGGCTTTCTTGTCTAGCACGTATGCCGGATAACCCCAAATCTGCAAGTGTCTTAGAATGGGCTTGCACCCCGGTCCACAATTCCATTGGGGTTTTAGGAACTGATTTGGATGGCACCAAGTTTAGAATATAAGTCATTGTTTCCAAGGCGTTACCCCAAAACGACTTGGGTAAATCCGAATAACTCATCATGGATCTGACTACTTCTAAAAGAGTCTGGCTCCTTCGTTCCGCCACACCGTTCTATTGAGGGGTTCCCGATGTGGTCAATAGGGATACAATCCCTTCTTCCGATAGGTAGTTCAAGAATTCATTGCTAAGGTATTCGCCTCCACGAACAAATCGTAGAGACTTGATACTTCTTTCCCTATGCATCATAAGGTAGATGTATCCGCATCTTGAGTAATCATCAAATTACTCATACCTCTTCTTGCTATGATCGTCATTGAACCACACATATCGGTATGAACGAGTTCTAACACTTCCGTAGTTCTATTCCCCTTGGCTCCAAATGCCCTCTTGGTCATTTTACCCTCTAAACAGGATTCACAAGTTGGAAACGGTTCGACTTGGAATGATTCCAAGGATCCGTCTTTCACCAATCTCTCTATCCACTTTAGATTAATATGACCTAGTCTAAGATGCCATAGAAGTGTTTCGTTCATCTCCGAAGAACGCTTTCTTTTATTACTCGAAATAGTCGATGTGTTATTAGATTCAATTTTGTGAGTGGTGTGCCCAAATTATGGTATAAAGATCATCCATTAAAGTTCCGGAACGGATAAACTCATCGTTTCAAGCAATAATAACATCCTTATTAAAAGAAACTGAGTATCTATTCAAACAGTTTAGAAACTGAAGGTTGAGTTCTTTCTAAACTAGGAACATGAGGAACGTCTCTCAAGACCATAACTCTATCTTCATAAGATAGGCGCACTTCTCCCACTGCTTCAGCTGCCACTCTCGTAGCATTGCCCGATGTGATGGGGATCTCACTTCCGTTAAGTCGTCGGGTTAGCTTAAACCCATGAAACAAATGTGATCAGTAGCTCTCGTATCCACTATCCACGAATAGACATCATACGCCACTTCACAAGTTTCGACGACTAAGGTGTGTGAATTACCTAACTTTCCTAGCCTCTTAGGCTTGGAACAGGCAGACCTCCATTGTCCTCTCTCACCGCAACTAAAACACTTCCCCTTCGATGCTTGCCTTTGCATTTGCCTTTCGCAACAATTGGATTTGCTTGGATCCGGCCTTTGGTTCTCTTCCTCTTTTTCCCTCCCTTGGGACCAAAAGAGGTAGACGAACCATTAGCCACCATAGCACTAGACTGGTGCTCCATTATCACCTCCACCGAAACTAAAGCTTGCAAGAGCTCGGGCAAACGACTTGTCTGTTCATTCATCTGACAGTTCAGATGAAACTACTCAAAGCTTCTCGGTAGGGAATGGTATATGAAATCAATCAAAATCCGCACCAAGTACTTCCAACTTGTTAAGGTATGCCATTATCTCGAGAACGTGCTCCCTCACGGGCGTTCCTTCCACCATTTCCAACTTGACCGAGTCATGTTTGGTGAACTGATTAGTCATGGGATTCTGATGTGAAAACATCTCTTCAAGGTGTTCCATGATTTCAACAGCGGATACAATGTCTTCATGAACGCGCCTCAAATCCTCAGACAGAAATGTCAAGATGATGCACTTCATTCATTGTCACGCTTCCGATCATAAACTGCCTCTTCCCATTGCTTGACTTATCATTAGGCTTGCCGGGTATATTAACATAAATAACCCAATTGTGTTTTCGTGCAGTAAGGACAAATTTAAAAAAATATTTCCAATCGATATAAATCACTCCAAAAAATTTATTAACTTTAAGTATATTAAACAGTGGATTAAAAGGTTGCGACATGATGAAATGAGAATAAAACATACATTCATATCAATATCTAGAAAAATATGAAATTATCGCATAATTCGATCACATCAATTATATTGAAACCTTAAAACAATATAATCATGCATCAGCCAACATCTCGAAACAATTTAAATGCGCCACGAGGGGTGGTCTATACATTTAAACACATTCAAGCGGATTACAAACTTAAAAGTTACAAATCCTTAATTCAAAATTAATAGTTGGCTCCCGCTTTGACCACATAGAAACTGACAGGGACTCCGAGGGGAGTAAGTTAATATCAATTTCCTATGCCTAAGTAATAACCATAATTAAATACAGGATTATTATTTCGCTTTGAGCAAACCACTCGTGGTGAGGGTCAATACCGCCACTAGTAATAATCCACAATCATCCTTTCGAAATTTATTCATGTGAAATCCGTTCTTTTGGCCGATCCGAGGGGGAAATGTATTCCAAAAGAACTTCACAAATAAATAAATTATGGAGGTCAAAATAATCCAATTTTAATATCCGGAATAAAATTGCGATTATAAAAAAAAATATACTTAGTAATTTTCGAAAGTAAGGTTTTTCTTGGACAATTAAATTCATGCAAACACATATTAACAAATAATAATAAGTGCACGAAATAAAACATCCATCAAAACAAAAATTAAACACATTGGAGCACTCAAATCCAATTGTCACGGTTTAATTTCTTCACGTCTTGATGCGAAAAATCGTCCTTGTTGCTTTCCGACGTTCGTCTCGACGTGCTCCCACTCGAACAGCAACACTTCTTCAAAAACAGCATCGTTTGGGGTTCGGGACGACGTTTAAAATCACACGGAAAAAAAACACGAACCGAAAAAATTCCACGGCCTGAGATACAGCGCGCGTCGGCCCACGAAGTGGGCCCGCGCGCTTCCCGGCCCGAGAAGCGCTGGAAAAGCGCCCGAGGCGCGCCGAAGCGCAGGCCCGCGGCGCACCCGAGGCGCGCCCGAGGCGCTGCACAGAAGCGCGCCGAGGCGCACCCGAGGCACCCCTAGGCGCTGCAGCCCCTCGCCGAGGCGCGCGCGCGCGGTGCGCGCGGCGCCGTGCGCCCGTTGCGCACGGCGTGCGCCGTGCACCCCCGTGCGCCGTTTTTTTCGTCGTTCATCCTCGTTTTCTTCACCCCTTGCATGATTTTACCTCCATACACGCGCCACGCTTGTATGCGTCGTCCGGGTACGCCGTTTTTAATTCTTCGTTCTTCCTCACGATCCGGTTACAATTTATTTTTACAAAAAAAATAAATACTAGATCTAGACTAGTCTATTACAATGATCGAATCAAAATAAAACAACTAATCTACTCGTGGATTTTCTCACGAGAAAAACGAATTCGAACGAATCGAATTAAAAACCAAATTAATTCACACGCATGAAATTAACAACATTAAAAACCATGACAATTGGATACCTGCAAAAAAGATCTAACAATTCTACTATCCAATTTCAATTTAATGTTCAACAATTTAAATTCCAATTTAAAATTCAGAGCCCGAAACCGTGGCTCTGATACCAGTTGTTGGGAAAATAGGGGTGCCCGGAATCTATTCGGGATGAACTTTAAATACGAATTTAAATACAATTATTACTAGCATGAATTAATCCTAATTAATTCAAATAATAATTCCAACAACTAATTATCATCATGCATGTTAAATTAATTTCACATATTTAACTAGGCGGAATTAAACAAGTAAATATGTGATTAACGTACCTCTCGTAGTATTGGCCTTTGGATATACGGGACACTTATAATCTCGCTCTATCAACCCAAAGCCTTCTCAAGTATTTCCCTTTTCACCTCACTTGATCGCCGGTGGGAGACGCTTTCAAGTAATTTAATGACTAAGGAAAAAGAAAAATATCTATGCTTCTTGATTTTTCCAACACATGGAATTATGTACTTGGGGATGAAATAATCATCCCCTATTTATAATATGAGGGGGCCGAAATTTTTAGGTCTATTTGGGCTTGGAAAAAATCTTTTCTTAGACTCTAAGAAATCTTGAATATATCCCATATATTCTTTTCTCCAAAATAAAATATTCCACAAAAATCTCACCCTACATATTAAGGGTATAATTTTCGAAAATTATGAGTGTGAAATCCAAGATTTGGATCTTCTTGAATATATGAGATATTCTTGTACTTCTAGAATACATATCTTCCATAATATCTTTTCAAGAAAATCAACAAAATCTAATTTCTCCTACATATACTTATTTTCGAAAAAATAAGAGAAAAATCAGCAAAATAATTTTCTTTTTATTTTAATCACCTTATCATTATTGGGCTACTTAATGGGCTACTTGAGGGGCCTTAAGGAGAATTAAGATTGGACCTCCTAATGGACTTCTGAATTTCAATATTGAGCCCCAATATAATTCAGCCCATTAATATTAATTATTACCACTAATAAATTAATATTGCACTATCCATCTCAATCCATATTACGATAATATGGGCTCTCGGTTATTATTTCCCGCGTTTAAGATTATCAAGTCCATTAATTAATCAAGCTTCCGAATAGCTCTAAATTAATTAACATCTTTCACCTTGGAGTAAAGACAGCTCAACATTATTATTCGTACCGAAGAAACTAATTCTTCACTTGCAAGATTTGGTACAATAAAACTTCTGAGCCCACCAAGGGGACTAATCACACGAGCCGTACTCGCACGCGTTTCTCCGTATTAAATCTTAGCAACCGTCGTATGATTAATATTACTGCCCAAGACACAAAGTTCGAAGTCACAATGATTCTCACCCAACATGAATCAAAGCAGTAACTACTAAGCACACACGGTCCTATTTAAGTGACGGAGATTAAGAAATCAATAACCACTGAGGTCTAATTCTTCACCTTTCAGAACAGAAGAATTTATCCTCGCTGTAGGACCTCTTCAACACATACTAAATGTGCTAGTGCAATCTCTTGGTCAAGACAGACCAATCTGAGCCTTACACATCGACCTTTCACGGCGGATTGTTCAATTCCACCTGGGTCGTGAAAATGTACGTTTAGTTACAAGTAAACTGTTAATGTTGTCTTCCGTGATCGGGTATCACCACATTAACTACTATGTAACACGTACTATATATTGAACGGTTTGCAATAGAAATTCAACATTCAATCATAACTAAAGCAAATGCGATAAAAGAATTATTCTCATAAAACGAGTGTTTGATACACGAGTTATACAAAGTAAAAGCATACTTTCACGTATAACTCCAACACGAGGCGCTGCAGCCCGCGCCCGAGGCGCACGCACGCCTGCGCACGCCTTGCGCCGTGCACCCCCGTGCGCCGTTTTTTTCGCCGTTTGTCCTCGTTTTCTTCACCCCTTGCATGATTTTACCTCCATACACGCGCCACGCTTGTATGCGTCGTCCGGGTACGCCGTTTTTAATTCTTCGTTCTTCGTCACGATCCGGTTACAATTTATTTTTACAAAAAAAAAATACTAGATCTAGACTAGTCTATTACAATGATCGAATCAAAATAAAAACAACTAATCTACTCGTGGATTTTCTCACGAGAAAAACGAATTCGAACGAATCGAATTAAAAAACAATTAATTCACACGCATGAAATTAACAACATTAAAAACCATGACAATTGGATACCTGCAAAAAAGATCTAACAATTCTACTATCCAATTTCAATTTAATGTTTTAACAATTTAAATTCCAATTTAAAATTCAGAGCCCGAAACCGTGGCTCTGATACCAGTTGTTGGGAAAATAGGGGTGCCCGGAATCTATTCGGGATGAATTTTAAATACAAATTTAAATACAATTATTACTAGCATGAATTAATCCTAATTAATTCAAATAATAATTCCAACAACTAATTATCATCATGCATGTTAAATTAATTTCACATATTTAACTAGGCGGAATTAAACAAGTAAATATGCGATTAACGTACCTCTCGTAGTAATGGCCTTTGGATATACGGGACACTTGTAATCTCGCACTATCAACCCAAAGCCTTCTCAAGTATTTCCCTTTTCACCTCACTTGATCGCCGGTGGGAGACGCTTTCAAGCAATTTAATAAACTAAGGAAAAAGAAAAATATCTATGCTTCTTGATTTTTCCAACACATGGAATTATGTATTTTGGGGATGAAATAATCATCCCCTATTTATAATGTGAGATGGCCGAAAATTATAGTATATTTGGGCTTGGAGAAATTCTTTTCTTAGACTCTAAAAAATCTTGAATATATCCCATATATTCTTTTCTCCAAAATAAAATATTCCACAAAAATCTCACACCCCTAAATAAATAGGTAGTTTTCGAAATTTACATAGAGAAAATCCAAGATTTGGATCTTCTTGAATATATGAGATATTCTTGTATTCCTAGAATACATATCTTGCATAATATTTTTCCAAGAAAATCAACAAAATCTTTTTCCTCCTTATCATGTATTTTTCGAAAATTAAAGGGAAAAATCAGCATATTATTTTCTTTTTATTTTAATCACCTTATCATTATTGGGCTACTTAATTGGGCTACTTGAGGGGCCTTAAGGAGAATTAAGATTGAACCTCCTAATGGACTTCTGAATTTCAATATTGAGCCCCAATATAATTCAGCCCATTAATATTAATTATTACCACTAATAAATTAATATTGCACTATCCATCTTAATCCATATTACGATAATATGGGCTCCCGGTTATTATTTCCCGCGTTTAAGATTATCAAGTCCATTAATTAATTAAGCTTCTGAATAGCTCTAAATTAATTAACATATTTCACCTTGGAGTAAACACAGCTCAACATTATTATTCGTACCGAAGAAACTAATTCTTCACTTGCAAGATTTGGTACAATAAAACTTCTGAGCCCACCAAGGGAACTAATCACACGAGCCGTACTCGCACGCGTTTCTCCGTATTAAATCTTAGCAACCGTCGTATGATTAATATTACTGCCCAAGACACAAAGTTCGAAGTCGCAATGATTCTCACCCAACATGAATCAAAGCAGTAACTATTAAGCACACACGGTCCTATTTAAGTGACGGATGTTGATAGGCGAACATAAGTCAATAAATGGCGAACAAGGTTTAAAGCTACATCAAGGATTATAAAGAGCCAACCTCAAATCAAGGGTGATCAACAAAGAAAATCAAGTTGGGGTGCATCTACTAATTTGAGAGATGTATAAAGTGACGAACAACTCCCCGATGAACAACTAATGGGCGAACAGGTATTTAGACCCGAGACCAAGAATGAGCCAACTGTGAAGTCATCAATGACGAACAACTTGGTCAAACTATGATATAACAAACAGCCAAAGAAGTGTGTACAAGTGAACAAAGGACAAAGATCCCAAAGCCAAGCTGAACAAAGCCATAAGACGAACAACTTCCAAAGTACACCCTCAAGAGGCGAACAACTTTCAGTTGAAGGGTCATCAAGATCATTCAAGCCGACCTAGGCGAACAACAATGAGTCCGAGATAAGGCCCAAAAGAAGACTTTGTAACTAAGATTCAGCTTAGATAAGGTCAAACTAAGGTCAAAGGACACATGTCAGGCATGCAAGCTAGGGAGACCAAAAGTCAGTAGCACCTCATGCTTGCTAGCCTCTATAAATAGTTGTTCTCCAGCTTATTTAATAATTTTCGAATTTCAGACAAAAAATACACACAAACATATCCTAACCTACACATACATGAAATAAGTCCGATTTCGACTACCGAATTTACAAATTCGATAAATTCATACCCCGATTTACCATTTACGGTGGTAATCAATCACACGTTATTGATTGGTGACGTAAAAACGGATTAAAACAGCCACTAATCCTTTCGATTAGATTCGTTCACCAACAACGGAGATTAAGAAATCAACAACCACTGAGGTCTAATTCTTCACCTTTCAGAACAGAAGAATTTATCCTCGCTGTAGGACCTCTTCAACACATACTAAATGTGCTAGTGCAATCTCTTAGTCAAGACAGACCAATCTGAGCCTTACACATCGACCTTTCACGGCGGATTGTTCAATTCCACCTGGGTCGTGAATTGTACGTTTAGTTACAAGTAAACTGTTAATGTTGTCTTCCGTGATCGGGTATCACCACATTAACTACAATGTAACATGTACTATATATTGAACGGTTTGCAATAGAAATTCAACATTCAATTATATCTAAAGCAAATGTGATAAAAGAATTATTCTCATAAATCGAGTATTTGATACACGAGTTATACAAAGTAAAAGCATACTTTCACGTATAACTCCAACATATTTATGTATTTTTACAGAATTTTTTTTTCATACAATATAAGGGCAAAATGTGTGTTACTATCAAGGGTGCAGAAGTCGAAAAATGCTAGTTCAAAATTTACACTAAAAATTGATTTTTAGTGTAAACTCTTCAGCGTGATCTAACCACGCTTTTCAGTGTAATCAATTTATACTTTTTAGTGTAAATAACCTTATTTGTTGAGTGAGTGCACCGTGTACCAACGTATATGAGAGTGTACCTGCGGTTAATTCGGTCTATTTTAAGGAGTAAAACCGAACTGAAAAAAAATTTAGTTCTTCAAAAAATTAACCAAACCGATATTTTTAACCGAATTAACCAAGCCAATTTAACCAAAATTATCAGTTCACTTCGAAAATTTGATTTTTTTATTTTTTGCCCACTAGAGAGGAAATATTGTCTAATGATCGCACGGTGAAATGAAGTATAATCCGAGAATTGATTAGTCTTGTAATTGCATCTAAATTGTGATTTTTAAGTCATTTTATGCTTAATTGAGCTTGATTTTAATATGATTAGCATCTTTTTTCTCGACATTTTGTGTTACTCGTGCACTCACCCTTCATGCAGGAATTGGAGTGGATTTGTAGCGAAAATGATGAGAAATTGAAGAAAGGATGGAAAGTGAAGTCAAGAGTGGTGTTGATGATCTTGATTCAATGTATGTGATTGGTGGCTATTTAAGCTTTAAAGATCATCAAACAAGGTGTATAAACTGGGATTAAACACCAAATTAATCTAAGTAAGGGTTGAGAAACAATTTTGCAAGAGTTTGGCCTTGTTGTGAATAATTGAACCTATTTTTCCCTTTTCATTAAGGGGTATATATAGAGTACAAGCAAGCATGAGGTGTCACCTTCCTAATCACTCTTATTTACAACTTGACAAGTGTTTGGACACTTGTTATATCCTTAAGCTATTACATTTTTTTACAATGACAAGTGTTAAGACACTTGTTTACTCCTAATGTAATGCCTAATTAGTGGGATTCTTGGTGACTTTCCGGGGTGCCCTTCTGCTCGTCTGCTCGCCTCTTTGATTCCTCTTTGACTCTTCTTGGTCATGTTGCTCGCCTTTCTTTTTGCTTATTGGTGACCAGCTGCTCGTCTGACCTGCTGTTCGTCCATACCGACTTGACTTGTCACCCAGCTGCTCGCCTCCTCAGGTCTCTTCCCTGCTGTTCGCCTCTCTTTGATTTTTGCTCCTAATGACTCCTTGGTTTATTATTTTAGTCTTTATTTACCTTAATCATGTTGCTCGGTTGCTCGTCTATCAACAATGCCCCTAGTTTGACCTATTAGGATAGATTTTATCCTTTTATGTCAAACTATAAGTATTAGGCCATATTTTTGGGGTAGGAGGCGAGCAACAGGGATTCAAAATTTTTGGGCGGGAAAATCTTGGGCAACCAACATGGAATGTCCCTTGGTCTGGCGGTGGTTCGTTCCCCGAGGTGCGAGATACGAGGCATCGTGGGCGACTGGCGATGTCATTGCCGCCCACACGTGTATCTCTGAATTTGTTCATAGGGGTCTAAAATTTCCATAAATTTCCAATCGGCCCCCGACTCCTTTGTCTATAAATACTCAATTATTTCTTCATTTTTCCTTTTCCGCGGCTACACATAGAAATCCTCCATTGTTGCTTCTTCAAGGTTTTGAAATTCTCACAATTCTTGTCACTCCATTCTTGTTTGAAAGTAGATTTGTTATTTATTTTCTTTTAATTTCGTTTTTTTCTTTTGTGTATTTTGATTTTCTTCGATTCTTTCTATTTTTCTTTCGATCTCTATTGTTGCCTCGCCACCACCATCGCCGCCGCGCAATCACCGTCGCCCCCGCTATTACTTCTCTTATTTCCGTTGTTCGAGTTCTTTTATTGAAATCTTTGCTTTCGATTTCGATGGTGTCTCCCTCTTCAAGCAACCACTCTCCAATGAGATTGTTTGCCGGAATCCTGGAAAACGGCCAATGGAAGATGAACTACCGCCCCCTGCTCCTCGCCGCTCGCCGCTCGCTCCGCCAAGCAATTGCTCGGAATCCTTGGACCTTGCTTATTGACGAGGACACGGGCTCGGAGGTGAGCTCCGTTGTTCGCTCCATGGATGCGTTCTACGCAGTGGACAGCTCGGGCGAACAGGATGTTGCTCAACCAGTTGCTCACTCATCTCCCAGGGAAAATACCTCCTCTGACTTGGGTGAGGACCCCGCTGAAGTTGCTGCTGAGATTGACGAGATGAGTGTCCCTGACACTAGAGCGAGCAGCGAGCAAGTGGGCAGGCAAGGAGGCGACCAACAGGGCCATCCCTCTGACAAGTTGACTTGGGAGTTCCTTAGGGAAATCAACTTTCTTATCTCGAAGCCCACCCCTGAGTCTCAAATTCCCGAAGCGGTTGTTCGTAAACAAGAATGGGTCGATTATGATAATCGTTACCACAACTCTTTCCCAACGCTACCAAGGACTATTGTGACTGCTCAGGAAACCTCTTACACTGCGAGTCGGATACCAAGTCTGATCACCGAGGACGATCTAGCTCGGATTTGTTTGTCTTACCGAATCCCGTATGATATCTATTTATATGCTCCGTAGAAGGATGAGAGAGCTGACCGCCCGCCCCCTGGTTGTACCGCCATTAACTTAGATGTGTTGAATGCTGGTCTTCCGTTGCCTCTACACCCTGTAATCGGCCGTTTTCTCGAAGATACCAACTTGGCCATTACACAGATTACCCCGAATGGATGGAGCAACCTTCTGGCCTTCATAACCCTTTTCGGGCTTGAGGGGTATAAGAACAAAATAAGCACTGTAGAGATACATTATGCAATGACTATCTCTTTGGCTGCTAACGAGGACGGATTAAGGTGGTACTATCTTAAGGCCCACAGCGGCGTGAAGTTGATTGAAGGGGTGCCAAATAAAGTGAAAAACTGGCATAAGCAGTTTTTCTTTATTGGTGGTGATTGGTGAGCGTCTTCCGATTTCTCTGGTGGACCTGGGCGTATAAACTCTCCTGAGGGTTTTGGCGAAATAAGGCGTAGGTTTCCCCCTTTTTTCATTCAATGAACAAAATGAAAACTAATTTTAATTTTTTCTTTCTTTTTGTTTTGCAGGTCCGCGTATCTTGAAGTGGGGACACCCTGAACTGAGTGAAGAGTTCTTATACGTTCTTACCGTGATCACTCTCCGGAACTCCAGTGATCGTAGCATCAAGCACCTCTCCAAACCCCACTGTCGGAAGCTTACCCATTTGACTACCAGTGCTCATCATCTGGAGGCTTAAGTTGCTGTTCCGGAGGGTATAAAATTTTCCTTTTGTATTAATATTCTTTGGCCGCCTGGTCGCTTCCTTTACTAATCTGTTTTTATGTTTGTCTTATTTTTTAGCACAAAGGGTAACCGTTACCGTTCCTGTAATCCCCGAGTACTACCATCTTCTCACCCGTCATATTAAGCAAATGGCCGTCAACCAACCTTCGAAGAAGAAGAAACTCGATCCTCCAATTTCTCTCATCAAGTTAAGGGCGGAAGAAGATGAAAAAGAAGCTCCCCCCGCTCAGGACCCTGTTCCTCGCCTCCCCCCTCGCTCCTCGCCCCCAAGAGATAATCGGGGAAAGAAGAGACTCACCAAGGAGACTGCCCCCTCCAGAAAGGAGGATGATCGCTCCAAGCGGGCAAAGGGTCAAGGGCAGGCGAGCAAAGGTGCTCCTCGCTCCTCATCTGTGGAAGAGGTGAGCGAGCAGCAGGTAGTTGGAGCCATGGTTGGAGTCAGAGGGAGGAGCTCTTCTCCGGACAGCTCATACTTGGGCTATGACCCGGTCAAACTGAGAGAGTAAGCATTTTTTCAGTTGCTCGGCTGCTCGCCTTCTACTGGCCATGTCTAACTTGTGTTCTTTTTTGTAGGTACAGGAAGGAAGAGTATCCTGGAAGAGCTAAGGTACTTCACCAGCTTAGCTGTGTCAAATCCGCCCTCGCCTACCAGGATATCAAAGACTCTCATGTAAGGCGAGCAACGGAGCTTGTTCCTCGCTCCTGGACAAAGCTGGGTGAAGAAATCCTTCAAAGCTAGAGCTTGAGCGATAACACTCGCCTCTTGAGCTACAACGCAAGTCATCAGGCTATATCTGCTCATCGGGTTCTTGACCAAGCTATTGAGTTGGAGCGGACAAACTGGGGCTTGGGTCAGAGGATTGAGCAGCTCGAGGCTGACAGGGACACCCAGCTGAAAATGAAGGATGATGAGCTGGCCAAACTGAAAGCTGAATTTGAGAAGGTCAGGCTCAATTGGGAGAGAGGTCTGAAGGCTGCAGAGGAGCGCGAGCAGGTGGCCCTCAACACTTCTGAAAGCTCCAGTTGGACTTGGGTATTGCGACTGACCGCCTTAAGGTCCTGGAGACTGAACGTGTTGGTCTAGTGGAGCGGGTTGAGTCCCTGAAGGTTCACGTCGACCGGCTGGAGAAGGAGAAGAAGCGCGCTATTCCATACACCACTTATGTACAAGATGTAACTTACAACACAAACTTTGGTTACATCTGTGCGTATGCTGATTGTGTGAGGTCCGTGAAGTACGCTCTAGATAATGGTCTTGATGTCATAACTTGCACCATTAAAGACTTCGCGGACTATGTCATCGAAAACCCTCCAGCTGCTGGTTTTGACGTCCCCGTTGTCGATCTAGGGGAAATGGGTGTAAACTTGGACATTTTCAAGGATGATGTCCGGGTGATCGCCCCCAAGGAGAGGACTGAGGAAGTGAATAGAGATGCCACAGTTTTCGATGCTCTAAGTCCCCTCTTTCCAAGCCCCTTAGATGGAGCTGGCACTTCTGCTGCAGTAGGCGAGCAGCAGGTCCCTGCGGCGACTAACCCGGATGCTCCCCCTCTTGTTGAAACTTCTTCAGCTCCTCCAGCTCCTCAAGCTTGAAGATCCTTTACTTATTTTGTTTCTTAGCTTATGTATTAGGATTGATGTACTTTTCCTTTCTTTAGTGTACTGTGTACTACTCTTTTTTTTTTAAATCATAATGAAATCGTACTTATGTTTATCTCTATTTTCCTTTATATTTTGCATTTGCCTTTTTTGTTCGCCCCTTTTTATTTACTTTTTGCTTAAGTATTCCTTCCCATTTTGTTGAAAGTAGAATACTTGCCTTTTGCAAACTTGTGTATTGACCATGTATGGGTCTTTTTGGTTCTCTAGAAACTTGACCTTTATTTGCTTGGTCTCTCGTGGTCCTTAATAGACAACTTTTCTTACCTTTGCCTTCAAGCCCTGTTGCTCGCCTCTTTGCCGGACTTGTGTTGGGAAAATAGGGGTGCCCGGAATCTATTCGGGATGAATTTTAAATACGAATTTAAATACAATTATTACTAGCATGAATTAATCCTAATTAATTCAAATAATAATTCCAACAACTAATTATCATCATGCATGTTGAATTAATTTCACATATTTAATTAAGCGGAATAAACAATTAAATATGCGATTAACGTACCTCTTGTAGAATTGGCCTTTGAATAAACGGGACAATCACGATCTCGCTTTATCAACCCAAAAACCTTCTCAAGTATTTCCCTTTCGCCTTACTTGATCACCGGTGGGAGATGCTTTCAAGTAATTTAATAAACTAAGGAAAAAGAAAAATATCTATGCTCTTGATTTTTCCAACACATGGAATTATGTACTTGGGGATGAAATAATCATCCCCTATTTATAAGAGTAGTGACCGAAATTCGTAGAGATTTTATGGGCATGGAGAAAATCTTTTCTTAATCTCTAAGAAATCTTGAATATATCTCATATATTCTTTTCTCCATAATAAAATATTCCACAAAAATCTCACTCTCCTAATAAATATGAAACTCTCGAAAATTACATAGAAGAAATCCAAGATTTGGATCTTCTTGAATATATGAGATATTCTTGTATTCCTAGAATACATATCTTGCATAATATCTTTCCAAGAAAATCAACAAAATCTTTTTCCTCCTTATCATGCAATTTTCGAAAATAATACTTGAAAAATCAGCATAATTATTTTCTTTTTATTTTAATCACCTTATCATTATTGGGCTACTTAATGGGCTACTTGAGGGGCCTTAAGGAGAATTAAGATTGGACCTCCTAATGGACTTCTGAATTTCAATATTGAGCCCCAATATAATTCAGCCCATTAATATTAATTATTACCACTAATAAATTAATATTGCACTATCCATCTTAATCCATATTACGATAATATGGGCTCCCGGTTATTATTTCCCGCGTTTAAGATTATCAAGTCCATTAATTAATTAAGCTTTTGAATAGCTCTAAATTAATTAATATATTTCACCTTGGAGTAAAGACAGCTCAACATTATTATTCGTACCGAAGAAACTAATTCTTCACTTGCAAGATTTGGTACAATAAAACTTCTGAGCCCACCAAGGGGACTAATCACACGAGCCGTACTCGCACGCGTTTCTCCGTATTAAATCATAGCAACCGTCGTATGATTAATATTACTGCCCAAGACACAAAGTTCGAAGTCACAATGATTCTCACCCAACATGAATCAAAGCAGTAACTATTAAACACACACGGTCCTATTTAAGTGACGGAGATTAAGAAATCAACAACCACTGAGGTCTAATTCTTCACCTTTCAGAACAGAAGAATTTATCCTCGCTGTAGGACCTCTTCAACACATACTAAATGTGCTAGTGCAATCTCTTAGTCAAGACAGACCAATCTGAGCCTTACACATCGACCTTTCACGGCGGATTGTTCAATTCCACCTGGGTCGTGAATTGTACGTTTAGTTACAAGTAAACTGTTAATGTTGTCTTCCGTGATCGGGTATCACCACATTAACTACAATGTAACATGTACTATATATTGAACGGTTTGCAATAGAAATTCAACATTCAATTATATCTAAAGCAAATGTGATAAAAGAATTATTCTCATAAATCGAGTGTTTGATACACGAGTTATACAAAGTAAAAGAATACTTTCACGTATAACTCCAACAATCTCCCACTTATACTTAAAGTCTGCTTTTAGTATACATCACGCATGTCTTAGTGTAGTAGCTCTACGTGACATCTCATGTCAACCTACACTAACCTAATAATTCCTCCCACTTATACTTAAAGCAGATTGGCAATAGTCTTGACTCCCATTCCATCCACATGTCTCTCGAATGTATTCAGAGGCAGACCCTTTGTGAATGGATTTACTAGGTTGTCCCCGACGCATATCTTTGCCACCTCTTTATCTCCTCTCTTAACGATTTCTCGTATAAGATGGTATTTTCTTTCAATGTGTTTGCTGGCCTTGTGGGCTCTCGGTTCCCTTGAATTTGCAACTGCTCCGGCATTGTCACAAAAGACAGTTATCTTGTCGGGCAAATTCGGAACAACGTCCAAGTCCACTAAGAAGTACTTGAGCCAAACCGCTTCTTTTGCTACTTCACAAGCAACTACTTATTCGGTTTCCATGGTCGAATCTGCGATGCATTTCTGCAAATCGCTTCTCCATGTCATGGCTCCTTCTCCCATGCAAAACACACTACCCGAGGTAGGTATTTTGGAGTCTATGTCTGATTGGAAATTTGAGTCTGTGTATCCCATGGGAATTAGATTGTCTGATTGTTAAATCAGCATTCCATACTAAGTTCTTTTCAGAAACTAAAGAACGCATTTAATTGCAATCTAATGTGCTTTCCCGGGGTTACTTTGATATCTTGCCATCATGCCCACGGCAAAGCAGATATCCGGTCTCGTACACAACATTGCATACATAGGACTTCCTACGTCCGAAACGTACAGAACGTCTTTCATGTCATCTATCTCCACTTGCGTCTTAGGGCATATTTCTTTAGATAGATGGATTCCGTGCCTAAAAGGTACAAAACCTTTCTTGGAATCTTGCATGCTGAAATGCTTCAAAACAGTGGCTTTGTATGAAACTTGCGATAAACCCAACATCCTCCTCTTGGATCTCGAGTGAACTTGATCCCAAGGATGTGACCGGCTTTCCCTAAGTCCTTCATATCAAACTGATTTGACAGCCATACCCTTACGTCTGACAATGCCTTTACATTGTTTCCAATGAGCAGAATATCGTCTACGTATAATACTAAGAATACCACCGCAGTTCCGTCACACCTTTTATACACATAACTTTCGAACTTGTTTTGATCACAAACCCATAAGACTTAATAACTTGATCAAAACACTATTTCCAAGTACGCGACGCTTGCTTAAGTCCATAAAATGGATCTCTTAAGCTTGCATACGAGGTGCTCTTGGCCTTTTTCAACGAAACCTTTGGGTTGTTGCATATAGATCCCATCAAGACTTCCGTTAAGAAAAGCTGTCTTGACATCCATTTGCCAGATCTCGTAATCTAAGTGCGCAGCGATCGACAAGAGAATACGGATGGACTTAAGCATAGCTACAGGCCACAGGCCACAAGCCTTGCTTTGAAGGTCTCTACCCTTCCGTCCGGTCCTCTTTTCCTCTTGTACACCCACTTGCATCCAATGGGCTCTACCCCATTAGGTGGATCAACCAACTCCCACACTTGATTATAATCCATCGAACCCACCTCGGTTTCCATTGCGGTTTGCCACACTTCCGCGTCTTTGTCTTGGATTGCCTCGTCATACGTTCATGGGTCTGATTCATCGCCGGGAATCAAATCCGAAGATTCTCCAATTCCCATGAATCTCTCGGGTTGCCTTGCAATCCTCCCACTACGACGGGGTTTCGGTTGTGAAGGTATGATGTGTGGTATATCATCTTGTATACTTGATATAGGAGTTTGCCCTCTTAACTCGTTTAAGGTAATCTCACTTCTGGGCTTTCTTTTGTTCATATAGTCTTCCTCCAAGAATTTAAAGTGCGAACTAATCACGGTATTTCAATCCTTGAGACTATAGAACATACACCCTTTCGTTCCCATGGGATATCCTATAAACAACCTTAATTCCGAACATGGATCGAATTTACCGGCTTCCTTGTCTAGCACGTATGCCGGACAACCCCAAATCTGCAAGTGTCTTAGACTGGGCTTGCGCCCCGGTCCACAATTCCATTGGGGTTTTAGGAACCGATTTGGATGGCACCAAGTTTAGAATATAAGTCATTGTTTCCAAGGCGTTACCCCAAAACGACTTGGGTAAATCCGAATAACTCATCATGGATCTGACTATTTCTAAAAGAGTCTGGCTCCTTCGTTCCGCCACACCGTTCTATTGAGGGGTTCCCGATGTGGTCAACAGAGATACAATCCCTTCTTCCGATAGGTAGTTCAAGAATTCATTGCTAAGGTATTCGCCTCCACGAACAAATCGTAGAGACTTGATACTTCTTTCCCTATGCATCATAAGGTAGATGTATCCATATCTCGAGTAATCATTGAAAAAGACAATTTACTCATACCCCTTCTTGCTATGATCTTCATTGAACCACACATATCGGTATGAACAAGTTCTAACACTTCCGTGGTTCTATTCCCCTTGGCTCCAAATGCCCTCTCGGTCATTTTACCCTCTAAACAGGATTCACAAGTTGGAAACGGTTCGACTTGGAATGATTCCAAGGATCTGTCTTTCACCAATCTCTCTATCCACTTTAGATTAATATGACCTAGTTTAAGATGCCATAGAAGTGTTTCGTTCATCTCCGAAGAACGCTTTATTTTATTACTCGAAATAATCGATGTGTTATTAGATTCAATTTTGTAAGTGGTGTGCCCAAATAATGGTATAAAGATCATCCATTGAAGTTCCGGAATAGATAAACTCATCGTTTCAAGCAATAATAACATCCTTATTAAAAGAAACTGAGTATCTATTCAAAACAGTTTTGAAACTGAAGGTTGAGTTCTTTCTAAACTAGGAACATGAGGAACGTCTCTCAAGACCATAACTCTATCTTCACAAGATAGGCGCACTTCTCCCACTGCTTCAGCTGCCACTCTCGTAGCATTGCCCGATGTGATGGGGATCTCACTTCCGTTAAGTCGTCGGGTTAGCTTAAACCCATGAAACAAATGTGATCAGTAGCTCTCGTATCCACTATCCACGAATAGACAGCATACGCCACTTCACAAGTTTCGATGACTAAGGTGTGTGAATTACCTAACTTTCCTAGCCTCTTAGGCTTGGAACAGGCAGACCTCCATTGTCCTCTCTCACCGCAACTAAAACACTTCCCCTTCGATGCTTGCCTTTGCATTTGCCTTTCGCAACAATTGGATTTGCTTGGATCCGGCCTCTGGTTCTCTTCCTCTTTTTCCTTCCCTTGGGACCAAAAGAGGTAGACGAACCATTAGCCACCATAGCACTAGACTGGTGCTCCATTATCACCTCCACCGAAACTAAAGCTTGCAAGAGCTCGGGCAAACGACTTATCCGTTCATTCATCTGACAGTTCAGATGAAACTACTCAAAGCTTCTCGGTAGGGAATGGTATATGAAATCAATCAAAATCCGCACCAAGTACTTCCAACTTGTTAAGGTATGCCATTATCTCGAGAACGTGCTCCCTCACGGGCGTTCCTTCCACCATTTCCAACTTGACCGAGTCATGTTTGGTGAACTGATTAGTCACGGGATTCTGATGTGAAAACATCTCTTCAAGGTGTTCCATGATTTCAACAGCGGATACAATGTCTTCATGAACGCGCCTCAAATCCTCAGACAGAAATGTCAAGATGATGCACTTCATTCATTGTCACGCTTCCGATCATAAACTGCCTCTTCCCATTGCTTGACTTATCATTAGGCTTGCCGGGTATATTAACATAAATAACCCAATTGTGTTTTCGTGCAGTAAGGACAAATTTAAAAAAATATTTCCAATCGATATAATTCACTCCAAAAGGTTTATTAACTTTAAGTATATTAAACAGTGGATTAAAAGGTTGCGACATGATGAAATGAGAATAAAACATACATTCATATCAATATCTAGAAAAATACGAAATTATCACATAATTAGATCACATCAATTATATTGAAACCTTAAAACAATATAATCATGCATCAGCCAACATCTCGAAACAACTTAAATGCCTCACGAGGGGTGGTCTATACATTTAAATACATTCAAGCGGATCACAAACTTAAAAGTTACAAATCCTTAATTCAAAATTAATAGTTGGCTCCCACTTTGACCACATAGAAATTGACAGGGACTCCGAGGGGAGTAAGTTAATATCAATTTCCTATGCCTAAGTAATAACCATAATTAAATACAGGATTATTATTTCGCTTTGAGCAAGCCACTCGTGGTGAGGGTCAATACCGCCACTAGTAATAATCCACAATCATCCTTTCGGAATTTATTCATGTGAAATCCGTTCTTTTGGCCGATCCGAGGGGGAAATGTATTCCAAAAGAACTTCACAAATAAATAAATTATGGAGGCCAAAATAATCCAATTTTAATATCCGGAATAAAATTGCGATTATAAAAACATACTTAGTAATTTTCGAAAGTAAGGTTTTTCTTGGACAATTAAATTCATGCAAACACATATTAACAAATAATAAAAATTGCACGAAATAAAACATCCATCAAAACAAAATTAAACACATTGGAGCACTCAATTCCAATTGTCACGGTTTAATTTCTTCACGTCTTGATGCGAAAAATCATCCTTGTTGCTTTCCGACGTTCGTCTCGACGTGCTCCCACTCGAACAGCAACACTTCTTCAAAAATTGCATCGTTTGGGGTTCGGGACGACGTTTAAAAAACACACGAAAAAAAAAACACGAACCGAAAAAAATCCACGGCCTGAGATACAGCGCGCGTCGGCCCACGAAGTGGGCCCGCGAGCTTCCCGGCCCGAGAAGCGCTGAAAAACTGCCCGAGGCGCGGCCGAGGCGCACCCGAGGCGCTGCACGGAGGCGCGCCGAGGCGCACCCGAGGCGCCGCCCGGAGCGCCCCGAGGCGCTGCAGCCCGCGCCCGAGGCGCGCGCACGCCTGCGCACGGCGTGCGCCGTGCACCCCCGTGCGCCGTTTTTTTCGCCGTTCGTCCTCGTTTTCTTCACCCCTTGCATGATTTTACCTCCATACACGCGCCACGCTTGTATGCGTCGTCCGGGTACGCCATTTTTAATTCTTCGTTCTTCGTCACGATCCGGTTACAATTTATTTTTACAAAAAAAAAAAAATACTAGATCTAGACTAGTCTATTACAATGATCGAATCAAAATAAAAACAACTAATCTACTCGTGGATTTTCTCACGAGAAAAACGAATTCGAACGAATCGAATTAAAAAACAATTAATTCACACGCATGAAATTAACAACATTAAAAACCATGACAATTGGATACCTGCAAAAAAGATCTAACAATTCTACTATCCAATTTCAATTTAATGTTTTAACAATTTAAATTCCAATTTAAAATTCAGAGCCCGAAACCGTGGCTCTGATACCAGTTGTTGGGAAAATAGGGGTGCCCGGAATCTATTCGGGATGAATTTTAAATACGAATTTAAATACAATTATTACTAGCATGAATTAATCCTAATTAATTCAAATAATAATTCCAACAACTAATTATCATCATGCATGTTGAATTAATTTCACATATTTAATTAAGCGGAATAAACAATTAAATATGCGATTAACGTACCTCTTGTAGAATTGGCCTTTGAATAAACGGGACAATCACGATCTCGCTTTATCAACCCAAAAACCTTCTCAAGTATTTCCCTTTCGCCTTACTTGATCACCGGTGGGAGATGCTTTCAAGTAATTTAATAAACTAAGGAAAAAGAAAAATATCTATGCTCTTGATTTTTCCAACACATGGAATTATGTACTTGGGGATGAAATAATCATCCCCTATTTATAAGAGTAGTGACCGAAATTCGTAGAGATTTTATGGGCATGGAGAAAAACTTTTCTTAATCTCTAAGAAATCTTGAATATATCTCATATATTCTTTTCTCCATAATAAAATATTCCACAAAAATTTCACTCTCCTAATAAATATGAAACTCTCGAAAATTACATAGAAGAAATCCAAGATTTGGATCTTCTTGAATATATGAGATATTCTTGTATTCCTAGAATACATATCTTGCATAATATCTTTCCAAGAAAATCAACAAAATCTTTTTCCTCCTTATCATGCAATTTTCGAAAATAATACTTGAAAAATCAGCATAATTATTTTCTTTTTATTTTAATCACCTTATCATTATTGGGCTACTTAATGGGCTACTTGAGGGGCCTTAAGGAGAATTAAGATTGGACCTCCTAATGGACTTCTGAATTTCAATATTGAGCCCCAATATAATTCAGCCCATTAATATTAATTATTACCACTAATAAATTAATATTGCACTATCCATCTTAATCCATATTACGATAATATGGGCTCCCGGTTATTATTTCCCGCGTTTAAGATTATCAAGTCCATTAATTAATTAAGCTTTTGAATAGCTCTAAATTAATTAATATATTTCACCTTGGAGTAAAGACAGCTCAACATTATTATTCGTACCGAAGAAACTAATTCTTCACTTGCAAGATTTGGTACAATAAAACTTCTGAGCCCACCAAGGGGACTAATCACACGAGCCGTACTCGCACGCGTTTCTCCGTATTAAATCATAGCAACCGTCGTATGATTAATATTACTGCCCAAGACACAAAGTTCGAAGTCACAATGATTCTCACCCAACATGAATCAAAGCAGTAACTATTAAACACACACGGTCCTATTTAAGTGACGGAGATTAAGAAATCAACAACCACTGAGGTCTAATTCTTCACCTTTCAGAACAGAAGAATTTATCCTCGCTGTAGGACCTCTTCAACACATACTAAATGTGCTAGTGCAATCTCTTAGTCAAGACAGACCAATCTGAGCCTTACACATCGACCTTTCACGGCGGATTGTTCAATTCCACCTGGGTCGTGAATTGTACGTTTAGTTACAAGTAAACTGTTAATGTTGTCTTCCGTGATCGGGTATCACCACATTAACTACAATGTAACATGTACTATATATTGAACGGTTTGCAATAGAAATTCAACATTCAATTATATCTAAAGCAAATGTGATAAAAGAATTATTCTCATAAATCGAGTGTTTGATACACGAGTTATACAAAGTAAAAGCATACTTTCACGTATAACTCCAACAACTTGTGCTTAGTGCATCTTGCTTTTGGGCGAGCAACTTGTGCGTTATGGGCGACCAGGTGGTCTTTTGGTGTTTTTGGGCCTTGCTGCTCGCCTTATATTGAGCTTGTGCTTTACTCACTCTTGCTTTGGCAAGCAGCTTTCCTTGTGGGCGAACATGTGGGCTTTGCTACCTTCCAAACTAATAAATCCCATGACACAACATACTATTCTTGTTTTTCCTATTTACGCATTTTTCTAAAAAATTTGAAATTTTCATCAATTTTTATAACACAAACGACTTATATTCTTTCAATACAACATCATAAAAAGAATTTTACATTGGTTTCCTGACTACTGATAATATTTTTTCAATAAAGCCGCATTACAAGAGTATTGGGCCGAGTTGTCTTCCATGTCTTCAAGATCATACGTGATGTTGTACCATTTGTGAGTCACCTTGAATGGGCCTTCCCAAGTCGGTCCAAATACTCCTGGCGGTGGTGCTAGAACCTTTCGGAGCACCAGATCTCCGACTTCGAATTCTCTGACTTTCACTTGCGAATTGTAGTAATTTGCGATTCTTCTCTTGTATATTGCATTCTTTATTTCTGCTGAGATTCTTTTTTCGTCAATCAGATCCATTTCTGCAGCCAGAGCCTTATTGTTTAACTGCTCGTCGAACCCAGCTACTCTTTCAGTTGGTACTTTGAGCTCTATAGGTATGACTGCCTCAATACCAAATGCCATAGTAAATGGTGTTTCCCCGGTGCTCATTTTATATGACACCCTATATGCCTAAAGTACTTCTGACCATTTGCCTTTCTTATCAACCAGGCAAATTTTTAAGATATGTTTGATTATTTTGTTAACTGCCTCGACCTGGCCGTTGGATTGAGGATGATAGGGTGTTGAAAAATGTTTCTTGATACCCCATTTTTTACAAAAGTCCCTTATTTTCTTTCCTTCAAATTGTCTTCCGTTATCCGTTAGTATCGCCTGTGGAACTTCGAACCGGCATACGATACTTTTCCAGATAAAATTGATCATTTTTTCTTGTGTTATTGTCACTAGTGCTTCAGCTTCGGCCCATTTTGTGTAATAGTCCACGGCCACTACTGTAAATTTTACGTTCCCCTTTCCCGTTGGGAAAGGTCCTATGATATCTATCCCCCACTTTGCAAATGGGCATGGACTATTCACTGAAATCAGTTCTGTTGGTGGCTTATGGATGATGGGAGCGAACAGCTGGCATCTGTGGCATGTTTTTGCAACTTTAATCGCATCTTGCAGTAGAGTTGGCCAGTAGTACCCCTACCTTACTGTTTTGTATGCCAATGCTCGCCCTCCTGCATGATTCCCACATATGCCTTCGTGTATTTCCTTCAAAACCTCTTGACCTTGCCCCCTTTTTAGACATTTTAACAAAGGAAGTGAAAATCCTCTCTTGTAAAGTTGGCCATCCATGATAGTGAACCTTGCTGCTCGTCTGGCCATCTTGGCTGCTTCCTGTGGGTCTTCAGGTGCTTCACCATCCTTGAGGTATTTGAGTATTGGTGTTCACCTGTCCTCTTCCGTCAATTCTTCTTCAATTTGATTGATTTTGTAGTCATTGGTGGATGGATGAGAAATTCTTGTTATTATAACTTCTGAAAGTTCTGTTGGTCCCGTACTGGTAGCCAGGCGAGCAAGTGCATCTGCTTGAGCGTTATTGTCCCTTGGCACTTGTTCAATGTAGATTTGTTCAAATAAAGAGGCCAGATGGGCTACAATCTTCTGATATAGGGTCATGTTCTCATCTGTTGGTCCCCTCGGACTATCAGTTGGGAGTCTTCATATATTTGTAATCTTTGTACCCCCACAGCCAATGCTAACCGAAGTCCGGCAACCAGCGCTTCATACTCAGCTTCATTGTTTGTTACCATGAACTCAAATCTGACCGCTGAAGTGAACACTTGGCTATCAGGGCTAATCAACACTATCCCGGCTCCTGACGCTGTATTCGTTGATGATCCTTCCACGTATATGTGTCATGGATGGTTATGACCTCTCATTGGATCTTGAGGGAAGGTTAGTTTGACTATGAAGTCGGCTAACACTTGTCCTTTGATCGCTGTTCGAGGTGCATAAGATATTCCAAACTGGCTTATTTCGAGTGACCACTTGAGGAGGCGGCCAGCGGTGTCGGGCCTTTGCAAAATTTGCCTCAACGGGAATATCGTTAGCACTTTTACCTGATGGTCAAAGAAGTATGGACGTAGTTTTCTTACACTCATCACTAGTGCATAAGCTAACTTTTCCATTGGTGAATATTTGATCTCTGCTTCGTGTAAGGCCTGACTCGCGTAGTAGATTGGTAAATGAAATTTTCCTTCTGCACGAACCAGGACTGAGCTGATTGTCACTTCTGACGCAGCTAGGTATAAGTACAGCTTTTCTCCTGAGATGGGCTTGGATGGAATCTTGGCGTCACTGAGATATTTTTTTAGCTGCTCAAATGCTTGTTGACAACTGCTTGTCCACTGGAAATTTCCTTTCTTGATAGCGTCAAAAAAAGGCCGACATTTATCACCAGATCTTGAAATGAATCTATTCAAGGCTGCCAAACATCCGGTTAATCGTTGGACTTCCTTAACTGACCTTGGTGGCTGCATGTCCATGATCGTCTTTACCTTTGATAGATTTTCTTCAATGCCTCGCTGACTGACCAGGTGCCCGAGGAATTTTCCCGAGTGTACTCCGAAGCTACTCTTTTTTGGATTTAAGTTCATGTTATAGGCTCGGAGTATTTCGAATGCTTGTGTTAAGTACTCCAAATGGTCTTCCTTTTCGGGCTTTTGACGACTATGTCATCCACGTATACTCTCATTGATTTGTCAGTGTGTTCATCGAACATTTTGTTAACAAGTCTTTGGTACGTGGCTCCTGCGTTGATTAGCCCAAACGGCATCCTCTTTCAACACAATAAATTTTTGTTGGTGTAGAATGTTGTGTTCTCCTGATCATCCGGGTGCATCGGGATTTGGTGATAGCCCGCGAATGCGTCCATGAAGGTGAGTAGTTCGTGTCCTGCCGTGATGTCCACCAACTGGTCAATGTGTGGTAATGGGAAGTTGTCTTTAGGACAAGCGGCATTTAGATCGGTGAAGTTGATGCACAACCTCCACGTGCCGTTTGGTTTTTGCACTAACACCGGATTTGCTACCAATCTGGGGCATAGTGCTTCTTTGATGAGGTCGTTGTCTAGCAGCTTCTTTACTTCTACATTCAGTGCCTCGTATTTGTCAGGTCCGAATTTCCATCTTTTTTGTTTCACCGATTTTTTAGTTGGATCAATATTTAGCTTATGGCAAGCATGCTCAGGGCTAATGCCTACCATATCAGCATGCGACCATGCGAATACATCGAGATTAGACTTGAAGAATTTTTCATTCTAGACCTGTATGGCTCAGGGAGCTCAGACCCAATGAATAGTTCCAAGTCTTCTCGATTCGGGTCGACTTTTATTGCCCCCAACTTCTCAACCGGGGTTGCTCTTATTTTCTGGCTTTTCCAACGAGGATCAATAATGGGTCCTTCTAGGCTAAGTTCATCCTCGACCATTGGTTCTGCTTCTAGCCTTGGTTCAATATCTTCGACTTTGTTTGCTTTAGGTACAACCTCCTCTCTTTGTTACTCGCCTGAGCCCTCCTGTTCGCTCCCACCCTGCTGGTCGTCTACTTCCATCATCTCGGTGTCATTGGATTCCATGATTTCATCTAAGATAGAAGGTTCATCTTCAACCCTGCTGCTCGGCTATTCGTCCATGACAGACACCTTGTCGTCTTTTGGTTGGAGTTGGAGAAGGTATTCCCGAGCTTTCTTTTGATAGCCTTTTACCGTACCTGAACCTTTTAGAGTTGAAAATTTGAGACAGTAGTAGTACGTTGAAACGACCGCTTTGAATTCATTCATAAAAGATCGACCGAGAAACCCGTTATAGGCAGACTGTTGGTTTACAACTAAAAGTTCTATCATTCTAGTCAGTCTCCTTTTGGGATTTTCGGTCGATACAAGTTCGACCGGCAACGTAACTAGTCCTAAGGGAACGGTTACAGCATCTCCGAACCCTACTATCTTATGATTACACTCCTTTACATATTCTTCGCAATCTCCTAACTGATCTAGTGTACTTTTAAATAAGATGTTTGTGTAGGAGTCGGTATCCACAAGCAAGCGATGGACTCGGGTCCCCATGATGTTAGCATATATGATCAACGAGTCATTGTGTGTAGTGAGTATTCCATCTAAGTCCTTTTCGGAAAACACCAAGTCCCCTGTCTTCTTGGTAACTTGGTTTACTCATACTTCTCTGACCTGAGCTATAGCTCTTAATTCTGCCTTTCTTTTCCTTTTGGACACTAGGGGCCTTCCGTCTGAGCAACCTCCTATGGGTCCGGCTGGTTCGAGCATTAAGATTTCTTGACGGGTTCTGCTGGGGCTGTAAATGTTTTCTTTCCTTTTTTGTCCACCCTGCTCGGCTGCTCGTCTTCCTCGTCATCTTCCGAGCTGGACGGAACTGTCATTCTGTGTCTTTTACCTGGCTGTCTCTTAATGAATTCTAACAACTTTCCTTCTTCATAGAACCTCCATAGTTATTTTAGGAGGTCTCAACACTCACTCGTGAAATGACCTATGTTCTGGTGATACGCACAGTACTTGTTGGGGTTTAGCTGTCCTCGCTCTTGTCGTATCTTTCTAGGTTCTGATAACATGTCCTTGTCTTTCACGTTGTTGTACACAACCTCTATTGATGTAGATAAGACATGGTTTAGTTTTTCCTTCAACTCTGCCCCTTCGTTGAAGGCTTTCATATTTTTAGGGGCCTTGTATTCTCCTCCCGACTTCTTTCCCGGTTTCTTGGAATCGACTTTATCTCCTAACTCTTTCTGAAGAGTCTCTTGCATTGAAATGTATACCCCAGCCTTATGTCTAAATTCTGAATAGGTTTTGGGGAAAGCTAGGTGTATTTCCTTCTACAAGTCTGTGCCTTTCTTGATTTATGCCATCATGACCACAATCTTTGTATCTTCACTCACCATTTCTCCTTCTAGCAAAACTTTATCAAATCTTTCGAGGAATGCTCTGTCGGACTCTTTGTCTCCTTATTTTAAGTCTGCTAGCAAATGCCTTTGTGTAAGATATGACCCAGCTGTGGAAAAGTGAGACATGAATTCTTTGCCGAGTTGGATAAGCGAGTTGATGGAACCGGGGGCGAGTGCGGAAAACCATCGATGAGGGCCATCACCAAGGGTTAACGGGAAGTTACGGCACTGTGTGGCATCCGACGCTCCTACTAATATCATGTAATCAGTATATTTAGATAAATGCACTTTCGGATCTGAATTTCCCTCATATAAATTAATTGCCGGGAATTGTACTTTCTTTTGTACTGGCGCATTTAGAATAGCTGGGGACAAGGGTGATGATGGCAATACTGTTGTCCCAACGCCATTCCGGGCTTCCAACTATTTCTGAATTTCCTCCACCGCTTTCTTCAAAGCTTGCCACTCACTAGGAGACGTTCTTCCGTTAGAAATCTGTTTGTCATGATCTGGTTCAATGACCTCCTCATGACGCAGTCCCTTACTAACGAGACATTTTTCTTGTGTGATATGCTTAGCGATATTGCTAGCTCCATTGGGGCCCAATCGACCAAAAGCCGATCTTCTTAGTCTATCGTGCACAGAGGGGCGAGCAGCATGGTGCGCTTGCTCATGTGCTCGCTCCTCGCTTCTTTGGTGAATCTCTCCCCTACATCTTCCATGGTTATTTGTTCTTCCTCTTGTATGGGAGTGGCTCACACTCCTTGTTCCCCGGCTGCTCGACTCCTCGGTTGCCCCCGGAGTAGATTCTCCTTGACTTCCCAGTTGTTCACTTACTGGGACCTTGCCCTTGGCCTTCTTTGCTTGGGTACTATCCACTTCATCAACCCTCGTATTCTCGTGTTGCCTGACCATCTGCTCGGCTGCTCGGTTGCTCGCCTCCCGGGCTTTTGATGGTCTGGCAACTTCTTGCCGTCTCTGTAACGATTGCAAGACGACAATCATTTTTGCCAATTCCTCCGGATTTTGGGCCAAAGCTTCTACTTCCGGGGGAAGAGTATTGATTGTAACTTGTACATTCCTCTGGGACGTCGCTCGCACCGTTACTACATGTTCACCCGTCGACGATACCCTTGTTCGTGACTTGTTCGACGGATGAGAACTCGATGATTGCCTTTCGTGTGATCTCACCATTTACCAAATGTGATGTGTTTCTTGATAAAAAGATTTGTGTTTTATGAGTGTTGATTTAAAAACAACTAGCCTTGCATGTATGAATTTGGCTTCTTACAAACCCTTGTTCATACATGCATGCATTCAAGTCTTTAAATCTTCAAACAAAACACTTCACAAATGCCCAACTAATACTTCCAATCCCAGTTTCCGGCGACCTGCTGCCGGATTTTAGCTCCAATTTGCAGAATCCAGCTATTTTTCACCAAAACCTTCGAATTTTCAACCAATCGGAGGTTCGCGCCCTTCCTCTAGCGTCAATTATTGATGATCTTGATTCAATGTATGTGATTAGTGGCTATTTAAGCTTTAAAGATCATCAAATAAGGTGTATAAACTGGGATTAAACACCAAATTAATCTAAGTAAGGGTTGAGAAACAATATTGCAAGAGTTTGGTCTTGTTGTGAATAATTGAACCTATTTTTCCCTTTTCATTAAGGGGTATATATAGAGTACAAGCAAGCATGAGGTGTCACCTCCCTAATCAATCTTATTTACAACTTGACAAGTGTTTGGACACTTGTTATATCATTAAGCTATTACATTTTTTACAATGACAAGTGTTAAGACACTTGTTTACTCATAATGTAATGCCTAATTAGTAGGATTCTTGGTGACTTTCCGGGGTGCCCTTCTGCTCGCCTCTTTGATTCCTCTTTGACTCTTCTTGGTCATGCTGCTCCCCTTTCTTTTTGCTTATTGGTGACCAGCTGCTCGTCTAACCTGCTGTTCGTCCACACCGACTTGACTTGTCACCCAGCTGCTCGCCTCATTTGGTCTCTTCCATGTTGCTCGCCTCTCTTTGATTTTTGCTCCTAATGACTCCTTGGTTTATTATTTTAGTCTTTATTTACCTTAATCCCGTTGCTCGGCTGCTCGTCTATCAACAAGGGGCAAAATGGTGTAAATTCACTTCACTCGCTCAAGGGAAATGAAGCCACTCGATCAAGTGTGTAAGGAATAGCCGAGTGAAACTCTCTGGAAGATCACTCGGCCGAGTGAGGGCTTTTGAAGAGGAATTTGGGCAACACCTTTCACTCGGCCGAGTGGATTTTAATTTTGGCCGAGTGGAATGCTGGCAAGCTCCAAAAGCGTAATTTTTGAAGATTTCAGGGACTTAAGTGCAAGAACCGGACTTATGCATTTTGGGCACGACTATAAAAGGGTCATAACTGACTTTGGAGAGCGGTTAACACCGTTTTACGAGTTCCACACGAGAAATTTACACCTTCAACCCATTTTCTACTAGAATTTCTTAGAAATTCATAGATTAGAATCACTTTTCTTAAATTCTTTCATTAGAATTAGATTGCAGCTGAATTTGAGCTTGAAGACTTGTAATTGAGGAATTGATGAATGCTTGAAGTATGGAATGAAGATGTTTTCTACTTTTACCACCAAATATGTGATATTTCTCTGATTTTGATTGGTAGCTGTTTAATTCTCTTCTACTTTATGAATTTTTGTATTGATTTTGCTTGCTTAGCCATGGATATGCTAGGTTAAACTGTCTATGCTTTGGGTGAGAAAGATTATGTGAGAATTAGGGTTTGGCTTAAATATATGCTTTGATTTTGTTGGATTGAATGATTAAACTCCTTGATTTAGGATTGTCTGAGCTTTCATGACCTATTTCTCATAGATTACGCAGTTCATTAGAACGAGCAACAATACGAGAGTTGAGCTCTTTTTAATGAAGGTGTAATTGAAAGATATAAGTCACGAAATGTTATAGTTAGATATTTTAGACCATCGAGAGATGCTAAGATATCGAGAACACTCCTTATCGGGCATCTAGTCATTGAAACGAGAGTTTATTGATTGGATGAGGTTGAGTTAATCGAGTCTACTCATAAGAGGAAACATGAGAGAAGCATATGTTAAAGCTAATGTTAATTTTTACATAATCGAAATCACCTGAAGCATACTCCAAACCATTGCACTTCGTAATGATGTTAGATTAACTTGTTGTTTTGAAATATTTTTGAACTATTCATAGTAGAGTACAAAAACTGAACACTTTAAATTCTGCAATTTTCTTTCTAAGCATGACAATCTTGATGATTTATATACACTAAATTCGTTGTCCCTAGAGTTTGATATTTTATAACTTGGTCACTTACCATTTCTACACACAATCCCATACACTTGTGGGTGTACAACACATAAAAGTGCAATCAAGAATACCTGTTTAAAAATTTAGAAAAAATAAATACACCCTCCATCTCTCTATTTACTTTCCATTCTGTCATTTTCGTTCGTTCCTCTATTTACTTTTCATTTTCTTTTTTAAAAATAAAATAAAAGATTATATTTTTACACTTTACTTCTTCTTACACACCAATAATATTTATCTATATAATATATATTATATTCTCTTTCCATCATAGCACTTGTATGATATCTATATTACACTACTTACCTTAATACTTAGTGCCCAAAAGTAATGAAAAACAAGTAAAGGGACGAAAGGTATTAATTTATACTAACATGTGAAGTGTCTCACAGTAAAATAATATCACATGAATTATTTAAATATGAATTGAAGATCGTGTTATCTTGTCATACAATTAAAATTAGTTTCTATTAAAGTGTAAATGTTGATATAGTGATATGTATTATATAATAGATGAAGGACGATTAATTTCAATAGAGAAAAAATGTACGCTCTCTCCGTTTCAGAGGAATTTGCACACTTTCATTATTTGAATGTCTCACACCAATTTGTACACTACCTAATAAAACATTAATCTGTGTGCACACTCACACATATATATGCATATTTACCCATATGCCACTATTTTACCTATTTTCTTAATCCATGTGCAATCTAAAAGGTGTAAATTCCCCTGAAATGGAGGGAGTAATAATCATGATACAACGTGGTTGGCTGTTGGCTTTCGGTGTGGGGAATGGGCATGGAATAAGAAATGAGTGTTTGGATATAGATTAATATAGTTTCTTACTTTGTGGATTTGTATCATAACTGTTTAGTAGCGTGTATCAGGGAGTGTTAGATACACTAACAACCATAATATGTAGTCTGGTGGGTTTTATACACTAACACTTCCGTTTTTTATAAAACAAAGACCCGGTTTTTTATTAGACGTAAAATTGTGATATTTGGTGTCCGATTAGTCTATATTTTGAGCGTTTTTTTGTGAGTATTTAGAGCTATTTAAGTAATATTTTCATAAACTCATCAATTTATCTCTTTGGTATTCATATTAGGAAAGAGGGTGAAAAATGGAGTTCGTAGGAATTTGAATCGACTCAAACGGAATTCCGGATGAGAAGATATGGAAGAAATACGAAAAGTATTAGTTTGAGCGAAGAAAAGTATCAATTAGAGCAAAAGGAGAAGCACTCGAGCACCAAGTGCCCCAAACGTTCTGTGAAGACTAGGCGCTCGACCTGAGCGTGCTCGAGTGGGGTGAGCTCGAGCGGCACCTGAGTTCTGTGACCGAAGGGCGCTCGACCTGAAGGTGCTCGAGTGCCAGACGCTCAAGCGAGGGCCCTGCTCGAGCGCCCGGGGCGATTTTTAGCCCAAAGCGTATAAATACCCGTCTCAAGCGATTTTTACATATCTACACACTATTTTCGAAGGGGAAGAGTCTTGGGACGTGATTTTGAGAGTTTGGCAAGGATTTCAAGTTTGTAATCGAGGTTTTTATCGTACGGATTCATTAGAATAATTATTACTTTGCATGGATTGGATTTTCATTTTGAGTTCTTGAATTCTTTGATACTTAGACCTAATTTTCCATATTTTAATAGATTTATTTTCGGACTTGATTCAATTGCTTTCATAGATAGTTTATGTTCTTGAATTTCTTGATTCGTATAAGTATGTTTTTGATGATTGATCTTGTTATTGCTTTTACTCTCATAATCACCATGTTAGACTAAAATCCTTGTATGTTTAGGATATGATGAACTCGTAGAAGTAGGATGTTGGTACGGAATTAGAATAATTCGTGATGTATAGTTTTAATTCTCTTAATTATTGAATAATTCTAAACCCTAGAATAATCATATAATTAAGTACGAAAATTGTTAGAGAGAAGACGACCGCATCACTCTTTAATAACGAATATAATTAAGGAGAGGGTTTTTGAAGGAGTTTATAATCAACCGGTTTATCTAAGGAGGACGACCGAATCACCTTAGTTAAATTAAGACCTCAATAATTAAGCACAACTCATATAATTTAATTAGTAGGTTAGTGAAGTAAGTTGTTAGAACTAAGTATTGGGATTAATTCTGAACATTTATTCTTTCAATTCTTTGTGCTAGATTAGGGAAGTTGGTTGCTTAGTTTATAGTACACTTAGGATTTTAACCTGAAACATCACACTTATTTTAGTTATTGTACCAACTCCGTTAGTAAACGTAGGGATTCTTATTCCGAGCATCACCATCACATTTGCACTTCAAATCGGAGTTAGAATAATTTTATTTCTTTTCGTTTGATAATTAGTAAAATATAGTTTAATATTAGTTTAAAATAAAATCGCATTCATATTAGCTACGAGGCATAAATTTCCAGGGATTTATTCGCATACAAACTTTCCCTTGTGTTCGTTACTATTTGGTCCCTATACTAGCCCATATTACATCGATCCCATACTCTTGTAGGATAACTATTAGTTAAGCTAGTATTTTACGATCAATTCACTTTTCACTAAATTAAATTCATATGGTAGTGAATCCCCTCAACACACGTGGTATTCGTAAAACTATGAATTTTATTTTTTTCTTTCCAGAATTACCCTCATTTATCCACATTATAAACCTTTGTTCTCCTCCAATTGCGTTTCATTCTATTCACTGATAAGAGAACAATTATGCATCAATTGAAGAAACCCGATGGAGAATTGAGGTAATTTACGTATCAATTGTGTCAAAGATGACCGATTTATGAAATAGCCATATCAAATGCCGATCGTTTCGTATGAATTAGGTATTATTCGTATCAATTGTGTAGTCTCCAATTCCTTACTAATTTGGGTGGAATGACTATCATTTCACCCAAAAAATTACGTTAATTTTTTTAATTTGAAAAAAACATTTTTTATTCTACAAACATAAATCATCAAGTAATGTTATTTTCTAATTATTATTATTTAAAAAAAATTAAATTGATTTCAATTTTAAGTAATTTGGTAAATCAAGCACTATTTATGATAAGGATAGTCATTCCTAGTATTAACCAATACAATTATATGAACTAGTGATCGTCCTACCCGTGCTTCGCACGGCCGGAATTTGTTACAATTTTACTAACCTATTTTAAATAATAAAACTCTAAATAACATTGTTTACTAATAAATTTACCATAGTTTTTATTTTTAATTTTAGTTAAAACATACTTCCAATGAAATTTGTTATATTCCTTATTAATATTAAATATTCAATAATTTAAAACAATTTATTAATTGACGTATCATAACATATATTTAATATACGGAAATGATTACATGCCCAATGGTGGATACTAACCTGTATACACACTACAAATGCGATCTCGACACATAAAAAGTAGGCATTTAAATCTGCACCCACTAATGGGCATGTCAACATCTCCGTTTTAATATATACGAAAAACTGACATATAACATAATTTGAATATAACATATTAATATTTTAAAAGATGTGGTTATTATTTTAAAATACTCACACCGTCCTTTATTAGTTGTCCCATCTTTTACCCAAAACATTGTGCTTTATTTAAATGCTAATGCATTTATATGAATCCATTCATTTATATCGGAAATGATATGATGCCCACCAGTGGGACCAATATAATATATTCACCGTAAATGTGATAATGACACATAAGCAGATAAAATCTATCAATTAAAATTATAGTGGACCCACTACTTATGTGTCATTATCACATTCGCGGTGGTATATTATATTATGTCCACCGGTGGGCATATGATCACTTCCGTCATTTTTTTAACCAATGCCCATAACAAATTATGAAGATAATCACTATTTTGTAATTAGTAAAAATAATAATTAAGGGTGCAAGTGTCATTTGATAGCTCAATAAAAAAACTTTGGATTGTATAAATAGAAAAACTGAGACTGACAATAAGGAACGGGGGGAGTATCAATTTTCCCATGACCAAGTAATGATAAGTGTCATGTGAGACTATCTAATCACATGAGACAATGAGATGGGGTATAATTTGTACATTAATACATTAACATTTTAGTATGGGTGGTTGTTAATTTGTTTTGTGTCATGCCATGAGAGGTTGTATCATAATTTTTTTTAAATAACATAAAAATTAATTAAATTAATAGTAATTTATAAGATATGAAATTATTCATCAACACCCTTCAATGTAATCATGCGACGACAACACGTGTAGGTATACCATTATACATGGATGAAATCTAATTAACAATTGTCTCCCACATATAAAGATTGGTGATCATATCCATTCAATTTCGATAACTTCCAAGAAAAAATAAACTTCAATTGCTACTCTATAGATGAAATCAAACCATATTGCTTATTCTACTATGACCTTGCACCTAAATACCCAAATATACCAATAAAGAAATTAAGGAAGCCATTGACAACCCCAAGACGAAGGTTAGTGCCCGCAACTCTAACCTACAAAAAAGGCAACACATTCACAATTCGAAAGTCATTGGAATCAAGATTATAGAGTAAGTTTTTTTAAGAAATTCAAGGTAGATATCTGAAATTTATATTGATTCGTGCATTTAATATGTTCAATTTTTTCAAAACCTTGACATTTTCAGCTTAGATCCAAGAAGAGGATGTGAAAGCTCGATGGATTGTGAAAGGATTATATAAGCATAAGGGGTAGTTCCACAGAAAAAGAAAAAAAAAACAGTTGCATGTCGAATTTCAGGTCATTTAATAAGTTAATTCACGTTTTAATAAATATTGATTTCATTTAATACTACTTTAATTGTAATTCTTAAATAACCTTCAAATTCTTACCAGTTCCAAAACGGGGCATTCAGATGGATTGTGAAAAAAGATAAGGTGTCGAAGAAACCCACTTACTTATAATTGATTACCTAGACATTAGAATGTTTAATTGTCCCGAATTTTTTTGTTGCATATCCAAGACTATTTTCAGACTTATTTTCTAAACTAAAAAATTAATTCATAAAATATTAATTTTTAAAGCTTGCTAATTGAATAATCATGGCCCCAACGTGCTACTATGTATAAACTTTAATGTTTTGCACGTGCCCAAATGCTAGTACTTCTAGAAGTATTTTCCTCCAGTTTGTTGAATACAGAAAGTTTCAAGTGAATTTAATTAAAATTGAGAAGGTAAGTTTCAAATGAATTTAATTAAAATTGAGGTGGGATAAGCTAGCACAATTAACTGGGATGGGCCAGTAATACCCTATTAGTGGAAAAAAAAGTTAATTTGTATTGGGATTTGTCAAGGCACAAAATAAAATTAACAAACCACTTAGATTACACGACATGTTTAATAAATTGAAATTGAAATATATCTACTATATACATATAGAAAAATTGTTCATTCATATTACTAAATATTTATTTATAATACACTTAAAGAAATAGTTAATTACTAAAAAAGAAATTTTTGAGTGTATTATATATTATTATAAATTATAGATTTTTGCTCTGTACCTTGCATTAATGATTGTGAAATGAAATATTGCCCACACCACATATATACAGAGTCACCTCTAAAAATTTGATGATATATAGGCAACTTTGAAACTATGTGAAATTTGCAGAGGTAGGTCATATTATCAATATTCCCACTTAAATAGAAATTCATAGGAAAAAATACCAATTTCATTTACAAAGTAATAAAAAAATGACAAAATCCTAAAATCTAAAAAATTAAAATAAAAGAGTCTTCAATAATTCAAAAAATCATCAAACCTCTAATGAATAACTTCAAAAGCTTCAACAAATCTTCAAATCTCTTAAAGAAATAATATTCAACAATTCTTCAAATTTCTAATGAATGAATTGCGCATTCTCCAATAAATCTAAAAATCATGATACAAATACAGATTAGACTATAGTGCATACATACCATCAACATAAATTACATGCCAAAATCGTAATATAATTTTCTTTTTCGACTATATATACTCTCTCTAAATCTCTTTTGACTATAAAATTTGAAGGAAAAAAAACTATTTCGAAATACCTATCAAACAGAAAATAGAGATTTGAGACAATGAAAATGATCACTGAAATGGTCATATATATAGCCTACAAAAATAAATTGATCCTTGATTTATGCATTTAATCCAAAGGTCAAAAATTCATCACAAGAAATAAACGATCATAATGCAAAGTAGGATAAAATGGTTAATTAAATGATAGTTAATACTCAATCTTACCATAATTAGTTAAAAGAGAGATGAACGGTTATGATCAAAGATGAAAAAATTGATCAATGGTCCAAAAACTCTCCCTCCAAAACTATTTTAGGAAAAATAGTTGCTATTATATATTTATGATTTATTTGACAATAATTCACTATCATAAATTATTTTCAATGTTTTACTATATATAATAATTAACTATATTAAATTATACTGATAAAATATTTTCATTGTTTTAAACCTATCTTATGCTATAAGAAAAATTATAGAAATTCATTCACATTATAACAGTTTGTTATATGTTTATAAGTGTGTGTGTGAAATAAATTATTTTAACATCAAAACACGTTCTTTTAATTTTTTAAAATAATCTACAAATGTTTGGACAATTTACTTTTTTTTAATAAAGTAATTATTACTTTTAACATCTGTATTGGATTTAAACTTGGGTTTAAAGTTCAAGTGCATAGTATGCCGTTGGTACATAATAGAGCATACTCACAAATTAAGTATTAAATTTAATTAATTATATACACAACTAAGATGATTGATTCTAAATGAGAAAAATAAAATAAATTGCATAAAAAGTATGCATTATTTGATAAAAGACAAAGTATAAAGTAAAAATAATTCATACATGAACCATGAAAGAGTATTAGTTATTTTCATTAAGAAGTATTAATCTTTTCCTCCCTTCAACAGTGCTTCCTGATGAGGACTGTTGCTCATCCAAAAATCATTCACTGCCGCATCATCACTCTCCCAATCACGTCTATCCTTAGGAGTAGAAATTCATGTAGGACCCCCACCCATTGTGGTGCTCCTCATCCATGTATTATCAAGCACATCCGTGATTTGCACGACGGTCGTGTTAATCACTAACATTTTAATATAATGATTTACAAGTGTTCTATATTTTAACCCTAATATCTAGAGTATTTATAGAGTGAAATTGGTTCATGTTGAATGATATTAGTTGTTTTCACTGAAGGGAATTAGTTGTTTTTATTGAAGAGTATTAGTTGTTTTTATTGAAGAGTATTAGTTGTTTATTAAAAATAAATTAAGGCTCTTCAATGAAAACGACTAATACTCTTTAAAGAGAAAAACTAATATACTTCAATGATCCATGGAAGAATCATTTTCACTCTGTACTTTGTCTAATATCTGTTATTTATTTGTTTCACTTGTTCTTTGAAGAAAATTTGTATATGAACTTTTTTTTATTAAACGTAATTGTAATATGGTAATATTTTTTTTATTATGACATATACATTAGTTATTAAATACTAAATTAATTTTTTTATTTTTAACATATTTTAATTCAAATAATTTCTCACATATAAAGTGTAAATATAATACAAATTTGTACAATTGTAATTTTTTAAACACAATATAGTATTCTCTCCATTCCTTTTTAGTTAAATATATATTCAAAAATACATTATTTATAACATTAAAAAAATTCTTTGGAAAGATTCTCCAAAAGAATTATATATATACATTATACTCTTTCTACAACTAAATCAATATATTTCTCTAATTTTTTTCCTTATATATTCACTCAATAACTTTGCAATAAAATATCATCTTATTTAAACATTTAACATTCCTCACATTTTATTCTTAAACGGGGATAATAATTGGATAAAAACGTAATATATTAGTATATGTCTCTTTTATAATTTAAATATTACATCACAGTTACATATCTTTTATAAAATAGTTATTAGCATAAATACATTAATGACAAAATATTATTTAAACAATATATGTATATATGATTATATATATATATATATATCTGTATAATTTATATCGCAAAACACCATTTAGGCTATAACATTTCACTAAAGAGTATTAGTTGTTTTCATTGAAGGGTTTAGTTGTTTTCATTGAAGGGCTTAGTTCATAAAAACAACTAATATCTTTCAATGATTCATGTATAAACCAATTTCACTCTATACATACTCATATATAAATATTATATAATTATAAACAACACATTAATATATATATATATATATATATATATATATATAAATTTATAAAACCTAAATAATTATAAAATAAATTACCAGAAATTTATTAACAACCATGTACAAACTAAGTTATATGATAAATGAATAAAAAATGATTACCTAGAAATTAAATTTCAATATTTGCTCTTTTAAAAAAAATCAAAATATATAACAAAAGAAAAAAAACAAAATTATGAGTTTGTAAAATATAAAATATTTCTAAAAACTTCTTGACATACTACATTTTTTGAAGTATTACATTCATGAAAATCATTATGACACAAC
This sequence comes from Ballota nigra, assembly GCA_947034835.1. Taxonomy (NCBI): domain Eukaryota; kingdom Viridiplantae; phylum Streptophyta; class Magnoliopsida; order Lamiales; family Lamiaceae; genus Ballota; species Ballota nigra. The sequence continues at coordinate 31,121,783 of OX344730.1, forward strand.
ATTATCTTCAACCAAATTTGATTGGTAATCCTTGAGACTGTAACATAAAAATGACCATGACTATATAAAGGATTCTTGAGAAAGACTCCAATATAGAAAATGATTGACCTTAAGAAATAATAATTGGAAACTATTAAAAATGAATGCTAGTCTCGGATCAGAAGGAGTCAGTGACAATCTAGGTATCCGTGTTAGTTCACCAACACTACTACCAGCAAGAACTTTCCTCTCAATCACTTTATATTTAAAAAAATTATTAAATTTTAATTTATAAAAAAATTACTATACAAAAAACTACAAAAATATGTATAAATATATATATATATATACACACACACACAAACTATGCACTTACCTGGTTCTATTACACAATCCATTTGAATGGTCTATATTTCTCAACAGTATGACTGATTCTCCAACTTTAAGATTAAGTTCATGATTTGGCACATAAAAAAAGTTTAATGTATTAAGAGAATCAGATGTATGCACATCAGCAAGAACATCAAAATTTAAACCAGTCCTACAAATGGTAATTACTTACAGGACACTTTTTGATTAAATCGAACCATGTATTTATTTATACATCTAAAGACATCAAGTGTCAGTGCAAGAATATCTCTGTCTTGTAAAAATTCATGATCAAACATCCGAGATTTGAAATGTGGATAAATATAATCTACACTTGCTGCAATATCATTACCATCACTTGACAGAATATCATCGGAGATTATTATATCAGAATCATAATCAGTTCTTGAACTAATACTTCCATCCCCAATTGATTAAATCCATTATGACAATATTTTTATTTCAGTAAGCTTTTCAATTATGACATACTTCATATAATAAAACCAAATTATTTATCAAAAAAGTTTTTTTATCAACACAAGTATATGCTATTAAAACAAAAGGAAGAAAAACATATTAAAATTAAAATTACATATGGTAAGAAATTAAAAATAATATGAACCCAAAGAAAAATATATATCTCGTCAAACAACGTTTAAATTCAACATTTTCACACTCCACATAAAGCTCTTTGATTTTGGTTTATTTCACAACAAATATTAAATCTTAATACGCAATAGATACTTTTGTACAAATACATTAATCATGTTTTGCTAGATTACAGATACGGGATTATGTATGTTCGGTGGTTTTACTGAAATTAAATGATATTAGTGGGTGAGAATTTTTTAGATATGTAAGTGCAAATATTATATGTTGACTAAAATTAATATCTTAAAGTGAGTATATTTTAGAAAAAATATGAAATAAATTGGGTGTACTTAGTAAAATCAGAAGTGTAGACAGGTCTACCCTATTCATTTTTGGTGAATTGGTATACTACCCAAGAACCAAATAATTCAGGGTATAAAAATTTCGCCCTATAACATACTTATTTATAGACATTTTTATATTTAATTGGATTTCGTTTATTTATAAAATAGTTACATAATATAGTCAATATTATTTTAAAATATTTCAGTACTCAATTTTTTATTAATTACATAAGTATACACAAAAATAAAATTAAATAGCAAATGATTTAAGACAAACATAACATAAATAAGAACTACAAACATTTAATAAAATCACCAAACTCAAATCTCTGTAAGCCGATAGTGAACCCAAACCTTAATATCTGCATAAACTAAAACTAATACAATACCAAAATATTATATCATCTTTAAAAGTTAGTAGTGCGAATAAAAATATCAAAAATATGAATTTAGTTAATAAGGTCAATATCAAATACCCAATCTTGTACACAAATACCAAAAATCATTATTGCTCTAACATGAATAACATTATACTATTTTTAAATAATTTTATCATCACTACGCAATTCAACATTTTTAACATATTTATATTATACGTACTTTATTGAGGCGAAGCATGTGACAACCTGTTTCACCAATTAAGTGGGATCCATTATAACTTGGAAATAAATCTTTTATAGATCTTACGTGAGACGGTCTAACGGTGAAATAAAGCATAGGTTGTACTGGTTTGTGAACTATCTAATTGTGCGACCGTCTCACACAATTTTTTTACCTAAATCTTCAGTTCTTAAATATTTCAGTATAGTAAAACTCAATTCTTCCTCAAAATAAATTTTCCCAACACTGGTATGTTTTAGAAAAGATGAAAAACATATTAAATTTGCAGTTTCAATAAGAAAATTACACAATTTTAAAGTGGGTATATTTAGCAAATAACTATAAATAATGCGAATAAAAGAAATAATATTTTCAATAAAAAAATATTTTTATTTTTAATATAGTTACATAATAATAAAATTAAGTGCTAATTCTATATTAATTCACAAAGTTTAGGTTGAATATCAATTTAATCACGAGTTTTTGAATTATTAAAAAAAAATCTCCACCATTGATCAAGTTACAATTCCAAACACGTTTTCGCCTCCGACCGACAACTAATAACGTGTCTCGCACGTGAATTCTTGTCATGTTGGCAATATATGCACATTTAATTATTTTTTCTTCAGTTTCCACATCATATTATACATCTTTTATTCTTAATATTTTTAAAATTAAATTTAAAAAAATGAATAAAATTATAAAGACATTTTATCTTCATATTTCAAGCTCCCGCTAGTGTCCCCTGCAACCCACCCACCTTCTTGTTATCGCCGCCTCACTCCCACCCCTCCCCCACATCTTCACTATAATTCTTCATAACCTGAAGTCTAAAAATACCAAAAAAAAAAAAAACCACAAAATTGAGTTATGCAAGTTGGGTTTGGCACCAAATCCATTGAAGGCAGGAATTTTGTGCTTCATCGTCTCTCCGTCTAGTACCACTTCCATAATCATCTTCTTTAGCTTCGTTTTGCCACAGTAGTCATTAATGTCTACTCCGTACAATAAATTTGATATAAAAAAAATTGAGTTGTAGATCGCACGTTCTCTTTGTAGCAAAGTTGCAAAAGTCGGAAATCGATAATCGGTATTTTCTAGCAGCCTAAGCGGCGCCTATAAATTTCTATTATTTTGGTAATTTTTTATCTTTTACATATATAATAGGGCTTCTTAGAACCCGTCTAGGGCCGCCTAGAGCCACCTAGGTACGCCTAGGTCCGAAAATGCCTAGATTTATCGATTTTGCAGAAATTGGATCAGGAGGAGGCCGCCTAGTGCTCTAGTCCATTTTTTGCATCACTGCTTTGTAGAGTTAGAGGTCTTGAAGAGTATTTCAATATAGGGTTATACATCATTCTTCAAATCAGGGCATATTTCAAAAAAGTGAAACTTGGGAAGAAGATCTTTCATATTTGGGCTTGGGCAAGAAGATTCATTCAGGTGGGTTTGAATTTTTTATTTTAATTAAATTTATAGATTTTTAAAATGATTCACAAATTTTCATTTTTTTTCTTTTATATTTTATGACATGGAATATTTTAAGACATTTCATTCGATATGACATCCAACATGACAAAGGACACTAATTTAGTCAACAATATCATCTGTTACAGGTCGGAAATAAAAAAATTATATTGAATTGCAGCTCAATCAACGGATGTGGTTTTTTATTATAATCCTGAACACCATGAACTTAAGAGGTGGGAGAGTGGGTGTATTTAGTGGTTGTATTGAAATTTAATAAAATTAATGGGTGACCATTTCTTTAGGGATTGTGCATAAGTGTTATGCGATGGGTAAAATTATAATTTTGAAATGATCATATTTAGTACAATTATAAATAAGGTGGGTGACTTTAGTAAAATAGTGAGTGTAGATAGTTGTGCTATATAATATTTTATAATTGGGTATATAGTCCATGGATCGACTAATCCGAGGACCAAAGTAATGCCCTATAACAATGTTTAATAAGAAAAAATTTCATACTTGATTTGATTTAGTATTGTTAATCTTTTTTATTTTTAATAAAAAAAACAAAGAAAAAAACTTGTTTATTTAAAGTTAATGTTATTTTTAAACTTTAAGAAAAGCAATTTTATATGAATAATGATATCAAACACATAAACAATATTAAATAGTATAAAATAATTTAAGACAGATATAACAAAAGTAATTAAGTACCTCTGATAATAATAATTATTTGCAAACTAATTTAATAACCCGACATTGTATAGTTTATAAACCTTAACATCCACATAAAATTGTGATCATAGATATAATAACAAAATATTATATCATCATTAAAATTTAGCAATATAAATAAGAGAATCAATAAAAGAAACTTAATTAAAAATATCAATATAAAGTACTTAACCTTGGTACAAAAACAATGAAAATAATTATTGTTTTGACATCAATATCATTATACTTTTTAAAAATAATTTTATCACTTTTTACAGCTTATAACACTTAAATTTGATTGAAATCATCATACCACGAATATTCAATTTATAAACTCTTAAGTATATGAATATCCCCTATTCCATGAGAGAAAACAAAAAAAAAAATTGTATGAATATAATTTCACGTAAACTTTCCTTTTATAGTATCACTATTTAGTTTATGAATTGTAAATATTTACAATACAGAGTAATACTATTTAATAAACAACATATCGTTGTTCAATGATTTTGATAAGAAAAACAAATAAAGTTAAATATTTTTAAATAATGATACTATATATATTAAACAATTACACTTTGTATACTAAATATGGATATTTAAAAATGCAGTTTACGTAAATCCAATTAAAATGAGACACATCTTAATGAAAATGATGAAAATAAGGGGTTTTGACATTAAAGTTAATAAAAGAAAATTGTGAAAGTTTATAATACTACATCGACATAATTTGATTTGCTAAAATAGTAAATGTATCATTAAATAAACTAAATTATGGTGAATGAAAAATATTGAAAATATGAAAAATAACATTAAAATTAAAAATATTGATTACAATATTTTATATGAAACATTAGAGAATGAAATGTTCTGATAAGCATAAAACTATTGTTAATTTGATAACTATGAAATTTGTTTGATTGTATTTTGGTCAAGTAATTGTTTAATTTAGATTCCTTCCATTATTTTAATTAAGAGAAGGGTTAGTTGCATCTTTTGTCTCAAGAGAATGCGTCCATTTCAAAATGGTCCCTTTTTAGATACTTTTAGCCCCATATTTTTTTAGTTCTGGTCCTAAAATTTAATGGATGGGACTAAAACTGCAAAAAAAACAAAAAAAAAGACCACTTTTGCATGTAGGTATCAAAAGTGTTTTGCACCCATTCTTTTGGTATCAAAAGTGCAATTTTTCCATTAAGAGAAAATATTTCAATATATGTGTTGTATGTTCATTCTTTATTCTTTTATTAAATCAACTAATTCAACCGAATTAATGGCCAGTCAAGTAACCTCAACTATTCTTTTTTTTTTCTATGAAATTATCTTGGTCTATTATAAATGTACTTTTTAATTTTCTAATTCACCTAACTTTTAAAGCTCTAATCACAATATTTTTTAAAATTAAAATTTAATTAATTAAGAGAATAATAATATTTAAAAAAATCATTAATCAAATCAAATTGAATTGTTTTGTAGTAAGAGACTTAAAATGACATTTTTTAAGTATACCGGCATAAATTACTACAAAATCAATCAATATTTTTATATTGCAAAATTAAAGGAACTACATTAATTTCAAATTTAAAGAAATCAATAAAAGAGGCAAGCTGCGTCAATTCATGCACTAATCTAGTGCTAGAAACACTTAATGATAATAATTTCCATCCTTAATGATAAACATGTATGAATCGAATTAATTTTTACGAAATAACTCATGAACCCAAGAGGAATTGTTAAACAATCATTCCATATACTTAAATTAATTTACGAAAGTTGACCAAGTTTTATAACTATACCGTTTAAAATAGGGTATAATGCTTTGAAATTACAAATATTCATTCAATATGAGAAACATTTATTGAATATATATATTTAAAAAATATTTTTATAAAATTATATCCTACAATTATGGGAGACAATTCAAAACATAGAAACCGTAAAATGATATATATATACATATATATATATATATTATATATTGAATATACATTTCAAAAATAGTTCCTAAAATCTTGGAAAATTGCTGATATTTTTTTTTTTTACAGAATTGGTGAACACGTTTAAACATGAATATGATCTACAAACTTGCTCAGGTAATCTTGTGAATTTATAGAATGACTTTCACTAAAAAAAAACTCATATAATCTCGGGAGACAAACACAAATAAAAATAAGATGCATAATATTTTACTATTATCACAAAAAAAATTAACTCATATTGATACAATACATTACATAGATAATTCTATAAAATAATTCTCAAATTTCTCTTGGTATACAAAGATATATATGAATCAATATTTAAAAAATATAAGATACGTCAAAATGATTTTTTTTATTTATGAATGTCTTCATATCAAAAACGATTATTCTTCGATTAAATAATTGCTTCATCACTTCAAATCAATGACGAATATCTTCAAATCTGCAAATAATTGGAAAGAATTTTTTGATGATCGTCTTGATATCATGGAAGAAGCTTCTTCGGTCAAATCACAACTTAATGTCTTCAAATCAAAGTAGAATTTCTCTAAATCTGCATAAAATAACAAAACTAAGTTTACATACTTACAAAGAGGAACATCTAATTTATAGGGAAAAAAATTACTTGTTTATGATACGTTAATGTGTATAAGAAACACACAAGAAATTTATAAATAATACAAAATTCTGAAGATTACAAAGAACTAAAAAACTTCACTTAATTTTTCTAAGCTACACAATGCATCAAAGTGAATGAGAATAATATAATATATATAGGTACAAAAAAATGTAACTGTTCCTAAAATTAAGCAGATCAAGGGCTAAATTCATGTGAAGACTAAACAATTTGGATGATCATGATCGAATGATGAAAATATGATCAACGACTCTAAAACTCTCCCTCCAAAACTATTTTCGGAAATTATTTTGCTATTATATATTTATGATTATAGATTTGCGTTGATTAAAGCATATTTAGCCTCGAATCTCGATTTTTTTAAAGTTATTGTCCTTAAAATGTATGCCCGGAGTTTGAAAGTCCTAATTTTCCTGTCACCCCAAGTTATCTTTACGAAAATCATTCTTGCTCCGACATGAATACCATTATACTTCTTTAGTAAAATGAATTTAATCGTTTTTATGCAATACAACAATTATAATAAATTTAAATCAAGCTTTGGTGAGACGAATTATCGATGATCCGTTTAAAAGACCAGTCTTTCTTCATAAATATAATCAAATTTTAAACTTAAATTGTTTACACATGGTCAGTTAATATTTTGGATGAAAACTTAAAATATTTGTATATGGTCGCTTAGAATTTTTTTTCTCACTATCAAATAAAAAATTATAAAAAACATAAGAGTATGTATAAAGTGAAATTGTTTCATACATGAATCACTTTACAATATTTTTTAGTGTAACAAATTAATAATCTTTAGTGCAATCAGCTACTACCCTTTAGTTAAATAATTAATACTCTTCGTACCATTTATTCTTACCCTTCAATGAAAATAACTAATACCCTCCAGAAGTAATACTTTTCGGTGTAAACAACTAATACCCTATAATTAAAAAAAATTAAGATCCTAAAATGGTTCATACACTCTATATTTTGCCAAAACATAATATTATACAAATTTAAAAAAAAAAGACTATCACATTAATATTAATATTTATAAGTATTATCATTTGGATAAAAATTTAATTTTATAGTGGGTATATTTAGTAAATATATAAAATAAGGCGGGTGAACTTAATAAAAATTGTGGGTGTAGAGTTACACCAAATAATAAATTTATCTATTAACAATTTCATATTTAATCTAATTAAAAATTTTAAATTTACATATGATGAGTAGTTTAGTGTACACTTGAGTGTATCGTATGCACTTGAATTTTCAAAAAAAAAAAAAAATCAAATAGAAATAAGCAATACCCCAAGAATTAATTAGTATTACCTCATGAAGTAATCAGTAATACTCCAATTGAAAAAAAAAAACAGACACACACAGTGTAGTGCGTTAGTGTGTGTTTCAAAAAATAATCAAATGACAAAGTATAGTGTGAAAATGGTTCATACATGAATCATTTAAGGGTATTAGTTGTTTTCACTGAAATATATTAGTTTTTTTCACTAAAGAGTATTAGTTGTTCAGTGAAAACAAACTAATATTCTTCAGTTAAAATAACTAATTATTGTTTAGTAAAAATAATTAATACCCTTCAATGATTCATATATGAACTAATATCACTTTATACATACTCACATAAAGATTGAAGTCAAAATTAAATTTATAATTCAAGTACACATTTAAGTGAACGCTAGAATTTGTGATATATGATATATATTTTTTATATTGAGAAGGTATTAAGAGAACGAAATTCACAGTGAAATTTATTTGAAGTGTATTAGTAAATTATGTTAAAGGTATCAATGAATTGCACTAAAGGTATTTAGCTCCGAAGGGTATTAGTTGTTTTCAATAAAGGTGAAATTAGTTATTTTCACAAAAATATTAGTTCTTTCATCATAAGATATTGATAAATTATTGTGCACAATAATAGTTACCATGAATATCAACTAATTCAACCGAATTAATGGCCAGTCAAGTAACCTCAACTATTCTTTTTTTTTTCTATGAAATTATCTTGGTCTATTATAAATGTACTTTTTAATTTTCTAATTCACCTAACTTTTAAAGCTCTAATCACAATATTTTTTAAAATTAAAATTTAATTAATTAAGAGAATAATAATATTTTAAAAAAATCATTAATCAAATCAAATTGAATTGTTTTGTAGTAAGAGACTTAAAATGACATTTTTTAAGTATACCGGCATAAATTACTACAAAATCAATCAATATTTTTATATTGCAAAATTAAAGGAACTACATTAATTTCAAATTTAAAGAAATCAATAAAAGAGGCAAGCTGCGTCAATTCATGCACTAATCTAGTGCTAGAAACACTTAATGATAATAATTTCCATCCTTAATGATAAACATGTATGAATCGAATTAATTTTTACGAAATAACTCATGAACCCAAGAGGAATTGTTAAACAATCATTCCATATACTTAAATTAATTTACGAAAGTTGACCAAGTTTTATAACTATACCGTTTAAAATAGGGTATAATGCTTTGAAATTACAAATATTCATTCAATATGAGAAACATTTATTGAATATATATATTTAAAAAATATTTTTATAAAATTATATCCTACAATTATGGGAGACAATTCAAAACATAGAAACCGTAAAATGATATACATATATATATATATATATATATATATTATATATTGAATATACATTTCAAAAATAGTTCCTAAAATCTTGGAAAATTGCTGATTTTTTTTTTTTTTTACAGAATTGGTGAACACGTTTAAACATGAATATGATCTACAAACTTGCTCAGGTAATCTTGTGAATTTATAGAATGACTTTCACTAAAAAAAAACTCATATAATCTCGGGAGACAAACACAAATAAAAATAAGATGCATAATATTTTACTATTATCACAAAAAAAATTAACTCATATTGATACAATACATTACATAGATAATTCTATAAAATAATTCTCAAATTTCTCTTGGTATACAAAGATATATATGAATCAATATTTAAAAAATATAAGATACGTCAAAATGATTTTTTTTATTTATGAATGTCTTCATATCAAAAACGATTATTCTTCGATTAAATAATTGCTTCATCACTTCAAATCAATGACAAATATCTTCAAATCTGCAAATAATTGGAAAGAATTTTTTGATGATCGTCTTGATATCATGGAAGAAGCTTCTTCGGTCAAATCACAACTTAATGTCTTCAAATCAAAGTAGAATTTCTCTAAATCTGCATAAAATAACAAAACTAAGTTTACATACTTACAAAGAGGAACATCTAATTTATAGGGAAAAAAATTACTTGTTTATGATACGTTAATGTGTATAAGAAACACACAAGAAATTTATAAATAATACAAAATTCTGAAGATTACAAAGAACTAAAAAACTTCACTTAATTTTTCTAAGCTACACAATGCATCAAAGTGAATGAGAATAATATAATATATATAGGTACAAAAAAATGTAACTGTTCCTAAAATTAAGCAGATCAAGGGCTAAATTCATGTGAAGACTAAACAATTTGGATGATCATGATCGAATGATGAAAATATGATCAACGACTCTAAAACTCTCCCTCCAAAACTATTTTCGGAAATTATTTTGCTATTATATATTTATGATTATAGATTTGCGTTGATTAAAGCATATTTAGCCTCGAATCTCGATTTTTTTAAAGTTATTGTCCTTAAAATGTATGCCCGGAGTTTGAAAGTCCTAATTTTCCTGTCACCCCAAGTTATCTTTACGAAAATCATTCTTGCTCCGACATGAATACCATTATACTTCTTTAGTAAAATGAATTTAATCGTTTTTATGCAATACAACAATTATAATAAATTTAAATCAAGCTTTGGTGAGACGAATTATCGATGATCCGTTTAAAAGACCAGTCTTTCTTCATAAATATAATCAAATTTTAAACTTAAATTGTTTACACATGGTCAGTTAATATTTTGGATGAAAACTTAAAATATTTGTATATGGTCGCTTAGAATTTTTTTTCTCACTATCAAATAAAAAATTATAAAAAACATAAGAGTATGTATAAAGTGAAATTGTTTCATACATGAATCACTTTACAATATTTTTTAGTGTAACAAATTAATAATCTTTAGTGCAATCAACTACTACCCTTTAGTTAAATAATTAATACTCTTCGTACCATTTATTCTTACCCTTCAATGAAAATAACTAATACCCTCCAGAAGTAATACTTTTCGGTGTAAACAACTAATACCCTATAATTAAAAAAAATTAAGATCCTAAAATGGTTCATACACTCTATATTTTGCCAAAACATAATATTATACAAATTTTAAAAAAAAAAAGACTATCACATTAATATTAATATTTATAAGTATTATCATTTGGATAAAAATTTAATTTTATAGTGGGTATATTTAGTAAATATATAAAATAAGGCGGGTGAACTTAATAAAAACTGTGGGTGTAGAGTTACACCAAATAATAAATTTATCTATTAACAATTTCATATATAATCTAATTAAAAATTTTAAATTTACATATGATGAGTAGTTTAGTGTACACTTGAGTGTATCGTATGCACTTGAATTTAAAAAAAAAAAAATCAAATAGAAATAAGCAATACCCCAAGAATTAATTAGTATTACCTCATGAAGTAATCAGTAATACTCCAATTGAAAAAAAAAAACAGACACACACAGTGTAGTGCGTTAGTGTGTGTTTCAAAAAATAATCAAATGACAAAGTATAGTGTGAAAATGGTTCATACATGAATCATTTAAGGGTATTAGTTGTTTTCACTGAAATATATTAGTTTTTTTCACTAAAGAGTATTAGTTGTTCAGTGAAAACAAACTAATATTCTTCAGTTAAAATAACTAATTATTGTTTAGTAAAAATAATTAATACCCTTCAATGATTCATATATGAACTAATATCACTTTATACATACTCACATAAAGATTGAAGTCAAAATTAAATTTATAATTCAAGTACACATTTAAGTGAACGCTAGAATTTGTGATATATGATATATATTTTTTATATTGAGAAGGTATTAAGAGAACGAAATTCACAGTGAAATTTATTTGAAGTGTATTAGTAAATTATGTTAAAGGTATCAATGAATTGCACTAAAGGTATTTAGCTCCGAAGGGTATTAGTTGTTTTCAATAAAGGTGAAATTAGTTATTTTCACAAAAATATTAGTTCTTTCATCATAAGATATTGATAAATTATTGTGCACAATAATAGTTACCATGAATATCAATTAGTCGTTGTATATTGCGAAAATTTATGTGTCTTAAAATAAAACCACTTAAATAAATTTATATTGATGATCTAAAAACCACTTTTATATAAATTTTTATATTGTAATTATTATATAATTGGTTGTTATTAAAATAACAAAAATTTGAAATGCCATATTAGAATGTTTTAATGCGTAGAGATCAATGAAAATTAACATGATTATGTTATTTAGTTGACTTATTAAAATAAATATAGCAATACAATTAAGTTTTAATGTTCAAATTAAAGGATAAAAATTCTATGGGTAAAATTAAATAGATGCAGTTTTTTATTCCTATAATGCAGATTCTAATAATCACACTTTCCATATCATTAGAGTTTAGGATTTAATTCCTATAAATACCATTTGATAATCAAACATTCCATTAAACTTTATATTGTTAAGTTAATAAATTAGTAAAATAGGTAATAAAATGAAATGTAACTCAAAAATATTATTAACTTGTAAAAAAAAAAAAAAAAATTCATGAATGAAGTTGGATAATCATAAAAGAATAATATAAAATGATCCGATATCCAATAATTACACTATAATCCGGAGATTAAAATTATTACATATTAATTATAAAATTAATATCCTAATAAATGGTTTGGGGGAATTCAAAAATTAAAAACTCAAACAAAGAAGTTTTAATTCTAATATGTTAATGAAAAAGTGTTCCACAGACGGATAATTTACAAATAAAAAATACAAATTTATCTCTTATAATCTTATATATATATATATATATATATATATATATATATATATATATTATATTAAATAATTCTCTTCATTTAAAATTAGACAATACAAAATGTATTATTCAATAGTACTATTCATTGACGTGTACTCTATAAAGTTAACTTGTTAATATATACTACCACTAACACTATAAATTAATTAATCATGTAAAGGCAATAGAAAAATAGTATATATATTCAAATCAAAATGAAAATTTTGGAAGATAAACATGTATTAGGATTACAATGTGTTTTAAGTAATTCTATTGTAATTATTACATCTCTTTATTACGGTGACTATATTTGCATAAATCATGCAATTATGTTAAAATAATATTCAAACGTGAATCTCAGGTACACAAATGAGAAGAATATTTATTCATAAAAATCTTAAATATTTGAATAGAATGAATATATCTAATATCTTTTTTAAATCTTTGATGAATTCTACAATTAATAAATAAATATGAAGATAAAATTCAGAAAATCTGAAAAACAACAAAAACAATAGAATACTTACAAAGTGTGATAATTAGCTATTAAATGAGTATCTTGTGTAATAGAAAAATATCTAATAATTGTATTTTAAAAAAATTGACAAATATATCTTCAAGATATTTATAACAATTACATATTCAATGAAATTTACACATTTTTATTTATAAAAAATTACTACAAATAAACGAATACAGATTTAGAATGAATATCTCTAATATCTTTTTTAAATCTTTGATGAATTCTACAACTAATAAATAAATATGAAGATAAAATTCAAAAAATCTGAAAAACAACAAAAACAATAGAATACTTGCAAAGTGTGATAGTTAGCTATTAAATGAGTATCTTGTGTAATAGAAAAATATCCGATAATTGTATTTTTAAAAAATTGACAAATATATCTTCAAGATATTTATAACAATTACATATTCAATGAAATTTACACATTTTTATTTATAAAAAATTACTAAAAATAAACGAATACAGATTTAGTGATTTTTTTTTTGGTCTAATATATAAGAACGACAAATCTATACCTTTTGCCAATCTTTATACAATAGTTAAGAAATTGACTATCCAATAGTATAAATAGAAGACAAAGATTCACGTATATCAAACTTTTTTTGGGAACCTTAGCTCTTAAAATCTCCCATGAATGTCTTTAAATCTTCGAGTAATTCTTCAAAATTCAGAAGATTCGTTCTCTGATAGTAGTCTAGAAATCTACAACGAATATCCTCAACAATTACAAATTCAATAAAATATATACATTCTTTCGACAAAAAAATCTAAAGAATAACAAATGCAAATTCAATGACTATTTTGTCTAATACATAAGAAAGATAAACCACTCTATACTATTTTGTGAAGTTCATGATTCAAGGTATAAATAGACCATAAATAATTATAACGGTTCCAAATTAGTAGCAATCAGGATTAAAAAATAATATGATCTACCATAATTATTATGAAAATAAAATGAACGGTTAAGATCAATCCAAGAAAATATGATCAAGGGCCAAAAGATTCTCCCTCCAAAACTAAAAATGGAAATCCTAGTGCTATTATATATGTATGATATATTTCTTTAGATTCCTCACAAACTATCACTATTATTCTCATTCTCACTCCTCCAAACAAACTAAGCGCCCCCTTAAATTTAGTGACCATAAATTTAGTAATTTGTCATACTATTGAAAAAAAATTATATCATTTAAAAGTTCGAATTTATAAAGAGGCATAAAATTGATTTATTTTATCTCATCCATTTTGTCTCATAAAATAAGATTTGTGGACGATCTCACGCAAAACTACCACACACTATAATAAATTTTTTAATTTGCAAATTTCCTTGACTATTTCTTTTAAGTAATTTAATGGAGCTAAGTGTGCATATAAAAATTATATGAAACCTGTTTTTTCTTGGCATTTGAAGTCATTTTTATAGAGCTAAATTCATATATAAAAGGAAGAATTTAATATCAAAACCCAATTTTTAAATTAGGTTTGGTAACGGGGCAGGGAATTCCTGAAGTAAACGGGAATGGAACAGACAATTTTTTTTGCCTCGTAGGCAGGGACGGGGATGGTATCCCCCACCCCTTTCTCGCGGGGACCCACATTTTGTTTATATAATTAATATATTTATATGTATATAATATATAAATTTAGAAGTAATTTATAAATAAATACTTCATAATTTTCTAATTAATTGACTATTTATTCAAAATTATATTTATATTTTATTTAATATTATGTTATTAGTTCCAAATTACATTTATATTTTATTTAATATTATGTTATTAGTTCCAAATTATATAATTTTCACTTTAGTATATATATTAACTAAAAGTATTAGAATTAGAGACTCTTCAAATTGCTTAAATTAGTTTTTTTATATTTAACACCAACTTAAACTAATTGTTGTGAGAGTTGAAAGAGATGAGAGGAGAAAGTAATGTTTTGGGGTGAATTTTTGAGTTGATATGAGGTAGTATTTATAGAGGGGAGGAAAAGAAAAAAAAAAAAAAAATTATGCCATGAACCGGCGGTTCCAACGGCTATAAACAGTAACTTTTTGAACAGCTATAACCGGCAGTTCGAACCGTAACCGCCTAGGAACCGGCGGTTCAAACCGTAACCGCCTAGGAACCGGCGGTTACCGAACCGTAACCGCCTAGGAACCGGCGGTTCAAACCATAACCGCCTAGGAACCGGCGGTTACCGAACCGTGTAATTTACGGTTTCGGTTTGGTTTCGGTTAATTTTGAGCATGCCTACTTACACGTGTTATTGTATGGAAAAATAAATAATTTTGTAAAAATAATAAATATTTGAATAGATTATACACACATTTTGCTCTTATATTGTATAAAAAAATATTTATTTAAGTAAAACTATATAAAAATCGGTGAAAAAACAACATTTAAGTCTAATAGTAAGTTAGTAACACACATTTTGCCATTCAATAATATGCAATTGCCTATATAGTAACAGAAATTGGGAGCGGAAATTATGAAATTAGACTTGTGCGAAATTTTGAAAATTTTTTACCAGATGGTCCAGTTCTCAGATCCGGTCAAGATCCGCAATATTTTTAATATGAATTATTTTATGAGTCCTATAATCAAAGAATATTTCATATTATAATTTGTGTTTTTTTTTTATTTTTTTGGCATTTGAAATCATTTTCTCTTCACTTCGAATGTAATTTGCATTTTTTTTTTTTGACGGGGATAATTTGCATTTTATTTTGGTATGGCATGAGATAGAGAATAAATTTGACAGGAAACATCTAATTATAACATTACTAAATTTTAATTTGTAAATAAATTTTTTAATTTGTAAATAAAAATAGCATTAGTTTTGCAAATTGGCTGTGGGGTTCTAAAACAGAAATAAGAGTTATCGGGAGGAGCAAATTTGACAAAAAGAATTGCAGAAACAGGGTTTAGGGTTTTGTCAAGCTCACCAAAGCGGAAGAATTTGTCAAGACCATTCACCCGGTAAGAAAATATCACCTTCTCAGAATGCGTACAGTATAAATATTTTACCTCTAACCATATTTTGAATCCACATTTTCGTAATGATGCTGCGCACCCTTTTGTTCTCAAAATATGCTGTACAATCAAGAAAACTGTTCAGTCAAAAGTTGAAATCTCTGTCCTCTCCGTATCGTTCAGATTCATTTTTCCGTATTATGACTGTCTTTCCTGCGTCAAATGATAGTAATTTTGTCAGAGAGTATTGTTCTGGGAAGCACGGTAGGGAAGACACCCATGAGTGGACCGAAGAGATAGATTACTTAGATGAGTCGGGTAGCGTAATTTACTCCGGTAAGGGAATAAGATCGGTCGAGCCGGGTGTTGATGACCATGTAATGGTAGGTGGAATACGAAAGCTCATTTCGAACATTTCAGCTGTGGCTAAGATAGTTGAAGTTGTGAAGAGGTGGAAATGGGGGCCTGATATGGAGACTCAATTGGATAAACTACAGTTTATGCCAAACATGACTCATATAACTCAGGCAATGAAGATAATTGAGGATAGTGATGCTTTGTTGAGTTTGTTTGGATGGGCGAAAAGGCAACCGTGGTATCTTGCTAATGATGAATGCTATGTTATGCTGTTTGACAAGTTGAATTTGAGTAGAAATTTTGATGGGATTCAGTCGGTTTTTGAGGAAATGGTTAACGATTCGAGTGGGAATGAGATTTCTTCCTTTGGTGCATATAATAGGGTACTTCAATATCTGGCTAAGGCTGAGAAATTGGAGGTTACATTCTGTTGTTTCAAGAAAATTCAGGAGCTAGATTGCAGGCTTGATACGCAAACGTATAATGCACTTATAACTCTGTTTCTCACTAAAGGGCTACCTTATAAGGCGTTTGAGATCTACGCTAACATGGAAAAAGATGGGTGTTCCTTAGATGCGTCAACGTATGATCTGATGATACCAAGCCTTGCTAAGTCTGGCCGCCTAGATGCAGCTCTGAAGCTTTTTCAGGAGATGAAACCAAAGAATTATCGACCAACTTTTGGGATTTTTGTTTCTCTTGTTGATACGATGGGAAAGGCAGGGAGATTGGATACAGCAATGAAAGTGTATATGGAAATGCAGGGGTTTGGGTTGAGGCCATCGGGAGCCATGTTTGTTTCTCTAATTGAGTCATTTGTTAAGGCTGGAAAGCTGGACACAGCACTCAGGATCTGGGATGAGATGAAGAAAGCTGGGCTTAGACCTAACTATGGGCTGTACACTATGATTGTTGAGGCCCATGCCAAATCTGGGAAGCTCGAGATTGCAATGTCGATCTTCTCTGATATGGAAAAGGCTGGATTTTTACCCACTCCATCAACCTATTGCTCCCTCCTGGAGATGCATGCTGCTTCTGGACAAGTAGATCCAGCAATGAAATTGTACAACTCGATGACAAATGCAGGTTTGAGACCAGGTCTTAGCACTTATACAGCTCTGCTGACTTTACTTGCTAAAAAGAAACTGGTGGATGTGGCTGCAAAAATCTTGCTTGAGATGAAGACCATGGGTTATTCTGTTGAAGTGAATGCTAGTGACGTTCTCATGGTTTATGTAAAAGATGGTTCCATTGATCTTGCTTTGAGGTGGTTGCGATTCATGGGTTCATCAGGCATTCGAACAAATAACTTCATTATTAGGCAGCTGTTTGAGTCATGCATGAAGAATGGCTTATACGAATCTGCCATGCCTCTCCTTGAAACATATGTGAATGCTGCTGCTAAGGTTGATCTCATACTTTACACATCAATTCTGGCCCATCTTGTAAGGTGCCAGGAAGAGGCCAATGAGAGATATTTGATGTCAATCTTGAGTGCTACAAAGCATAAGGCTCATGCTTTCTTGTGTGGCCTCTTTACTGGAACTGAACAGAGGAAACAACCAGTCTTATCGTTTGTGAGGGAATTCTTCCAAGGTATTGATTATGAATTGGAAGAAGGAGCGGCCAGGTACTTCGTTAACGTGCTCCTAAATTACCTTGTCCTGATGGGACAAATAAATCGTGCTCGGTGTGTCTGGAAAGTTTCATATGAGAACAAGCTTTTCCCTAAGGCAATCGTGTTTGATCAACACATTGCCTGGTCCCTCGATGTCAGGAACTTGTCTGTTGGCGCAGCTCTCATAGCAGTTGTACACACCCTCCATAGATTCAGAAAGCGCATGTTATATTATGGTGTTGTCCCAAGACGAATCAAATTAGTCACTGGACCAACTTTGAGGATAGTTATAGCTCAAATGCTAAATTCCCTGGAATCACCATTTGAGGTTAGTAAGGTTGTTTTAAGGGCCCCGGGGGATTCAGTGCTAGAGTGGTTTAAGAAACCAATCGTCCAGCAGTTTCTACTAAACGAGATCCCATCAAGATCCGACATCTTGATGCATAAGCTCAACACCATTTTCCCTAGTTCAGCACCTGAAATCAGATCTTTATCCCCTCCTAAACCCTTTGTTGCGGGCAGGGGAATGTAACTATGAAACGATCACATGTTGATCATGTTTTATGAATCTATATATCTGGAACCACATCATTTTCCCCCAATTTGTTGATTATAAGTCTTGATTTATTACCAGCTAATGCTATTTGGTATTGCAGAGTCTCTACTTCCTTTGTTTAAATTGTCTTCCTCTATCATACTTGTGTGATGCTGAGGTATTTACACTATATCATGTGGTTTTTTTGTCGTATGGTGATGTTGGTGGCTTTAAGTCTTAGCTTAAACAATTGCAACTTCTACTTTCCTTGCTGGGGCTGGTTATGACATTTCTAACAGTATGGACAAGAGAGAGGAGGTCTATAGATGTTACTACTACTTTTAAAGTTTGTGTAATTTCCATTTTCATAATATACATCTTCATGAGTGGATTTTCATTTGTAGCATATGTGATTCATTTATGAGTATATTGATGAAAACTATGAACCAAGTGTAACATGCTAATTGAGTATAAGATATCCGTCTTTTAACCTGCAATATGGCTTCACTTTAGAATAAATGTTAAGGCTTTCATATTGTTGGCTATGGTTGCACAACTTATATTGGGAATTCTGGAGTTATTGATGAATCAGTAGCTATAACTGATAATGGTATATCTCTTATGCGTGCCCCTGTGGTTATTGATAAAATTGTCTAGCGAATTTTAATGCTTCTTCATTAGGCATGGTCAAGTCTTGCGACATCTGGTATTTGCAATCTGCATTATTTGAATAATTCTTTTACATGACTATTTCTCTGGGGAAGAGATTTATGAATCATTTGTGTTTGATCATTGGGATTATGTGCTACTCATTGAGATCAAAGTTCCATCACATGAAATGTTAAGCCTGATTTTAAGCGTGTTTTCTCAACTAATGATACAGTTATTATCCTGCCCTGTGATTTTCCTATTCATGGGGCCATCCAAACTTTTCATGCTATTTTTGGACAACAATTATGCTGCTTAAATATGCACTTCATTCCACCAACAGTTTCACTGGCAATCTGACAATCATCAGGAATGGTGGAAAGTGGAAATTAATATTAACAGGCATGAGGAAAGTGGAAATTAATATTTTCAGGCTGAACTTAGCAAGTGGGTTTTCCATGGAAGAGGTCACTTGGAGGTTTACACTTTATCAAAAGCTCTCAGGTTATATGGCCTCAATCTGTTTGCATATGTTGTTTCTATCCCATTTTGGCTGATTGGTGATTTCTTCTGGACTTTGCTACTTTTTTAATAATACTACCTACAGTAAGAGATTTTTCAATAGCTTAACATCCGGCCAATGTTCTTTCTAGAGCTTTATTTTTTGTTATCTTTTATCTCATTTCCTAATTTTGATTATCAACTTTAGCTTCATACTTAATTATGAATCTTAATTTTTTAGCACTTTCTGCTCTGTAAAAGTGGACAATAACGAGTGATATTCTATTTTGTGATCTGATTAAATAAGAATTTGCTGGTAACCCATAATGAATGGCAGTACGAGTTTATAAAAAGGCATATTATTGTGTAAAGCTTTGGATTTGTTAAAGGGCTATACCTTGGCTGCGTTTATCAAATTTTCACTCATTTTTATTGCTTTCGGACATTTGAAATTATGTATTTGTTTCAATCCATGTAGATGTTTGTCTGACTTTTTTACTATATTAGTTAGTTTCTTTTCAACCTGATTTAATATCTCTGCTACTTGGTCACCTGCATGGTTTTCTTAGAATTTGTGACTTACAGTTTTACATCGTCCCTTCAGACATAATGAGCATGAAAGATTCAAACCTGCTCTACTTATCCATGTTATGGACCATCATTTTCGATCTTATCTTCCATTCTCAATATTTTTCTAGTGCTCTATTTTTAAATCCTCTAGGCTGATCCCTGTACAAGTTTTTACTATTTCATAGTTGTTTTGAGTTTCAAAGAAAACACAAAGAAGATGTATGTACTCATATTACTAATCTACAGAAAAAGGATATAGAAGTGCAACCAATTTTACCCACATCCTCCCCGTCCCCCTCCCCTAACACCCCACAAAAAAAAAAAAAAGATACAATTATGTTTTCTCTACATGCTTCTTTTTCTTCTATTATCACATATGGCTTTTCTACATTGTATTTTCTTAGCAAAAAAATCTTCTTTAAATGTCTTTTTTCTATTGTTAATCTTTTGTTTTCAAATTTCCTTTATTTTTAGTTTTTCTGTTTTAGGTTTTTAACCCCCTGCATTGTTATTTGCTTGCTAGTATTGCTGGTAGACTGACTTGTTATATTTGTCTTGGTACTTGATTTTCTGCCAATAGTTGTGGGGCGTACCTATTGTTTGTGCAGGGAACATCTATTGGTAAGGAAATATTTGTCTGTTTATTGGAATAACTGGTCAATCAAAGTCAGAATAACCCGTAAGAGTTTGTGCTCATAAAGTTTTTGTCAGAAGAATATAAGGAAGTTCTCATGTGAATGATAAAATTTGACGAATAACGTGCAACACACGTTCATATTTGACCAATAAAAGAAAATAAGCTTACATTAAGTAGGAAGCTTTTAAACATTATGGCATTTTCTTGTGAAGCTACCAGGAATATGTGCTGTTGCAGGTTAATCGTGATTGAGCATATTGATAACCTAGGTCCTATGATTACCAGACAAGTTGACCACAAATTTGTATTAAGCTGATTGTTCCTTTTTATAGGCAGGGAAGTCAAAGAATTGAAATCCTTTTCTGGTTGTGTGGTTTATCTTTTGTAGCAACTTGTTTGTGAGGTGATTAAATATTATAACACTTTATTACTGTACAGCAATAAAATTTTCATTATTGATACCTGCGCCATTTCCACTTTTTAGTAGATCCCGTGAAATATAGTATGACATCTTAACTTAACCCCTAAAGAATCTATGATGAAACTACAACAAATTGTATCATATGTTATTGTCAACAGATTCTTCTTTTAACTTTCTGAAAAAGCATCGCCATGCAATATGGCCATTTTCATATCAAGGAAGTGGAATGTGCTCCAACATTTTAGGTTGCATACCCACCAGAGAATATAATCTCTGGATGGCCACTTCATTTTCTTCCTTCCAATTCAACGGTGATAGTCTTAAGTTTGAATCAGTGTTCCTTTTCAGATTCCTGACTTTTGTGCTGACACGTTAGATTGATAGAGTCAATCTGTCTATCGATAAACATGCTTGCTAGACCATATATATTTGGTCTTGAGAATGTATTCTGAGTTCACCATTTTATTGAATGGTAGAAAGTTATAATGAATTATTAATTACCTTTTACCCTTTGGGAGTGACAAACAGATCTTCTTGTGGCAGATTTGGAAACTGGGATAATTTTAAACTGGGCCAAGTTTGTGCTCCTTCAGTGGGCATTTGTCTGCTTCTTTTTCATGCAGTTCTTTCTTTTTTTCCTGCTTGATTAACCACAAGTTATTACAACTAGGCTTACTTTTATGTGTATTGAAGGTCATGGTGAATTCTGCTGAAAAGATTGAAATGGCTGGTAAATATTATTGTTTGAGATAGATGCTGAATGCTTGGTTACAATAAGTGGTCCTAGGCCCAGCTACATATATTCCCAGTAGTAGGCTTTAATTATTTTCAAATATTATTTAATCGTCAGATTGTGCAAGTGATTTAATATCAAAAGAGCTATCATATTTATGCCCATAATAGGTAGATATGTGGCATACTGAGATTACAATGGAATGCTGATGGGTGCTTCCACATTACATGGATAAGCACTGTTCACCATACTGGGACTGAATATATTCGCTGAGCTGTGAAAACAATCTTCTAAAATTCTCTTGTACGGGTGATCTGAATCTGTCTTTTCCTTAATCCAACATTTCTTTCCTCTCTCTCGAAAGTTGTATCTTAATGTAGAAAAATGAAAATTTTAATGGTCAAACATAATTCACCTTTTTCCCCGACTCTTCATCTTATGCTTTCTGAACTTTTTGTTGAGTTTGCTTTTCTGGTTATGTGGCTACTTGGGTGCAAAATGATTCGCTAAAGCTCCAGTTGGTGGTCCAGCACAGAGGTAAGGTTATTGGGGCTGGAATATCTTAGACGTAAGCTCCATATTTTGGATTCTCTTTAACAGAAAGAAGCATATTATTATTGTTTTAGCAAGTGGTCTTAATTTATTTCCTTTTCGTTGTTCTTTTGCAGCCCCTACATCATCTGAAAGGCTTCTTGAAGAGCTCATAACAATTGCTGTAATTGACTATTTCAATTCCTAGTCTTAATGTTAAGGGGATCATTAAACACAGAACAGAAGAATATATGTAAGTTAAGGTGCAGCCTTTTATTTTAATCCTGCAGTTTGGTCCTAAATTATAAAATTTGTGATAATGCTTACTCAAAATCTTTCACAATTGTGAGTATTTTTATTTCCATTATCACCAGTGTGATGATATACTTGCGGTGTATACCATGTTATTACCATTTTTACCTTTTTTTATCCAACTAATCTTGGGAAGGACGGCTTTCACCTCAGCTTATTCTTACTTGGAGTGGGCATTCAAAATTGTGTTTGAATCCAGTCGTGCTTTAAATCTTTTCCTTGAACAATTGCACTTTCCAATTATTTTCTGGCAAGGGTCATTTCTGAACCTTACACCACCGTAGTATTCTAGTAAAGCGACCTGGAATCTTTTCTGTTTCATGTCAATCGTGATAGAGCACGCCAACCTTAGTGTGGACAAGTTAATACTAAGCTGAATTTGTCAATACATAGCAAAGTGTTGAATGGTTGCACATACGCATCAGATTAGATAGGATATGTAAGAATAAATGCCTTTGAAAGAAGCGATAGTAACCCCAATAGAAAGACGTGCTACACTTGAACATAAATGAGAACAGTGTCTTGACCGTGGACATGTGATTGATCTCATATAGTGGGTTAAATGTTTAGTTTGCTAACCAAACTTGTGCTATGTTTTTCAGTTTATGTGGTTAAGTTTTTGTAACATCTTGTATGAGAGGTGATTAAGCATGTTTCCATTGTTTGAAATTAGTATTATAGTATTACGTTATTGCTAACTTGACTCCTGAAAAGATTTGTGATAAAACTAATACCAAATTGTGGAGAGGTCAGCAGATTTCTTTTTCAGTACTATATTATCTGAAAAGGCATCACTTTGCAGCAATGATTTTTTCATGTTTGGCATCTGTTCCATCATTATCTTTCCTCCGTTTCATTGGTGATTGACTTAATTTAGGATAGCTTGTTTATTTTTATCTTGTACATTATACCCCACACATTTCTGTATGTATGTATGTATGTATAGCAGAATATAACAGTGGAAAAAACACTCGACGAAATACGGAGGGGTTACATCATCAGGCCCATTTGGCCAGAACAGACATACATCCAGCACCTAGGAGAAGTGAAATATGTGAACCTAACTGAAGCCTAACATTGCTCTGCATCCTAGGATTCATAAAATCTGCTGCTAGTAGATCCACAAGGGCCATGTAAATAAGTATCCCAGCTGAAGCAGAATTGAAAATCCCCTCTATTATCAGAGCCTTGGGGCTGTCCTCATTGTAAACACTCGAGATTCCGATTCCAACTCCGATCCCTATCGGAGTCGTGAGCGAGAAAAACAGCATCATCGTCATCGTTGTCAGAGACTTGAATTTGGCCTGATTGTAAAATCAAAACCACGCTAAAAGTTAAAAGAAGAATCTTGGTGTTCTTTTTTTTTGAATGAATTTTGGAGTTCCAAATGTATATTTAGATGGTTACGACATGTTCAATGAACTAAGAAAAGGAGGTGGGGGCTAGGAATAACATTCTTGTTAGCACTGAAACAATCATCACAGCGTAATGACAACGAATTTAGGCCACCTGATTAAATAATGAAGCATAATGACAACAATTCTTAGCCTAGCGAGTAGCGATTAAATAATGAAGCATTTTGACAGCATGCTGAAATTCTTGATTCCAAACTATACTCTATCTTAACAAGACAATAAAGATGAATACCTGAGAGATGCATCCACCAAGCCCCATCCCTTCAAAGAACTGGTGGAAAGACAGAGCAATCAACAATGGCTTTATCGTATCTACGCTCTCCGACGCCCCCAACGACACCCCGATTATCACCGAGTGCACCACGATCCCCAACTCCAGAACCTACAAAAACAATCATTCAATCACCAACTCATTCTGCGTGAAGTGGTACTCAGGTGGTGTTTGCAAATTCGAAAAAAAAGTGATTCTGAAAACTGTTAGTAGAATTTGCAACCACAAAATCAAGAATGGCTTCTTAATGTACCTGTGATATTATGCGCTGTCGGACAAGCTCCGACAAGTTCCCGTCAAGCGACGGGACGGGGGCTCCGGCCCCATGAGCATGGCCATGTGTAGCATGTGTATGCACATGGACATGGCCATCATGGTCGTCGCCACCACTACCACCCTCTTCGTCGATGTTCACGAGCTTCGACTGGCTGAAATGCATGCTCTTGTAGAAGCTCGTCGCCACGGTGTCGACCGTCAGCGTCCCGATGGCAGCCACCATCGCCACGAACCCCACGAACGGGAACTTCCGCCACGGATGCTCGCTCAGGCACGGCGACGACAACGTATGGAATGCTTCCGGGAGGATGTGGACGAAGCCGGTGGCCAGTATGACTCCGGCGGCGAACGCCTTGATCATGAAAAAGATGTCGTTTTCGGGTCGCAAGGCTTGGAATCTGCGGCCTAGAATCGGGAGGCTGACGCCAATGCCGCCGGCGCCGAGTATTGAGGCGATGGCGGCGAGCTTGAACTTGAGAGCATCGCGGGTGTTGGTGGTGGTGGCTTCGTCGTCTTCACCGCCGCAAACGGCGGCGGAGACTAGTGGTGGGATTAGAAGTAATATGAGGAGGTTATAAGAGAAAGGGAGAAGATTAATAGTGGAGATCATGGCGGAAAAGGGGAGAGAAAGAGAGAGAGGGAGAGAAATGAGTTGCAGAAGAGAGTAAGTTTGTGTGAGAAGGGAGTCTCTTTTGTAGTAGAAATTAAGTAGAAAAAGGGGTGGCGTTGCTCGATGGAATCATTGGCTGCCCAATTAAATACTGAATATATATACATGGATGGTGAACAAAAAATAGATTTACATCGAACTCATTCTTACGGTCGGGGTTCAATCTCACCATAATTAAATGCGTAAATTAAATTGCCTTTAGGATGTTACAATGTTGTACAAATATAGTATCCAAAATCTCGTATCACCAAATCTAAGAGGGGTGTATTGGTTATCTGTAGGATTTTTTTAGACTTTTAAAGTATATATGGGGGTATTCAGTCTAGATTTTCAAAAGTTTTTAAAAATCCTGAGGTATTCAATACAGATTTTAAAAAGTCTTAAAAAATCTTTAGGTATTCAACAGTCTATGGATTTTAATACCCCAGAGATTTTCTTAGATTTCTTTTCCAAAATATGAATAGATTTCACTCTTCAAAATCTCTTCTAATAACCAGAGATTTCTACGGATTTTGAAATGTCTTAAAAATTCTTTAGGTATTCAACAGTTTATGGACTTTCTTTGATTATTTTCCATTGAAATGTTACCGACGGGGGGTCATTCCCCATCTCCGTCCCTACAAAATAAATGGAAAAAAATTCTCCCATCCCCGTCTCGCGGCGATTCCTCGTTCCCCGCCTACTTATTTCTTTATCTCATTTTTAAAATATAAAAAAATATTTAAACTAAAAACTTTAAATATACACAATAATTACTTTAAGTTGGTGTTAAAAAAATTAATTTAAACAATTTGAAAAACCTCTAATTCTAATATTTTTAATTAACATATATACTAAAGTGAAAATAATATAATTTGGAACTAATAACATAATAATAAATAAAAAAATTTAATTTTTAATAAATAGTTAATTGAGTAGGAAACTATGAAATATTTATTTGTAATTTACTTTAACATTAAAATTATATATAAATATATTAATTATATAAAAAAATAATGGGGCTCCCCGCGGGGAACGAGACGGGGATCCCCCGGGCTGAGAATACTATTCCGGTCCCCACCTACGGGGCAAAAAAGTCTCCCGTTCATCTTTGCATTGGGGATTACCCCCCGGTTGTCAAGTCTACTATTCAAAAAATATAAATAAATTTTACTCTCCAAAATCTCTTCTAACAACCTGAAACTTCTAATGAGGGCGGGGTATAACGGTGAGGGAAATGAAGATGAAATAATAATGCATTTTTTTAACTAATGTATTTTTTTTAAATAATTTGGATAATTTTTCTTTTATATACAAGTGTGTCCCATATATATTTGCATCAATGGTTCCAGCGCCGGAGTCTATGTAAATCCATGTAAATCAATAAAAAAATGTATTCCACAATCCTGTAAAGTCTATGAAAATCCAAATAAATCAATAAAAAAAGTCAGTCAAACTCTGCATGGAGTCTACAGATTTTCTAAATCCACAAACTTTTCAAAGTGCAAAAAATCCGATAGAATTTCAATTGAATACACCCTCTAAATCTACGATGTAATTCAAATACATTTTATAGTAGTTCAGTGCACTATTTGAATTTTGAAAAAAATATTTCAAACATAAATCAGTAATACTCCAAAAAAATAATCAATGGTACTCTAAGAAGTAATCAATAATATCCTAAAAAGTAATAAATAATACCCCAACTTTAAAAAAGACACAATTGATATATTTTGAAAAAAATCAAAATTGAAGTTAAAAATTAGCTTAAAATCTAAATACATTACTGGACAATAATTTCAAATGTCCAAATATAACTATTAAGTAAAAATAATTAATATTATTTAAAAATATAATTGAATTGCACAAAGTAAACAATAATCTCTCCCCCCTTAGGTCGGAAAAAAAAACCTACCGTTTCAGGAATTTTTTTTTTCGATATTATGTTTTTGTTGAGTTTTTACGGTGAATTGTAATCACTATTAATATAATGAGTTGGTCATGTCAACAACCACTAAACTATGATTAATTGCAGTGAAATTCTCTAATGTGAGTTAATTCAGAATGGAACCAAATAAATTAAAAATGTCACTTGACACACAAATTACAAATCAGCGAGTAATATTAGAAGATCAATTAGTTAGTAAAGATCCTTCAATGATAAGAGATTTATATTTTCACGAGTGAATTTACACAACGAGGGGTACATATATAATCAAGGGCAAATTATACTTTCACCTGAAATTTATTTGAAAATTTAGCAAAATGCAAACCTAAAAGTGATATTGTGCCAAAATTTTCTAATTTATTTGTATTTTATGTGTACTTTAAACAATATCAATATGTTATTTAATATAATACATTTTTATAAAATAATTAATACCATTTTAAATCGGTAAAATTATTTTAAAGAGACTTACTCATCATCAAAATTGTATATCAACTAAGCTAAAACCAAATAACCTTAGCATTTGAAGTAATTTGAGTTGAAAATTTGATCCGTTAACAACTTAAATTAAAAAAAAAAACCATATGTTATAACATATATATAAATATAAATATATGAATATACAATTATATATAAATTTCTCCCAAAAGTAAATAATTTATTTTGAACCATACGTACGTCTACCCACTAAAGTATCTTCTTCGATAAAAATGATAGAAATTAGGACTATCACAATTAAAGCCTATTTTACAAGTTTCACGATCACCAATAGAAATGACCTCACTGCTCAAAAGCAAGCTTAATATATATGAGGAAAAACTGGGATTTAAACCAAAATTGTCCTGTAACTTTTTACCTTTATTGAAATGGTCCTGTATCTATTTGCTTTATTGATCTAGTCTTGTATGTTTTCAAAATTCGCCAATTTCGTCCTAATTGGCCTGAAAAAGCATAAAACTGTGTCGTTTCGGTCACGTGCAGGCCACGTGATCGCATTTTCCGCCGAGAATGTATGATGTGGCATTATTTTACGACGTGGCACGCTGAGTGGGAAATTTGCCAATTAACTTATTATTATTTTAATTGGCAAAATTTCCCCTCAGCGCGCCACATCGTAAAATAATGCCACATCATACATTCTCGCTGAAAAATGCGATCACGTGGTCTGCACGTGATTGAAACGACACAGTTTTATGCATTTTCCGGCCAATTAGGATGAAATTGGTGAATTTTGAAAACATACAGGACTAAATAAATAAAGCAAATAGATACAGGACCATTTCAATAAAGGTAAAAAGTTACAGGACGATTTTGGTTTAAATCCCGGAAAAACTGCACGAACAGAGAAAAATAAAATAAAAGATGGCAATAAAAGATACAACATTATTTACCAAATCATCAATAAATTGACTTCATTTAATAACACTGCCAGATCAGAATTATTCAATAAATTTCAAGAGATGATATTACAAGTGAATCATAGGGCTACTTCATGAACAAATTAAAATTCTAATTAAAATTTACGTAAGTCAAAGGTTATATTCACTCTCATATCTTATTAATATACTCCTCCAAAAAAATATTCGGATTTTTTTTTAAACTTAACAATTTTCAGAATTTTTTTTAAATGCATATATTTAGTTTTTTTTTTCATTTTCGATTTTTTCCGAAAATTATTAAATTTTTCGATTTTTTTTCTGAACATTTTTTTAGAGAAGTATATTAACAAGATATGGAACGGTATATAACCTAAGCTTTTGTGTAAACTATATAAATTATCCTGAAAATTTGACATTGTGGACCAGTGCTGTACTTCTCAAACTGTGCG
Organism: Ballota nigra; assembly: GCA_947034835.1. NCBI lineage: Eukaryota > Viridiplantae > Streptophyta > Magnoliopsida > Lamiales > Lamiaceae > Ballota > Ballota nigra. The sequence continues at coordinate 31,151,239 of OX344730.1, forward strand.
ACCCAACGATATATATTTTAAATAATTAAAAGAAAAGTGAAAGAAAAAGTGAGAAATGTAAAGATGGTGATGATCCCAATTTCCTTTACCTAATAATTAGGCATATATAATTATTGGTGGTAAAGTTGGAAATGGAGACAAAATGTTGACATCCAAATCCCAAACATAGGAAGTTGTCAACGTAGAGTGCATCGATCTAAACTGTGTAATAGCCAGTTTGCATTAGGATGTCGTTATTGTGTGTTATTTTGGTTCAATTTTCTGTAAAAGGGTTATCATACTTTATGGCTATTGCATTTTCTTTTACCTTTTTATATTAACTAAGACTAGGGTTTTGCTTCCCCACCGCATAATTAAAAGTTGTAAGGAACCTGATGTGCTGTCCGCTAATTGTTTTTCTCTCGTCACATTTATTTGACCTACCTAGGTTGAATATTCAATTCAAAGCTATATAGTTTATGATTTAATTCAATCGAAAAAGATATTTAAAACTAAAAGGTTAGGATTTTAATAAGTTGTAATATGGCAGGTTCATTTTGCTCTTTTAACTGCATGCATATTTCAATTGATTTTTTTTAATTGCTATTATCATATTTAATATGCCATTTAATTGTTATTTATGGATATCACTAATTATTCTCTCTAGGCACAAATTCAAAACAAAGTATAATTCGATGACAAAGTATAGAGTGAAACTGGTTTATACATAAATCACTAAAGGGTATTAGTTGTTTTTATTGAAGAGTATTAGTTGTATTAACTGAAGCGTATTACTGATTTACACCAAAGAGTCTTAGTTGTTCAGTGAAAATGAACTAAGACTCTTCAGTGTAAACTAGTAATACTCTTCAGTAAAAACAACTAATACTCTTCAATGAAAACAACTAATACTCTTCAATGATTCATATATAAACCAATTTCACTCTATACATGCTCTAATTCGATAGTAATATGTATAATAAAAACAACTAATATTATTTTGAATGTACATTAAAATAGGTGTACAAAAGTCTTACTCCTAATTGAATATTTTAAAATTAGATTGTGCGGTATATTACAAATTGTAATAGTAAGTTAAATTAAATTTATTTTGTCCACCAATGGATATTTATTAATTTATTTTACTAATACTTTTCGTTATGGAGATTATATTGCGTACATACGGGGTGGCTCACAATAATTTAATTATTATATAAATAAATTTTAATTATGCACTATATTCACCACAAATACTAGTATAACTTATAAAATGATATTAAAATTCAAGAAAACTTATAACCTTAAACAAAAATATTTAAATTCAACTTATATAATTAAAATAATAAAAACTAAAATTTATTTTTATATGTGCAATATATATGCTAATTAAATATCTTTAAAAAATTAATTTGATATAATATATTAAATATATTTAAGAAAACCTTATTCAAATATGAAATTATTGGTGAAAAGTTAAAAAGATAAATAAAAAAATTTGATTGGTAAAACCAAGCCACCCCCTTTGGTGGAGAGTGAAACTTGCCACCTATGATGCACGGATTCTTTTAAAAATATAACAATGCAGTATCGGATTCGCACCCGCCCCCTAAAAGGGGTGAGATTCTTGAATCCGCGAATCGGATTCTCCACGTGGCGAATCTGGCTGCCACGTGGCGAATCCACTAACGGATACTCGAATCCTCCACGCGAATCCTACTTATTAAGCATTAAATATGTTATTTCAATTTAAATTTATTATATAATATAATTTAAATTGACAATGTGACACTTGTTTTATATTGAAATCACTGTTATGACGTATATATTAGGCTAATGGAACTTAAATTAATTTTGGTTACTTAATTATATCAAATTATTGAATATGTTTAAATTTTGGGTTAGATAAAATGTGAATTATATACATTCGATTTACAAAATTTTAAAATATATTTGTTTTTTTAAGTATTATATATAATAAAATATAAATAAACAGACGTATCCTTAACGAATCGCACCCTAATTTTTTTGAAAATTCGTATCCCCGTACCCGTATTGTATCGCCCCCGCACTCCCGCACCTGTGCAACATAGCTTGCCACTACACTATAAAACAACTTAACAATTACAATTCCATATGCTCCAATAAAAATTGTCTAATCAATATATATAAGGAATGATCTCAATCTTTTGAGATCATACCACATACATATAGGGTAAATAATTTAAACTATTGAAAGTGAACTAGATTTGATTTTTTTAGTACAATAGCTAAATTTTATCATACAAGTAATATTTTAAAAAAAAAAATCATATAAGTAAATAGATGAGAGGAATGAAAGACATAGAATCCCTAAAAATGAGAGGAATGATTTAACAAAAGTGAGGTATTATTCCTATTCCTTCACTATACCAAACCCTATTTCTTTTTCATTTCATTGCTATGCCTTCACACCTAAGGTATTCAACCAAAAATCTAGATCTTCATCTTCTAAAAAAAAAAAAATTAAAAAAATCTAGATCTTCAGTCCGATTCTTAATCCAAAAAATTAAGTCTTCAGTCCAATTAAAATGGGCTGTATTAACTATCCACGAAGACAAGCTAAGGGTGGGACTATATACCCCTCCATATTTATTAGATACCCCCACCCACTTAATTACTCACCCTATTTTAAATGAATATTAAATATAACCCCATTAATATATCTACATTATATTACTCTTACTCCTAATACCTCTCTTACTTATTTGTTCAAAGAGTTGATACACCCCCACAAACTTTTTCCTGTTATAATATTTACACTGCTTTTGATATCAATTTTAGCGTCGACAAACCGATGAGCCACCACCAACAACGAGCCGCCGACAATGCCCTAAAAAATCAAATTAAACTCTTCCCTATCGTTATTTTTTTGTCCTTCTGTACGTCGACACGAACCAAGCGCTTCTGCACGATAAGATGAAGCGTTGACCCAGGACTCACGACGGCAAAACACCGACAACGACGAGATTTCGCAAACAATAATTTCAAAAAAAAATTGGTTTAAAATTTTCGAACCTGGTTTTTCAAAAAAAGGTTAGGGTTTCGAAAAAGACTTGTCGAAAAATGACAAATATTTCGGCAAAATATTTTTGAAAATTTATATTTCGACAAGATTTTGTCGAAATTCTAACCATATTTCGACAAATTTTTGCCGAAATCTTAACCATTTTTCGAAAAACCAGGTTCGAAAAATTAGAATCGGGTTTTTTTTCCAGAAAAATATAGCAATTGCCCTTGAAGAATTAAATCTCTGTTATATACTTTACTCAAATACTGGTCAAATGGTGAGGCTTAGGTTGAGGTGATTTGATGGTGTTCGCGACAAAGTAATCCTGGTTGCGTGTTCTTTTACTCAATTACCTGCACATGCTTGCTTCACCATTGTAATGGAATAAGAAACTAAGGTTACATCACCATTGTAAAGATGATAAAATGGTGGGCAAGATGAATTTTCTCTTCTCTTCCCGCATCTTCACCGATTTTCTTCTTGTGTTTGTGTACTATCTTGTGTCTTTTGGTATTCTAGTGGGTGTATCTTTTTTTTTTTTAATTATAAGGATATAAAAATAATTTATTTAATATATTATAATAAATAAAAAATAGAGTGGGGGTATCTAATAAATATGGAGGGGTATATAGTAGAACCCACAAGCTAATTATCCAGCAAAACAAAACGTGATGGGTTAAACAAGTCCATAAAATTTTGGCCCAAGCTATTTGCACTTATATTTGTATTGAATACACTCTCCAAATAAATTCCCTACCCCTTGGATGAATACACTACCCAAAATTTTCCTAGATTACATCGCTGAGTACGTTTAATTAATGTTCGGAAAAATAATCTGAAACCTGCACTATTGCTTGACAATTTTCTTTTTTTTTTGGAAACTTGTCTAAATATCGGAGAAATTTTTTGAACAAAATGTTGGGGAAAAAGTTTCCGAAATTTGTGCTTGTGTTCGGAAAATCAGAACTGAACAAATACAATCACAAGTTTTAAATAAAAAAAAGTTTGAAACAAGCAAAGAACAATAATATTATAAGTTTGAACATTTAAATGAGGCGGAATTCTTTCATGGTATCAGAGCCAATAGACTCACGCCCGGACAAAGATCATGAGTTCAATTCCCGCTGAAAGCAACTCCACCCATATTAAATTGTCCACTCATTGGGCCTCCCTAGGGAGGGAAAGTTGAAAGTTCGACCTATGAGTAAGGAGGAGTGTAAAGAAAAATAACTAAATGAATTAATTTCACACCTATCTACAAATTTGAACTTTTAGATGAGGTGAAATTCTTTCATACTCATACAATTTTATACACTCACTATACATGAAAAACATCATAACACCAACAAAAATTATCCAGTATAAAGAGAAATAATTAAATGAATTAATTTCACATCTCTCTACAAGTTTGGACTTTTAGATGAGGTGAAATTCTTTCATACTCATACAATTTTATACACTCAATGAACAACACTATACATGAAAAACATCATAACACCAACAAAAATTATCCTATTCAATATTTAAAACATCTAATTAAAAAAAAAAATACTAAAACACTTACATATATATATTTAGGGTTTAGAAGATCGTTCATCTTTACAACGTAGGCTTCCACAACACGTTGCAGACTCCTGGTCGACGATGATGGTGGTTCACATTCATGGAGTTTCAAGTTTCATATATTCTTTTTGAAGTGGGGAGTAATGTTCGAATATTTTTCTGCAAATAGGTGGAATAGTGTATTCACTAAATTATGTTTGGAGGAAAAGCTGAGAAGACATTTGACCTTTTCAAATATTTGCTTTAAAAATTAAATTTTGAAGTAGTGTATTCACTACAAAAGTGGTGGCAATAATCTGGGCCTAAAATTATATTCCCAAAACCCGAATAGGCTCATGGCCCAAATAGCTTTACAAAATTTCAATATCTTTTATAAAAAAAGAAAAAAAAATTAATACGACTACCATTCAAAGTTCAAACCGTGAGAAAGGGCGGTCTTTGATCGAGAGCTACATTCAATTCAAACGGTAAATTTAAATTCTCTTACATAAACAAGATTTCCACTTTCCGCTTCTTTGCTACTCACCTCTCAGATTCGATTTCGCTCAACAATATGGTGAGTCTGCTTACTCTATCGTCGTAATTTTTCGATTTCTTGATTGTAGTTTTCTTCCTCGAAGTGTACGCATCTTTATGCCCTAGAATCTTTTGTTACAAATCAGTGTTCTTGATTTTGAAGGAAAACACATAGAGTTAGCAAGAGTTTCGAAGGATTATACGCACACATTGAAAGCCCTAATTAGATAGGAGCCAATTCTGCAGAATCAGAAGAAATTGTTTTCATTCACTGCAATTTCGAAGGGGTTCGGTCCAAGAAAGAGATGGTGGCTGCTAAGGTTCTCGTTAAAACCCTAGTTTTTATGATGTTTACGATTTTTGCCTTCTCTCTTTACTATTAGTTCAGTGCTCGGTTGACAATACTGAGGGAACATAATATAGTTTTTGGCTAGTGAACTACTTCATTATCTGCGTGCAGACTTCTTGATTTCCTTGGAAGTCCCTAATACTTGATTTTCTAGACAATGAAGGGGAGATTGAATCCGCTCACGGATAAAAAGGCACAAGACAAAAAAATGAGCAAGCGGGGTAATTTCTGCATTTAATAGTTACGCCGATGTTTTTTCTGTTCTTGTTTTAGTGGTATTCTTATAATGACACATGCCTCATTTTGAAGTAGGTGAATTAGAGGAACTCAAGATTTATGTGGAAGTGGACAAAGTAAAAAACCCTGATGCTCTCAAAAATGTTATCAAGTAAGTGTTTAGTGTTTACTGCTTACTTCTTCTATTGCATAGTGAATATTCTTGTGATGTAGTGACCCCTACCCCCCTTTAGTTGATGCTTTAACGGTTTATGCAGTTAATTACCTGTATGTCAAAAACCAACTATTCATTTTGAATAAACAACATTTTTACTTAAAAACTGGTATTGGCTTTCTGCCTGGACAGTATTTAACACTGAATGGCCAGTAAGTGATTGTATGTTTTCTTTCTCATTGTTTGATCGAGCACTTACATTTTTTATTTTAATAAATTACAGAAGACAATCTGTTGCACGGAAAAGTATTAGTTATCTTCCCAATTCCAGTGACTCAAAGGTTAGCTTATCTTTTAATGCTTTTCTGAAGTGTTGATATTGGCCTTCTACTTCTTCTCTGAGGATTGATTTGTTCAACTTTTCCCTTTTCCTATTTCTGTATGTAGAGCGGTACAGGTAATAAGAATTTGGAGAAGGGCAAAGGCAAGCCAGATAAATGTAGTAAGTGCTACTGGTCAATATAACTTAATAGGAACGAAGCTGTGTTTAATATTTTGAGAATCTTATTTTTTAAAATTGTGCCCATTACAGTGAGTTCAAATGTTGGAAGAAAAGTTTTGGCAGACATCGGCAATAGGACTAGCAGCTTTTCAAAAACTGAACATGGAAAAACCTCAAAAATTGGGTAAGTAACTTTTAAAAGTTTTAGCCCCTGGAAAGGAAGAAATCAATTTTCTCTCTTATATATTGGAGTATGTTATTTTTGGCATTTCTCCATGCTCTCTTGAAAAGGAGATGAAATAAAGGAAAAATGAATATTATTGAAATAAAAAGAAAGAGCAAGTTCAAGTTTTATGTTATCATCCAGTTTTTCATGCTAAAACATCATCATATTTTGCAGGAAGTGCAAAATTGAGATGATGTATCCACAAAGGTATATGAATATGATACTGATTTGAAAGTGATGATGAGTAGTTTTCATCATTCTAATTTATCCCTTATTGCAGGAAGGGCAAAAGTGTTAGAAAGTCGCATCCCGAAATGTAAGTCTTGATGGTTTTGATGCCTCGCTATTTATGACTTAACTGTAGATCCCATCTTTCAGTGTTATATATTCTGCTTCCTTTTGCATTTTAGTAACCCTGTTGCCTGCAATTTCTATTGTTCTTGGTCTATTTATAAGTCCTCATTTGCTTTGTGATGATTTCTGAGTCACAGTGGTGCTGTGGATTTGGGCAAAAAGGAAGCTAGTTTGACTTCAAGGGTAAGAAAATGAATATTTGAGCAAATTTTCCACCTATATATTATTACCTCCATCAGCTTCCCCTGTTTCTAAACCACTGTACTGTTGAATTTCTGCAAAATATCCCTTGATTACGAATTTTCAAGTTGTTCTTTTAGAGCTGCAAATTCACTTGCATCAAGTAATACACACACACACACACACACACACACACACACACATATATATATATATATATATATATATATATGCGTGTGTTCATTTATGTATATGCATATGTGCAGTGTAAAGGAATTTAAGCATTTCAATTAGGTACGGATAATTTTCAATAGGTATGGTTGATGCTTTTGTCTGACACAAAAGTCATCATCCTTTAAAATGGTAAAATAAAGGAACATTAAATAAGGAAATCCTTAACTTCACAATAGAAAATTATTTACTGCACAATATTTGTTTTGGCTTCACGATTTCAAATCTAACTACATCCTACTTTCTCCATCCACTACTGGCTTTCTATAAGCGAATCAGGCTGAAATACATGTTCTGTGCTGATATTTCAGTTATTCTATTTTTTGTTATTTTTGTAAGAAGAACGTCTGAAATTGCTTATGGAACAGGAAAGTGTGAAACTGGATAGTATTCGGGCTACAGATGACAATCAGACATCTAAGAAATGTAGGTTTTGTTTTTCCTGTAACTACATAAAGCACTGATAAAACATTATCTGCCTGATGTGTTCTCTTTGTTGGCTAGCAGTTGCCAGTAAAAATATTAAGGATGAACCACCGAGGATCAAACTTCAAGGCCGTAGTTCTATAGTGGCAACTGCAACTGGAAGGTTTGCAAGTGATCATAGGCTTTTCTCCTGTTCCATTTAAAATAAAAATAAAAATTGAGGTTAACTTTTTCCTTTTCTTTTTATTCCAGGAAATCTGTTAGAAATCCACTTCATTTAACAAGGTTTATGGATATTCATTTTAGCCTTCTGTTGCTTTATAAGTGTAAAATGGTTTGCCATTTGCCATCAATGTACTTATTTTAATTTTTTCTGGTGGATTGAAGGAAATCTTTACCGGTGCTAAAGCAGGCCAGCCAGTTAGTAACAAATGGCACGGAAAAGGTTTTGATGATTAAATCACATTTTCTGTTTAAGTGTTTCTTTCTAGTATGCTGTGTGTTTGACATATATTTCCTTTTATGTGCTTCAACAGGAAAAATCTGAGAAGTCGGATAACTCTAGGGGAAAACATGGCTTCCCTGGTGAGTTCTGCTATAACTTAGTCGTCAAGATGTAATGTGGTTGATAGAAACTTATGAATTTATTGCCAACTGATGCTACTAAATTTTCTTGCTTACAGTAAAGCCCAGTGCAAGGATTAGTATTGTGCCAAAGCCAAGTAATTTGAGCAGCCGTCCTTTGGGAAACAGAGTTAGTGATGGTTTTGTAGTAATGTAAGTCGTGCTAGATGTTGGACTATTTTAAACATTTTGTGCTTCTGAATTCTGCTGGAAAACTGATCTGTCCTTAAAGCACCACTTCTTTCAAGGTGGTAAAACTGGTCTTTCTGAATGTGGAAAATGTGAAAACAGTGACTTTGAACATTCGGTGTTTAACAACCTCATAAAAATAAGTATGACATACACATTTCTCATCAGCTTCCTATCTTATTTTATTGGACAATTCTGTAAGATGTATTTCATGTTTTGTTATTCATATAATTGAATGGAGAATAAGAATCAACTTACCGGTAAATATTTTTTGGGATTGGATAAAGTTGTTTGGCTCATATCCATTTTCTTGATGTAGCCAATGTATGCATTTAACTATTGACAGTATTTGAAATCTTGAATGATTTCTCTTCAATGTTCCTTTCTTTTAGTAATAATGCATATACTCATTCCTTTCAATCTGAATTCTGAAAGGTGGCATGCTGTCTAACTTCAAAAAATATAATACACTGATTAGTTTATATAGGGGAAATATATATTGATTGCAGCTTTGTAAGTTAACATGATTCCATGAGGAAGAGTTGTGTTGAGTTACATATAACTGCTCTGAGCCTCTGACACTTATTTGAGATGCAGTCTAAAATGAATTTACTGCTTGTATAATTGTATTTCTTCATCTGTTGATCTATATGGAATGTTGTTGTCAGGTCATCAAGAGCTCAGACTAAGGTGGATGCTGGAGGAACATCTCGGAAATCTGTCAAGGTAAGTGGAGCATTTTGTGGGTTTTTCCTTTTTCGTCCTTTCCTATCTGTGTAGCTATGGCATTTGGTGATTTGTTTGATTTCATAGTTGCTTGTTCTATTTACATGTTTCAATTATTCTCAAAATCCATTGGTTTATACAATAGTGTCTGTCACTTCTCTGTTTAAAGACATCTACTGCAACATTCACTTATTGCTACCCTTTATATGAAGTAGTTGGGCTGTGTGAACATGAAGTGGTTATAATACTAAATTAAGTTGATTTAATCATACATTGCCTTAGTAGTGAATAACCATTTTTCTGTCCATTTCAATTTCTAGCCCGCTGTTCAAACTACAAATACAGCTCTTTACACTCAGAGAAATTCAAAACCAAGCCACGTATTAACTACAAAGAATCTGAGGTCTAGACATGTTGATTTATCCAAGAGAAAGCAGGACAAGGCTTCTGTATCCAAAAACTTTCCTTCTGTTGAATCCCAAGATGAACCCATAGTAGCTACGAAGAATTTGAGGTCTGGACACGTTGATTTATCCAAGAAAAAGCAGGACAATGCTTCTGAATCCAAAAACGTTTCTTCTGTTGAATCTCAAGATGAAACTGTTCCAGAGGAGGATGTCACTACTGTTACTATTCCTAGGAGAAACTCTGATCGGAGAAACTCGTTTATTTCTTCACTAATGTCCAGATCAAAGGTAGTCTCCTACTCGATTCTCCCTCTTAAATTTTCTTTCCAAACCTGTATTAATCATCTACGGTTTTGCAGTTGCTTAAAGATCGTAGTAAAGCTGCGTCCAGGGAATCTCTGCCCAACATTTATGATGATCGGAATCATCTTGAAGTTTTTGATTACGTTGATGATATATATCAATATTATTGGGTTATGGAGGTGAGTCATTTCCCTACTGTTCCACCAATGTCGCTTGTAGGATTGCATGTATAACTTTCTATAAAGTCATATAACTTCTCTGAAATTTGGCAGGGATGTAATCCTCTATTGAAGAATTACATGGCTAACTCAAGAGACATTACACCACAAATGCGTGGTATATTGATCAATTGGCTAATTGAGGTTACTCACTCTTACCATATCTTTGCCTTTCTTTTACTTGACTTCAACACCTCCAAGTTCCTTTTTTTCTCATAAGTAATGGTGACAGGTTCATATAAAGTTTGATTTGATGGAAGAAACTCTTTTCCTCACTGTTACACTGTTGGATCGATACCTCTCCCAAGAGAACATCAAGAAAAACGAAATGCAGTTAGTTGGCCTTACTGCTCTCCTATTGGCTTCGAAATATGAAGACTTTTGGCATCCTCGGGTAAAAATATTCATGCATGGAAATATTGCTTACTAGTGAGTTAGTAGAACTAACCACATTTTGCTGATTGCGTGATCACAGAGCGCTAAAAAATTATCTACTTCTCAATTTATTCTTGGCATTAATCACAGGTTATGGATTTGATAAGCATTTCAGCTGAGTCATATACTAGGGATCAAGTGCTTACAATGGTGAGCTCTTTCGTCTTTTTCATTGAGTCAAACTCCTATTTTCTGCAGTTGAAGTATTATAAGTGCTCACAACATATGCATTCTTTTTGGAGAGATTATTTTTCTCCTAATATAAACTGGTACATATTTTGAATTTCAGGAAAAAACAGTCTTAAAGAAATTGAAGTTTCGTCTTAACGAGCCAACTCCCTACGTTTTCATGCTCAGATTTCTCAAGGCTGGTCAATCAGATAAGAAGGTGACTGTTAAATTTTGTACTTTTGAGTAAAAGACTGACGCATAAGAACCAGTTTCTGTATCTTTCTGGTCATGCACGTAATAGATTGATTACCTCTTCTCTATGTTTTTTCCAGTTCAATCGTCTTGCTTTCTACCTACTCGAGCTATGCTTAGTTGAATACGAAGCTCTGAACTACAAGCCCTCAATGCTATGCGCGTCTGCTATCTACGTTGCACGATGCACAATGAGATTGACTCCGCCATGGACCCCCCTCCTAGCAAAACACGCACGCTATGAAGATTCTCAGCTCAGGTACGTTCTTTTGTTGGATATTGTCTGTCTATGGTGGAAACAATGAACATTGGATTTAGCAACACCATTCGAATTTTGCAGGGGTTGTGCAGAGATGATTCTCAAGTTTCACAAAGCTGCCAAAACAAGTCTACTCAAAGTCACATATGAGAAATATGTAAAACCTGAGCTCTCCAAAGTTGCAACTATAAAGCCTTTGGACAGCCTTCCTGCATGATGCTATCCTAGTTTGCTGGTAATACTCTTTTTTTTTTTTTTTTTTATTTAGTACAGGCTCACTTAATTCTAAATTTTACATCCTTAAAGAATCACTTGGAATGTTGTTTGGTCTTTTGCAGGCGGACTGGAGATGAAGAATGTGCATACATAGTTTCTACCATGAAATCTTATTTTTTGTTTCTATTTTCATGGCACGAAACACATTTTCTGTTAGAATCTGTGGTGTGTTTGTTACCTTATTACTACAATATTCAGAAATTTCAGATTCAAAACAGCAATGATAACGAATTTTATTGAGTCTATCCATATATTATACATATATTCTGTTAAAAACATACACAATCCAACATCCCAACCCAATACATATATTTGCCCATATGATCTGATCTCTGCAGTCAGTCTCTGCCCTATGCTATGGCAATATAACTACATATAGTCTTCTCCAGGTATGCTCTCTCTCTTCTATAGCTAAGTATACATGATCCATAAATTTCATCTTCAGCTATATTTGTACCTGATCAAAGTTTAAGCATCATACTATGGATTGAAAGCAGAAAATAAGGCAACCTCTCATCTCACTATGAACACGCAGCTAAACAATCTTGAGGAATCGTCAAATCTTGTCGATCCAATGTGTTTTTCACAGCGCCATAAAGCTCAATCCATGAAGACGAATAATAAGCATCTATAGGCCCCCACAAAAACGTGGGGTTTGGGGTAGCAGGGCAAGCCCCAACGAGGTCCAAAACAGAAGCTGCAGGCTTCAATGTCTGGGGGAAATTGAAGGCCAAATTATCAACTTTGTGCTCGTAAATCTTGCCCTTTCTATCCAGTTTATAGCGCGAGGTCCCCTGAAATTCGCCCTTGGCCTCCCACGGAACTCGAGGGACTCCCCTCAAATTCCATCTCATCAGAATCATGTTTTCAGAAGGTTGCCATATTCTCAGCACATCTACTGATATCTCCCTAAACAAAATTCTACCATGAAATCTCAATGCCCAGAATATCAATTTGTAGTTGTCGATTCCAGTAAACGTGTTCAAAGGATCCAAAAACGTTATATCATCCCTAAAAAGGAAAGGAAATAACAACACATAATTAACATATGAAAACCTCGAAAATTCAGCTTAAAAGAATAATCAAACCTGTAAATGTCGTAATTGAGGTCTCTGGTGAAGATCAAAGGTAGGTCTTCACGGAGAGTTCTCACAGCTAAACCTAAATTGACATAGAAATCGTCCCTTTCATCCTTCTGCTTATCCTGCGCGCCCTGAGTCCGGTTAACCTGCGCCGCGCCGCGCGGCCGTGGTGGCTCGAGCTTCGTCTGCGGCGAAGCTGAGAGTGAAGGGAGTGGAACAACAATGGCCGAGGATTTGTCCTTCGATTGAAGAAGAATTGGAGAAAGATTTGGCAAAATATAGGCCATTTATTTTTTTATTTTGCTGGGGTTTGGTTAGTTATATTGTGATATCTCAGAACTTTGAATTTGTGTTGTGGAAATGAAAGTGGGTTTCTTGAATTTTGAGTGGTTTTGAAATTGGACAACATTTTGGTATGCGTTTCTTCTAGCTATGCCCACGTTGTCAATTTATAGTAATTTCTAGATTTATTTTGTCTTGTTAATTTCAGTTAATAGGCCAAATTGGAATTTTGAATACTACTTTACTTTTGTCTCAATTCTTTTCTGTCTTGGACTTATTTGCATATTCGCATTATTTGAGAATATTATCTTCACTATTTAAGACTATTATTGGAAGAGTTATTTATACATATAATTTTGAATGATATATTTTTATGAGTAACGTATTTATTAATGATGATGAAAACATAAATGTAACGATATCTTGTAAAATAAAACAAGTAAAAAGACAAGAAGGTAAAGTCAAAACATCACTGGTTATGTGCAAGTAACAAATTTTCCTCTGCGTTAGAGGCATTTTAACCATTGATTTTAACTCTACAATCTAAATTCACTTCACTTATTTAAATAAAATATTTAAATTGATAAATTTCAAATTCTTAACTTTGATCATAGGTTAAATAGGGAGAATTTTGAATATCTAACAAAATCATGTCATTTGAAATTTATTAAAAAAAAAAAAAAGTAGGAACTTAAATAAATAATAAATTGATTTCACATATTTTTATAACTATGAATATTTTTATGGCATTCGAGTCTTAAGCTCACGTTCATATCTTGAGTATAAATTCAAATATTAATAATACTATCTATATTAAATTATTCATTCGTTGGACCTTTTTCCGAAATGGGAGAGTGAAAATTTCAGCTCACGAACGAGGGGGACTGTTAGAAAATTAATATAAATAAATTAGTTTTACATCTCTCTAAAAGTTGAAACTTTTAAATGAGACGCAAGACTTTCATTGTATCAGAGTCTTTTGGCTCATGCCCAAATTTTGAGTTTGGTTACCGCAAAAAATAATTTTACCCACATTAAATTGTATACTCGTTAGGTATCCTCACCAAATCAGGTTGGACATCTTTCACCAAATAAAAAGTTGAGAATTTAGCTCACCTAGTTAGAGGAAATGTTACAAAATTAAATAAACAAATTAACTATATACCTATTTGCAAATTAACATAAAATTCTTTCAGTGAGACTAGGGTTGTAAACGAATCAAACAATTTTGGTTCGATTTGGTATTTGTATTTGAAATTCGGTATTCGTATTTGAAATTTTATAATTCGAATTTGGGTACAAATAATTTTTTTGATTCGATTAGTTATCAAATACAAATACAAATACTATGATATTTGATTCGATATTCGTAAATATTCGGTTAAATATATAATTACATAATTATATATTAATAGTAATAATAAATATAAATATTTATAAATTTAAGTTCATTATAATTATTTTAAGGATATTAACTTTTATAACTTAATCCAACAAGTGGGCTTGTAGACAATTCTTAATTAAGTATTTTAATTAAAAACATATAATTAAAAAAAGAATTGTAGTTCAACACTCTTAACTTGATTATTAAAGTGATTTTCCATGAATTTGATAAAAAAAAATTTCATTTACTTATTTGATTATGTTATGCAAATTTTTAAGTTTATAATGAGATTGTAAATTCAAACAATGACAATAATGAAAAGAATATTTGAATATTGACAAAATATTTACCGTGAATAACAAATTACTAATATCTGACGAAGTGGTATAACTCAAGTCAAATGGTTAAAATCCCACTACCTATGATACAAAGGTCGTGGGTTCGAGCCACTACTTTATCGATTAAAAATACTAATACCTTATGTTGAAATAACTAACACCTTTAGTGAGAATAACTAATACCACTTCAACTAATAGCTTTAATAAAAAAAACTAAATATTATTTGGAGCTGATAATTTTAGTGCAATTCACTGATACTTTTAGTTTAATTTACTAATACCATTCAAACAAGTTTCATTGTGAATATTGTTCACATAATACCTCCTCTTGAATATTATTTGTTAGGAACATGCTTGAGAAAAAATCGATTCGAATATTCGACTCAAGTATTCGTATATTTTCTAATAATTCGATATGAGTTTCAAATCAAATATAAATCACATTTACTATTCAAAAAATATTCAATTCGAATTCAATATTCGAAATAATTTTACGAATACGAATTTAAATATTGTGATATTCGACTCGATTCGATTCGTTTACATCCCTAAGTGAGACTAATAGCTCTGGTAACCCATGATATAATATTTAATGCGTTTCATAAGTAGTAAAGTTGAAAAAACTGATAATTGGCTATTTCCCTCGTAAATTATTTTTTATACTTTTATTACATGTACTAGTAACAGGTCTACCCGTGCTTCGCACGGAAGTCATTTTTTTTTCAATTTTTTTTTTTAAAATTAAATATAGATTTTTTGAATGATTTTAAAATGAATATTTTTTCTTCTTTAACAAAAATAACTAAGCTAATAGTCACAGAAAAATCATTTATATTCACAAAAATAAATGAGATGTTATCATTCTTTTTTTTTATCATAAATAAAATTACTAATACATTTACATGTTTGCTTTAATTTTTTAACACAAAAACATTATAAAAAGATTTGTTAATTTTTTATTTAAAAAGTAGTCTTTTTTATGAGATTTAAATTATATATGTTAAATAATGCAAATATAATGCACAAATTATTCTTCATTGTTAATTTTTTTTTTAATTTATTAGATTATTTTTTGATTAAATAAATGTAAGTTAATTGATAAATAGTTTATCGAAAAATATCGTGCAGTAAAACATAAATAAATGGTATTTGGAAGACATTGCTTCTTCAGTCTCGTGATTATTGTGATATTTGTCTAATTAAGACATTCCACAAATATTTTCATGCCACATAAAAAGAAATAATTTTGCATCACAA
The DNA here is from genome assembly GCA_947034835.1 of Ballota nigra. NCBI lineage: Eukaryota > Viridiplantae > Streptophyta > Magnoliopsida > Lamiales > Lamiaceae > Ballota > Ballota nigra. Next base: position 31,167,205 of record OX344730.1, read on the forward strand.
AAAATGAATAAAATAAAAAATTATCATTATTTTATTCAACTCTACACTCACATAACACATTTTTAATAAACAACGTGACACTTTTAAATACAAAAGAAACGGTGAGATGAAGGAAGTATTTCTCAAATAAGATATACTAAAATATATAAACAAAGAGAAAGTACATAGTAGAAATGATTCAATAATGAAAGCTTAAAGAATATTAGTTGTTTTGTCAAAAAAATATTTATTTTCCCCCCCTAAATGGTATTATTGTTTCACTGAATAGTATCAATAATACAATGAAAAGAAACAAATACCCTTCAATAAAAACAACTAATACTCTTCAATAAAAACAACTAATACTATTATTTTCATAGTTTCATTTGTAGTGTCTCGGCCCTGTGCTTCACACGAAAATCGTTTACATTGCTATTTTTTAAAATGTAATTATATATATATATTTTTTAGGTTTTACAAATGTCGCAATTTCTTCACACAATTGTTTAATTTAAATAACTTTTTATAATTATACGTAAGTGTAACATGAAAATGTATCTATATTATTATAAAATAAATATTTATAAAGAATAATGAACATGTCAAGTCAATAAATATTTACCAAGATGATGATCGAATCAAGTCAACGATGGCAAGTGTTTAATTAGTTGATCATTTTTACTCCCATTAGGCATCTAAAATGAAGATCTTTTAAAAAAGAGGTGTTTTATTCTTTTTGAAATAAAAGCTATTATTCAAATGAAATCCCATTTGAGGAATTGACCGTGCCGATTTGCATTTTTGTTTGGTTAGATTCGGATTGATTGGCCTCAATTCACAATTTTTAAAAGTAATTTTTCTTAAATTATCCGTCTGGGGATTCAAAGTCTTAATTTTCGTATCACCCTAAGTTACGTTTCTTAAAATTTTACTTTTTATCAAGTACTCAATCTTGTATACAAAAATAAAAAAATATTCTTGCTCTGACATCAAATATCACTGCACTTCTTAAAATTTTAATTATTTATACGCAGTTCAACACTTATTACAAATTTAAACCAAGTTTTAGTGAGACGAATCATGAAACAATTTGTGTTACCAATAAACTTTTATTCATAATAAAATGGGAAAAATTATTTAGTCTGAAATACTTCAATATAACAAAATGATGATTATTACATTAACATTAAGAAATCATAATACATTTGAACAAATTACCTTGAATTGTTGCTAATAGACGCTCTTGAGGAGAGATGATTATCATGTTTTTCACAGTTGGACTAAGACGTGGGGAAGGGGGATATGTTTGGTGGTTTTACTGAGATTAAATGAGATTAATAGGTGAATGTTAATAAAATAGTTGGTGTAAATAGTTGTCCCTATAATATTTTTTTATCTGTAAATGTTAGTTGTTAGTAGTTAGTAGTTAGAAGTTAGTTCACCAAGCCCCCAAATACTCCAAGAATTCTTCAAGCCACCTTATAACTCCCTTCATTCGTTCCTAAAGGGAATCGAATCTGGGTCACTCACTAAAGTGGGGAGCCCACCAGGTGGACTTTGTCCCTATAATAAGTTTATCAATAAATTTTTTTATATTAATTTAATTAATTTCCATATTTAATTTTTAATAAAAAAAATAAACTTGTTTATTTTTAAATATAGTTACAAAATAATAAAGTAAAAGTTAGAAAATCAATTTTATATAAAAAACAGTAACGATTACCTAAATAAAATACAAATAATTTAAGATAAATATAAAAAATTGTACCATAGTTCATAATGGAGGTTACAAAATACAACTCTTTACAAAATAATAAATTGTTTCTAAACCTTAACTTCCAAATAAAATAATAAACCTCTCATACAATAACAACATATTATATCATCGTTGAAACTGAGCAATACAAATTAAAGAATAAACAATGTGACTTAATTAAAAAGATCAACACCAGGTATTCAACCTTGGTGCACAAACAACAAAAGTCATTCTTGCTAAAAAATATAACCAAAATAATTTTATCCACAAAGCAACACTTCTAACAAAGTTAAACTAATCTTTAGTGAGACGAAACATACAATAACCCGTGTCATCAATAAACTCATATTCATAATAAACTGGGGACAGTTCTTTGGTTGTGACATACTTTAATATAATAAAACCTGATATTTCTAAAAAAAAAAAAAATTACAACCCACACTGATATGTGCTAAAATATAAAAATGAGATAAGAAACATATAAAATTCACAATTTCAATAAGAAATTTTAAAAATTGATGTGCATCCAATTAAATATTAATCCCATCAAATGACATTTAAATTCAGCATAATTTAATTTCACATAAAGCTCAATAATTTCAACAATATTCACTGATTTTAATTTTCCTTCAACATAATCTTTAATTTATATACTATTAACTTATCTAAAGCATAATTATAAAATTATCTTTATTCATTACATAATATTACTTTAAAAATAAATAAGATTTATTAAAGTTAATTTATTTATAAAAACAATTTATATATATATATATATATATATATATATATATATATATATATCATTCTTTAGTTAATAATTTATGGCTTAATATATTTACCGTTACAATAAATTTATTTAATGATAAACTCTCATATAAATTTTTTAGGGATCAAAGATCCATTAATTGTAACCCAAATTGAAATTTTTGCAGATTCTAATTGTGCCAGATGGGGTCAAGTGAATCTTTCTAGAAAATTCGCGCAAACACAATATACAGAAGTTCACTCCAAGGTTGTATCACTATAAGCGCAAACATGTTGTAGTATAAGAACACATATTTGACTTATTTTAACACATGTAACGTATTGAAAAATGTGTTACTATATAAATAAAACTATGTTATTGTATGAACAAAACCTGTACAAAATTCGAAAAAAAAAACCTAGAGTTAAATAGATAAATAATGAATAAAAAATTCACATATTTATCTTATAGTTATTATAAGGATAAATATTTATTTTTGTAATGGCTAGTAACACCTAATTGTTCTTAGAATAACTTATACTTGGTCTTATAGTAATACACATGGGAGCAAGATTTTCATTTTGGCCTTAGTGTAATTTTTTTCTTAGAATTATTTATTTGACCTAGTACGACACAATTAGAATACGTGTTGCATATTATTTAAATGAGCTATAATCATACTTAAAATATTTCACATTAGCGTTGTTCTTATTTAATTGAATGTAAAAATTGAACATAAAAGTATATAAATGATTATAAATAAAGATTTTATTATATTTCAAATCGATGGCAGTATTGTATAGAAATAGGGATTAAAGGAACTTTTAAAAAGAATAATTTCGCAAGATATATTAGAAAATGAACAGCTAGAGATGATATTGTGCTCAATACGAAAAACTTTTGTTTTGAAAAAAATTCTCTAATATAGCCTTTATTAATTTTTTAATGGAAAAATAAATAAATATCATAACTACATATTAATGGTTTTATTTTTTTATTTTTTTTGTAGGAAAGATAGATAACACTACATTTGGGTATAACACACACCTTTCCGAAGGACAGAATGTTGGAAATATTCAATATATTTGGGCTTCCACATGTCAAATTAAATGTGTATAGTTGTCTTAAGTAAACCCAATTAAAGTGATCCACTAAAGTTAAAGTTATGGGCTTATATGAGTATTAAATGATCATGAGTTTTATATGTAGATACCATAAAAGATTTTTAATTTATCTAGGTACCAAACTAAAAGAAAATGATAACTTATTATCATAAATAGGATTATGCTCCCGAAACATCAGTACGTTCACTACATATTCTATATTCTCTCTACAAAATATTGAGGAAAGGGTGATACTGGTTGTTTGAGAAACCTTCATCCCAATTGTGTAAAAATTGATTCAAATCGATACATTCCACTATTATGATTAAGAATTCTCTAATTTCGGTTAATCATGGTAACCTCTAGATTGATTGGCTATTTGTGTTGAAGAATCTTTATATATTTTTTATAAAGCATGTTATTTAGATCTATTAATTTTTTTTAAAACAAAGGTTTACAATAGTGTACAATTTATGACTCCCAAAATAAAAATTGCATATATTAAAACAGAGACAACAAAGCTCCCAAAATACTTTAAAATCCTAGAATAATTCTTTGGGCTGAAAACCTAATCTTCAAATCTGAAATTCGGACATCTCAACTTTCTTTCCTTGATCAAACTTCATAGACGTGCTTTGATTTCTTCCATCAACATATGCACCAAAACTTGTTCACCACAAAAAATGACAACATTTCAAAATATTAGTTAAGGAAAATTTGCGTCAAAGTCAATTCAAATTTCTTAGAAAATTGTATTCAATATCTAGTAAAATTTAATTTAATGCACAATAATCGTAGGTAGAGATTTAGATTTTTATTGTAGATAAAAATGAAATACTTATTATAGACTTTTGTAAAATCCTAATATTATAAAAAATCTATACATTGGAATGAAACCTAAAAATGAATGGTTTCCACATACAATGCCCCGCATACATACTACCTACAAACACGTATCACGATCACACATACCAAAATACACACACCTGTCTTTCTTCTCTTTCAATTACAACACTATTTATAACAATATATATTATATAATTAATAAATTTAAATGATCAATTTATTGACCTATATTTGTACACTTTCAACGTTTCCATTAATGAATTTATTATCGGTTCGAAGTTTCGAGCTCCAAGCCCTATCCATCTAATTTTGTTTGAACTAGGCCTAAAGCCATGTTTTTTAAGAAATGAAATTTGACAAATCAATAGCCCTTTTTCTAAGTCATTAGTATTATGATATATTATTACCTTATGTATATGTATATTCCTTAAACAATTAAGTAGAGCAAAAAGTTCAAGTCATGTGTGAATATTGTTTATATAAAAGGAGCATAAGGTGGGCTTGGAGATTACTTGGAGTATTGGGGGACTTGGTGAACTAATCTAACTACTAACTGTTGATGAACGTATTTAATCGGATGGATTAATGGCTGTTTAAATCTGTGTTACGTCACCAATCAATACGTGTGATTGATTACCACCGTAATTGGTAAATCGAGGTGTGAATTTATCGAATTAGTAAATTCGGTAGTCGAAATTGAACTGATTTCGTATGTGTGGGCGTTTTAGGTGTATTTGTGTGTGTTTTGGAATTGTTTATGCATTTGAACTTTTTTGAACCTTTTGAACTTGTATTTCACAGCTGGAGAACAACTATTTATAGAGACTAGCAAGCATGAGGTGTCCAAGACTCTTGGTCTCCCTAGCCTGCATGCTTGACATGTGTCCCTTTAATCTTATCTAAGCTGAATCTTAGCTACAAAGTCTTCTTTGGTCTTATCTCGGACTCATTGTTGTTCGCCTAGGTCGGCTTGATTGATCTTGTTGATTCTCCAACTGAAAGTTGTTCGCCTCTTGAGGTTGTACTTTGGAAGTTGTTCGCCTTATGGCTTTGTTCAGCTTGGCTTTGGGATCTTTGTCCTTTGTTCACTTGTACACACTTCCTTGGCTGTTTGTTGTATCATAGTTTGACCAAGTTGTTCGTCATTGATGACTTCACAGTTGGCTCATTCTTGGTCTCGGGTCTTAATACCTGTTCGCCCATTAGTTGTTCGTCGGGGGAGTTGTTCGTCACTTTATACACCTCTCAGATTGGTAGATGCACCCCAACTTGATTTTCTTTGTTGATCACCCTTGATTTGAGGTTGGCTCTTCATAATCCTTGATGTAGCTTTAATCCTTGTTCGTCATTTATTAATAATTGTTCGCCTATCAACAATTGCCCCCTATCCTAGCTATATCTTGCATCAGACGAGCAACTTTGTGGCGAGCAACTGTAGTTAGGATATTGTCTTGGCCAAGATTTGGACGAACAACATCTTTGTGACAAGCAACATTGGGATAACCGTTTCGTCTTCCCATGATCTGGGGAGATCACGAAGATGACGCCAGCGCAATGATTGCGCGCCGTTCACGCGCGAGCAACCCCGAGGCCACGCGCCCCTATAATTGCTTATAGGCCCTTCAACTTGTGGTTTAGCTCGGAATTAACCCCGTCTTCTTTCAATTTAGTCCCTGAGCTTTTGGGAATTTACGTCTGGGACCCCGTTTTTGCTTGGGGTATAAATAGTGGGAAAACTCAAATTTTTCCCACTTTTCCCCCTCTTGCTACAGTGCTCCTGCAATTTCCACCTCCTTCCGGCGTCCGTCCTTCAGCATTTGACTTCAAATTTCAATTCCCAGGTAGTTACTCTCTTTTTTCCATCTTTTTCTCTACTTTTTCTCTCGAAAATTCTATCGCCGCCGTGTGGATCCGAGCGCCACCGTCTTCTCCGGGAAAGCGCCGCCGTCTGCAACACTATCCGCCACCACCCGGATTTTTTCTCTCCCTCCTATGTCTTCGCATTCGAGCAATAAAATTGAGGAGACCCTAGATCCCCTTTTCCCAACTGTTGCTTACGATCCACAACCCGTTGGAGTTTCTTCAGCATCGAACGCTCACGTGGATTCAGTTGTTCGCTCTGTGGAGGACACCGGTGCGGGCCCATCTGGGAGAGAACTAACAGTTGTGGTGAACAACAATTTGGACGTAAGCTCTTCGTCTTCTGCTGAATCTGAAGATCCAGATCTTAACGAACTCACCCGCGAGTTCTTGGAGGGTATTAACTTCCCATCCCCAAAGATGTTGGAAAATGAGATTCCAACGGGAGTTGCTCGGCCATTCGAATGGCGAGCATATGCTGAGGAATACGCGAACAGCTTTCCTCGCCCACAGAGACAAATAATGGACAAGGTGAAAACTGGATACCAGGCGAGCAAGATTAAAAGTGTTGTTCGCGAAGATGAACTGGACTCTATCCGGAAGGACTACAAGATCCCATATAATATTCACATGTGGGCTCCCCGGAGGAAAGAGAGAACAGATAGCCCCCCTCCAGGATGTACGGCGATCAACATCCATACCTTGATTGCCGGATTAAGGCTGCCTCTTCCACCCATTGTTGGTCGATTCCTGGAGGCGGCCAACTTGGCCATCACCCAAATTACTCCAATTGGGTGGATGAACCTCCTAGGCACCATATGCTTGTTCGCCTTGGAGGGGTATGTTGATCGGCTTACTGCGGAAGAGATCAACTACCTGATGACAATTACAAAATGCCCCCTGGGAGAAGAAGGCTATCATTATCTCAAGGCTAGAACCGGGCTGAAAATGGTGGAAGACGTGCCGAACAAGATCCGTGATTGGAAGTAGCACTTCTTCTTCATTGGGGGTGATTGGCGAGCATCTTCTGGTCCATACGGCGGTCCTGGACGAATAAATTCTCCAGCAGCCTATGGAAAACTGAAACGTAAGTTCAATTCTTGCTCGCCTTTGGGCTAAGTTGTTCTAATTTAACTTTTCTTGTCTGTTTGCAGGACCTCGTCTACCCAAGTGGGATTCGGAAGAGGAGGCGTTGAGCTCCGAGTTTCTATTTACTTCGTGCTTGGTTGGCCTCCGCAATAGGGCAGATAGGACTATTGACTATCTTTGCCGAGCAAGGTGTCAAAGAGCTGCTCGCCTTTTGACATACCCTCACCACCTGGAGGCTCAAGCTGAGGTGCCCCCAGGTATGAAAATTTCTAACTTCTGGTTCAAGTCTTGTTCGTCGTCGACTTGTTTAACTTGCTCGTCTAATTCTAACTTTTTTTTTTTTTTTAGCCGAGCAAGTAACAGTTGCCGTTCCCCCTTGCTACGCCCTCCTTGAGCAAAGGGTCCTTGAGATGGCGCCTCCAAAGGGACGGAAGAGGAGAGGTGACCCGCCCACGAAGATTCTGGGGATGACGAACAAGGCGGAGGGGGCCAAAGTTCCGCGGCCTGTCGCTCCTCCTGCTCCTGCCCAGCCATCTTCACCAATTTCTCCCCCTCGTGCGGGGAAACGCTTAAAGAAGGCGGATGGGACTCCGTTGGCCCACGAAGTCCCCATTGCTGGTAAGGGGAAGGAGAAAGTAGGCCACAGTCATCCTCGTCCAGAGGGGGATGCTGTTCGTCGCTCCATTGAGCCTGTGGAAAAATCAGGCAAAGCGAGCAAGGATTCTACTTCCGGTCGCGGCCCCGAGGATCTCACCCATCTGGGTTGGGATGACCGAAAATTCAAGGAGTAAGTCCATATTAGCTTCTGCCGAGCAAGTTCCATCATCATCTTTTATTATTCTTCTAAGTATCCTTTTCTTTCTTGTTCGCAGATATCGTGCTGACGATTATCCCGGTCGAGCAAGTGTTGTACATCAGTACGCTTGCTCGAAGACTCCCGTTAACATAAGGGAGATTCCTGGCGAACATGTTCGCAAGGCGACGGAGTTGGTCGCCCGAGCCTGGACGCGTCCCTTGGACAAAGCCATCCTTCAACAGGGGCTAGTGGACAATCTCCACCTCTCAATGATGCTCGTCGCCAACGGCCTCGTCACAGCCTAAAGGGCAATTGCCCAAGTTGCCGAGCAAGAAGAGTTTGCTCGTCATTATGCGAGTACTGCTCGGCAGCTTACGGAAGAGAAAGATGGCTTGGTCGGCCAATACGAGGCTAAAATTGCTCGCCTCAACAACCAGATCAATGTTTACATTGATGCTGAGCACAAGCGTCTTGAAGAAATTCAAAGCCTGTTGATTAGGCGTGAAATTGTTATGTTTTGGTGCCCAATTTACTCATGTTTTGAGTGTTTTTGATGAGTGCTTGGAGTCAAATGAGTATCATTTTTATAAAATTATTAATTTGTCTCTTTGGTTTTCATAGATGGATATAGGGCGAAAATAGGAGTTCGTAGGACTTTGAATCGGTCAAAACGGACTCCCGGTTGAGGAGATATGAAGATTTTACGAACGAGTGCACAGCAGCCAGCGCTCGAGCGTTTTGCTCGAGCGACCAAAAACTTACAGAACAGTTTCAGCGCTCGAGCGAATCACTCGAGCGGAACTGCTCGAGCGTTTTGCTCGAGCAACCACGTATTTTTGCCTCCGGATGCGTATTTTCGGCCCATTAACTCCCGTTTCGACCCGGTGCCTATATATACCTCTTCCAAACACGTTTTGAAGGATCCCCAACTTTTAGAAATCACTTTAGACTTAATTTTTAGAGAGAGGAAGAGGAGAAGAACGAGCAAGCTTTACTTTTACGTTGTTGAGGTTTTTCATACGAATTCTTAGTTTTCTTTTCGTTTCTTAGTTTCTTTTCATTAGCTTGATTACTTTAAACGTTTTAAACTTCATTTTAGTTAATTAAATTTCAGTTCTTAGAATTATTTTATTTTAAAACCCTAGTTCATGTTTCTTATTTTCTTCGTTCAATTCATTATGTTTTTGTTCGTTGTTTCTTCTATTGCTTTTATTTTTGTTATAACCATGTCAGGCTAAAACCCTTGCATGCTTAGGTTAGGATGAACTCGTAGAAGTAGGATGTGGGTACGTAATTAGAGTAACTTGTGACGTTAGTTTTAATTCTCTTAATTAATGAATTCTTATAATTAATCTGAACTTTACCTTTGAATTTAGTACGAAAGTGTTAGAGAGAGGACGACCGCATCACTCAATAACAATTAGTAGTCTTAACGAGAGGGTTTAGAAAAGGTTAATTCATCTACCGGTTTAGCGAAGGAGGACGACCGCATCACCTTAGTTAAATTAGGGTCTCATTAATTAAGCACAATTCATTAACTTGTTAGTGGATTAGTGAAGTCGATTGCTAGGATAAAGTATTAGGGTAAGAAATCTTGAGCTTTCATTCTATGATCTTTTACTTAGGTTAATTCTTGTTTGTCACGATTACTTTGATTATGTACCTGCTCCGTTAGTATACGTAGGGATTCCTATCCTGAGCATCACCATCTCATACTTGCATATACACCTTAGATACTTAGTTTAATTTTCCTTTTGCATTCGTAGGATAATTTAGTTAGCTTAATTAATCTTTTCAAAAAATCCAAAAACAATACACTCATATTAACTACGACGCGTAGATCTTCAGGGATCTATTCGCATATACACTATCCCGTGGGTTCGATAATACTTGGCCATTATACTTACTCTTACTACAGTGAACCCGTACTCTTGCGGGGTAGCTACTAGTAGAAGCTAGTGTAGTCGCTTTAAGTCAATGGCGCCGTTGCCGGGGATGGCGTTATATGCTCTTTGAATAGGACTTGTAGATAGCTTAGTAGTTAGTAGTGAGTGATTTAATTTCTGTTTTTATTTTTATTTTTTTTATTCAATCGGCAGTTGCATTTTGATCCTTCTGCTAGTGTGTCAGGTTTATGAGAACACGCTCACAAGGCAATACGAGCGAAGAGAGAATACCGTTAGACCCTGAGACAATAGCTAGAAGGAACCGAGTCTTCTTGAGAAGAATGAACGCAGCCGACTTAGTGAAGGGACCAATGGATATCAATAATGAGTTGGACGATGCTGCCAACGATTTCAATCAGGCAGTAGACCGAGTTGAAGGCACTGGGGTTAGTGGTAGCCAGAATCAAATTCCATTAGGGGATAGCCAGAGCCTAAACCCGGGTACACAAAACGTAGGGAACCCAGCTCAGAACCTTGTCCATAATCCTCATAACCAAAACCCACCACCACCCCAACAAGTACCAGTACCTGCTGCTATTCCTCAGCCTGTGCCCCAGAACGCAGATCAGAATATGGCAATTCGGGGCAGGTTCGCGGCACAACCACAACGGTACTACGATGGAGTGGCTTTGCCTCCGGTTGAGGCGAACAACTTCTCGATTTCCCCGGGGATTTTAAAGTTGCTTACCGAGAATCAGTTCAAAGGGGTGATCGGGAAGGAGAATCCTCATACACATCTGAGGAGCTTTCTCATGATAGCCTCAAAACATTGACTTGAAGCGACTACACTAGCTTCTACTAGTAGCTACCCCGCAAGAGTACGGGTTCACTGTAGTAAGAGTAAGTATAATGGCCAAGTATTATCGAACCCACGGGATAGTGTATATGCGAATAGATCCCTGAAGATCTACGCGTCGTAGTTAATATGAGTGTATTGTTTTTGGATTTTTTGAAAAGATTAATTAAGCTAACTAAATTATCCTACGAATGCAAAAGGAAAATTAAACTAAGTATCTAAGGTGTATATGCAAGTATGAGATGGTGATGCTCAGGATAGGAATCCCTACGTATACTAACGGAGCAGGTACATAATCAAAGTAATCGTGACAAACAAGAATTAACCTAAGTAAAAGATCATAGAATGAAAGCTCAAGATTTCTTACCCTAATACTTTATCCTAGCAATCGACTTCACTAATCCACTAACAAGTTAATGAATTGTGCTTAATTAATGAGACCCTAATTTAACTAAGGTGATGCAGTCGTCCTCCTTCGCTAAACCGGTAGATGAATTAACCTTTTCTAAACCCTCTCGTTAAGACTACTAATTGTTATTGAGTGATGCGGTCGTCCTCTCTCTAACACTTTCGTACTAAATTCAAAGGTAAAGTTCAGATTAATTATAAGAATTCATTAATTAAGAGAATTAAAACTAACGTCACAAGTTACTCTAATTACGTACCCACATCCTACTTCTACGAGTTCATCCTAACCTAAGCATGCAAGGGTTTTAGCCGGACATGGTTATAACAAAAATAAAAGCAATAGAAGAAACAACGAACAAAAACATAATGAATTGAACGAAGAAAATAAGAAACATGAACTAGGGTTTTAAAATAAAATAATTCTAAGAACTGAAATTTAATTAACTAAAACGAAGTTTAAAACGTTTAAAGTAATCAAGCTAATGAAAAGAAACTAAGAAACGAAAAGAAAACTAAGAATTCGTATGAAAAACCTCAACAACGTAAAAGTAAAGCTTGCTCGTTCTTCTCCTCTTCCTCTCTCTAAAAATTAAGTCTAAAGTGATTTCTAAAAGTTGGGGATCCTTCAAAACGTGTTTGGAAGAGGTATATATAGGCACCGGGTCGAAACGGGAGTTAATGGGCCGAAAATACGCATCCGGAGGCGAAAATACGTGGTTGCTCGAGCAAAACGCTCGAGCAGTTCCGCTCGAGTGATTCGCTCGAGCGCTGAAACTGTTCTGTAAGTTTTTGGTCGCTCGAGCAAAACGCTCGAGCGCTGGCTGCTGTGCACTCGTTCGTAAAATCTTCATATCTCCTCAACCGGGAGTCCGTTTTGACCGATTCAAAGTCCTACGAACTCCTCTTTTCGCCCTCTATCCATCTATGAAAACCAAAGAGACAAATTAATAATTTTATAAAAATGATACTCATTTGACTCCAAGCACTCATCGAAAACACTCAAAACATGAGTAAATTGGGCACCAAAACATAACAATTTCACGCCTAATCAACCCCCCCAAACTTACCATGTTGCTTGTCCTCAAGCAACGAAATAATAAGTCAAGTGAAATTGTTAGGAATGAGTCAAAGAATCAAATCATGCAAGCAAATGAACTCGAGCTTTAAAGATAAATCACAAGTATACTCACTCACTTTCCTTCATCATACTCATGCAACAACAACAAGAAACACCAAGATCAAGCATGAATGTGCACTCAACGATGTGTTTCACTCCCTCACAAGTGTATAACAATGATCAAGGGACTCACTCAAACAATCAATCACACATATTGGCAGCCATAGGCTTGTAAGTGCTCTTAACTTCGACCATACTCTAGAAATCAATGCCGAATCAAAAAGGACTTTTATCAAGGTTGTAATGTAGGCTCTTTGGACAGGTGGGATAACAATATAAGGTAAAGTGACTAAAGTGAATGGAGAATAGAAAATCAAACTTTGGCACTTCGAGATTAGGAACAGACTACTTCAAACATTTTCAATCAACACCCTTTCAACTCCATACTCTCAACACTTCAAATTTTTTTTTTCTCACTCTTTCACTTTTTTTTTTCAATCACTTTTGTTCTCTTTTTTTTTTTCGCACAAACACATGAGCTCATTTTTTTCTTTTTGCTCATTCTCAATTTTCTTTCTCTTTTTCCCACATCTCAAAACTTCATCACACCTTCTTCTCATATTCACTCAACAAACAACCTTTTCCTTTTTCAACTCAATTCACTCCCTTCATATTCACACTTTCCTATTCTCCACTCAAATTGGGACAAAAAGGCTTAGGAATTGGAATAGTGTTCATATGTGCTAGCAAATAAAATAGGCTTTAGGCTCAAAGGGGCTAACAAGGGATTCAATGTCATTGGTAAGGAATTTTTTTTTGGCTAAGTGACTCAATAAAAATAATGATGGCCTAAGATCACATTCGGCATATCAAACTAGACACAATCAAGAAGCAAGAGCACATGCAAGTTCTAGCATCCTCTAAGGTGACGATCCACTCACAAACGAAGAGATTAATTAATGCATCAAAATCTCATAAGGCACAACTCTCACGGCTTTCACATCCATGCTAGTCCTAGTGAATTCTCACTCTCATCACACAAGCACTCAAAAGAAAAATTCACAAGCATACAAGTTCTTTCTCAAATCAGCTCAAACTCAAACACTCACACAAAAGAATTTCTAACTCACCCTTACAACTCAACTCTACTCATCAAATCATACTCAAAGATAGCAACTAACAAGCATAAGGTGATTGATAGGCATAAAATATTGAGTAACAAAATAAATTAATAATAGCCCAAGGAGCATCTCAACAATCCAATAATCAATCAAACTCAACTCAAAGATAAGGGCGTGCATGCATGTGCAATGTAATCATAAAACAAATAAAAAACTCCACCCCCCCAAACTTCGACCTTGCTAGAGGTCTAAGTTTGGGGTTGTGGGTTACCTCAACCAAATAATTCAATTTCTCTCAATAGCTTTGCACATTCCCTTGTCTCAAGTTGGTTCCTTCAATCTCCACTTCTTTGATACCTTTACTCCTTTAGAGACAAGCCTACAAACAACTTACTCAAATACGAGGTTACACATACGACTCAACAACATCTTAGTAACATAAAAGGAAAATAACTAAAAAACACTCAAAAGCAAATAAAAATGGGTTGCCTCCCATTCAGCGCTATTTTTAAGGTCCTCATGCCGGACCAAGCTCAAAGGAGCTCATGGGACATCATACTCAAATTTACCTCCCTCACTCTCATAAGAGTGGTGTCTGAACTTCTTTCCTTGATGCCCCTCCATCATGAGCCCCTTTGCTCTCTTCTCATCCCCAAGTGTTATGGGTCTCAACTCCTTCTTCCCTCTATCTGGAGGAGTCTTACTAAACAATTTCTTGAGTTTGGACTTTTTCTTCTTAACTCCTCCTTTCCCTTCTAACTGGACCACGTCCACTTTCTTCACCTCTTCATCCTTCAACTTCTTCACTTTATCCCTATCAACATATTCAAGAACATAATGATCATGGGTTAAATTATCAAGTGAAGAATTATAAAATTCATGAATATGAGAAGAGTTAGGGATATGAGGTGTGTCTTCAACACTAGGATCAATTGCATCCATGCAATACAAGCTCTCATCCTTCTTCGGGTGCTTCATGGCTTCATATAGGGAGATCTTCACTTCTTGATCATCAACCTTCAATGTAATCTTCCCATTTGCCACGTCTAGCACCATCCCCGCCGTAGCTAAGAACGGTCTTCCCAAGATCAATGGAACGTGCTCATCTTCCTCCATCTCTAGCACTACAAAGTCGGCTGGAAAAATGTGATCTCCAACTCTCACTAGGACGTCTTCAACCACACCTTGAGGTCTAGTAATAGACCGATCGGCAAGTTGAAGCGTCATCATTGTGGGTTGAAGTTCACCACCTTCCAACTTCTTGAAAAGCGACAGGGGCATGAGATTGATGCTTGCTCCAAGGTCGCACAACGCTCCCTTCTTGATCCCGTTCCCAATATCACATAGGATGGTGAAGCTCCCGGGATCCTTCAGCTTTGGTGGAAGCGCCTTGTGCACTAGTGCACTTACTTCGTGGTTCAACTGCACCAACTTCGGCTCATCCACTCGCCGCCTTTTCGCGATCAAATCCTTCAGAAACTTTGCATAATGCGGCATCTGTTCCAAAGCATCATAAAAAAGAATGTTAATGTGAAGTTGTTTAAAAACATCAAGAAATTTTGCAAATTTTTCATCAAGCTTCTTTTTCATGAAGCGCTGTGGATACGGGACGGGTATCACAGATTTGGGTACCCCCCACTCATCTCTTTCTGTTTCTTTCACTTTATCCCTTGCTTCCTTTGCCTTTTTCCACTTAGGAACTCTCTCAACCTCCTCAAGGTCTTTGTCTTGATGGGACTCATCCATATCTTCATGCTTCTCAATCCCTTCACTTTCAATCCCCTTCTCAACTTCTTCTTTGAGCGTCTCAGAATTAGCAGGCATCTGAGGACCTTCATAGTTGGTTCCACTTCAGCCTGTCCAAAGAGCTGAAGGACAATGAAGCCCTGCTCAAGGATAAGGAGGCCTTGCTCGGCGAGGGGGAGAAGAAGCTGTCCGCAGCTGAACAAGAAAACGCCGAACTGAAAGCAGAAATTGCTCGTCTTCGGGAGACAGAAGCCAACCTCTTTATGCGCGAGCAACTTGAAGAGGAAGTTCAGGCTCGAACTGCTCCCATTTCCAACCTTGGATATATCTGCGCCTATGCGGACAGCATCCGCACGGCCGATGCTTATGACTTCAAGGATCTGGTGGAGGAAATGAGCAAGGACTTGAATGAATTCATGGAGAACTATCCACCGCCGAACAATATTAAAATTCAGTTAGCGGATTTGGCTGTGCTAGGGGTTAAACTTGACAAACTTGACCCCAGTATTGCCATCACTCATCCTCCTCCTCCAGTTGATGAAGGCGAACAAGAGGAAGATGTGGCCGTAGCTGACGAGCAAAATGCTAAAGAGGCGGAGGATAAGGCTGCCGAAGATCTAGCCCGAGATATGATCGTTGAACCTCCCGCCGAGCAGGCTCAAGATCCTCCCCCCGCCGAGCAACAATAGTTCTTAGGACTTAGCTTTTTCGTCTTCTTTTGTAATAGTTGTTCGTTCCTTTTTTGTAGTACTTGTAATGGCTACTTTCAGCTTGTACTATCTTTTGGGCTTAAAGCCTTTAATTCAATGAATGTCTTTCTTTTGTTCGCTCATCTTCTTATATGTTAATTGCCTTTACATTTTCATGAAATGCTTTTGCAATTATAACATATTGTATTGGGCTTTGTTCGCTTTTTGAACTTTGCCTTTGATGGAATAGGGTTTAGCCTTAGGTTCTGCTCATCTTAAAAGACGAACAACCTTTGAATGGCTTTGGTCCTTGAATGGACTGGTACCTCGAGCTTTGGACTTTTCTTTTGTTGACGAACAACTACTGTATTTACATTTTGAACAAATTACAAGTGTTATAAGATTGTTCATCACTAACATATACAATATGACGAACAACTTTGAACACAAACTAAAAACTTGCTCGCTTATAAATTTTTGCCGAGCAACTCTATTAAAAAATAAAAGACGCAGCACCAGACTATACAATGTGCCGAGCAACTTTTTAATCTATACTTAGCCAAATTTTCAAAAAATTATGCAAGTTTTTGATCCATTCCATTTGCTTGATTCACTTCATTCGCCATACTTGCCCCCAAGATAATTGTTCGCCCATTCATTGATAGTACTTCTTGAGATGTACGACATTCCAAGAGTATGAGGCCGGCTTGCCTTCCATATCTTCGAGATCGTATACGCCATTTACGAATTTTTCCGTTATACGATATGGGCCCTCCCAAGTTGGTCCCAGTACTCCTGAAGGTTGGGCGAGCAGTTTTCTTAGAACCAAATCTCCAACTCTGAATTCCCAAACTTTTACACGGGAATTATAATAACGTTCCGCTCTTTGCTTGTATGTTGCATTTTTTAACTCAGCATTGAGTCTTTTTTCTTCGAGCAAATCCATTTCAGCACTTAGAGCAGAATTGTTTGCTTGTTCATCAAAGTTGGTCGTCCTAATCGTGCTGGTCCTTAACTCAATAGGTATTACTGCTTCTGTTCCGAAAGCCATAGCAAAGGGTGTTTCTCCGGTGCTAGACCTGGGAGAAACTCTGTATGTCCACAAGACTTCCGGGAGTTCGATAGACCAACCACTTTTGCTCTCCGCCAGTCTTACTTTTAATGTATGCTTGATTATCTTGTTCACAGCTTCAACTTGTCCATTTGACTGGGGATGATAAGGTGTGGAGTAATGCTTTTTGATCCCCCACTTCGCACAGAATTCTCTCAACTCTTGTCCATCAAACTGTGGACCATTGTCTGTCACAATTGCCTGTGGAACTCCAAAACGACAGACAATGTTCTTCCAAATAAAGTTGATCATCTTTTGTTGCGTGATGTTCACCATGGCCTCTGCTTCTGCCCATTTAGTGTAATAATCGACTGCCACAACGGCAAATCGAACATTTCCGACTCCAGCCGGGAAAGGACCAATGATGTCCATCCCCCATCTTGCAAAAGGCCATGGGCTGTAAACTGACACGAGCTCTTGGGCCGGGGTATGAATGTTCGGGGCAAAAATCTGACACTGATGGCAAGTTTTTGCTTTCTTGATTGCATCCTGACGTAATGTCGGCCAATAATATCCTTGCTTGATGGTTTTGTACGCCAAGGCTTGCCCCCCAGTGTGATTTCCACATACTCCGGCGTGAATTTCTTCGAGGACTGCTCGTCCTTGCCCCCTAGGCAAACACTTAAGAAGTGGGACTGATATTCCCCTTTTGTAAAGCTGTTCTCCCACCAGAGTATATCTGGCGGCTCGCTTCACTAGCTTGGCAGCTTCAAAAGGGTTGTTTGGTTTTTCCCCATTTCTCAAGTATTTGACTATATTTGTTCTCCAGTCGTCCTCATCGGCAGTTTGATCATCAAATTGGTTGACATTATAGCTTACCGTTGATGGATCATTCATCTTTGTAATTATAATGTCTGCCAACTCTGCTGGCCCTTCACTTGTTGCTAGTCGGGCCAGAGCATCTGCCTGAGTGTTGCTTGTCCGTGGGATTTGTTCGATGAAGACTTGATCTAACATGGACATAAGGTGAGCAACAATCTATTGATAGCCAATCATATGATCATCTTTCGCCTCGTATTCACCTCGGACTTGGTTCACAATCAGTTGTGAGTCTCCGAAGATTTGTAACCGTCTAACACCTACGGCAAGGGATAGGTGAAGACCAGCAATGAGAGCTTCATACTCTGCTTCGTTGTTGGTTGCCATAAAACCGAATTTGATTGCCGAGGTGAACACTTGTCTTTCAGGGCTAATTAGTACCACTCCTGCACTTGACGCCACATTTGTCGAGGATCCATCAACATAGAGATGCCAGGGGTGATCTAGTCCTCTCGTCGGATCTGGTGGGAAAGTTAGTTCGACTATAAAGTCGGCTAATGCTTGCCCTTTGATCGCTGTTCGAGGAGCATAGGTCACCCCAAATTGGCTAATCTCTAGTGACCATTTTAATAGACGACCAACTGTGTCGGGGCGATGGAGGATTTGTCTGAGCGGGAAAGTTGTTAGTACTTCGACTTGATGATCGAAAAAGTATGGTCTTAACTTTCGCACACTCATGACCAGGGCATACGCCAGCTTCTCAGTTGGGGAGTATTTGATCTCTGCTTCATGCAAGACTTGGCTGACGTAGTATATAGGTTGGTGGAATTTGCCGTCTTCGCGCACCAGAACAGAGCTGATGGCAACTTCTGATGCGGCTAAGTATAGGAATAACTTCTCTCCTGGGACTGGTTTTGATAGGATTTTAACATCTCCCAGGTAGTCTTTGAGTTGATCAAAGGCCCTTTGACAGTTGTTAGTCCATGAGAAGCTTCCTTTTTTGATGGCCTCAAAGAATGGACGGCATTTGTCCCCCGATCTGGATATGAACCGATTCAAAGCTGCTAGGCATCCTGTGAGCCTTTGCACCTCTTTTACTGATCGTAGAGGTTGCATATCCATAATGGCTTTAACTTTTGCTGGGTTGGCCTCAATTCCCCGCTGGCTAACAAGATGTCCCAAGAATTTCCCCGAATGGACACCAAAGCTGCTCTTCTTCGGATTTAGCTTCATGTTATAATGCCGAAGAATCTCGAACACTTGGGTCAAATGCTGGAGATGATCTCCTCTCTTGGGGCTTTTGACCACGATGTCGTCTACATAGACTTCCACCTTGTCTCCGATTTGTTGGTCAAACATCTTGTTCACCAGCTTTTGATAAGTTGCCCCGACATTAATGAGGCCGAAGGGCATTCTCTTCCAGCACATCAAGTTTTTGTTAGTGTAAAAAGCTGTGCTTTCTTGATCGCCAGGATGCATTGGGATTTGATGATACCCTGCAAAAGCATCCATGAATGTTAGCATTTCGTGACCCGCAGTGCTGTCCACCAATTGATCGATGTGCGGGAGAGGAAAGTTGTCCTTTGGGCATGCTGCATTCAGATCTGTAAAGTCTATGCATAGCCTCCAGGTTCCGTTTGGCTTCCTCACCAGCACAGGGTTTGCTACCCATTGTGGACAAAGTGCTTGACGGATCAGATCGTTGTCTAACAACTTTTTAACTTCTTCATTCAACGCTTGATATTTGTCCGGGCCGTACTTCCTTCATTTTTGATGGACTGGCCTCTTGGCTTGATTAATGTTGAGCCTGTGGCATGCATGCTTTGGATCTATCCCCACCATGTCTGCATGAGACCATGCAAAAACATCTAGATTCTTGAGGAGGAATTCTTTCATCCGTGATCTGTATGGCTTAGGGAGCTCAGATCCTATGTAAAGCTCAAGATCCTCGTTGTCAGGGTTAACTCTGAACGCCTCTAGTTCTTCGACTGGAGTTGCTCGTCGTTTTTGTCCTTTCCAACGGGGATCAAGTATTGGCCCCTCAAGATTTGTATCATTTTCGATGTCCATGGGCTCTGCCCCCAGGCGGGGATCTAGATCATTCGTCGGCTCTGATCCGTTGTTGTTAGCCAGTACCCGGCCCTCCAAGTTACTTGATGAAGGTTGCTCGTCACCACCACTTCTTTGTTCGTCAGCTGGAAGTTCCTCAATGGTGGTGGTGAGTTGATCGTCCAACACTTGCTCGTCCAAGTGTTGTTCGTCAGTATCCATGTGGTCGTCCATGTCCATCATGTTCTCCAGTACTGACGGCTCATCGTCAGGATAGCTTGTGGTAGCCTCCATCATGGACACTTGAGTAAACTTTGCTTTTAATTGTAGGAGACACTCCCGAGCTCTTCTTTGGTCTCCTCTCACTGTGCCTGTCCCACTTGCTGTTGAAAATTTTATACAATAGTGGTAAGTGGAACATGCAGCTTTGAATTCATTTAAAAAGGGGCGACCAAGAAACCCGTTGTAAGTTGATTCCTGGTCTACGACAAAAAAATC
Source organism: Ballota nigra (assembly GCA_947034835.1). Lineage (NCBI taxonomy): Eukaryota > Viridiplantae > Streptophyta > Magnoliopsida > Lamiales > Lamiaceae > Ballota > Ballota nigra. Next base: position 31,187,622 of record OX344730.1, read on the forward strand.
AACCATTCGTGTAATATTCTTTTCGGGTTCATTGGCCGTTACAAGTTGTACAGATAGTCTAATTTCCCCTACTGGAGTGGTTACAGCATTTCCGAAGCCTACAATTCTATGAGTTGTACTTTGAATGTAGCCCGAACAATCTTCCAGTTGGTCGAGCGTCTTCTTGAATATGATGTTGGTATAGGCTCCGGTGTCCACCAAAAGTCTGTGGACTCTTGTTCCCATAATTTTGACACAGACTACGAGCGCATCGTTATGTGGGGTCGAGATTCCTTCCAAATCTTCTTCGGTAAAGGTCAACTTTTCCATTTGCATGATGGTTGGTTTGGTCCCCATTTCCTGAACTTGGCCCATAGCTCGTAACTCTGCCTTCTTCTTTCTGTTCGACATTGGTGGACGTCCATCAGAACAACCTCCGGCAGAGCCGGAAGGCTCCATCATGAAAATATCCTCCAATGGGCGTGCAGCTGCAGCGGGAACTGGTCGTCCGGGGCGATTATTCCGTTGAGGCTGTTCGTCGCTTTCTTTCCCCGGGCTGCTCTCCCGGCCTCTTTTGCCGGGCTGTCTATTAACAAATTCGGAGAGCTTTCCCTCCTCATAAAATCGCCAGAGTTGCTTGAGCAAATCTCTACACTCACTTGTAAAGTGCCCCACGCTTTGATGGTAGGCACAGTACTTGTTGGGGTTGAGTTTGCCAGTGTCCTGACGGATTCTTCGCGGAGGGAAGAGCAACTCCTTGCCTTTTACATTATCATAAACAGTGTCAACTGACACTGTTAGCACCTGGTTGAGCTTTTCTTTTAATTCTGTCCCTTCGTTGAATGCTTTCATGTTCTTCGGGACTCTGTATCCTGTTCCACCAGGCTTTTTGTTGTTCTCCTTGGGGTCTACTTTGTTCTCCCCCAAGTTTGCTTCTAGGGCCTCATGCATGGAAACGAACACGCTGGCCTGATTTCTGAACTCGGCGTAATTCTTTGGGCACTTCAGACGTACCTCTTTCCATAGTTCTGACCCTTTTTTCAGTCCTGCCATAACAGCGACAATTTTAGTGTCCTCGCTGACCGGTTCTCCTTCCAACAACACTTTATCGAATCTTTCCATGAATGCTCTGTCAGATTCGTCGTCATTTTGTCTTAAATCTGACAGTCGATGTTTCTGGGAAAGATACGAGCCAGCTGTTGAAAAGTGTGAAAGAAACTCCCGACTCAGTTGGGCAAATGAGTTGATTGATGTCGGTGGCATTGCTGAAAACCATTTGTGAACCCGGTTGCCCAACGTCAATGGAAAGTTCCGGCACTGGGTGGCGTCGCTGGCCCCCACGGAAACCATGTGGTCCGTATATTTGGTAAGGTGGACTCGGGGGTCTGCCAGGCCTTCATACTGGATGCTTGCCGGAAACTGAATCTTCTTTTGAATTGGGGCTTTTAAAATGTGAGGGGCTAATGGGGATAATGGCATGCTGGTCGTCCCCATACCTCTCTGTTGGTCCAATTGCCCCTGCATGCTTTCCACTGCCTTTCTTAAACTGGCCAACTCATCCAAAGGTGCCCCCTGACTTGGAGGCTGTTCGGCGAACAAAGGCGCATGCCTTTCTATTCGTCGCAGTCCCTCACTCGGAGTGGGCTCCTCCTGGAGTTGCTTCCTAGGGTTGTTCGCCGCATTCGGCCCTAGGCGTCTGAAGGCGGACTGAGATAATCTTTCATGTACTGATGGGCGAGGCTGTTCAATAGTTGTTCGCCCATCACCTGCTCTCTGGCGAGCAGCTTCCATGACATGTTGTGGTTGACCAAGTCTGTCCTGGGCACTGGAACGAGTAGTCCCATGGCTTGACAAAGTTGTTCGCCCACGGGCAGACTCAGCCTGTTCTTCTCTTAGGTCAGCCATTTTGGCCTTGCCCTTGTCCCGCCTAACTTGAGCGCTGTTCACCTCATGTTGTTCGCCCCTAACAGTTTTAGCCCTCACAACTTCCAGAGACTTATCCCTAGGCCTTGCTTGGGAAGGTCTAGCTTGTTCCTGTTGTTTCTGGAGGGCTTGGAGAGCTGCTATGGTCTTAGCCAACTCGTTAGGGTTGTTCGCCAGAGCCTCCATTTCAGACGGGAGGTTATGTGTTATGGCTGTATGCTGTGATCTGTTCGCGTGCTTAGGATCACGGTCTTGATGGTCTGCTGTCGAGGCCCGAGTAGGAGATGCTCTCCTTGACAGGCGTGATCCTTGTGTTTGCTTGGATTGAGGCATCCTAATGTTGGATTTGTTTCTTAATCTCTGAATCTTCAAATTGTTATTGAAGAACACCAAGAACACCAAGAACACTTTTGCTTGTATCTTCAAGAATTTCTTGAGGATTTCTTTGAATCTTCAAGTTTCAGACTCGAAGTTCTTGAGCAATCACACTGAATCGGAGGTTCGGACCCTTCTTCTAGCGCCAAATTATTGATGAACGTATTTAATCAGATGGATTAATGGCTGTTTAAATCTGTGTTACGTCACCAATCAATACGTGTGATTGATTACCACCGTAATTGGTAAATCGAGGTGTGAATTTATCGAATTAGTAAATTCAGTAGTCGAAATTGAACTGATTTCGTATGTGTGGGCGTTTTAGGTGTATTTGTGTGTGTTTTGGAATTGTTTATGCATTTGAACTTTTTTGAACCTTTTGAACTTGTATTTCACAGCTGGAGAACAACTATTTATAGAGACTAGCAAGCATGAGGTGTCCAAGACTCTTGGTCTCCCTAGCCTGCATGCTTGACATGTGTCCCTTTGATCTTATCTAAGCTGAATCTTAGCTACAAAGTCTTCTTTGGTCTTATCTCGGACTCATTGTTGTTCGCCTAGGTCGGCTTGATTGATCTTGCTGATTCTCCAACTGAAAGTTGTTCGCCTCTTGAGGTTGTGCTTTGGAAGTTGTTCGCCTTATGGCTTTGTTCAGCTTGGCTTTGGGATCTTTGTCCTTTGTTCACTTGTACACACTTCCTTGGCTGTTTGTTGTATCATAGTTTGACCAAGTTGTTCGTCATTGATGACTTCACAGTTGGCTCATTCTTGGTCTCGGGTCTTAATACCTGTTCGCCCATTAGTTGTTCGTCGGGGGAGTTGTTCGTCACTTTATACACCTCTCAGATTGGTAGATGCACCCCAACTTGATTTTCTTTGTTGATCACCCTTGATTTGAGGTTGGCTCTTCATAATCCTTGATGTAGCTTTAATCCTTGTTCGTTATTTATTATAATTGTTCGCCTATCAACACTAACAACTAACAACTAACAACTAACATTACCGATAAAAAAAAAGAGCATAACTTATATACAAAAAGTTTAAATCAATTATCCCAAACACAAATAAACATATAATTTAAGTATAAAATTTCTTTAATTTAAAATAAAAATGAGATATAATTTTCAATTCATAATATAAATTACACAAAATATTTATATAAAACGATAATCATACATATAATCTTAAGAATGTCATTGTAATATGATATTCATGAGTTTTGTAACAGGCATAAAATAGTGCAAGACATTCTACTTTCACTACTACTTTCTATTAAATTAGTGCACTTGTTTTCAGTGGAATGATGTACTAAAATAATCCTCAAATCTATGATGAATATCTTAAAAAATTGAAATCACACATGGAAAAAAAAATTTGGATAAATGATTTTTATATTTCTAATGAATATCTTGAATTTTATCTTAAAATTTTTAAATGTCTCCAAAAGTTTTATAATGTCTTCAAATCCTTGAAAAATATATTGGAATATCTTTCAATCAATATAAATCCTTAATAAAAGTTTTAATGTATAAATACATATATCTTAAAATACATATCCAAATAAAATTTGGGTTTATTAGGACTAATTGTGCCTAAATTCGTAACTCTTAGAAATTCCAGTCTTCAAATTGACAGCCCCAAACTCGGAGAAGCGATGGGTTTTGGCGAGGCGGCGAGCGGAGCCAGAAAAGGTGGAGGAGCCATTAATGGCAACAAAATTGGATTAAGATTATGATGAACAATAATGAGGAGAGAGGGATGCAAGAAAATAACGAATAGTAATTGTGAAGAACTAAATTCGACCATCCCAGATTTCTAAATACCTGGATTTTATTTTGTGGTGGCCCGATCTATTTTAACCCGATCCGAGACCCGCCCGAAATAATTAAGTCCATCAATTATAATAAAAAAATATTAAAAAATACTGACGTGGCACATAATAAAAAAATAAAAATAAAATTAATACTCAGGTAGGAGGTTACCGGATAGGTAACCCGCACTACCAGGTCAAAGGACCAATTTTTCAAAAAAAAAAAATCTAAACTTGCGGGACTAATTTTAAAACGTGTATTCATCCTGAACCAAATTCAAAATTGGATCAAGTTACTGGACTTATAAATATATAATCCCCAAATTTAAATAAAACTTTAGTGAGGCGAATTATGCGACGATTTGTGCCACCAATAAACTTGTATTCATACTAAATAGGAGAAATTCTTTTATTTCGAAATACTTTAAATATAATAAAATATGATTATTCTCCAAAAAAATTACACGCGACTCTATTATGCGCTAAAAAGAAGAAGGAAAAACAGTAATAATGTAACGCTCCGAATCCAAAATACATAAAATATCTCAGATTCGAGGTGCCACTTGTGACTAAAATCCGAACTATAAAATTTTGGATACTAAAAAGGGATAATAAAATGAAAGATGAGTTTTATGCGGCGGAAGAAATGAATAGAATAATTTTAATAAGTATCTCACACACATATATGTGTATATAAAGCTTAGTATTAACAGTAACATTTTATTTAAGCGGGGAACTCCGTGTCGTCTCTATTACTGTCCTTGCTCCACGAATTCATAATCTGCAAGGGTTGTAAAAAGGGGGCGTGAGATTTGAATTCTCACGTATGGGTGATTTGCAACGTCATGGGATTGGTAAATCCGAAGTATATTAAATTGTACTAATTGATAAAGTATTTAATTCATTTAATCAATTCCACATGTTAACAAGAATAACACATATCACATAAGTAACAAGTTCACGTAATAATTAATTGGGCATAACAGGTTTCACATCATAAAATTGATACATCACAAGTTGATTCACATTGAAGGGCAAATCCCAAAATCGTTTTCACGTATCGGCCCAATCTGCCAAAATCATTTTTCACATATTGTAAATCTCTCTCAAATCCTTTCTCATATTCAATTCTAACTTATTAATGACCTTGCCCGAAACTCTACTGAGCACCTTATCCGGAGGACAAACTTTATTAATGACCTTGCCCGGAACTCTACTGAGCATCTTATCCTGAGGACAAACTTTATTAATGACCTTGCCCGGAACTCTACTGAGCATCTTATCCGGAGGACAAACTTTATTAATGACCTTGCCCGGAACTCTACTGAGCATCTTATCCGGAGGACAAACTTTATTAATGACCTTGCCCGGAACTCTACTGAGCATCTTATCCGGAGGACAAACTTTATTAATGACCTTGCCCGGGACTCTAATGAGCACCTTATCCGGAGGCCGGGTTTATTATTAATCAATAGCTTTCCTCTTCCTCATAAGCTGACATTTCACAAAGTGGGGAGAAATCACATAATTCATACTTAAACAGATTCATGCTCACAAAATGCCCTTATATCATGCAATCGTCATCAGTTCATATAATCAACAAACACAAACCATCCATATAAGGTATATATAATTATATCACATAATTCAAACAGTTATATAATAGGGTGTACATTTATGTTGGATTAGTTATTTTAGTTTGATTTAGTAGAGTTCAGAGTATACCATCACAACGTATTATGAGCAGATCAATCAACAGATCATCACCCACCTTTTAACTTTATAGCTAAGTTAAAGCTGTCTTGAAATTCCTTTGAAAGATAACTCGCGTTGTAGAGACGTCCCGAGAGTCATATACAAACAGAATGTTGGATCCCTCGTGCGTATTCCGATTAGCACAGAATCCTAGTACGAAACCATTTGATTAAAAGTTGACCTTTGAATTAATAGAAAAACTTGAGAGTTTGTGTTACGCGGATCGAGGAGGTCGTTATCTTATAGACTTACTTAAAAACACACACTATCTTGGTAAATACACCGCTTCTAAAAGGTTGGTGTATTGGGGGTGTGTACTTACTAATTTCCTTGTTGTATGACCATTTCGATCTTTATAAAATAATCTCTTAATATCTTAGCCTTTTATAACTAAAAGCTTTTATAACTTAAAAAGTATAACTATATAATTTTTCTTGAAAATAATTAAAAGAAAAGAAATTTATTTAAATAATATTAATATAATAAAAGATAGGTTTTTCTTTCTAACATTTCTATTTCTTATTTTAAAAGAACTCTTGAATATAATTTATATTTTTATGAATAAAACCCATTTATTAAACTTATTAATAAGCTTTGACTTGAAGAAGTTTTTATTATAAAACTAAAATAATATATAAATATATTCTTCTTTCCTTAATATAAATAATACTTCCAAAGTTGATTAGTGACACTTTCTAAACAAAAGAATAATACTATTTTCCAAAATAGCTCTTTTCATTTGCCTACTATATTTTGGATATAAATTGACTTATCTTTTGGTTCCTTTTTCTAAACATGAGTAATATGACAATTCTTAAAACTCACACCAATCTCATTTCTTCAGCTAAAACACAACCATAACACTAACCATCTAATTCATCACAACAGGCAGTTAATTCAATAATACTAATCCATCAATTCAGTAATATCATCCAACCAAAACAATAATACTAAACAACTATATCAACAATACTAAACCATAAATCCAATGATACTAATAGTTCGTCCAATAACACCAGTAGGAATTTCACAACAAAAGTCCATTTACAACTCTCCAATCCAACATCAGGGAAATCTAAAACTGTTCAATTCTAAAACTGTTCAATTCCGATTCCAACTAGGACGAGAAATAGAGAGAAGTTTAGCAATTTTTACGAGTCCCGGTTTGGTTCGTGGTGGTAAACGGGCAGCAGTACGACATAGTGCTCAACGGGCTCTTCATCGGAACGGTAGAGAGGGCTACGGGCCTCGATTAAATGCGAAAAGAATAAAACTGAGATTAAACGAACGGTTGAATCGAAAGGAAATTCAATGATTGAAATTGAAATCGAAAAGGGATCGGAGAAACAAGGAGAAATTGAGACTCACTCAAGGGGAGGGCAAATCGGCCCAATCGGAACATGAGAGGAGGAGGGCGGCGGAGCACGGCGGCGCTCGGTTATGCATCTGGAACAGAGGCGACGGCAGTTGGGGCTTCGCGAGGAGGAAGACGTTGCGTCGGTGACGCTGGCTGAGGCGCGGCGGCGGCGCGCTGGTGGCGGTGACGCGATGGCGTCGCTCGCTACGGCGACGCTGGAAGGGAGTAGCGATGGCGGCGCTTCGCGGCGTCGTACGGCGGAGAAAGGGGAAGCGTTTGGCGGTTCGCGGCGGCAGAGTCGCTGGGCGACGGCTCAGGAGGCGGGACGGCGTCTGGGACACGGCGGTGCTCGGTCGTGATGGTGTCGAAGAAGGCGACGACGTCCGTCGATCGGTCGGGGGGCGCCAGGTGGTGGCCGGCGTGAAGAGAAGAGGGAGGAGGGGTCGTGTTTTGGTACTGAGAGAGAGAAGTGAAATTTGGGAATTTGAGGAGAGAGGATAGGGAATTCTGTGAGTGAATTTTGGAAACTGATTCCCTTCATGCGTAAGCTTTGAGAGGGATTTTATAGAAATATGATATTTAATTAATTTGGAATTAAAAGAAAGGAAGGGAATAATATGTGGGTAAGATTAATCTTTCAATTTAATTTAATTCAAAAAGCTAAGTAATTCATGTGGTTTAGGATTAACCCCCTTTAATTCGGATATTTTCGTTCCCAATTGATACGGTTTAGGGATCGTTTGGTTCACGAGTTTAATCTCGATTTGATAATTAATACAGTTTTCAAATTCAATTAATATTTTATTGTATTTTAATTATTCTCAGTAAATTATACGGATCGAAATCCTAATTTTTAATCTTTTAATATTTAATTTCTCGTAATCCCTTTTCCGTTTGAAAGATTCGATTCCTTTCTTCGAATTTAGGAATTTATAAAAGGGTATATATTTAAATTACACATTAGCACACAAAAATAATAAAATTAAAAGAAACAAGATAATAATATAAAATTATATAATTAAGGTTTCTAAGAAAATAAAAGGTACAAAACGGGACGAGGTATTACATCCTCACCCCCTTAACAGGAATTTTGTCCCCGAAATTCAGCTTCTAGGTATTGCTCGACTAAAACTCATATGTTCATCTTCAACTGGTTTTTACAAGTCAAACTTATTGAACTAACACCAACCAAAGTATTTCTCGAATTCTTAAAATATAAATCTTAACCGTACTATAGTCATAAACAATTCTTCATAAGTTAAAAACACAACTTACTTCTAAGTCTCTATTACAGGTTACAAGAACTAAAATACTCAAGTATTTTGTGATAGAAGAAAGGTGATAGACATTTTATGCATGGTATGTCTCGATGGTAAAACTAAGCGGTAGACAACATATCTAATCTTATCCAATATATTCAGCATTCCTATGCAGCAAGACTTTAACTTGCCTCTCTTTCCAAAAGTTAATTCCTTCGTCAGTGTAACCTTAAGAAACGCTTCCTTAATAGTCTCAACATGAAAATTAATCTCTAAAGATCTTGCGCCGTTTTAATCCTTCACATGGCTTGTGAAATAATTCTCTATGTACTTCTATCCACAAAGTTTTATAAGCGACACCAAAAGTACTGCCACTTGGTAATTATTTTCATAAGAAAATTTTCACTAATGTAAGGTGAGTATCTAAATCTTAGATTGGATAATTATGTTCATGTAGCTTTGGCAATTGTACACATAGGCAATGACCTACTCTTGTTGTATAAGAACACACCTTGCTCTAGGTTTTGGATGAATTGGTACTATATCTTACTCCACTTAAAATAATTTTGTCTAGCTACTTACTCTAATACTTCTGGTTCAAAAGGGGCGGTAAACCTTAGTGGGGAGGTTTGATTTTTTTTTTTAAAGATCCCCCATTAGTTAAAGCCAAAATAAACTTCTCGGTTTTCTTGGTCGACTAAGTTTTTTTGTCACCCTACCAGATCTAAGACTTAGAAGGTATTCTAGTTTTTAAACATGCAAACTTTTCTTCCTACTTAGTTGCAAATTTTTCTCTACTTCAAAGTCTACTATGTATCTCATAGATTAAAATCAATTGTCGTTTCTTTTTCAACTAAAATATTCCCATAACATATAAATGTTAATCTTAACACGTAAGACTAAGATCACATCTAGCTTACTCATTCCACTTTATCTTAAAAGGCTCTACTTAAGCTTAAAATCTTATGTTATCCCAAAAGAAAGTAACTATGTCCATGTTTCATATTCCTTCTTATGCATACAACTAGTTCGTTTTCAATAGCGTCTAGCTACTCAACTTAAGAACGTGTAGTTTGGTTTCTATTTGATGTTCATCCAAGTCTATCTCCAATCAATTCACTCGGTTTTAGGTTCTCATTGTATTCCTCAAAAGTTCACTTTCACTTAAGGTCTATTCTTCTATACTTCATATCCCCAAATTTTCTTAAATTCTTAGACACAAGGGAGTGAGATGCTCGATATATAAGCAGTTGATCCGAATACTTTGATCACAAGAATTATATGTCTAATTTTAAGGCATCGACACTAAGGATGTGGAAACTTGAAATTGCATTAAGGTACGTAGAGTATGGTAGAATCTTCTAGCTATTTTAGTTTTCGGAGTTAGGTCTCATTATTCCTACACATCTATTTCTTCATAAAGTTTTAAGGTCCTATAATACTTAGTACGTGACATTCACCCTATTGTCATTCTATTGGTAGTTCTAAAGAGAAAAGAATAATATTGTTATGTCGTATATGTATGAAAAATTATAAAAACAGAATCGAATTACGTAATCAACACAACGCTAGTACTGAGATACACGTGAGTATGTAGTTCACCGCAACGCACTGTGGTCACCAATGGTACAGTGATTACATTCGCACCATATAATAGAAACCAGTGATATGTCATAAAACGGTAATCAGATAAAATATAACAGTTAATATAGAGCAAGTAGCAATTTCATAACATATATATATCATATAGGGGTCTCGACTTCTATGGAGGTCAGTCTACTTACGTCATATCTGAAAAATAAGTTTTCTAGGTACCGAACTACTACTATCTTAGGTGGATTCTAACATCGAAAGGAAATTTCTAGTCAAAATTTTAGTTAAGCAGAAACATAAATTTTAAACATTCAAAGCATAAAAGTTCAAAACAGTCACATAATAGCATTTATGAAATTTATAAATTTAAATAAATATATACATTCATGCAATTCACTAATTATCCACATTTCAATAGGAATATAAACGATATTTTGTGGTTCTTTATACACCACGTAGGTGTTGTTTTGAGTTCTCGATCTTTTGATTGTGGCTTTGTTATGAAAGTCAACTTGTTGCAAGTTTATAAACATATAGACACTTTTGATAATAAAATAAGAACATACCTTCGAGGAGCTTCAGACGGTAATAGGAGACACATTTTCCCTCAAGTGATTTAATTTATGGTCTAAACTTACCTAATAAGAAAATTTTAATTTAAGAGAAATAATTTTGGTTTGATGAAAACAATGATTTGATTTTAGGTCCGAAAGTTTGAACGTAAGCTCTGATACCACCTGTAACGCCCCGAATCCAAAACACATAAAATATCTCAGATTCGAGGTGCCACTTGTGACTAAAATCCGAACTATAAAATTTTGGATACTAAAAAGGGATAATAAAATGAAAGATGAGTTTTATGCAGCGGAAGAAATGAATAGAATAATTTTAATAAGTATCTCACACACATATATGTGTATATAAAGCTTAGTATTAACAGTAACATTTTATTTAAGCGGGGAACTCCGTGTCGTCTCTATTACTGTCCTTGCTCCACGAAATCATAATCAGCAAGGGTTGTAAAAAGGGGGCGTGAGATTTGAATTCTCACGTATGGGTGATTTGCAACGTCATGGGATTGGTAAATCCGAAGTATATTAAATTGTACTAATTGATAAAGTATTTAATTCATTTAATAAATTCCACATGTTAACAAGAATAACACATATCACATAAGTAACAAGTTCACGTAATAATTAATTGGGCATAACAGGTTTCACATCATAAAATTGATACATCACAAGTTGATTCACATTAAAGGGCAAAGCCCAAAACCATTTTCACGTATCGGCCCAATCTGCCAAAATCATTTTCCACATATTGTAAATCTCTCTCAAATCCTTTCTCATATTCAATTCTAACTTATTAATGACCTTGCTCGGAACTCTACTGAGCACCTTATCCGGAGGATAAACTTTATTAATGACCTTGCCCGGAACTCTACTGAGCATCTTATCCGGAGGACAAACTTTATTAATGACCTTGCCCGGAACTCTACTGAGCATCTTATTCGGAGGACAAACTTTATTAATGACCTTGCCCGGAACTCTACTGAGCATCTTATCCGGAGGACAAACTTTATTAATGACCTTGCCCAGAACTCTACTGAGCATCTTATCCGGAGGACAAACTTTATTAATGACCTTGCCCGAAACTCTACTGAGCATCTTATCCGGAGGACAAACTTTATTAATGACCTTGCCCGGGACTCTAATGAGCACCTTATCCGGAGGCCGGGTTTATTATTAATCAATAGCTTTCCTCTTCCTCATAAGCTGACATTTCACAAAGTGGGGAGAAATCACATAATTCATACTTAAACAGATTCATGCTCACAAAATGCCCTTATATCATGCAATCGTCATCAGTTCATATAATCAACAAACACAAACCATCCATATAAGGTATATATAATTATATCACATAATTCAAACAGTTATATAATAGGGTGTACATTTATGTTGGATTAGTTGTTTTAGTTTGATTTAGTCGAGTTCAGAGTATACCAGCACAACGTATTATGAGCAGATCAATCAACAGATCATCACCCACCTTTTAACTTTATAGCTAAGTTAAAACTGTCTTGAAATTCCTTTTAAAGATAACTCGCATTGTAGAGACGTCCCGAGAGTCATATACAAACAGAATGTTGGATCTCTCGTGCGTATTCCGATTAGCACAGAATCCTAGTACGAAACCATTTGATTAAAAGTTGACCTTTGAATTAATAGGAAAACTTGAGAGTTTGTGTTACGCGGATCGAGGAGGTCGTTATCTTATAGACTTACTTAAAAACACACACTATCTTGGTAAATACACCGCTTCTAAAAGGTTGGTGTATTGGGGGTGTGTACTTACTAATTTCCTTGTTGTATGACCATTTCGATCTTTATAAAATAATCTCTTAATATCTTAGCCTTTTATAACTAAAAGCTTTTATAACTTAAAAAGTATAACTATATAATTTTTCTTGAAAATAATTAAAAGAAAAGAAATTTATTTAAATAATATTAATATAATAAAAGATAGGTTTTTCTTTCTAACATTTCTATTTCTTATTTTAAAAGAACTCTTGAATATAATTTATATTTTTATGAATAAAACCCATTTATTAAACTTATTAATAAGCTTTGACTTGAAGAAGTTTTTATTATAAAACTAAAATAATATATAAATATATTCTTCTTTCCTTAATATAAATAATACTTCCAAAGTTGATTAGTGACACTTTCTAAACAAAAGAATAATACTATTTTCCAAAATAGCTCTTTTCATTTGCCTACTATATTTTGGATATAAATTGACTTATCTTTTGGTTCCTTTTTCTAAACATGAGTAATATGACAATTCTTAAAACTCACACCAATCTCATTTCTTTAGCTAAAACACAACCATAGCACTAACCATCTAATTCATCACAACAGGCAGCTAATTCAATAATACTAATCCTTCAATTCAGTAATATCATCCAACCAAAACAATAATACTTAACTCCCAAACCAACAATACTAAACCATAAATCCAATGATACTAATAGTTCGTCTAATAACACCAGTAGGAATTTCACAACAAAAGTCCATTTACAACTCTCCAATCCAACATCAGGGAAATCTAAAACTGTTCAATTCTTAAACTATTCAATTCCGATTCCAACTAGGATGAGAAATAGAGAGAAGTTTAGCAATTCTTACGAGTCCCGGTTTGGTTCGTGGTGGTAAACGGGCAGCAGTACGACATAGTGCTCAACGGGCTCTTCATCGGAACGGTAGAGAGGGCTACGAGCCTCGATTAAATGCGAAAAGAATAAAACTGAGATTAAACGAATGGTTGAATCGAAAGGAAATTCAATGATTGAAATTGAAATCGAAAAGGGATCGGAGAAACAAGGAGAAATTGAGACTCACTTAAGGGGAGGGCAAATCGGCCCAATCAGAACAGGAGAGGAGGAGGGCGGCAGAGCACGGCGGCGCTCGGTTCTGCGTTTGGAACAGAGGCGACGGCAGTTGGGGCTTCGCGAGGAGGAAGACGTCGCGTCGGTGACGCTGGCTGAGGTGCGGCGGCGGCGCGCTGGTGGCGGTGACGCGACGGCGTCGCTCGCTACGGCGACACTGGAAGGGAGTAGCGACGGCGGCGCTTCGCGGCGTCGTACGGCGGAGAGAGGGGAAGCGTTTGGCGGTTCGCGGCGGCGGAGTCGCTGGGCGACGGCTCAGGAGGTGGGACGACGTCTGGGACACGGCGGTGCTCGGTCGTGACAGTGTCGAAGAAGGCGACGGCGTCCGTCGATCGGGTGGTGGCCGGCGTGAAGAGAAGAGGGAGGAGGGTCGTGTTTTTGTACTGAGAGAGAGAAGTGAAATTCGGGAATTTGAGGAGAGAGGATAGGGAATTCTGTGAGTGAATTTTGGAAACTGATTTCCTTCCCGCGTAAGCTTTGAGAGGGATATTTATAGAAATATGATATTTAATTAATTTGGAATTAAAAGAAAGGAAGGGAATAATATGTAGGTAAGATTAATCTTTCAATTTAATTTAATTCAAAAAGCTAAGTAATTCATGTGGTTTAGGATTAACCCCCTTTAATTCGGATATTTTCGTTCCCAATTGATACGATTTAGGGATCGTTTGGTTCACGAGTTTAATCTCGATTTGATAATTAATACAGTTTTCGAATTCAATTAATATTTTATTGTAGTTTAATTATTCTCAGTAAATTATACGGATCGAAATCCTAATTTTTAAACTTTTAATATTTAATTTCTCGTAATCCCTTTTCCGTTTGAAAGATTCGATTCCTTTCTTCGAATTTAGGAATTTATAAAAGGGTATATATTTAAATTACACATTAGCACACAAAAATAATAAAATTAAAAGAAACAAGATAATAATATAAAATTATATAATTAAGGTTTCTAAGAAAATAAAAGGTACAAAACGGGACGGAGTATTACACATAATATTATTTAGGGGGTAAATAATTATATAATTTTCATCATAAATACAACCAATATTAAAATTAAATTGTTTATACATAGTTTATTAATATTTTGGAGGAAAACTTAAATAGTTTATATGTGGTTGAGCTAGAATTTTTCATTATTAAATGTTAAATTATATATAAAAAAAAAGTGTGTATAGAGTGAAATTGTTTCATACATGAATTATTTTACAATACTTTTTAGTGTAACCAACTAATATTCTTTAGTGTAATCAACTAATAATACATCAACAAAAATAACTAATACCCTCCAAAACTAATATATTTTAGTGAAAACAATTAAGACATGTCTTATGTTTCATGTATGAACCATTTTCACTCTATACTTTATAGATTTAAAACAAAAATTATAGATAATAATCAAACACATTAATATTAAAAAAGTATGTAATACTTTTTATTAGAAAGACTAATACTCTTTAGTGTAAACAACTAATACCCTTTAGTGAAATAACTCATACTCTTTGTACCTCTCAAACCATACTTTTTAGTAAAAACAACTTGTCCCCTCCAGAACTAATAATATTCACATAAAATAACTAGTACCCTTTAATAAAAAAACTAATATCTTTCAAAGTAGTTCATATATTAATTTGTTTCTCTCCATAATTTACCCTTATTTATTTGTGTACCACAATACAAAAATAAAAAATATTTAAATAAGAGTATGAGTGAAATTGATTCATACATGAATTATTGAAGGGTATTAGTTGTTTTCACTAAAGAGTATTAATTGTTCTCACTGAAGGGTATGCGTTGTTTATACTGAAGAGTATTAGTTTATTTTTAATAAATAACTAGTACTAATACTCTTTTGTGAAAATAACAAATACTCTTTAGTGAAAAAACTAATAATCTTTAGTGAAAACAATTAATATCCTTCAATGGTTCATATACGAACTATTTTCACTATATACTTTGTCTTTTAATAAAGGGTGCATGAGATTTAGTAATTTACTGAAGAGTCTTAGTTTGTTTTCAATAAACAACTAAGACTCTTCAATGAAGACAACTTATACTCTTCAGTGAAAACAACTAATACTCTTTAATGAAAACAACTAATACCCTTCAACGATTCATATATGAACCAATTTCACTCTATACATACTCTTCAGTGATTATATGCATACACATAGTATTACTCCAAATAAAATCTGATCCGTATAAATATTTTAAAGTTGTTACTCAGTAAATTCTCCCGCTTTATTCTTCTTTCAATGCTTTCTATGGGCCAGGAGATAGCCACTTCTTTATACAATTAGTGACAGAGCGAAAAAGAACAAAGTCAAACTAATACGAAAGATAGAGTTTCGTTTCCATTTAGATGAACTAGAGTGAGGTTGCACTCGGGCCCTCCATTTTGAAGCTAGTTCGCTAACCAACTAGCCTTTGGTTGTACTATAGGAGTCACCAAGTGTACGGGCGTTCCCCGACAGGGGCCAGCCAGCTCAGGAAGCCAAAGGCCCGATACCGATAGAAGGGTCCCTTTCTTACTTGTTATGCGCTTATGTGATAGATAATTGTCTACGACTGGAATTCCTATCCCATGTTGATAGGATCAAAGAGAAGACTTCCAAGAAGCAAATATGAAATAAGGAATTAGCCTGTGTGATAGCCTCGTAACGGAGTTCGTTTAGGGGTTTGCCTCGTCATTGCAAGTCCGCAAAGAAAGGATTCTGTGAGCAGACCGACAGGTTGACCGTATTCCCTCCAGTGTTTTGGCTTATTCACGGGCTGGACTAATGGGGCTCGAAAGTATGCTCCTGCGAAGTGATAAAAAAGGTTCCTCAACCGGCTTGTAAGATCAACGGAAGAAAGAGTACCGCTTTGCGCCCTCAGTTGGAAAGAAAAAAGTACCCTACCATAGACAATACCCAATAGAGAGGTATAAAAGCTGCGTTCTCAAGTAAGGATTCTTATAGTATCCAGCTCCTAGTCCTAATACTTGAGGTGTACTAAAGTGGATCCTTTTCCTTTCATTATAAGTTCAACGAGTTGAAAGGCATCAAATATAGAGTAGATCAAGTGATTTCACTTACTACTCAGTGTGACCTGGCTTCAAGCAGTATACACTCTGCATTGTACAGCTACAAAGCACTGAACAACGTGTTCAGATTCCCGAGGGAGGGGTGTCACTCATTGCTTCATGGCTGAATACAACAAAAGGTCTCTAGTATTTGATAGAGGAAAGTAGAAGAAAAACCTGTTCTTAACCTACGCTAGGAAGAAGAAAAACCTGTTCTTAACCTACGCTAAGAAAGAGCTAGGAATTTCTAATTCTTTAGAACGTAATGTATGTATTAAAAATTCAATTACACCCATGATTGCCTTTATACCATAAGTGTGCAATGTGTAGAATGGAAATCAATTGCTCGAGAAAGAACTACATATTCTTCATGTACTTAGAAACAACACATTTATTAACTATGAGTGTCATTATCCCATACTTTTGTAACATTGTCCCATAATTTGTGTAGAATGGAAATTAATTATTCGAGGAGGTCCTAATAATTGTTCATATAATTATTGATGATTCATATACATCTATGTATAGTATATTTTCTATTACAAATTTACAATATGATTGTACGTAATTTGGTATAAATTGTACATACTTTAAGAATTGAAAACAAATTGATTATATTATACACTCTCTCCGCCCCTGAAAATGGTCCTGGTTATACCCTTTTAGGCGGTCCCAAAAAATGGCTATGTTACCTAAAATGAAAATAATAAACTATATCAACAATTTTCAACGTACACACATAATATTTTTAAAATAATTTATTTTGTACTTAATGTGATACAATATTCTTACTCTTTAGATATTATATCACTTTTCTTAATAATTGTGCAAAAATTAACTGGACCAAATTTTGGGAACGGAAGTAATAAATAAAAAAACGAGGAAAGATAATTATGAATATAATCAATTAAGTCACAAATCTAATCAAATTACATAAAATATGCCATCAAATTATAAAAATTAAATAACACAACAAACTATAATTTTGGTATTATTAAATGTTAATCATAAATGTTAGTACTACATTTTGCAACGTGAATTTACTGCCACATATGCAGAATAATTGTGCATTAGATTATATGAATTGCACGTATCATTCCACCGGTTTGCTATTAATAACAAATGTTTACCATAGATTTCAATAAAATATATTAAAAAACACTATATCAAGCAATATATTAAGCTGACCACGATTATGGTAATCTCAAATATTTGTTTCCAATAATCAACCCTTCAAATTAGATTATTTGGTAGAAGATTTTAGGCATAGTGTATCAAAAAATTCTCAAATCCTCAAATTATATTTTAAAAGATTTATAAATTAATTTTTATTTTAAAAAGCCTTTAAACCATACATTCTTGTTTCATGAGGCCCCTAAACTATTTTTTATTTATTTTAAAAGGCCCTTAAAATATATAATTCTTATTTCATAAGGCCCCTATTGAAAATCCGTTAGTGAAACATTTTTCGTTGAAAATCAATCTTGATAGCATTTAATTTGGTTGATTTGTCATATTTAAATGTAAAATATTAAACCAACCTAGCAAAATTCGTGACTTTTCATTACCAAGGGCCTTGTGAAACAAATATTAATAGTTCAAGAGCTTTTTAAAATATAGAATAGTTTAGGTCTTTGAAATAAAATGTAATAGTTCAAAGGTCTTTTGATGTATTATGCTAAAATTTTACGTTAGGATTATGCATGAGTAATATGAAACAATTATACAATTATTAGAAATCATTAATATAATTATACGGTGGTATGTATAAAAAAATATCAGATCTTGTGTGATGATTTCATTTCGTGTTTGGAGAATGGTTAAGATAATCACAAAATTTAATACACATAATAAATTGGAGAATTCAATTAAAAAATTTAGATTGTCTACTATATGTTTAAATAATAATTAGTTCCAATACTCTAGCAAAAATTATGATGGGTGCAAGAACAGTAATCTAAAAAATTTGCTCCTATAATTTTGCTTTCCAATTATTTTATTCGAAAAAGATTTTATACTAACATTATGCATGATACTTAACTGTTCCTTTCCAACAATTTCTTAATTATAATTATTTATATTTCATATATTTTGATGAACATATACATATATAACTTCCAAGTTCCAAATCAAATTAATTTTGAATTTGTCAAAATGAATACTACACATGATTGGCCAATATACTTCATTCTGATTTTCGGATCATAACTTAATTACTCGAAATTTAAAAAAATACACCAAACACGAAATTTAAAATTATAAACATTATACCAGAAAAATTAGTCCATAAACATTTGAATGTATGCTCTTCATTTACAAATTTATAGATCTAAAAGCTTTCATGTCCTGAGACAACATAAATTAACACACATCTATGTTATAGTGTTAAAGCATCGTTCTCAGTTTATACCGCATCTCACCGTCTTATGACATTTGACGGTCTCACACGAGACCTACTTAAAAAAAAACTAAAGGATACAATAAAAACGCATATACAATGGAATACACGAACACCAGACAAAGGAGAAAAAACAAAGAAAAATTCCGTTAGAGGCACCTACGGATCCATATCACTTTTGATTTTTTTTAAACCTGTAAATGCACAGCGAAATGCATGAGTGTGGCATCAAAATCTAATTCTTCTAAAATGTATAATGAAGAATATTAGAAAACTGAGGGCTTCCTATATAAACACAAATACAATCTGCAAGAATATATAGATGAAATTTGTATATATATATATATGCACGTGTAAGATACTGATGATGAAGAAGAATAGATGGTTTATAATATATGCATGTGTAAGATACTGATGATGATGGAGAAAGAATAGATGATTATATATAGTGGGAAAAAAAAGGTCCCTAAATTACAACTTTAATCCAATGAACAATAATCATTCTTAAGAAATCAAAGAACATAATTCATCCGCTGCTATTTACAACCTTCCATATCTAACACAATATAGATTGAACGGATAGAAATTGTAACCGAAATTTAGATCAAAGGCCAAAAAACAATGGCGCCCAAACTATATTTGAAAAAAATGTTGCTATTATATATTTAAGATGTTAATTTACCATTATTTGGCATGATTTATTTAAAATTTATTATGATCACAGACACACGTTTTGATTGCTCACTCAAATTAATCTTATGTTTTGGTCTCATCCGCAATAATACACCATCATTATAAACAACAATCTCAATATGAGTTTCACCACCATGCTCTTTTAGAAGTTTGGTTAACAATTTTTAAAATATTAGGATATTAGATATTTATCTCACTAATTGCGCGAGAAAACTATCATTGTTGATCGTTAATAATAGTATACTAGAAATTCCACTCGCGTATTACGCGAGTTAAAATATTTCTTTTATATTTATTTAAATTATATATTTAATTTATCTTACTACTAATTTTAAATAATTATAAGTTTTCAATTTAAATGTGTACATATCATAGTCATGCACATTAATGAAATTTGAAAATAATTTCTTTGACATTAATTACGGACTTATGATTTAATTTAGATTGTGGATGATGAGATGATATTAATTGATTCATATTTGATTTAATTTGTTAGTGCTTATAATATATTTTTATTGATTGATTTATCGAAACGTTAATTATGGATGTAATGACAATCAATAACTAAAAATATATCAACTTTAATACAAAATAGTAATAGTTTGATATATCATAATAAAAATTCAAAAAATATGATACTGCAATTGTATGGCATGATTGATAGTATATTATTGCATAATTGATGGATCTAAATTAAAATAATAAAAAGTTAACTTATAAAACCAATTATTAGATTAGATTGTGGATGATGAGATGATATTAATTGATTCATATTTGATTTAATTTGTTAGTGCTTATAATATATTTTTATTGATTGATTTACCGAAACGTTAATTATGGATGTAAGGGCAATCAATAACTAAAAATATATCAACTTTAATACAAATAGTAATAGTTTGATATATAATAATAAAAATTCAAAAAATATGATACTGCAATTGTATGGCATGATTGATAGTATATTATTGCATAATTGATGGATCTAAATTAAAATCACAAAAAGGTAACTTATAAAACCAATTATTAGATTAACACGATAACTTGAAAAATTGCCTAAGGGGAAAAATATCAATAACAAATTTTGAAATCTAAAAAGATGGTATTAATTAATGATAATAATAAATTGATTGATTGTTATTGATTGTGGTTGCTATTTACAATCAATAATTATGATATTGCAAATGTATGGAATGATTAATATAATCAACTCTAAGTTACTGCAAATATAGATGAAAATCACCATATATATTGTTAGTTGACTACATTATTTATAAAGAAATAATGTCAATTTCAAAAATAAAATGACATCATAATAAATCACTAAGCTGATTATTAGGAATAAAGTTTGACTATTTTACATACTATTTTTGTTTTAAATTATATTTATTGTTTCAAATTTAATGTGATAATTATATTTAATGTGATATTATGATATTTAATTATAATAAATATTATGATAAGTTTGGATTTCTAAAATGATTGATTTACCAAAAAGAATTTATAGGATTGATTGATATAATATTAGTGATGAAATTTAAGATCTAAACTATAATAGTTAATTTAGATTGCATGATTGATGGATCTAAATTACAATAAATAATTACAAATATATTAAAACTACTTCATTACAAAAATGATGACAATATAGAATACAATCAATAATCAAAATCAAAAGTGGTTACAGTAACACATTCTATAATATTCCAACTAAAATCTTCTAGATATTCAAATTATGTATGTGTTCCAATCTGGAAAAAAAAAGTGGAGTAGATTATGAATTAGAAGATGTACACAATATGA
Source organism: Ballota nigra (assembly GCA_947034835.1). Lineage (NCBI taxonomy): Eukaryota > Viridiplantae > Streptophyta > Magnoliopsida > Lamiales > Lamiaceae > Ballota > Ballota nigra. Next base: position 31,209,082 of record OX344730.1, read on the forward strand.
TATACACCAGGATTATTAACATAGTGTAAAATCAGAAGAAAAAGATTAATATGAATTCAACCAAATATTATCTTTAAACATTTGAACTAACCGTGTACAAATCTATAGATTTTTTTTGGAAATTGATTATTAAATAGACTGGTTATTATGAATTATAAGAATAAGAATTACAAGATGCACATAATACGATCTATAAACAAATTATGAAAGTACCGTAAAATGGTTGAAGATGGAGAAGATTATTGTGAATTCACAAAATAATATTTTCAAACTTTCGATCTATGTGTTCAAATCTGCAAAAAAGAAAATGTAAATAATAACACATAACAAAACATGGAAAAAAATCAAACAAATGACTAATATGGTTGATATAGCAAAATCATCATGGATGAGGAAATACCAATCCACCAATCGTGAATTATATTTGCAATCTGAAAAAAAAAACCAAAATTAGATGACGAGGTAAGAATAAGAGAAAATATTAGGGATTGAAAAATGAGTATGAAATAGGGATGTAAACGAGTCGAATACCACTATGTTTGAATTCGTATTTGTGAAATTATTTCGAATATCGAATTCGAATATTTTTTGAATAGTAAATGTGATTTATATTTGATTTGAAACTCATATCGAATTATTAGAAAATATACGAATACTTGAGTCAAATATTCAAATCGATTTTTTTCTCAAGTATGTTCCTAAAAAATAATATTCAAGAGAAGGTATTATGTGAACAATATTCACAATGAAACTTATTTGAAGGGTATTAGTAAATTAAACTAAAAGTATCAGTGAATTGCACTAAAGTTATCAACTCCAAATGGTATATAGTTGTTTTTATTAAAGATATAATTAGTTGAAGTGGTATTAGTTATTCTCACTAAAGGTATTAGTTGTTTCGACATAAGTTATTACTATTTTTTATCGATAAAATTATGATTCGGACCTTGACCATTGTATCATAGGTAGTGGGATTTTAACCACTTGAGTTATACAACTTCGCCAGGTATTAGTAATTTGTTGTTCACGGTAATAGTTATCGTGAGTATTATTCACATTGCCAATATTCAAATATTCATTTCAAAATTGTCATTTTTTGAATTTACAAACAAGCTATAAACTTAAAAATTTGCATAACATAATAAAGTAAGTAAATGAAAAAATATTAATTATCAAATTTATGGAAAAACACTTTAATAATCAAATTAAGAGTGTTGACCTGCATTTTTTTTAATTTGTTAAGTTTTGTAATAATTAAATTACATTAAATATTTTTTAATTAAATATTTAATTAAGAATTGCCTAAAAGCCCACTTGTTGGATGAAGTTATATAGGTTTATATCCTTAAAATAATTATAATGGACTTAAATTTATAAATAATTATTTATTATTACTATTATTATATAATTATGTAATTATATATTTAACCGAATATTTACGAATATCGAATTGAATATCATATTGTTTGTATTTGTATTTGTATTTGATAACTAATCGAATCAAAAAAATTATTTATACTCGAATTCGAACTATAAAATTTCGAATACGAATACCCAATTTCGAATACAAATACCAAATCGAACCAAAATTGTTTGATTCGTTTACAATCCTAGTATGAAATGTAAGTAGAAGGTTGAAATTTATAGAAGAAGTGAATAGGGATCAATGGTTGAGATCAAATGACTTAAAACTAAAGGTTGAGATGAAATATTAAAATATAGGTTCATGAGGTAGGAGAGATTTTGAAATATAAAGATTTGACCTTTGCCACATAAGCAACTAATGTTTTGTCTTTATAAAGGTACTAGTTGTGGGCCCGCGAATTTCGTGGGTTTGAAGAAATATTGTTAGATTTTTTTGTTCAATAACACAATAAAAATATGTTTATGAGAATGTAGTTGTTTTATTTTTAATTAATCAGTCACGTCAAATGCAAAATTTCTCCGTAGAAGTATATTCATTCATTCAAAACAAACAATCAAATCCATCATAAAATTTTAAAAATCTCCCTATAAACAACATTCATTGTATACTTTGAAGGCTTCCCACTCGGAGTCAAGACACATAATTTTTAAACCATCCTTGCTCTTAACCCTCGATACAGCAACGTGCAGTTGTCCGTGAGTGAAAACTGGCTTTGGCAAGTATAGTCCAACAGTCAACAGGGATTGACCACGACTCTTGTTAATAGTCATTCTAAAACACAACAATATAAAAAATTGCCTTCTCGTAAATTTCACGAATAACAACCTTGAACCTATATTAATGAGCGTATTTAAAAATTAAATAAATAATCGATACAATATTTAGCCCAACCTAATCATAAATATATAATAGCAAAATGAATTCCTTAAATGGTTTTGGAGGGAGAGATTGTGGACCATTAGATCATTTTCTATATTAAATCTTGACCATTCAATTTATTTTGTTGATTTTATGGTATGATTGACTATATATTTATTCTCACATTCTCACATTTGGTAAAAATTGCTGAAATTTAGGGTACGTTTCTTCTTCAGCCTTCTATTTAATCACCTGTCATCACCATTCACAATTCATCTCATCTTATCTTTCAACCTTGCATTCTTCCCACAATACAACCTCAATCTCTTCATAAGACCATAAACAGTTTATACGGTCTTATCCTCATTCTCAACATATCATAATGATCACCCGCATATTTTTGGCTATGTCTATGCTTCAGTGTCATGACTTCCACCGGAAAATTTTACGACACGGACATGGTGGCCTCCGTACTCATCGTGATCTTCCATGGATCCATCTCCGTCTCCATCTTCACCCGTCCGTCGGACTTCCCGACCACTTGAAGTTTGAAGAATTTCAAGATTAATTATAGATTTTCAAGAATTTTTCAATACACGAATATAAAAACTTTGAAATTTGAAGATCTTTTCGTGAACGAGTGCTATATTCTTTTATTTAACATTCTTATAATTTTCGAAGTTTAATTTTAAATTATATTAATCATTGGAGCATTCATTTTTTATTTACATTAATCGTTTAATCATCATATCTTATTTATCATTTCTGTTACTTTTTGTAATTTTTATGTATCATATACTAATATGATCAACTGCGCAAGTAATGCTTATCTTACATATTTAGCATGTGCAAGAATAACAAGAGATAGTTTAATTATATTATCTATAAATTTTGTTTAAGCTTTGGAGCTAATTAAATGAAAAATACTAACGATCAAATTAATAAGAGAAATCTTTATAAATGAATGAACTATGCATTACATCTACAAATAATTCAAAAGAGATTTCTAAAAAATATTCAACAAAAATTATTTAAAATATATATTATGAATTTGATTAAAAAAAATCTGCAATTTAGAGTTTGGCCCTAAATTCTTGGCCTTGATAACTAAATTAATTAAAATATATATTCTAAAGTTTGACCATAAATTTATTAAGATTTTTTTTATATTAATAAAGGAAAAATCAAGTTTGCACGTGCATTCATCCATTTTTTTTTTGCTCCCAAACCACACAAAGTGTCTTCTCCACATATTTTATGAATTAATATTAAATCTTTTATAAATATAACAGCCAATATATAAAAGAAAAAACTAATTAAATTATTTATCATTAACATTTAAGAAATAAATTTTGTTTACATTAATCTTCTAGGAAATTAAGGTGTACTTTTTATTCAATTGGGCGCTCAATATTAATGTCATCCTTATTTATTCATTTTACAAATAATCAATAAAAATGTGTCATTGTAGTAGCAATCTAATTATTTGATTAACAATATTTAGTGTTTGTTAATGTACTTAGTTTAATGAATTTGCAATTTTTTATCGACATATGCAAATCCTTTATTCTTAAAAATTTTAGGCGTGATTTTCTGTAATCCAATTAATACATAAGAATATTAATTACAAATTTGTGTGTGATTTAAATTGGTGCTACATTTGTACATTTAATTACAAACTGATTTCATTTCCACATAATGTATTTGACCATAACTAAATTTGTTATCAATTTAAATCTCTCAATCTATGCTCAATTTACTTAATTTTTATTAATTATTGATTGTTTATTAAATAGTGACATATATCCTAAAATATGTTTACTGATATGTTTAGGCTAAAATTTCATTTATAAATTAATTATAATTATATCTATTGATAATTATCAGTTATATGTGAAATAAAATATTAAATACAAGAATAGTGAGTAAACTCTTAACATCAATATTACCTTTTACATAATAAAATAAAATTACATTAAGTTTATTTTATCTCATTCAGTATTTTAAAGTAGGGTATGTATTGTGTGAGACTATCTCATGCCATGAGATGATGAGATAGAATATAAATTGAGTATGACAATTTAACATTTTCACATGAGTGAATATTGTTAATTTGTGTTGTCTCATGTCATGAGACAGTTTCATACGAATTTTTATCTTTAAAGTAAATACATAATAATAATTGTCTCATTAATTTTTTATTCATTATTGTCAAACATGAACCATTTATTTAAAATATTATAATTATATTAAGTTTTTAAATAAAATAGATTATTACAAGTCATATAAATAATAATTTTAATGAAGCAACATTAATAATAAATATTTTGGATATCTAATTTGCTAGATGTATTTTACCACCCCGAAATGCCAAAATGTTTGCACCCAAAATGGAAAAAAGTCAAATATATCTATTAGATTAAATAAGTCTCTCAACTACTTTTTTTATACATCTAAACTCCTATTCTTTTAGTTGGGGTCAAATATACCCCTCATCTTAATAAAATCAAACAACCAAACTTTTTTTTTTCAAATTAAAACAAAATATAAATATTTTCAAAACAAATAAAAATTTATTTAAAAAAATTCAAACATTTATCTCACAGATTGATTTTAAATTTGGTTTTTTTTTTTAAATCAATTAGATATAATTTTATATTTATATTTAATTTCTTAGTGCAACATTTAAATTTTTATGGAGTTTTTTTTTTTTAATTTTTACTCATATCTTGAAACAAACGTAGCCTAAAAGAAATTATTTATTTTCACTAAAAAGTAATCCCTTCGTCCCAAATCAATTTTTACACTCTCATTTTTGTGTTGTTCCAAATTAGTTTTCACATCCAAAAAATAAAAGTGTTCTCACAACCTTTACCATCAAAATTCTTATTTATTTACATTTTATATCATTACTTTTTTCTACACATTAATTAACAAGTCACAACAACAAAAATAAAGTTAATTTGACCAATTCACTTGCTTTATCACTTTAATAGAGTGGTTAGAGTCCCACTACCTATGACCCAAAGGTCATGAGTTCGAGTCACAATTTTACCGATAAGAAAAACAAAATTTTCTTATTTATCGTGAATGTGAAAAATTTATCTGAAATGAAGGTAATATTAGTTATGGAGAGTACAAAGTTTGTCAGTAAAGAGTATAAGTTGAAGGATATGAGTTGTTCATTAAAGCGCATTAATTGTTTTCACTAAAGGTTGTAAGTCGTTCTACTAAAAAATAGTGAAAAATGATTTATGTATAAATAAATTTCACACTGAACATATATCTAATTAAATGTTTAAGGTTGATTGTAATATATTTAATTTTCAACCCAAAATTAATTGGAAAAATTAACAAATATATGATTAATTGGATAGTTTTTATATTAAAATAATGTATTATGTTGCATGGTTAAAAATTACGAAGTTGAACTTTTTCGCTTTATTATAATGATAAAGCAAGAACAATTATAGAGCACAATTATCTATATCACTATTTTACTCGGTTCATCCACCTTTAAATTCACCACCTCATTTTATATTTTTTATTAACTACACCTACTATAAGATTTTAATTAATCTAACATAAATACTTACATTCACATCCCTAGATATACTAACCAATAACTACCAATCTTATTTAATTTCAAAACTAGCCAAGCATACTCACTTCATCAGCTCTATTGGTAATATTGATGATTCTATTGCTACTATTGTTGATTATATTTATCCCGAATTCATATTTATGAAGTTTGATCACAAATTTCTGCAGGAGTTATCCTTGCACAGACACTTGATTATGTTAGATTTACAAACGACTACGTGCTTTGGTTAAATGAAAATAAATCACTTAAATATTCCGATAGTGTTTGCAGGCCCGATTTAAATTTTAAAGTTCTTGCTGTCATGCATACTCCCAAATTTTTCAACACATTAAAGTTCTCTGGTGTGCCTGACCATGTTGAAACACCGGTTATGTTGTAGAGAAATATAGATAATTTAAGAGGATTCTGTAATAGTTCCATCTTAGATTATTATCATATATTCATTTTGAAATTTATTAATCACTAACTTTTATCTTTTTTTACAAATTAAAGTTTAATACATTATTTTTCATTCATAGGTTAATTATCATTAGGTTGAGTGACAGTGTAATTGAGGTTAAGAATCTTATCGGTAGCAGCACTGGTGAACTAGCATTAATACCTAAATTGTCACTAACTCATAGATTTCTCATTCAAATTTACGACGAAACAGATGCCGCTAATTTTTCATATGTTATGTCAATAAACAAAAGTTAAGGTTAATAATTTTTCTCATGTTGGAGTATTTCTTAAAAAAATTAGCCATGATCAATTGTTGTCGCAATCTCGAGTATTACCAGTCGAGTGGGCTTGAAGATAATGTTGTGTCATAATGATAATATTGAAGGTCATAGTTGTGGATGACACATACACTATCTATCTTAATTTGTGGGATAATATTTGCTTTGAACTTATAGAAAAGAGTGCATACCAGTTATTGCAGAATGATTGTAGGGTATGCTTTTTATCTTAATAAATTTTGGAATGAGTCAACTTTTTTTTATTTATGTTTTGTTAGATTGTTATGGTGTTTTTTTTTTCTTGATGTAATACTTTGTTGTATCAGTTTATGTCCAGTAATGTCTATGCTTTTATTAAGTTTATTTAATTATATTTTCTACATAAATAAATGCAGGAAGATGGTTCTTATGTTTCTGTTTAGATTCAAGATCTTATTGAGTGTACAATGTTATTTAGAATACAAATTAAACCAGATGACATTTCACGTCAGAGTGAAATATTTAATGTCGTCAAAATATATACAGATTCATATATGATCAGTAGATATTTATCTTCTAATGTTGTCTATCGGGTATTTAGTTTTACAATTTATTATAGTTCCAATGTACTTTTGTATTATTAAATAACTATTAAGTCCTTTTTTTTCCGCAGGTGATCAACGATGTATCTACTGATGATTCTCAGATTTCAAAGGTGAACAACAATTTTAAATTATTTTTTTTGGTATTAATTAACTATGTATTCATTATGACAATTTTATTTCTTGATTGTTCGTACGACTTTCATTGACTACGTTATGTTATATTATAAAAGGATGACCATTCTATTGCTCCTATCAACGGTGTACTTTTTGATGAAGATGACGTTCATTGTTATGAAAATGAAATTGGGTTGAAGAGATCTTTTGCCGATGAGCCTCTTGCTATGATTCTTTAAATAAGTCGAGGTATGTTATTTTGAAGTTGGACAAGATTTGATTTTCTTAGAATTATTTGAACTTTTTCTTTATATTTATAGATATATTATTTATAATAAGGTTTGGTGGTTAATAATGATGTGAGTGATGTCATTTTCTAAGAACAGTTGTTTGACCATTGATGTTCTTATTGTTTTATTGTTAATTTGTCTATAAATTTTGTATTCGTATTTTTTAATGTTTCTAACTTTTTGGTAATTGTATACTTAAAGTCTGCTTTTAGTATACATCATGCATGTCTTAGTGTAGTAGCTCTACGTGACATCTCATGTCAACCTACACTAACCTAATAATTCCTCCCACTTATACTTAAAGCAGATTGACAATAGTCTTGACTCCCATTCCATCCACATGTCTCTCGAATGTATTCTGAGGCAGACCCTTTGTGAATGGATCCGCTAGGTTGTCACCCGACGCTATCTTTGCCACCTCTATATCTCCTCTCTTAACGATTTCTCGTATAAGATGGTATTTTCTTTCTATGTGTTTGCTGGCCTTGTGGGCTCTCGGTTCCTTTGAATTTGCAACTGCTCCGGCATTGTCACAAAAGACAATTATCTTGTCGGGCAAATTCGGAACAACGTCCAAGTCCACTAAGAAGTTCTTGAGCCAAACTACCTCTTTCGCTGCTTCACAAGCAGCTACATACTCGGCTTCCATGGTCGAATCGGCGATGCATTTCTGCTTAACGCTTCTCCATGAAATGGCTCCTCCTCCCATGCAAAACACACTACCCGAGGTTGACTTTCTTGAGTCTATGCCTGATTGGAAATCCGAGTCCGTGTATCCTACGGGAACTAGACTATCTGACAGGTAAATCAGCATCCACTCACGAGTTCTTTTCAGATACTTCAAGATGCACTTTACGGCAGTCCAATGGTCTTTCCCGGGATTACTTTGATATCTTGCCACCATGCCCACGGCAAAGCAGATATCCGGTCTCGTACACAACATTGCATACATAAGGCTTTCTACGGCTGAAGCGTACGGAACACCTTTCATGTCATCTATCTCCGCTTGCATCTTAGGGCTCATTTCTTTCGATAGATGGATTCCGTGTCTAAAAGATACAAAACCTTTCTTGGAATCTTGCATGCTGAAACGCTTCAAAATAGTGTCAATGTATGAAGCTTGCGATAAGCCCAACATTCTCTTCTTGCGATCGCGAGTGATCTTGATCCCAAGGATCTGGCCGGCTTCCCCTAAGTTCTTCATATCAAATTGTTTTGATAGCCATACCTTTACGTCTGACAATACCTTTACATTGTTTCCAATGAGCAGAATATCGTCTACGTATAATACTAAGAATACCACCGCAGTTCCGTCTCGCTTCTTATACACACAACTTTCAAACTCGTTTTGATCAAACCCATAAGACTTAATCACTTGATCAAAACACTGGTTCCAAGTACGCGATGCTTGCTTAAGTCCATAGATGGATCTCTTAAGCTTGCATACGAGATTCTCTTGGCCTTTTTCAATGAAACCTTTGGGCTGTTGCATATAGATATCTATCCCGTCAAGACTTCCGTTAAGGAAAGCAGTCTTGACATCCATTTGCCAGATCTCGTAATCTAGGTGCGCAGTGATCGACAAGAGAATACAGATGGACTTAAGCATAAGTACAGGCGAAAAGGTTTCCTCATAATCGATCCCTTCTTTCTGAGTACACCTTTGGCCACAAGCCTCGCTTTGAAGGTCTCTACCCTTCCGTCCGGTCCTCTTTTCCTCTTATACACCCACTTGCATCCAATGGGTTCTACTCCATTGGGTGGCTCGACCAACTTCCACACTTGATTATGATCCATCGAACCCATCTCGGCTTTCATTGCCGTTTGCCACAACTCTGCGGCTTTGTCTTGGATTACCTCGTCGTACGTCCATGGGTCCGATTCATCACCGGGAACCAAATCCGAAGATTCTCCTATCCCCATGAATCTCTCGGGTTGCCTAGCAATCCTCCCACTACGACGGGGTTCCGGTTGTGAAGATGTGACGTGTGGTACATCATCTTGTATACTTGGTATTGAGGTTTGACCTCTCAATTCTTCTAAGGTAATTTCACTTTTAGGCTTCCGATTGTTCATATAGTCTTCCTCCAAGAATTTAAAGTGTGTACTTATCACGGTCTTTTGATCCTTGGGACTATAGAACATACACCATTTCGTTCCCGCAGGGTATCCTATAAACAGCCTTAATTTCGAACGTGGATCCAACTTACCGACTTCCTTGTCTAGCACGTATGCTGGACAACCCCAAATCCGCCAATGTCTTAGACTTGGCTTGCGCCCGGTCCACAATTCCATTGGGGTTTTAGGAACCGATTAGGATGGCACCAAATTTAGAATGTAAGCCGCCATTTCCAAGGCATTACCCCAAAACGACTTGGGTAAATCCGAATAACTCATCATGGATCTGACCATCTCTAAAAGAGTCCGATTTCTTCGTTCCGCCACACCGTTCTGTTGAGGGGTTCCCGGTGCGGTTAACTGGGATACTATCCCTTCGTCCGATAAGTAGTTCAAGAATTCATCACTGAGGTATTCGCCTCCACGATCTGATCGTAGAAACTTGATACTCTTTTCCCTATGTTTCTCGGCTTCGGCCTTAAACTCCTTGAACTTATCAAAAGTTTCAGACTTATGCCTCATAATGTAAATGTACCCATATCTTGAGTAATCGTCAATGAAGGTGACGAAATACTCATACCCCATTCTTGCTTTGATCGTCATTGTACCACACACATCGGTATGAACGAGTTCTAACACTTCCGTAGCTCTATTCCCCTTGGCTCCAAATGCCCTCTTGGTCATCTTACCCTCTAAACAGGATTCACAAGTTGGAAATGGCTCGACTTGGAATGATTCCAAGGATCCGTCTTTCACCAATCTCTCTATCCGCTTTAGATTAATATGACCTTGTCTAAGATGGCATAGAAGTGTTTCGTTCATCTCCGAAGAACGCTTTCTTTTATTACTCGAAATGATCGACGTGTTATTAGATTCATTATTTGAGTGGTGTGCACACTTAATCGTATAGAGATTGTTTACCAACGTTCCATGACAGATAATATCATTCTTAAAAGAAACAGTAACAACTTTATTAAAAGTAACTGAATATCCATCAAAAAACAACTTAGAAACTGAAATTAAATTCTTCCTAAAGTTCGGAACGTATAAACATCTCTTAAAATTAAAACTCTATCTTCAAAAGATAGGTGCACGACTCCCACTGCTTCGGCCGCCACTCTCGTAGCATCGCCCAAAGTGATTGTGATCTCATTCGTGCTAAGTCGTCGGGTTAGCTGGAACCCCTGAAGAGTGAAACAAATATGATCAGTTGCCCCGGTATCCACTACCCAAACGTGGGCAGCATACGCCGCAACATATGTTTCAATGACTAAAGCATGAGACTTACCTTTCTTTCCCGCCTTCTTAGGCTTAGAACAGGTCGCCCTCCAATGTCCCTTCTCACCACAATTGAAGCACTTACCCTTAGCAGCTTTCTTTCCACCTCCTTCTCCCTTTGCCTTGGGTTTCGCAACTGTTGGATTTGCTTGGGTCTGGCCTTTCGTCCTCTTCCTCTTCTTCCCTCCCTTGGGACCCGAAGAGGAAGACGGACCGTTTGCCACCATAGCAACGATTTGGTGATCCATTAGAGTCTCCGCCGATACCAAAGCTTGCAAGAGCTCGGGCAAACTATTTGCCCGGTCATTATTTTGATAGTTCAACTGAAACTGCTCAAAGCTCTTCGGCAGAGAATGGAGAACGAAATCGACCTTAGTAGGGAGGTCAAACTCCGCACCAAGTACTTCCAACTTATTGAGATAACCCATCATCTCGATAACGTGATCCCTTACGGGCGTACCTTCCACCATCTTCAGCGAAAGCATCTTTCGCATGGTGATTTGCCTAGCTGTACGGTTCTGATGTTTAAACATCGCTTCAAGATTGAGCATTATCTCAGAGGCGGTCTCCATGTGTTGGTGTTGGTGTTGCAACACATCTGACATTGAAGCCAGAATAGTACACCTAGCTATCTCACCGGAGTCTAACCAACTCTTATGCTCTTTCTTGACCGACTTGCTCGCATCTTCGATAGGCTCTTGGGGCTTAGGAGTAGTAAGTACCCATTTATGGTGTTGAGCGGTTAGGACAATATCAAGGTTACGTTTCCAATCAACATAGTTCTCACCAACAAGTTTGTTATCTTTAAGTATACTAAACAGTGGATTAAAAGGTTGCGACATAATGAACTGAGAATAAAAATACATTCATATCAATATTTAGAAAAATACGAAATTATCACATAATTCGATCACATCAATTATATTGAAACCTTAAAACAATATAATCATGCATCAGCCAACATCTCGAAACAATTTAAATGCGCCACGAGGGGCGGTCTATACATTTAAATACATTCAAGCGGATCACAAACTTAAAAGTTACAAATCCTTAATTCAAAATTAATAGTTGGCTCCCACTTTGACCACATAGAAATTGACAGGGACTCCGAGGGGAGTAAGTTAATATCAATTCCCTATGCCTAAGTAATAACCATAATTGAATACATGATTATTATTTCACTTTGAGCAAGCCACTCGGGGTGAGGGTCAATACCGCCACTAGTAATAATCCACAATCATCCTTTCGGAATTTATTCATCTGAAATCCGTTCTTTTGGCCGATCCGAGGGGGAAATTTATTCCAAAAGAACTTCACAAATAAATAAATTATAGAGGCCAAATTAATCCAATTTTAATATCCGAAATAAAATTGCGATTAAATAAACATACTTAGTAATTTTCGAAAGTAAGGTTTTTCTTGGACAATTAAATTCATGCAAACACATATTAACAAATAATAATAAGTGCACGAAATAAAACATCCATCAAAACAAAATTAAACACATTGGAGCACTCAAATCCAATTGTCACGGTTTAATTTCTTCATGTCTTGATGCGAAAAATCGTTCTTGTTGCTTTCCGTCGTTCGTCTCGACACGCTCCCACTCGAACAACAACACTTAATAAAAAACAACATCGTTTGGGGTTCGGGACGACGTTTAAAATCACACAAAAAAAGGAACCGAAAAAAAATTCCACGGACCGAGATACGGCGCGCGTCGACCCACGGAGTGGGCCCGCGCGCCTCTCGACCATGCAGCCGAGGCGTTGCATGCCGAGCGCCGAGGCACTGCACACCGAGGCCGAGGCGCTGTAGGCCGAGCGCCGAGGTGCGCGCGGGTCGTGCGCCTTGCACCCCGTGCGCCGGGTTTCGACGTTCGTTCTCGTTTTCTTCACCCCATGCATAATTTTACATCCATGCATGCGCCGCGCACACATACGTCGTCTGGGTACGCCGTCTTTAATTCTTCATTCTTCGTCACGATCCGGTTACAATTTATTTTACAAAAAAATAAATACTAGATCTAGACTAGTCTATTACAATGATCGAATAAAAATAAATCAACTAATCTACTCGTGGATTTTCTCACGAGAAAAACGAATTCGAACGAATCGAATTAAAAACAATTAATTCACACGCATGAAAAAAATAACAACATTAAAACCATGACAATTGGATACCTGCAAAAAAGGTCTAGCAATTCTACTATCCAATTTCAATTTAATGTTTAACAATTTAAATTCCAATTTAAAGATTAGAGCCCGAAACCGTGACTCTGATACCAGTTGTTGGGAAAATAGGGGTGCCCGAAATCTATTCGGGATGAAATTTAAATACGAATTTAAATACAATTATCACTAGCATGAATTAATCCTAATTAATTCAAATAATAATTCCAACAACCAATTTAACATCATGCATGTTGAATTAATTCACATATAATCTATGGCGGAATAAACAAGATAATATGTGATTAACGTACCTCTCGTAGAACTTGACCTTTGAATAAAACGGGACTAACACGTACGCACTTTATCAACCCAAAAGTCTTCTCAAATATTCCCTTTCACCTTATTCGATCACCGGTGGGAGATGCTTTCGAATAATTTAAATAACTAAGGAAAAAGAAAAATATCTATGCTCTTGATTTTTCCAACACATGGAATTATGTTCTTGGGGATGAAATAATCATCCCCTATTTATAGAGGGGGTGGCCAAATTTTTGTGGTGTTTTTGGGCCTTGAGAAAATCTTTTCTTAGACTATAAGAAATCTTGAATATATCCCATATATTCTTTTCTCCATAATAAAATATTCCACAAAAATCTCACTCACTTTATTTACTAGCAATTTTTGAAAACTTTAGGAGTATATCCCAAGATTTGGATCTTCTTGAATATATGAGATAATCTTGCATTCCAAGAATACTTATCTTCCATAATATCTTTTCAAGAAAATCAACAAAATCTTTTCTCTCCTAATTAGGCCAAAATTTCGAAAATTACAATGAAAAATCAGCATAATATAATCTTTTTATTTTAATCACCTTATCATTATTGGGCTACTTAATGGGCTACTTGAGGGGCCTTTAAGGAGAATTAAGATTGGACCTCCTAATGGACTTCTGAATTTCAATATTGAGCCCCAATATAATTCAATCCATTAATATTAATTATTACCACTAATAAATTAATATTGCACTATCCATCTTAATCCATATTACGATAATATGGGCTCCCGGTTATTATTTCCCGCGTTTAAGATTATCAAGTCCATTAATTAATTAAGCTTCTGAATAGCTCTAAATTAATTAATATATTTCACCTTGGAGTAAAGACAACTCAACATTATTATCCGTACCGAAGAAACTAATTCTTCACTTGCAAGATTTGGTACGATAAAACTTCTGAGTCCACCAAGGGGACTAATTACACGAGCCGTACTCGCACACGTTTCTCCGTATTAAATCTTAGCAACCGTCATATGATTAATATTACTGCCCAAGACACAAAGTTCGAAGTCACAATGATTCTCACCCAACATGAATCAAAGCAGTAACCATTAAGCACACACAGTCCTATTTAAGTGACGAAGATTAAGAAATCAACAACCACTGAGGTCTAATTCTTCACATTTCAGAACATAATAATTTATCCTCGCTGTAGGTCCTCTTCAACACATACTAAATGTTCTAGTGCAATCTCTTAGTCAAGACAGACCAATCTGAGCCTTACACATCGAACTTTCACGGCGGATTGTTCAATTCCACCTAGGTCGTGAAAATGTACATTTAGTTACGAGAAAACCGTTAATGTTGTCTTCCGTGATCGGGTATCACCACATTAACTACAATGTAACTAGTACCGTATACTGAACGGTTTGCAATAGAAATTCAACATTCAATCATAACTAAAGCAAATGTGATAAAAGAATTATTCTCATAAAATGAGTGTTTGATACACGAGTTATACAAAGTAAAAGCATACTTTCACGTATAACTCCAACAAAAAATTGTAACAAATTCCGCCCGTGCGAAGCACGGGTAGGACGATCACTAGTATAAGATTAGAAAGATAAATTAATTACTTGGTATCCACATCCTTTGGATTGATACTACACTTTAGACAACTCCACTTTCCTTCCCCAAATGTCACTTTCTTTGAGCAAATCTTGCAAGCATGGTAATACCAATCTAAATTGAGGTCTATCTCATCCACAGTTGCAAGTACAACATAATACGTCTCCAATAATATTGTTAATGGTAATGAAGAGTATTAATTATTTATTTAAATAACATTAATTGGTTAAAGTAAGTGTATCTAAAAATAATTAAAAAAAAGTTCATATATGAAATAATTTAATTATAAAACATATTCCCAATAAGAATATTTTATGATTAATATATGAAACACCATATAGAGGTTAATTATGTTTCTAATCTATCACCAATATTGTCTAAACAACAAAATGATATGTATACAATTAGTCATATCTTATAATTTATCACTAAATTAACTCACATACGCAAGAATATTTTTTTAGGATATTATCTTATTGGTGTTTTTAAAATTACGAAACTATCTTTTTGGGCATACAAATTTAGTGAACTATCTTTATGGGCTTATAAAATTAGAACACTATCATTACAATCTTGCAAAATAAGGACATTATCATTTATGTTGGGAAAATTTAGGTCAAATTTTATAAAATATGCGTCAAATGAAACCCGATTATGATATGCCCATTTAGCTGTATTTTATAGAATTTTGCCCAAATTGGCCAGATTGAAAAATAGTGTCCTAGTTTTTTCAAGTTAGTAAGATGATGTCCTTATTTTATAAGATCGTAAATATAATGTCTCAAATTTGTATGCCCGTAAAGAAAGTGTTCTAATTTTACAAACACTAATAAGGTAGTGTCCTAAAATAACAAAATTTCCCTTATAACCAATATATTTAAGAAAAGCACGCAAGATTGAAAAACCAAAAAATAAGGTCAATTTTAATGATAAAAAGTATGAAACTTTTTCAAAAAATTATATTTTTTTTATAACCACTTTATAGAAGAGTTGAGAGTTAACTCAATCACTAGTTGTTTTTTCCTAGTATAATCAAAACCATAATTAATTAATATATTAGAAATTATAGCATTTTTTTAAATAAACTTTTTAATATGTGAAAACTATCTTTAAGTTAATCATATACGTAACTGTACAAGTTTTTATTTATGACCACATCTTCCGCTTAAATGAAATCTAGGCTAAATTTTATAAAATGTGGATTAAATAAAGCCCGATTATGATATGCTCAGATAGACGTAATTTATAAAGTTTGGCCTAAATTTGTCAAAATTAAAAGACAGTGTCCTAGTTTTGCAAGTTTTTAAATACAATTTCCTGATTTTACAAGTTCGTAAAGACATTGTCTCAATTTTGCAAGCCCGTAAAAATAGTGTCCTAATTTTACAAATACTCATAAGGTAGTGTCCTAAACTAACAATTTTCCCCTTATAACCAATTTAGTTAAACGTAACGAAAAATATTAATTATTTATTTAAAGAACATTAATTGGTTAAAGTAAAATGTATCTAAAAATAACTATAAAGTGGTTCATATATGAACTAATTTAATTCTAAAATATACTCTCAATAGTAATATTTTATAATCAAAATATACTCTCATATATGAACCAATTAATTAATTCTAAAACATACTCTCAGTAGTAATATTTTATAATTAAAATATGTAATATCACAATGATGTTGATTATGTTTCTAATATATCACCAATATTGTCTGAACTACGAATTGATATGTATACAATAAGTCATATCTTATAATTTATCACTAAATTAACTCACATACGCAAGGAAAAATATTTTTCTAGGATATTATCTTATTGGTGTTTACAAAATTACGACACTATCTTTTCGGGTATACAAATTTAGTGAACTATCTTTATGGGCTTATAAAATTAGAACACTAACAATAATAAAATATTTCAACATCAATTTTGATTTGACAAAAAAATTCATCCGACTCTATTTCTCCATCCCTAACCAAACTCATATTTACTATTCATTGGATTCCACATCCTCTTTTTTCCATCTCCATCTCAATTCCATCTACCATCATCCCCAACCAAACAGAGCCTGAATTTTTCCATCAATCAAATATAATTTTAAGCAAAAATCTGATAACATGTGCAGATCAATTGAAGGACTGGTGAAGTCTTGAGTAATGGAAAAAAATTAGAAGCGAAAGGGAAAATGTGGATATCAATACAAATGACCGTGAACTGATGAATAAGTTGACATGACAAAAAGTCGCAAGATGATAGAGACATAATTATACTATATACCTTTTTCTGTGTTTAATAAATTTACACGGTATTTATAGGTCAAGTAATATCAAAAGAAGTGAAGAGATTCATTTATCACTAACTGAGCAAGACTTTTTTTGTTATATTAATTATTGTATGCAATATTTTGTAGATAATATACATAGAAATACACCTTCTCACATACTATATGTAATGTATACATAATTTATTAACAAAGTTGGAATAATATTATATTGCTAAAATTTTACGTTAATAAATTATCATCTATTTTTTGTTTGAAGTGTATAAATTATTTAACTAAATTCATCATTACCACTGATATTATTGATTTCAACCAAAAGTATTAGTTGTTTAACTAAACCGTATTAATAAAAAATGATACATTGTTTTTATTTGCCGTGAGTATTATTCACATAATACATTACTTATTAGTATTGTCAACAATACATTTAATAGTAGTTCATATTACTTTTAAGTCCAATTACCTTTTAACAACTAACATCTTTGAAAATAATTACAAATATGTACAACTAATATGTTACATACAATTAAATAATAACTTTTGCATAAAAATATATTAAAAAAATAAACACACATTTCAATAGTAGACAAAGTATAAAGTGAAAAAAAAATTCAAAATGGGACCTTTTTTAAGGGTATTTGTTGTAATCACTGAAGGGTATTAATTATTTTCTTCAAAGGGTATTACATACGGAAGATATTAGTAGTTTTCAGTGAAGATAATATGTTAATGGTAACTGACTTGAACGCAAAATACTAACTTTACTAGTAGTTACACCACAAGAGTATGAGATCACAGTAGTATGACAAGTATAGGGACCAAGTAGTATCGAACCCAAGGGAAAGTGTGTATGCGAATAAACCCCTGGAAATGCATGTCTCGTAGCTAATATGAATGTTGTTGGGAAATTGTATAGACTTAAGTTTTGATTAAGATGCCAAAAGGTTCCTCCTAAGTTGTTTGTAAGTAAAATGTTTAGTAGAGTTAGAGTTTAGTTAAACAGTTCTAAATGTTAGGAACTGGAGTGTAGTTAGTATTTTCAAGAGTGTATTGAAGATCAAAGTCCACTGAAGACAAAGTCCGCTGAAGACATGTAATCTGAGAAAAAGTCGAAGTCTTGAATGTTTTCTAAGTACATTCACACTAAGACTAAAACCATCAGGAGAGGACCAAGGTCCACTGATGTAAACTAACAAAGCACATTCAATGCTAAAACATTAAAAGTTGTTAGTTAATCTGGTTGGAACAAGGCAAAATGATTTTTCAGTGAAGCTTACAATAAATGAAGGAATGAGAAAGTTCTCTCAGAAGAGTTCCACCTTAAAGCAAGACAGGATTCTGAGCAAGCAGACTGAACGACCCAATGAGAAGATGACACGTAGGTGTACTCTACTGACAGCCGACCTGTCACAGACTAACAAGTACCAAAAGTCTTTCCCTAGCATTCTACTGAAAGTTGGTGAACAGACATGGTCCTTCAGCCGTTTCTTGACAAGACATAAAGCTTCAAATAGAGTCGTTTGAACCAATCAGATACAAGAAGACTTACTTGAGAAGATTCAAACTCCAACGGGAAGATTTTCAAGGAAGCCTATAAATACAGAAGTACGTGATCATTTCTATGTACGGGAAACACACAAGATCAAAGCTATCTCTACATTCATAACTACCTAAGAAGCACTCGAAATTACCTTTGCTTCCCAAGTGTTTCATATCTGTAGAGAGCATACCAAGCCTTCTGTAATCGAGCTTAAAGTTATATCCAAACCTTAGAAAGAGATAATCCATCCTAAGCCTTGAGCTAAACTGTAAGGATTATCTCACAACAGTTGGAACCAAACTCTACTAAAAACCCTACTCAGTTGTTAGGTTGAGAGTTTAGTAAGCTGATTGTTTGTATCAGTCTGAAAGTTGGTTTGTTTTGGGAACTAGGACATGGAATTATCCTAGTGATCAATCATCCTAAGAGAGGATTAATTGATCAGTGCACCTTGGCACTATAATACAAGGTTTTCCAAGTGAAAGGAATTCTCCTGTTTGATCAGGACAGTGGACGTAGGAGATTCATCTCTGAACCACTTTATATCTCTGTGTACTTACATTCTGCTATCTCTTAAGTGTGAGTCATTCATTCAAAGTTTATCAAAGTAAAACGAGATTTTTTAAGGGCTTACTAATCCGCATCTGAAAGCTAATTAGATAGTAGTTCAACTGAAAGTCTTGAGCTTTCAGTGGAGGTATTATCTCAGTAAGCTTTCACAAGTAATTCTCAGCAGACTTCAAGTCCACTGACGAGTTACTGTCTTAAGTAACCTGATAAGTTTTTAGAAGTTTAAATTTGTAACCTCGGGTGTATTCCCCCCCATACACCCGTGTACTCGTTTCGGGACCAACAAATGTAATGTTTATGTTTATGCTAATGTTACTAATTATATTCTAGGAATTAAACTAATAACATAATTAAATCTATTCTAACTTCGAGTTGAAGTGTGAATATGAGATGATGATGTTTGGGATAGGAATTCCTACGTATACTAACAGAGTTGGTACGGTAACTAAAATAATCGTGACGTGCAAGTTGAAATCCTAAGTGTACTAAAACTAGACAATCAACTTCCCTAATCTAGCACAAGAATTGAAAGAATAAATGCTCAAGAATGAACCCTAATACTTAGTTCTATCAACCTACTTCACTAATCCACTAATTAAATTATATGAATTGTGCTTAATTATTGAGACCCTAATTTAGCTAAGGTGATGCGGCTCTCATCCCTAGATAAACCGGTAAATTATAAACCCCTTCAAAAACCCTCTCCTTAAGCCTATTCATTATTAAAGAGTGATGCAGTCGTCTTCTCTCTAACAATTTTCGTACTTAATTCCAAGATTATTATAGGGTTTATTAGAATTATTTAATAATTAAGAGAATTAAAACTATACATCACGAATTATCCTAATTACGTACCAACATCCAAATTCTACGAGTTCATCCTATCCTAAGCATGCAAGGGAACAAAAGCAATAATAAGACTCATGATCATATGCATAACTAAATTAACGGAAGAAATCAAGCACATAAACACAAGATGGAATCAATAAATTTAAGTCTAAAAAAAATCTTTATAAATCTGAAACCTAGGTTTTTTCGTCTCAAGTATCAAAAAATAAAAAATAAAAGGAAATTCGTTCGAAAGAAATAATTTAACTACGAATTCGTATGCTAAAAATCTCGATTACACGATGCAAAACCTTGCTCAAACTCTCCAAACTCACTTTCAAGCTCTTCTCCTTAAAAAACTATCTCTAAATATGATATGGTGTCTAAAAATAAGCTTGGATAGGGTATTTATAGTGTATGGGCCAAATTTGGGCATAAAGGGCCGAAACTGCTCGAGTTGCCACCATGCTCGAGCGCCTAGCGCTCGAGCGCTTCTCAGTCGAGCTCTTTCTCTTTCCAGCGAACATTCACTGCTCGAGCTCGACCACTCGAGTGCCTAGCGCTCGAGCTCGAGTTGGTCGAGCGCTTCTTGACTCCAGCGGACTAAGGGCGCTCGAGTCCCTCTTGCTCGAGTACCAAGTGCTCGAGCTTGACTTCCTCGAGCGAGGTTTGGCTCCAGTGCATATGGAACGCTCGAGCTAGGAGGCTTGAGCACTTGGGGCTCGACCTCCTAGCACTCGAGTGCTCCTCCTTTTGAGCTAAGTAACACTTTTCTTTGCACAAACTAATACTTTTCGTATTTTTTTCAACATTTTCTTATCCGGGAGTCCGTTTGAGTCGACTCAAAGTCCTACGAACTCCATTTGCTGCCCTCTTTCCTAATATAAGCATCAAAGAGACAAATTTATAAGTTTATAAAAATAATACTCAAATAACTCTAAATACTCATCAAATACGCTCAAAATAGGGATGAATCGGGCTACAAAACATAACAATTTCACGCCTAATCAGTAACAACGAATATTAATTGTTTATTTAAAGAACATTAATTGGTTAACGTAAAGTATATCTAAAATAATTATAAAGTGGTTCATATATGAAATAATTTAATTCTAAAACATACTCTCAATAATTATAATATTTTATGATTAAAATATGTAATACCACAACGATAACTAATTATGTTTCTAATCTATCACCAATATTGTATGAACTATGAATTGATATGCATACAATAAATCATATCTTATAATTTATCACTAAATTAACTCATATGTGCAAGAAATAATTATTTCTTTAGGGCCTCATGTTAATTATATGGGTATTTGAAAAATCAGGACACTATCTTTTTGGGCTTACAAATATAGGAAACTATCTATATGAGCTTATAAAATTAGAACACTATTATTACAATCTTGCAAAATAAGAACACTATCTTTTATGTTGAGCAAACTTAGGCTAAATTTTATAAAATGAGGGTTAAGTAACGCCCGATTATGATATGTCTATTTGGCCATATTTTATAAAATTTGTCCTAAATTGGATACAATTAAAAGACAATGTCCTAGTTTTGCAAGTTTGTAAAGATGTTGTCCTAATATTGCAAGTCCGTAAATACATAGTCTCAATTTTGCAAGCCCGTGAAGATAGTGTCCTAATTTTACAAACATTCATAAGATAGTGTTCTAAAATAACATTTTCCCTTATAACCAATATATTTAAGAAAAATATGATTGAGAAACCAAAAAATAAAGTTCATTTTAATGAAGAAAAATATGGAGTTTTTTCAAAAATTATATTCCTATGATAAGCGCTTCAAAAAAGAATTGAGAGAGTTGGCTCGATTTCTAGTTGTTTCCTTGTATAGACAAAGTTAATTAATCTATTAAACATTATAGTACCATTTATTTTTTTTAAATAAATAATTTAATATGTGAAAACTATCTTCAAGTTAATTATCTACTTAATTATAGAAGTTGTTATTTATGACTGATTAGGCGTAAAATTGCTATTATTTGTAGCTCGTTTTGCCCATGTTTTGAGTGAATTCGATGAGTATTTAGAGTCAAATGAGTACTATTTTCATAAACTAATGAATTTACCTCTTTGATGCTCATAGATGGATAGAGGGCAAAAAATGGAGTTCGTAGGACTTTGAATCGACTCAAACGGATGCCCGGATGAGAAGATATTGAAGAAATACGAAAAATGTTAGTTCGTGCAAGAAAAAGTATCACTTGGCTCAAGGAAGGAGGTGCTCGAGCGCCTAGGCGCTCGAGGAAGGGAGGTCGAGCGTTTAAAAGGTTCTGGAAGACAAGGCACTCGACCAAGCCGTGGTCGAGCGCCTAGTGCTCGACCACATGCACCATTCGACTAGTTGAGGTCGAGTGTCTAGTGCTCGACCAGTTAGAGGTCGAGCGCCCTGAAGGCGCTGTAAGTCAGACCACTCGACCACACTCAGGTCGAGCGCCTAGCACTCGACCAACACTCGAGCACACGCGAATTTAGTTTTTTTACCCGTTTTAGGCCCGTTGCTTATAAATACCCGATCTCAAGCTCGTTTTTAGGCACCCTTTGATCATTATTCATATTTTTACATACTTAGAGAAAGGAGAGAGATTGGAAGAGTTTTGAACGTGTAATCGAGGTTTTGATCTTACGAATTCATAGATTAGAGTTTTATTTCATTATTTCTTTCTTCAACACTTGATACTATTGAACCTAGTTTTCGTTATTTATTGAGATTCGTTTTGAGACTTCGATTAATTGTTAACCCTAGTTTATGTTCTTGAGTTCTTTCTTTAAATTCATCAAGTTTATGTTTTTCATTCGTTTACAGCTTTTGTTATCGTAATCACCATGTTAGGCTAGAACCCTTGGGTGCTTAGGATAGGATGAACTTGTAGAAGTAGGATGTTGGTACGTAATTAGGATAATTCGTGATGTTTAGTGCTAGTTCTCTTAATTAATTGAATTCTTCAAATAAACCCTAGAATTATCTTGGAATTGAGTACGAAAATTGTTAGAGAGAAGACGACTGCATCACTCTTTAATAACAATTAGGCTTAACGAAAGGGTTTTAGAAGGGATTTATCATCTACCGGTTTATCTAGGGAGGACGACTGCATCACCTTAGTTAAATTAGAGTCTCATTAATTAAGCATTATCCATATAATTTGATTAGTGGATTTGTGAAGTAGGTTGATATGATGAAGTATTAGGGTTAATTTTTGAGTTTTTAGTATTTCAATCTGGTGCTAGATTAGGGAAGTTGATTGCCTAGTTTTAGTACACTTAGGATTATTACTTGCACATCACGATTATTCTAGTTGTTGTACCAACTCCGTTAGTATACGTAGGGATTCCTATCCTGAGCATCATCATCCATATTTGAATCTTAAATCCAAGTTATTAGTTTAGTTTAATTATTTGCATTAATAGTGGTATAATATAGAGTAGTATAATATAAAGTAGTGATTAGGCGTGAAATTGTGATGTTTTGTAGCCCGTTTAGTCCATATTTGAGTGTTTTTTTTATGAGTATTTAGAGTCATTTGAGTAATATTTTCATAAAATCATCAATTTGTTTCTTTGGTATTCATAGTTGGAAAGAGGGCAAAAATAGGAGTTCGTAGGACTTTGAATCAACCAAAACGGACTCCCGATTGAGAAGATATGAAGGCTTTTCGAACAAGTATACAGCAGCCGGAAAGCACTCGACATGGAGGCACTCGAGCGCGTAGTGCTCGACCACCACCAGGTCGAGCGCCTTGCGACTTCTGTTGCATTTTAGCGCTCGACCAAGCCCACTCGAGTGCTTAGTGCTCGACCTAAGGCCCAGGTCGAGCGCCCTGAGTGGATTTTGCCCTGTTTTCACCCCAAATCATATAAATACCCGTTTCAAGCCTATTTTTACACATCTACACATATCTATGACTTGAAGCGAATATACTAGCTTCTACTAGTAGCTTCCCCGCAAGAGTACGGGTTCACTGTAGTATGGGCAAGTATAATGACCAAGTATATCGAACCCAAATGATAAAGTGTATGCAAATAGATCCCTGAAGATCTACGCGTCGTAGTTAATATGAGTGAAATATTTTTGGATTTTTTGGAAAGATTAATTGAAACTAAAATAAACTAATTAAACTAAAATACTAAAGAGGACAAATTAACTAAGGTTTGTATGCAGATGAGTGATGGTGATGCTCGGGATAGGAATCCTTACGTATACTAACGGAGCAGGTACATAATCAAAATAACCGTGACGCGCAAGAAATAACCTAAGTAAAAGAATGCAAGATAAAAGCTCAAGATTCTAAACCCTAATACTTTACCCTAACACTCGACTTCACTAATCCACTAACAAGTTAATAGATTGTGCTTAATTAATGAGACCCTAATTTAACTAAGGTGATGCGGTCGTCCTCCTTCGCTAAACTGGTAGATGAATTAACCCTTTCTAAACCCTCTAGTTAAGTCTACTAGTTGTTAAAGAGTGATGCAGTTGTCCTCTCCCTAACACGTTCGTACGAAATTCAAAGGCAAAGTTAAGATTAATTTTAAGAATTTATTAATTAAGAGAATTAAAACCTAACGTCACGAATTACCCTAATTACGTACCCACATCCTACTTCTACGAGTTCATCCTACCCCAAGCATACAAGGGTTTTAGCCGGACATGGTTATAACGATAACAAAAGCAATTGACAAAGTAAAGAACATAAACATGATGAATTGAATTGAAAACTTAGAAAGCATAAACTAGGGTTTTGAAAGAAAATAAATTTAAGAACTAAAATTAAATTAATAAGACGAAATTTAAACGTGTTCAATAACAAAGGTATGAAGAAACAAAACTAAAAAGTAAAACTGTTATGTGAATTCGTAAAGGAAAACCTCGAAACGTAAAATTAAAGCTTGCTCCTCTTTCTCTCTCTAAAAACTAAGTCTAAAAGTGATTTTTTATGTGATAATCCATGAATCATCTCTCAAAACGTGTTCGGGGAGGTATATATAAGCAACGGGTTGAGTCGGGATCTCATGGGCCAAAAAACGCGCTTGCTCGTGCACTGCTCGTGCACTAGTGCACGAGCTCCTTCAACTCGAGCGCACTAAATCATCCAGAGAGCCAAAACTGCACGACCAGCCTAGCTCGTGCACTAGTGCACGAGCACATGCATTGCTCGAGCGCCCTGCACGGGGTGCACGACCAGCTTCAACTCGTGCGCCTTGCACGGCCACTCGAGCGCTAGTGCTCGAGCTCCTCTAGCTTGTGCACTCCAATGATACTTTTACTCCCCCGAGCTAGCATTTTTCGTATTTCTTCGATATCTTCTCATCCGGGCATCCGTTTGAGTCGATTCAAAGTCCTACGAACTCCTATTTTCACCCTCTATTAATCTATGAGCCTCAAAGAGACAAATTCATTAGTTTATGAAAATGATACGCAAATGACTCTAAATACTCAACAAAATCAACTAAAATTAGGGCATTTCGAGTGACGAATCATGACAATTTCACGCCTAATCAACCCCCCCAAACTTACCATGTTGCTTGTCCTCAAGAAACAAAATAATAAGTCAAGTGAAATTGTTAGGAATGAGTCAACGAATCAAATCATGCAAGCAAATGAATTCGAGCTTCAAAAATCAATCACAAGTATACTCACTCACCTTCCCTCATCATACTCATGCAACAACAACAAGAATCACCAAAATCAAACATGGATGTGCACTCTACGATGTGTTTCACTCCCTCACAAGTGTATATCAATGATAAAGGGACTCACTCAAACAATCAATCACTCATATTGGCAGCCATAGGCTTGTAAGCACTCTTAACTCCGACCATACTCTAGAAACCAATGCCGAATCAAAAAGGACTTTTCTCAAGGTTGTAATGTAGGCTCTTTGGACAGGTGAGATAACAATATGGGTAAGTGACTTAAGTGGATGGAGAATAGAAAATCAAACTTTGGCACTTCGAGATTAGGAACAGAATACTTCAAACATTTTCAATCAACACATTTTCAATTCCACTACTCTCAACACTTCAATTTTTTTTCTTTCTAACTCCTTTCACTTTTTTTTTTCAATCACTTTTTTTTTTCTTTTTCGCACAAACACATGAGCTCATTTTTTCTTTTTTTGCTCATTCTCATTTTTTTTTCTTTTTCCCACAACTCAAAACTTCATCACACCTTCTTCTCATATTCACTCAACAAACAACATTTTCCTTTTTCAACTCAATGCAATCCCTTCACATTCACACTTTTCCTATTCTCCACTCAAATTGGGACAAAAAGGCTCAGAAATTGGAATAGTGTTCATATGTGCTAGCAAAGAAAATAGGCTTAAAGCTCAAAGGGGCTAACAAGGGACAAATGTCAATGGTAAGGAAAATTTAGGCTAAGTGACTCAATCAAAACAAAGATGGCCTAAGATCACATTCGGCATATCAAACTAGACACAATCAAGAAGAAAGAGCACACACAAGTTCTTGCATCCTCTAAGGTGACGATTCACTTACAAACGAAGAGATTAATTCATGCATCAAAATCTCATAAGGCTCAAATCTCACGGCTTTCACATCCATGCTAGTCCTAGTGTATTCTCACTCTCATCACACAAACACTCCAAAGAAAAACTTGCAAGCATACTAGTTCTTTCTCAAATCCACTCTAACTCAAACACTCATACAATATAATTCCTAACTCACTCTCACAACTCAACTCTACTCATCAAATCATACTCAAAGATAGCAATCAACAAGCATAAGATGATTGATAGACATGAAATATGCAATAGCGAATCAGATCAAAATCACCCCAAGGAATATCTCAAGACACCAAATAACCAAACACACTCAAAGATAAGGGGTGCTCCGGTGCAATGTAACAAGAAACATAAAAACTCCACCCCCCTAAACTTCGACCTTGCGAAGAGGTCTAAGTTTGGGGTTGTGGGTTACCTCAACCAAACAATTTAGTTTCTCTCAATAACGTTGCACACTCCCTTGCTTGAGTTCCTCCCTTTTGAGTACTCCATGATTCCTCTATTCTCTCGAGACAAGCCTACAAAATAAAACTCTCAAGTACGAGGTTAAAACTTACGATTCAACAACACCCTAATAACTAAAAAAATACTGAAAAACAAATAAAAGTGGGTTGCCTCCCACGCAGCGCTATTTTTAAGGTCCTCATGCCGGACCGATCAAAGGAGCTTATGGGACATCATACTAAAAAATACCTCCCTTACTCTCATAAGAGTGGTGCTTGCATGTTTTTCCTTGATGCCCCTCCATCATGAACTCCTTTGCTTCCTTCTCATCCCCAAGTGTTAGGGGTCTCAACTCCTTCTCACCTTTATCTGGAGGAGTCTTACTAAGCAATTTCTTGCGTTTGGACTTTTTCTTCTTAACTCCTCCTTTCCCTTCCAACTGGACCACGTCTATCTTTTTCACCTCTTCATCCTTCAACTTCTTCACTTTATCCCTATCAAAAGAATCAAGATCATAATGCTCATGGGTCAAATTATCAAGTGAAGGATTATCAAACTCATAAATAAAATAGGGATTAGGGATAGGAGGTGTGTCTTCAACTCTAGGATTAATGGCATCCATGCAATACAAACTCTAATCCTCCTTCGGGTACTTCATGGCCTCATATAGGGAAATCTTCACTTCTTGATCATCAACTTTCAATGTAATCTTCCCATTTGCCACATCTAGCACCATCCCCGCCGTCGCTAAGAACGGTCTTCCCAAGATCAGGGGCACGTGCTCATCTTCCTCCATCTCTAGGACCACAAAATCGGCTGGAAAAATGTGATCTCAAACTTTCACGAGGACGTCTTCAACCACACCTTGAGGTCGAGTAATAGACCGGTCGGCAAGTTGAAGCGTCATCATCGTCGGCTGAAGTTCTCCACCCTCCAACTTCTTGAAAAGCGACAAGGACATAAGATTGATGCTCGCCCTTAAATCACATAGCGCTCCTTTCTTGATTCCATTCCCAATATCACATAAGATGGTAAAGCTCCCGGGATCCTTCAGCTTTGGAGGAAGCGCCTTGTGCACTAATGCACTCACCTCATGGTTCAACTTCACCAACTTCGGCTCATCCACTCGCCGTCTTTTCGCGATCAAGTCCTTCAGAAACTTTGCATAGTTGGGCATCTGTTCCAAAGCATCATAAAAAGGAATGTTAATATGCAATTGTTTAAACACATCAAGGAATTTAGCGAATTTCTCATCAAACTTCTTTTTCATGAAGCGTTGTGGATATGTGACGGGTATCACAGATTTGGGTACCCCCCATTCATCTCTCTCGGTCTCTTTCACTTTCTCCCTTGCTTTCTTTGCCTTCTTCCACTTAGGAACTCTCTCAACCTTCTCAATGCCTTCCTCTTCAAGCTCTTTGCTCGCTTTAGTGCTTTCACCCTCAACCTTCTTCTCAACATCTACCTTCCCACTCTCATCTCCATCTTTCTTATGTTCTTTCACCTCCATCTCAACATCTCCTTGAGGCGTCTCAGAATCAGCAGGCAACTGAGGGCCTTCATAGTTGGTCCCACTTCTAAGCTGGATAGCCTTACAATGCTCTTTAGGATTACCTTTAGGCATTGAAGGGTATTTGCCAGGCTCTCTATTCAATGACTTTGCAATCTGGCTCATCTGGAACACTATAGAAGTGAACCTTCAGTTGTTCTCTTGCTGAATCCGATTCAGCTCTACATCTCTCTTCTAGAGGTCTTGATCACGCTGATCAACTTTCTTATGCAGATCTTTTACATCGTACTCCAAAGATGATAATCTCTTGCTTCCTTTCTCCACCTTCTGAAGGATAGCTCTCAACGTCTTCTCAGTTGAGGAACCGCCTTCTCCACCTGGGGGTTTAGAACCTGGATCAACAACTGGAGGAACTGTAATACCCGCCTTCGGGTTAGCATAAGAAAAATTCTCGTTCTTCCTCCATTGGTTCTGAGGAAGCTGCTGGCCTCCTTGGTACCCTTGTGTGTTCCTCCATTGATGTTGAGGCGGCTGTGGACCTGGAGGTACAAATGGTTGGCCATAAGAAGGCCTTCCTTGAATATTTCCACCTTGTGGATACCCATTCTGATTGTAATAAGGACCTCCCATATAATTTACTACTTCTTGCTGAATTGTGGGCTTGTCCTCTTGCTCATTCTCTGCTGCATTCCCTCCAACCATATTCTTCCCCAACTCAAGGTTGTTAATCTTTTCCATCATGGCCATCAACAGCCTTCTCGTTCCTTCACCTTCCTCAACCTGATGAACTCTCTGGAAATCTCCGTCAACATTCCAAGCCCCGGCATTCGTGACAATGTTGTCCACGATATCTCTACACCTCACTATTCCTTGATTCAGGAATGATACACTAGCACACGCGTCTAGATGGTCTTGCCCAGCCTTGTTGGCACCACTATAGAAAAATGCCATGACATCTCCCTCATTGTACCCGTGCTGCGGACACTCTATCAACATGTTTGAGTATCTCTCCCACGCTTGACGTAGGTCCTCTCCTTGCTTCTGGCGGAAGGAAGAGATCTCAATCCTTGCTTTGATCGTTCTGGATGGAGGGTAGAATCGCTCGAGGAATAAACGCTCGAGCTCGGCCCAAGTGGTAATACCTCCCCGTGGAAGCGTATTATCGTACCACTCTTTAGCTATTCCCGTCAATGAGAATGGGAACAACCTAAGCCTCTTGGCATCTTCAGACATGCCATTGTAATTGAAAGTGGAGACTATCATTAGAAAACTCCTCAGATGAGTATGGGGATTCTCCTTCCCAATCACCCCCTTGAACTGGTTCTCTGTAAGCAACTTTATAATTCCTGGGGAAATCGAGAAGTTAGTTACCTCTACTGGAGGTAATGCCACTCCATCATAGTACCGTTGTGGCTACGCGGCAAACCTTCCTCGAATAACCATATTCTGATCTGCATTCTGAGGAATGTGTTGAGGATTAGCAGCTGGTACGGGTACTTGTTGGGGTGGTGGTGGTTGGTAGACAGATGGTGGATTGTAAACTAGAGGTGGAGGGTACGGGTATGGGTGATAAGGGTATGGTGGGTATGGGTAAGGTGGATAAGGTAAGTTGTTTTGTGGTAAGTTAGGATGTGGGTAAGCAGGGTTGTTATGAGGGTTTTGAACAATGTTATGAGCTGGGCTATTTCCCGGGTTTTGGCTCTGGCTTTCTCCTGACGGATCTTGGTTCTTACTGGTATTCCCTTCAGTGCCGTCAACCCGGTTCAATACCTGATTAAACTCATTCTCGACATCATCCAACTCATTACTAATGTCCATTGGTTCTTTCCCTCCCCCGACAGTGTTCATTCTCCTCAAGAAAGCTCGGTTCCTTCTAGCTATCGTCTCAGGGTCCAACGGTATTCTCTCTTCGCTCGTATTGCCTTGTGAGCGTGTGTTCATATACCTGACACACTAGCAGAAGGATCAAAACGCAACTGCTGAATGAATAAAAATAAAAATAAAACAGAAAATTAAGCACTCACTACTAACTACTAAGCTATCTACAAGTCCTATTCAGAAGACATACAACGCCATCCCCGGCAACGGCGCCATTGACTTGAAGCGAATATACTAGCTTCTACTAGTAGCTTCCCCGCAAGAGTACGGGTTCGATGTAGTATGGGCAAGTATAATGACCAAGTATATCGAACCCAAAGGATGAAGTGTATGCAAATAGATCCCTGAAGATCTACGCGTCGTAGTTAATATGAGTGAAATGTTTTTGGATTTTTTGGAAAGAATAATTGAAACTAAAATAAACTAATTAAACTAAAATACAAAAGAGGACGAATTAACTAAGGTTTGTATGCAGATGAGTGATGGTGATGCTCGGGATAGGAATCCCTACGTATACTAACGGAGCACGTACATATTCAAAATAACCGTGACGCGCAAGAAATAACCTAAGTAAAAGAATGCAAGATAAAAGCTCAAAATTCTAAACCCTAATACATTACCCTAACACTCGACTTCACTAATCCACTAACAAGTTAATAGATTGTGCTTAATTAATGAGACCCTAATTTAACTAAGGTGATGCGGTCGTCCTCCTTCGTTAAACTGGTAGATGAATTAACCCTTTCTAAACCCTCTAGTTAAATCTACTAGTTGTTAAAGAGTGATGCGGTCGTCCTCTCCCTAACACGTTCGTACGAAATTCAAAGGCAAAGTTAAGATTAATTTTAAGAATTCATTAATTAAGAGAATTAAAACCTAACGTCACGAATTACCCTAATTACGTACCCACATCCTACTTCTACGAGTTCATCCTACCCCAAGCATACAAGGGTTTTAGCCGGACATGGTTATAACGATAACAAAAGCAATTGACAAAGTAAAGAACATAAACATGATGAATTGAATTGAAAACTTAGAAAGCATAAACTAGGGTTTTGAAAGAAAATAAATTTAAGAACTGAAATTAAATTAATAAGACGAAATTTAAACGTGTTCAATAACTAAGGTATGAAGAAACGAAACTAAAAAGTAAAACCGTTATGTGAATTCGTAAAGGAAAACCTCGAAACGTAAAATTAAAGCTTGCTTCTCTTCTCTTTCTCTCTCTAAAAACTAAGTCTAAAAGTGATTTTTTTATGTGATAATCCGTGAATCATCTCTCAAAACGTGTTCGGGGAGGTATATATAAGCAAAGGGTCGAGTTGGGATCTCATGGGCCAAAAACGCGCTTGCTCGTGTACGAGCTCCTTCAACTCGAGCGCACTAAATCATCTAGAGAGCCAAAACTGCACGACCAGCCTAGCTCGTGCACTAGTGCACGAGCACATGCATTGCTCGAGCGTGCAGGTGCAGGGGTGCACGACCAGCTTCAACTCGTGCGCCTTGCACGGCCACTCGAGCGCTAGTGCTCGAGCTCCTCTAGCTTGTGCACTCCAATGATACTTTTGCTCCCCCGAGCTAGCACTTTTCGTATTTCTTCGATATCTTCTCATCCGGGCATCCGTTTGAGTCGATTCAAAGTCCTAGGAACTCCTCTTTTCACCCTCTATTCATCTATGAGCCTCAAAGAGATAAATTCATTAGTTTATGAAAATGATACGCAAATGACTCTAAATACTCAACAAAATCAACCAAAACTAGGGCATTTCGAGTGACGAATCATTACAATTTAACGCCTAATCAATCTACACTCATTTTTCGAAGGGGAAGAGCTTGAGAACGTTATTTTAAGAGTTGGTCAAGGATTTCAAGCTTGTAAACGAGGTTTTTATCATACGGATTCGTTAGAACAATTAATACTTTGCACGGTTTTGGTTTCTCTTTTCGTTTCTTGAATTCTTTGATACTTAGATCTTAATTTCAGATTTTAGAGATTATTTTCCAGATTTTATTCAATTGCTTTCATAGATAGTTTATGTTCTTGAATTTCTTAATTTCGTTCATACTTTCAATTATGTCGTTAATTTCGTTATTATTTTTATTCTTGAAACCACCATGTTAGGTTAAAACCCTTGTATGCTTAGGATAGGATGAACTCGTAGAATTAGGATGTTGGTACGTAATTATGATAATTTGTGATGTATAGTTTTAGTTCTCTTAATTATTGAATATTTCTAATAAACCCTAGAATTATCTTGGAATTGAGTACGAAAATTGTTAGAGAGAAGACAACTGCATCACTTTTTAATAATGAATAAGTTTAAGGAGAGGGTTTTTGAAGGAGTTTATAATCTACCGGTTTATCTAGGGAGGACGACCGTATCACCTTAGTTAAATTAGGGTCTCATTAATTAAGCACAATCCATATAACTTGGTTAGTGGATTCGTGAAGTCGGTTGATATGACGAAGTATTAGGGTTAATTCTTGAGCTTTTAGTCTTTCAATCTTGTGCTAGATTAGGGAAGTTGATTGCCTAGTTTTAGTACGCTTAGGATTATTACTTGCACATCACAATTATTTTAGTTATTGTACCAACTCCGTTAGTATATGTAGGAATTCCTATCCCGAGCATCACCATCTAATATCTTATTAAAACCTTAGTTATTCGTTTAATCTCATTATTTGCATTAAGAGTAGTATAGTATAAGTAGTTTAACAGAATTCTTAAACCCGGACATACACTCATATTAACTACGACACGTAGATCTCCAGGGCTCTATTTGCATACATACCTTTCCTTGGGTTCGATATACTTGGTCCCTATTACTTGCCAATACTACTGTGATCACATACTCTTGTGGGGTAACTACTAGTTGAAGCTAGTATTTTGCGTTCAAGTCAAGTAGTTTACTAGAATTCTTAAACCCGAACATATACTCATATTAACTATGACACGTAGATCTCCAGGGCTCTATTCGCATACACACTTTTCCTTGGGTTCGATATACTTGGTCCCTATACTCGCCCATACTACAGTAATCCCATACTCTTGTGGGGTAACTACTAGTATAGCTAGTATTTTGCGTTCAAGCCAATGACCACATCTTCCGCTTTAATGAAATTTAGGCCAAAATTTATAGAATATTGGTCAAAGAAAACCCGATTATGATATGCCCAGATAGTCGTAATTTATAAATTTTAGCCTAAATTGACCAAAATTAAAAGATAGTGTCCTAGTTTTGCAAGTTTGTAAATACACTTTTCTAATTTTGCAAGTTCGTAAAGATATTGTCTCAATTTTTCAAGCTCGTAAAAATAGTGTCCTCATTTTACAAACACTCATAAGGTAGTGTCCTAAAATAAAAAAATTTCCCCTTATAACGAATTTAGTTAATAGTAACAAAGAATATTAATTATTTATTTAAAGAACATTAGTTTGTTAAAGTAAAGTGTATCTTAAAATAATTATAAAGTGGTTCATATATGAAATTTTTTATTCTAAAACATACTCTCGATAGTAATATTTTATGATTAAAATAGCTAATACCAGAATGAGGTTAATTATGTTTCTAATCTATCACGAATATTGTCTGAACTACGAATATATATGTATACAATAAGTTATACAAAATTAGGACACTATCTTTTATGACTTACAAATTTAGGAAACTATCATTTCGGCTTACAAAATTAGAACACTATCTATACAATCTTGCAAAATAAGGACACTATCTTTTATGGTGGGTAAATTTATGCCAAATTTTATAAAATGTGGGTTAAATAAAGCCCGATTATGATATGCCCAGTTAGCCGTATTTTATAAAATTTGGCCTATATTGGCTAAATTAAATTATAGTTTTCTAGTTTTACAAGTTTGTAAAGAAAAAGTCCTAATTTTGCAAGTTCGTAAAGATATTTGTCTCAATTTTGTAAGCCCGTAAAGATGGTGTCCTAATTCTACAAACACTCATATTGTAGTGTCCTAAAATAACATTTTACCCCCTTATAACCAATTTAGTTAATGGTAACAAAGAGTATTGATTGTTTATTTAAAGAATATTATTTGGTTAAAGTAAAGTGTATCTAAAAATAATTATAAAGTACTTCATATGTGAAACAATTTAATTCTAAAACAACTCTCAATAGTAATATTTTATGATTAAAGTATGTAATACCACATTAAGGTTAATCATGTTTCTAATCTACCGCCAACGTTTTCTGAACTACGAATTTATATGTATACAATAAGTCACATCTAATAATTCATCACTTAATTAACTCATATACCCATTTTTTTTTATGAAATTATCTTATGGGTGTTTGCCAAATTTGGATACTATCTTTTCAAGCTTACAAATTTAGAAAATTATCTTTTTGGGCTTATAAAATTAGAACATTATCATTAAAATCTTACAAAATAAGGACACTATCTTTTATGTTGGGCAAATTTAGGCCAAATTTTATAAAATGTATGTAAAATAAAGCCCGATAACGATATGCACAACATGTCGTATTATATAAAATTTGGCCTAATTTGACCAAAATTAAAAGAGTGTCCTAGTTTTGCAAGTTTGTAGAGACATTGTCCTAATTTTGTAAGTTCGTATAAATACTGTCTCAATTTCGCAAGCTCGTAAAAACAGTGTCCTAATTTTACGAACACTCATAAGGTAGTGTCCTAAAATAATAAAATTTCCCTTATAATCAATTTAGTTAATAGTAACAAAGAATATTAATTGTTTATTTAAATAACATTAATTGGTTAAATTAAAGTGTATCTGATAATAATTATAAAGTGATTCATATATGAAATAATTTAATTCTAAAACACACTCTCAATATAATATTTTATGATTAAAATATGTAATACCAGCATGATGTTAATTATGTTTCTAATCTATCACCAATATTATCTGAACTACGAATTGATATGTATACAATAAGTCATACCTTATAATTTATAACTAAATTAACTCATAAACGCAAGAAACAATTATTATTTTAGGGTATCATCTTATGGGTGCTTACACAATTAGGAAATTATCTATTTAGGCTTACATATATAGAAAACTATCTTTATGGGCTTATAAAATTAGAACACTATTATTACAATCTTATAAAATAAGGACAATATCTTTTATGTTGGGCAAATTTAGGCCAAATTTTATAAATTGTGGGCCAACTAAAGTCCAATTACGATATGCCCAATTGGCCGAATTTTATGAAATTTGACCTAAATTGGTCAAAATTAAAAGAGAGTGTCATGGTTTTGCAAGTTTGTAAAGATAATGTCCTAATTTTGCAAGTTTGTAAAGATATATTCTCAATTTTGCGATTGTTCTAATTTTACAAACACTCACAAGATAGTGTCCTAAAATATCAAATTTTTCCTTATAAGTTATAACCACTATATTTTTGAAAAACAAGATTGAGAAACCAATAAAATAAGGTCAATTTTAATGGAGAAAATTATGAATTTTTTTGAAAAAATATATTCTTATGATAACCACTTCGGAGAAGAGTTGAGAGATTTGACTCGGTCTCTAGTTGTTGTTTCCTTTTAGAATCAAAACCATAATTTTTTAATCTATTAGACATTATAGTACCATTCAAGTTTTTTTTAAGTTAACTATTTAATATGTGAAAACTATCTTCAAGTTAATTATCTGCGTAACTGAAGAAGTTGTTATTTATGACCACATTTTCCGTTATTTGTAAACAATTAATGCCCTTCAAATCTAAAAATAGATTTTGTCTGCTTCTCCAAAATATATTTTAAGTTCTTAAATTAGTAATTGCAAATACTGATTCTACTCAAATAGAGTTTGCAAACAATCATTTTGTTGAAGCCATAATTAATTTTTATAAGTAGTATATTACTTCCGTTTTATTTCAATTAAATATCAATGTACTATATCTAATTTGACTTAATTTTTTCTAAAATAAAGAGCGGAGACATAAAGTTACCAACGTGATACACTCTATTTTACTTTAGCAACGTGAGTTGTGCGATGTTGCTCATTTCACACGATATCATGCACATTTATTAATATTAAATGAATAAGATTTTAACTTTGGCAAGTAATTATTATATCACTATAGAGAAAAAGTAGTTCGTTAAATAAAGAAATAATAATATGATAAGCATTTTTAATTTTCCAAAATTATGCTAATCAATATTCAATCACAATTAAATTAGGATAACTTCTAATTTATTAAAAAATTAATTAATAATTAAGAATGGAAAAGAAAAGGGAAAACTGTATCGTTCGCCGGTAAGTTACAATATGCATTCATTTAATTTTAATGATACATATTTAGGAAAATATATGTTGATTAATTTGATTAATTTCCAAAGATTAGCATCCAGGAACTCATCCAAAGCCAAATATTTTAGAAAACACTCATAGGCAAATTCAAGATACGCAAATTCACATGAGGATAAAAATAAAAATCTTGGGAAAGTCATAAACATCGAATACATTGAAATATCTAACAATATCCCAAATATACCAAGTCAAACTTATCTAAAATATGAAAAGTATTTCTGAGTAAATATTAATTCTATACACTAAAAAATAGGTAGCAATAAAAGATTCAATTTAATTATGGAATATCTTTATCTTTAAATTGAATTAATTCTGAATTTAAATTATAATTGAATGCCCAGTAATATTTTAGGAAGGCAAAGTTTTGTGTGTGTAACACACACACAAAAACTTTTGGTGTGTAACAATCCGGGTCGGTTTCGGGTCGTATTAACGGGTCAATAGACTAGGTTTTGCTTTCCCTTTTTGTTCATTTCTCAATTTCTGTTTTTCTCTCTAGCCTCTCTCCGCTGCCCTTTCTCTTTCTCTGATCGCGTTTTCAACCGATTTGTGTTCGATTTCCAACCGATTCCCGTCCGTATTTCCACTCCGTTCGTATGTCGCTCGATTTCATTTGATTTGCAAGTTGTTACCATATCTCTCTGTCCAATTTCGCCGGCGCTGCTTCGGTCCACGGTTTCTGGCAGTGCTTCGGTCTTCTCTATTTTTGGCGTTGCCTCGGTCTCCACTATTTCCGGCTGACGGTATGCTTTCGAACGTTTTCGTTTACTATTTGTACGTTTTTGTTTTAGTCTAAACCCTAAACCACACATTGAATTGTGAAATCATCCTCCGCGAGCTTCATAAATCACTCTAATGGTCTTGTATTTTTCATAAAAATGGCCAAGCCTGCCTTAGATACAAACAATAGAAAACCCATTTATTTAGTTTTTGGTGTGTTCGACGGAAGAATCACATTTCATATGCAATTTGGGTAATTGATTATTTTCATGTTTTAATCGGATTAAGATCATGTATTATGATTTACGAGTGATACTAATTTTCTTGTTGCCTAATGATCCTGGAAATTAAGAGAAACTGGTGCATTTCCATTATTATCTGATGATTTATAACTCAATGGGAGAGGTTTGAACTTCCCTCCTTTTCTAATGTGCATAATTTGTTTGCCCTCTGGATTGTATTTTTGTTTCTTGCATCATTGTCGTGGAAATTAGAGTGTTAATGGCATTTGAAGTTAGTGAAATGTTGATACAACCATTATTTGTTGCAAATTGCTTCAGGTAAATGTGCATTTAATTATGTCATTTGTGGCAATAGCATTCATTCGAATCGAAAGACGGACTTCCTATTGATGTCAAACCTCATTGCAGCAATTGCAAACTATTTGAATTTTGATGTTTATGATTTGGATTTAACTCTGCTGAAAAGGAACGCTGACTTGAGGAAATGTTGTTGGCAACAGCTAATAAGTCAATCCTCGTGGTCGAGGATATCTACTGCTCCATCTAATTGAAAGAAAAGCTTGCTAACAGAGGCAACTGTTCACCTGTCCATGGCTACAGGGAACACAGTCAGGTTAGTAGTCTTGGTTTATGTTGCTTGGTTTGTAATCTTTGATTGTTTTGAATGTCACCCAAATTCAAAAAATTGATCAAGTATTAGTTTTAGTTTTTATGCAGTGGACTTGTTTTAAGATCATAAATAGGTTAAAGTTGGCACTGTTGTAATTTGAAAGTGTTACTGCATCAGATCCTATATTTATTTCATTAATCATTAATGAAAATGAATGTTCCAATGTGGTGGAGGATTAGCCATTTTCCCTCCGTTTTTCACACTGTTTATGTTGGTTGATTAC
The DNA here is from genome assembly GCA_947034835.1 of Ballota nigra. Lineage (NCBI taxonomy): Eukaryota > Viridiplantae > Streptophyta > Magnoliopsida > Lamiales > Lamiaceae > Ballota > Ballota nigra. Next base: position 31,247,949 of record OX344730.1, read on the forward strand.
TTTTTTGTTATTGTTTTGGATGTTATCTATGTTCGAAATACTGATCAAGTATTAGTTTTCATGAAGTAGACTACACGTTTAAGATCATATATAGATCAGAATTGGCAATGCCAAAAATTGGATCACAGATCAATTGATACTTAATGGATTGTGGATCGTGAGTTATAAGATAAGAGCCTTTTGACCTAAGTACGATAGGAGTCGACTTGAAACCACAGTTGAACTAGGGAAAACTTTCAAGGCAAACTTGGGACTTAGAGTGTCGGGTAAATCGTTTAGGGAGGTAATTTCAGAGAAGGATCAGAATTATGGAAATGCAAAGAATTAAATGCAAATGCTGCATGTTGCTAGCACTGTGCTTTAATTGAGTTTCCCCTATTAAGTGCTGCTTGCTGTTTTGAAGAAAATATAACCTCAAATATACATCGAAATCTTGTCTTTAAAAATATTTAAAAATCAATATATTTTATTCACACATTCACATGCATATAAAATGCTTGCCGCCTACTCATAGGCATAGCTTTACTCACTGAAAAAAACTGTGACCTTTTTGTCCTAAGCATGGAGAGGCACTAATGCAAACTCTATTTCAGAAAGTTTGATTGTTCCAGTAGCAGTGATGATATTAACTAAGGAAGATATAAGATATCCAAACCATGAATAACCAAAATTAGGTAATGGTCATTGACATTTACATTCTCGATAGAGGGGTGAAGTTGCAGCCATTTTGCATAGTAATCTCAGTACAAATAATGTTGAAATTTAACTCCTAAATAATGTTGCTTAAGAGTTTCTGCATTGGTGTAAATTATGTGTGCAGTTTTGAATAGTTCTTATTCGAGTTATTTCATTGCTTCCATGTGATAAATGAGTATTGTGCTTGATGAAAACAGAGGGGATATTGGTGTAGAGTGTGTAATGTGTATGCAGATTTTGGTAGCTCTTATCTGAACTATTTCTATAGAGACGGTATGCAGCCTAGTATGCTTGTCGTTGTCGTAGATTTGAGTTAACTATATGGTATTAGCTAGTGCACATTATGGTATTAGCTAGTGCACACTATGGTATAATTATATATATTTTGTTGAATTAGTATATGTAACTTCTCATTATGTTAATGCTTAATTACATCAGTCTTTTTTCGTTAGTAATAATCAAATTTTTATGTTTCTATGCAGTGATTTTGTTTCTCAGTCTAGACCAGGAGGTCTATGCAGTGTAATTCCCAAATTGAGTGACAAACAGAGGCAGGATGCTATTCATATTGGTTTTGGGGGTATTCTTGAACTGAAACTCAGTAAATGTTATAATCATAGAATGTTAAAATGGTTGATTCAAAATTTTAATGGCACTAGTCGCATGCTCACTATAGATAACTTTCACCAGTTCGTAGTTACCGCTGACGATGTGTATGATGTTTTCATGATACCGAGGAACGAAGGGAGTCCTGTCCCTTGTTACTCGAAGAGCGATGATTTTGAGTTTGCCAATAGATTTGGTGATAAGTATGGTATCAAGTCTAGGAGCTCGATAAGTATTTTGCCTGAGTTGATTATAGGGAGCTTAAGTGAGGGTGGAGATGACTTTAAGAGGGTTTTTGTGTTATATTGTTTAGGATCCTTATTTTGTCCTACATCCAATAGGTTATTAAGTATTAATCACATTAAGGTTGTTGAGGATGTTGATAAGATTGCAAAGCTCGATTGGTGTACACTTGTTCTTGATAAGTTGTGTGATTCGATTAGTTCGTATCATAGGAATGGTACAAAGAGCATTGGTGGGTGTCTCATTCTCTTGCAGTTAGTGTACTTTCATAGGTTAAGATGGCGTGGTGTGTCTGAACCCCGTTCCATCCCTTTGATCAAACATTAGACTGATGCAAAGGTAAATCTTAGATGTGCTCAAGAAGAAAAGGCAGGATGTTATGGTTCTGGGGAGTTGATAAGTGGCGTGTTTCCTTTGACTAAGAATGGTTTGTTGAAATGCGTTGATTTCATTAATGAAAACACAAACAAGGGAAGCATTGATGATCGGTATAAGGTACACTAAATGGTATATCTTTTATTTTCTTTCATTAATATTGCATTTATTTAATACTTAATATTTTTTGCATTTTTTAGGATCTCATGGAGCTGCTGTTTTCAATCCAAAAAGATTGCAATGAGTTTGTAGAGAAGTACTTGAACAAGTTGATGAAGATAATTGAGGAAAATCGACCAACCACTACTAATCAAACAACCAAAGATACGTCTGAACCTGAAATTTCTGATACACAGTTTTTTAATAATGAAAAACTGGTATATTGATAGTCTTGTGAAACACATGTTATGTTGACAAAAGAGTTGGCTGATGGACCCAATTTTGATTTACTAACTCCTGAACTTGTTGTCTATGAGACCAATCTTAGTGATGATGATGATGTTTTTGATGAGGGAGTGGTGAATTTAGGCGTAGATGATTGTGGTCGTTTTAGAGAAGGGTTCAAAGAGCATTTTGGGTGTGATGATGAACTTAATAATGTTATGAATTCAGTTAGTTCTAGGGGGAGGACAGTTGGGAGAGATTCTAGAAGTGCTTTTTGGAATATCTGATGACAAAGGCTATGTTTTAAAACTAGTATCCAATAACAAGATTTACCGTCGTATGCCTCAAACTCATATAGAAGTTCTTGATTTTGTTTACTATGATGGTGAAGGACGTGTTGATGTGTAAGTACTTTTATTTATTTGAGAACTTTCTATTTTTTTTTTTCATGTTTTATATATAGTATGTTTTACATGTAACATTTTTTTGTAGGATTCATTATTATAAAAATAAGGTGTTCCTTTTCTTGGTCAAGAATGATCTCTTGAGCCTTTTGCCAAATTGTCAAATTTATATTCCAGTTGTTAATGCTTGGTGTTTGGAAGTGAATAATGATTGTTTTCTAAATGAGAGATACGGCCGATTTGTGTTCAATTTGGAACATAGCGTAAGTATGAATTTAGATTGTTGTTGGTTTATTTATACCATTTTATTTATCATTAATTAAACTTTATGCTTTTTATATTTTTCTGCAAATAGAACATTTTAAGGCAGCTAATGGATGGAGAAATTGATGCTATTGAGGCTAAAGATCAGTTTTTTGTTGGGTGGAGTCAATGGATATCTGTTTCAGTGGATTCATTGTTATCGGTTAATATGGTGAGAGTTGTATGTACTTATTTATTTTCTTTTGCATTTATAAGTGTGACAATGACAACTATTAATATTATTTTTGGCTTGCAGATTTTTATCCCATTTTGTTTGAGAAATCATTATGCTGCTGTTGCTATTAACTTTGTTGATTCGAAGTTACAGTACTTGGATAATCGAAAGTACAGTAATGGGATGGATTTGTTCGTTGAATCTGCAAAATTGCTGGTAAAGTATACTTGTTTTCTATATGAGCAAGAATCATCCAAAATTAGAAGAGCATAACTTTATGAGCAAAAAGAACCTAAAAAAAAACAGGTATCATAGACAAATTTGATAATTGGCACTCTACTCGTAGTACAGAATCTTCTAAATCACTGGAGTAAGAGAATTTAGCAATCAAAAGACTGAGAGGGAGAGAACAAAGCTCTCCCCTCCGTGTGTAAGTTCAGTTTCTGTTAGTAAACATACAAGATATTATTAATTCGAAATAAAAGCATGCTTTTAGAAACAATATTGCATGTGTTTTCACGCAAATTTGAACGATAGATCCACTTTCAATTAAAAAGCTTGGCTTTTCATGACTACTTTACAGATGAACAATTATCAATTACAGATTATCAGGAAACTTAAGCAGATTGTTTATACTTGTTTTCTATATACTTGCTGGTAAATTCTGGTAAATATTTGTTGGTAAATTATGTATTCTACTTTTCTTGTTTTTAGTGCAATTCAATGGCAAATTTCTTGGAGAGTAAGAATCATCCAAAATCAAAAGACATATTGGACTATGAATTTCAAAATATTCCGTTCAAGTGGCAAACTAATAAGGTGGATAATGATTGTGGAGTCTACATGATGCATCATATGAAACATTTTAGTGGCAAGCCTTACTCGTCTCCAGATTTAAGCATGGTACAATTCTAACAAAATCTAATTGGATTGTTCTAGTTTGAAAATGTAAAGTGTTATTTTAACATAAATTTTATATTAAACTAGCTTTTTTAACTATTTGTTTTGCAGCTTAATACTAGGCTTATATTAAGGGCTGAATTTTGTGCCATTATAATCCTGTCAAATTGCAACGAAGTTAGGTACGATGTGGTAGAAAAAGTGTACCACTTTTACATGAACAAGGCTGCATTGGTTCAAAGCATTGTTGAAAGGAAGAGGCAAGCTGCTTTGAGAGTTAGAGAGGAAAAGAAGAAACTTGCAGCTGAGAAACTGAAGGAGATTTGTGATGATGGTTTAGGAAAGGGAAAAAGAAAATTTCGATGATACACATTTTGAAAATTGTTTGACAGTTTATTTCTTTTTTTTTTTCAATCAAAGATAGATATTTTTGGAGACTATTTTCTATTACTTTAGGGAAGAGGATAATCATCTTTACTTAGTTTCTCATCTCGTTCTTTCTCTCATGTGTTGGCGAACATGATGATTTCAGTGAGAACATGGCATTTAATAGCAACAGAGTAGCTATAAATTCAATATGGTGCAATTATATAATTTCTTGTTATTTGTGTTCAAGATGCTTATTTGTTTGCTCTTGTGGTGTTTAATTTAGGGTCAATAATTGGAAATGGAGATTGTTTATAATTTCCAGGAAATGGACATTGAAAATAAGATGGTTAAGATTTCCCAAGAATGTTAATAGAATAGATAATGGATTGCTTGTAATTTCTAGTCCTAACAATAAGGTATTGGCTAGTACACGATATGGTATTAGCTAGTACACAATATGGTATTAGCTAATAAACAATATATAAAATCCATTGTTTGGTCCAAATAGGATTTTTTTTTAATAATTAATAATGGATTAAGTGCAGGATAATACAATTCCAAACCACTTTTTACAAATTGGTACAGCATAATTGAACAGACGCACAAAAAAAAGTTGAACATAAGTATATATTTTTTGAACACTGTACTATCTTGTAAATAGTGGTGTTCAATTGTATTATTTTGTGAATGCCCCATTAATAATATTTTAACAAATAATTAAATAACAAATACATCAATTATTTCACAAGTATATAATATAATTGATTTAATAGTGGATTTATAAATCCACATGTTCAAATCCCTCCATTCAAATGGAACTCAAAATGATGAATTAAACATGTTGATTTAATAGTAACTCATTTGTCACAATTTTATTTTCTCATTCCATTATTCACCCACCATTAGACCCTTCTAAATACATTTTGTTTCACTAATTACTTATAAAAAAAACACTATTATTTTATCTCATACACTTTAATTACATAATATGTCATCATAAAAATATTATTTTATCAATTTAAATACTACAAATCAAGTTTCACATTAAAAGTTAAGTAAAGTTAAACAAGAAGATAAAATTGAGAGGGAGGAGTAATATTCTAACAATATGGTATTAGCTAATAAACGATATGGTATTAGCTAATACACGTTATGGTATTAGCTAATAAACGATATGGTATTAGCTAATAGACGATATTGTATTAGCCAATAAACAATATTGTACTAAGATTACAATTGAACTTGCATTCTCACTTTGAGACAAATAATAGAGCTCGATTCTATTACAAATCATAAAAGGACCAAAGAGTGGCAATGAGTTGAATAAAAAATAAAGTGCAAATTTTATTGGCTGGGAATATTTTGCTTAATACTCTAATTGGATATATGACAAAATATCTAAATATGCAAAAAAAAAAAAAAAATATGTCCACGATATGGTATTAACTAGTACACGATATGGTATTAGCTAGTACACGATATGGTATTAGCTAATAAACAATATATAAAATCCATTGTTTGGTCCAAATAGAATTTTTTTTTAATAATTAATAATATTTTAACAAATAATTAAATAACAAATACATCAATTATTTCACAAGTATATAATATAATTGATTTAATAGTGGATTTATAAATCCACATGTTCAAATCCCTCCATTCAAATGGAACTCAAAATGATGAATTAAACATGTTGATTTAATAGTAACTCATTTGTCACAATTTTATTTTCTCATTCCATTATTCACCCACCATTAGACCCTTCTAAATACATTTTGTTTCACTAATTACTTATAAAAAAAACACTATTATTTTATCTCATACACTTTAATTACGTAATATGTCATCATAAAAATATTATTTTATCAATTTAAATACTACAAATCAAGTTTCACATTAAAAGTTAAGTAAAGTTAAACAAGAAAACAAAATTGAGAGGGAGGAGTAATATTCTAACAATATGGTATTAGCTAATAAACGATATGGTATTAGCTAATACACGTTATGGTATTAGCTAATAAACGATATGGTATTAGCTAATAGACGATATTGTATTAGCTAATAAACAATATGGTATTAGCTAATAGACGATATGGTATTAGCTAATAGACAATATGGTATTAGCTAATAATAAATATGAGGAATAGAATAAAGGAAGCACCATGTAACCAAAAAGAATTATGACATTTTTGTGAACGCATAACACATTGAATTTTTTTTTTACTAAAAATCGATTTTTAATATAAACTTTTCAGTGTAATCAAAACATACTTTTTAATGTAAATAGTTTCAACTGTTGAATGAGTGCTATCCACAACAGAGTTAGGAAATGTCTGATAAATGTATCTTTAAACCATTTTACATGTTTTCAAGATAATTGGCTCTAAATTATAGAATACAAATTGAAGGAATCCTTCATCTGGAGTGCATCCGTGAAATTAATTATTTTTCACAAACATTTCTTTAGTAAATTAATGGTAATTGAGTCAATTCGGGTAGTGTTTGTTTTCTTGAATTTGACCAAATAAATTACTCCGTAGATAACAGTGTTAATCAGTGTTAATAATGAGTGGGTTTGAAGACCATTTATTTTCGTTCTTCCATAACATAAAATCTGTATCTTTTAATTGTTTGTTTTTAGGGTAGTAAAATCTGTAAATTCGCCAGAATCCAGTTGCTAATAATTGGCACACGTGAGTTTTGTGAGGTATGAAACAAGCATTCATTTCTTTTTCATATCGTATACTGATCCTATAAAAGCTAAATATCAACAGGTTTTGTACAGTTTTTTTTCTTGCTTAGTTTCATGTAATTTTCAGATTCCAGGACATGTACCTCCAAAAGGATCTCTTACAGAATACCATAAAGAGCTCGGCCTTTGGACCATAAAACTACCTTCGGCTGATTCCACTGTTGTCCGAAGAACACTAATTGCTCTAAAAGAAAATCCCCAAGGTCTACCTGGTGTAAATGAAACAGCAGAACACGTTCAAAAGAGGGAACATTTCTGGTCATCCGTGAAGCCTACACATTTTAGTGTGAAAATTGGATCAAAATCATATCTGGAAATAATTTGCTTAATACTCTAATTGGATATATGACAAAATATCTAAATATGCAAAAAAAAAAAAAAAAAGTCCAATTAGAATAAAAGCCAGAAACATGAATGAGAAAAAAAGCCAGAAACCTGAATCCCAATAAACCTAAAAAATCCAGAGTTTAACTTCAATTTCCTTGCAGGAGATCATAGAAAACATTGTCACTAAACTAAAGTGAAAAATAAAACTTTGACAAATATATTTTGTAGCAATTAAAACAACCAAGTCCAAATAAATCGTATTGCTGCATATCTTCATCACATGAGAAGTCTTAATAGAAAAAGAAATTACAAACTAAATTATATGACGAGAAGAATTAGCATCAGGATTAGGTGTTGTAGTCCCAAATTCCAAATTTGGCGCTGATTGTGTTGAGCTTTTTCTCCCTTTCTTCTTTTTAGGGAAATGATTATTTTTCCTTTGACTTCTGCCCTTTGTAATTGAACGAGCAGGATCCAATATTGTTCTTGATGATGATGATTGTGCGGATATTTCTTCTTGTTCCATAAACACCAATGATTTCACAGTATTCCAACCTTTACTATAGATCTCTTCAATGAATCTTTTTGTATCTTCATTTCCTTCAGCCAACAATAGTAAATTGTAGAACTTCCTTGCCATGTCTTCTCTCCAACAGATAGACTCATTTTTTCCCTTGTCATTGTTTTGAGATTTCAACCTATCCCACACCTCTGATTTGGCTTGCTTTGTCCATCTCTTCAGTATATAGTTACCAGGTATGTTTTCCACCGAGTTCACAAGCAATACCCTCAAGCAATGGCAACAAAGTATTCCACATTCCTCAAATTTCATGCAAATACACTTGATTAACTGTGTAGTAGAATCAAATGTAACGTGGTACCTTGAACTATCATCACCACCTTTAACAATATATACCATCTGGGTATCGAAGACCTCCACACAATTGGATGAAACACTAAGACATTTTACAAATTCCTTTTCAAAAGATCTAAAGAGAGCTACAGTGTATACCTCTGATGCGTGCTTTATCATTCCAACTGTACTCAACGATGTCTCGGGTCTTGCCTTTGAACAATAGAATTCATCCTTCTGTTCTTCAATTCTCCAATTATTCACTGTTTCCTTGAAGATCTCATAGAAGTCTGTCAGAGTTGTGTCTTTTCTCGCTTTGAATTGAATAGAATGGTTTGTGCTTTCACTTCGTTGGGACGACTTAATTCCAGCAGAGAAGAACTCTTTGTTTAAGGCAGAGCACCATTTGTCTTTCAACCCATACAATCTTTTAAACCAAGAATTTTCTTGGAGATTGTATGTGGTTATCATTCCTGCCCAAGTGGTCTCAAAATCAACTCTATCCTTACAGCCAGACAAACACATATCAAACTCATTTTTGAAGCAGATATCACTCTTCAACTTCCCAAATCTTGATACTGCATTTTGTTGAAGATGCCAAAGACATAATCTGTGTCTGGTTTTATGGAAAATCTGCACATTATATATGACATTAGTGAAACAGCCACAAATGTATATATAAGTTGCTAAAGTGTTTATCAGCTAATACCACATCATTCATTCACCATCAAGATCCAAAAAACTGTAGTCTATTAGATTTGATCAAAAGTATTGAGGCCAAACGTCCCTATAAAGCAAGACCCACAACTAGAGGTACAAGCTTCTACACTAATACCATATTGCATTTATCAGCTAATACCATAATGCATATGAGCTAATACCATAATTCTTTTGGGCAGAAACTCATATTATGATGGCTGATTATTGTTCTAGAGGTCATGAAGATGTTTTATTCTATTTTTCGCTTCTTTTCAAGTTCTGGGCGTGATATTTAGCCAAACCTGAATAACAAAAGACACAATCCTAATCTTAATTCAACATCTGATTATGCATTCTTCTTGTTATGCAATTCAGGTAAGGAACACCAGAAATGTGAATCGGAGTGGACAATTGACAGGCTGGTCACGAGGCAAAATTTATGAGAAGAACTGCTTTTTTGAAGCACAATCTATGGGTTACACAATATGCACGTGGGGAGGATTTTCCTATAGAAAAACAGGAAAAAAGAGGGCATCACCATCAAGATCCAAAAAACTGTAGTCCATTAGATTTGATCAAAACTATTGAGGCCAAACGTCCCTCTAAAGCAAGACCAACAACTAGAGGTACAAGCTTCTACACTAATACCATATCATCACCCAAAACAATATCTAATTAAAATTATAACATTTACCCTATAATACCATAATGCATATGAGCTAATACCATATCATTCATTCACACATACAATGTCTAACTCCATGAATCATCAACCATTATATTTTTCATACTACCAAATGGACCCCATTAGTCACAAATTCAAACAAAGCAATTAATGGTTTCTTTAAAAAGATAGAATATATAAAATATATTAATAAATTTCATACCATTTCTATTCCTTTAGCAATTGCCAAGTCTTGATCAGTGAAAATTGTGATCGGATGCTTCGACCCCATTGATTTCTGGAATGCTTCAAACAACCATTCAAATGTCTCAGTTTTTTCATCTTATATGAAAGCACACCCGAACATGACATTCTTCCAATGATTATTGATTCCAACGAAAGGAGCACAAATAAGGTTATATTTGTTCGTCCTATACGTTGTATCAAACACAACAACATCGCCATATATCGAATAGTCCTCCTTCATCCTCGAGTCTCGCCAAAAGACATTGGACAATCTTGCCCCACTATCTAGTTTTACACGGTAAAAGAACTCTGGATCTTGTTTACTTTCTTCTTGGATCATGTCTATGAAAGTCTGGGCATCCCCTGGCTCTATCTTCTCCATCTTCAAACGACTCACGTAATTTAGATGATCTCTCATGGTGTGCCCTACATCTTCGTGGCCTCCAGCCTCATTTACCATGTAGTGATACGATTCTACCGGCTTCAATCCTGAAGATATCATTTGCTTGATATCTTTTCCTTTTTCTTCAGTTATCTTCCTTTCTGATCGGTGATGATGACTCCACTCTGGTCGAGTCAATCCATGGTTATGCTCCATTTCATGTTTTACTACTTCGTAGATCCCTTCTTCATTCATCTTGACACTAAAAAACGCCTTGCAATCTGTTCTTGTAATTCCAACTTTCTTTTCCTTCCTTGGCTTCTTAATTCTTGTAGTTTCATCCCTTTTGGCTTTTAGTCCAGCACTAGAACAAAGAAAAAGTTGTGCTAACTGGATTCCAGTCGTCCTTGACACCCTCTTGCAGCTTCTACGTACACTGAATCCATTTGCTCGTGCATGTTCACAGTACATCTTATACATTTCTTCAATGGTACTCCCGGTCATTCCCAAAAGACTTCCACTCATGTCCTTAGAATCATCATTTTTCCCTAGAAAAATAACAAAGATTAATACTCAATAATTTTATAATCAATACGTGAAACATATGTTTAATAATTTTTGATTGAATACAAATTTGATTAACTTCATTTGTCTTTTGTACATTTTGTTCAACAGTTTCATCTTCATCACTAAGCTCAACAATTTCAGTGGCATCTATTGTTGCAACATCATCATTTGCATTTCCATCATCTTCTTCAAGTATTTGAAATACTTCATCAATGTCAATCATTATATCATTGTCTTCATCAATAACTTCTGCATAATGAAAATAATATAAGTTATAATTGGATCAAATTTATAAGCTAATACCATACCATTCATTCACTGATACCAAAAAGTTCATCAGCTAATATCATAATGCATATGCGTTAATACCATCAGGTTTATCAGCTAATACCATAATGCATATGAGCTAACTCCATAATATAATCAGTACAATGCCCGTATTTCCTATAAATTGTCAGTCTTTTGTCCTTGTTTAATGTATCTCTAGGTTGAACATCATTGATCCCAATGTATAGATTGTTTTGTACATCTAATAAAGTATTCCTATCATGAAGTTATCCTCATTTATAGTCCTCTTGTCCTTGAATCTGTTTCCTCATTAACCTATGGTATAGCTGCCCCTTGAGATTAATCAGAAACAGGGTCCAAAATTATAATTCATGAACAAAACAGCTATCCTATTCTAGATATTAATACATAAAAATCAAATATAATGGTTACCCTGTTTTAATTTAGTAGCGTAATCCTTCCATAAGACATAACACATAACATATAGCAAAATAAATTCATGAAAAACCCAAAGTCACACACTCATAAACAACTGACCTTCTTATCATATATTATGTACTTTTGATAATCATGTAAAAGTGATCCACTTTTGATATTTTCTGCAATTAATTCAAGGAGAAAATACTTACAGGGGAAAAAAAGTTGCTGAGCCTTCTATATAATTGTTTAAACGAAAACCCAGAACTTATAAACCCAAAACTTATAAACGAAAACCTGAATCTAATTTTTAATTGATTTTGCTTCCAAAACTAATTGTCTAGCTATGCTCTTGTCTCTATTCACTGCACAAAGAGTGTATATACATAGACCTGAACATATGCACCTTGTATGACTTAGCCATCAATGATCTTCATTTGATGCAAAGAACTGGAGGTATGGAAAGATAGAAATAATGAAAATATTACTTTAAGAAGATTCATCAAAAGAATCAATCATGCATGTCTAACATCAAGGAACAAGATGGCATGCAACGCACAACTTAATTAAAACACCATAAAACGAGAAACATGAGTCATTTTCCGCCCCTTCACTACAAGTGATAATCCATTTAACTGGTTTCTTATTAATACTATTTAGTCTATGAAGTTGCAGCATCCATCATATCATAAAACAAATGAAGCAAGCTCTGAATGATTAATAAAGAAACAAGAGAGCAGACATGCTAATACCAGGATATTTATCAGCTAATACCAATGAGATTTAATATGTTATGGAAACCCTTGCATTAGTCTCAGTCCGATTTACAATTCTCAGACATCTAACGCACATCTACTACTGATTATACTTTCATCATAAGTGACATATATAGTTCTTTTTTCCACATTTTGTTTAACATGAATCATGGTATAATGTGTTGTGTAGGGGATTGAATCTGAATTCATCCAATGCAGAAAACATCCAACATCTTTAAGAAATGTAAAATTCGAATTCCAAAATCTCAAATCTCAAATCAGACATGCTAATACCAGGACATGGAAGAAACGGAATGCACACACATAAATACCTGTTATTGAGTCGTCAATTTCATGTGTCCTTGAATCAATTTTCGACGTTTCTTCACGTAAATCTTCTCGTTTAAATTCGTAAGCCTCAAATCCTCCGTCGGCGTCATCCATCGGAAATCCATTGGAAAGCAATTGTGAATCCATCGTTAATCTGTTCCGTCCTGTGCTTTGATTTAAGGGCTGATTTAAATCAATGTGAAATCCGCCATATCCGGTGTCTGGAATTCCATCTGAAATCAGCCGCGAATCCGTGGAAATCCGCCGTGAATCCGTGGAAATCCGCTGTGAATCCATGGAAATCCGTCGCCCAGTATGTGTTTTCTTCTCTGAATCTCGAATTTTCGCTGTGTGTATTTTCACCTTTAGTATGTGTTTTTCGATTTATATATGACCGGGTCAATTAAGAATACGGGTCGGATCCACCCTTAACACTCACCACATATTAATGTGTGTGTTACACACATAATACGCACTCTTTTAGGAATAGACTTTGAACAATTTTGCCACATAGCCACGATTAGGATTTTAAATTTTTAGCCAAGGCAATGTCATTTAATTAGAAAAAAAAAACAAACGACAAATAATAAAAGACTAAAATAGAAAAACAACCGTTATAGAGAAAAAAAAAAGAAACTTATGGAGAATAGACTTGAAGGAAACAGTTAAAATTGAGCAAACTTGCATATTCCAAAATTACGGCAATGAATAAAGGATGAATATGTGGCAACCTCGATAGGAAAATTCAAGAGGACGAATATTAGAATCTTCGGCAACTCATAAACAATGAATAGTGGGAGTCAAACTTAGCTAAATTATGAAATGTATTAAACGTAAATGTTAAATAAATACACTAAAAAGTCGGTATTTAAATTTGCCACGATTAAGATTTTAATTGTTGCAACGTTTAGAATTTTAATTTTTGGCAAAGTATTATATGAAAATAGTTCATGATAAGCTTATCATGAAACAATTTTAAAATATCATTAATCTTATCGGGAGTATCATTCATCTCATCAGGGGTATCATTAGTCTGAGTTCAAGAATTTTCTTGAACTCAGACTAATGATACCCCTGACAGGTTTAATGATAATCCTGATGAAATTAATGATACTCTAAAACTATTTCATGTTAAGCTTATTATGAAGTGTTTTCATATAAAACCTACTCTTAATTTTTTATCCAAGTCAGTGACATTTAAATAAAAAAAAAGCACTTATGGCGATTACAAATGAATGCAAATGCTGAAACGTAGCCATGAAAACATTCAGAAATACGGGAAAGTCAGAAAGGACCAAAATAGAAAAATTCCGGTAGGCAGATTAAAGAGGACGAAAACAAAAGAATTCGTCAAGAAATAAACGAACAAACTACAAGATAGTAAAAATCTTCAGCCATACAATACATCGCTCGCACGAAATCTAAATGTCGAAAAATAACCAAAGGGAGGCAAGCAATACCCAACCAAAAAAGATTATATTTATAATAATGAATCAAGCACGAAAACAACGTGATCACGATATTTTAACATTCATCAACGAATAGATTATTCATTCAATGAAAAATATGTACCGAAAAAAAAATGAAAATATGAACAACCTATACAACAACGACCTGTAACAGGTACATTAACGCTAAAGAAATGGCTTCGTTGCGGAGAATGCTACGAAAAGAAACAATAGCAGTGGTAGATACTAACTACGAAGTCGAGCGAACATCTGAAATGAGTCAACACTCGATAACCAACGGTAACCACAAACTCGGACGGAAGAAAATAGACGAACCGGAGAATAGGAGGACGAATGAATGAAAGAATGATTGGTGGAGTGCAAATTTGTAGATAAGAATGAGATAAAAACGGATGGACGGGATCAAGATGAAAAGAAAGAACGGTCAAGATTGCAAATTGCAATAAATGATTGAATGAGAGGGAATAATTTTTTAGGGAGAGCATCCATAGCCTTGCCACATAGGCATTGATAGTTTTTGCTTTATAAGGTTTATGATTGATTGATATTTATAATAATATATTAATTATTTAAAATTAATTATAATTAATATCATATAAAATTACTAAATCAATAATAAAAGATAAACATGTAATATTATTTCTATAAAAACTCAATTTATTGATTATGCACCTTTTTCTTAGCAACTACTTTCAAGATCTGTACTTCTTTTAGAGATGTTAGTAGTTTATGTCGCTAGTCATCAATAATACGGATCGAGTTTGAAATGAAGTTTATACGTGGCAAACGAAACGAGTTCGGTGGACATCTCATAAAAAAGATTCATTGGAATGCATATTTTCGTAACATATATCTTTTTGAATATTTTATTTTTGACATTGCAAAAAATTAAAATTAAAATTAAAATGCAATAATCGAATTATTTTCTCACTTAGCGGGTGCTTGGAAAAGTTTTTTATGCTTTTGCTTTTCATTTTTATCTCTAAAAGCTAAAAATGTGTTTTAAAAAAAAATAAAATAAAAAATTGCTACGTTAAGAAAGGATTTTGACTAAGGGTGATTGCAATTTGCTATTTTCAGTTAACATGCCAAATTGGAGTTTTGAATACTACTCTATTTTTGACACAATCATAAAAAAAAAAAAAAAAAAAAAAAAAACCCAATTGACACCATTCTTTTCGATCATATACTTATTTTCATAGGCGCACTATTTGAGAATATTATTTCACGATTAGACTACTACTGGAAGAGTCATTTATATATGGTAATGATTTATTGTAGCCTTGAACTCTTTGTTATGAACTTTTTAAAATTATGTATAATTTGAAAATTTTGAGAATATGAAATTGATCTAGAAATTATTTAAACTATAAGTCATTTTAGATTTCAAAATGAAAAAAAAATACAACCATTGTCGTCTTACTACTGTGCACCACGCTCTTGGCCTAGGCCATTACATTTTCTTAGCAACTCCTTCTAAGAATTGGACTCAGTTTAGAGTTGTCATTAATTTATACCATCAATCACTAATAATACATATTGAGTTTAAAAAGAGCTCCACACATGGCAAATGGAACGGAAATATTTATTGGATTGCTAGCTTGTTTCATTACTTTTTTTTTTTTTTTTTATATTTTTATGTATGACATCATAGAAAAATAAAATAAAATTATAATAGTCTATATTATGAACTCACTTAGGGCGATTACAAACCTTTTAAATGCCTTTACTTTTACTTTTGACTTTCGAAAACTGAAATGAAATTATTTAAATTGTAAGTTACTTAAAAAAATTAACATAAAAAGTTAACACGACTATTGTTGTGCACCACCCATGTGGGTCTGTGCCTTTACATTTTTTTTTAGCAACTCCTCCAGAGAATTGGACTCCATTTAAAGTTGGAAGTAGTTAATTTATGTCACCAATCACCACATGGTAAATGGAACGAGCTCGATGGGCATCTCATGAACAAAAAAAAAGTATTTGGATTGTACTTTTTCGTTGTATTATTTTGAATATTTTATGTACGATATCAGATAAAATTAAAATTAAAGAGTAAGTCTCTTGTGCATTTGGTGTATGGTGCACTCACTCAACAGTTGAGACTAACTTTTCAGTGTGATTGAGACTAACTTTTCAGTGTATACAGTATCAACTGTTGAGTGAGTGCACCATGCACTTGGTGCATATGAGACTTTGCCAAAATTAAAATGTAATAGCCGACTATTAACTCATTAATTTATGTCGTCAGTCCAATTCTTGATCACATTTTATGGATTTCGAACTTTTTACTTTTTAAAATTAATATGGTATGATTTAAATTGCAGGTTAATTTAAGAAATTGACATAAAATTATAACTATTGTTGTTTCGCTATAGTGCACCACTATGTGGGACCACAACGTTACATTTTTTTAGCAACTCCTCTCAAGAATTGGATTGTGTTTAGAATTCTCAGTAGTTTGTGTTGTCAGTCACTAATAATACATGTCGAATTTGAAAAGATAAAAACACATGGCAAATGTAATGAGCTCGGTATGAAAAAAAATTCACTGGGTCACGTGTTTTTATTACATATATATTATTTATGTATGACACTGCAAAAAAAAAAAAAAAAAATGCAATAGCCGGTTATTAACTCACTTTGCGGTGCTTTTAAAAGTTTAATTTTTTTTTTTTTTTACTTTTGAATTCTAAAAACTGAAATGTAATGATTTAAATAGTAGATCACTAAACCATATGACATAAAAAAAAATACAAATAATATCATCTCACTATTGTGACCACCATGTTGGTCTAGCCGTTTACATTTCCTTAGCAATTCCTCTAAAAAATTGATCTCTATTTAGATTTGTCAGTAATTTATTTAACCAGTTATAAATAAAACAAATCAAGTTTGAAAGGTGATCCACATATGGAAAATAGCAAATAAAACGAGCTCGATGTACATCTTAGAAAAAAATCATTCATTGTATTGTATGTTTTCATTACATTTTTTTCCATATTTATATGTATGATATCGCAGTAAATTAAAATTAAAACAAAAAAGTCGCTATTTTGCACCACCATATGGGCCCTAGACCATTACATTGTCTTAGCAACTCTTATCAAGAATTTAACTCCATTTAGGCCTAGTTTGGTTGGTGTGAAAAGGGGGTGAAACAAACCAAATCCCTTCTTATATTTTGTTTGATAGTAGTTCAACCGTGCCTCACGAACCCGGTATTTTGTCCGTCCCGGTAGTTCTTCTACCGCCAACTCTCACGGAAAACACTGTTGCAGCAGACAATACCTATACCACCATGTTGGTGGTATTGTGCTATCTCGAGACGTAATTGGAGATATATGTTACCTTTTTGTTTCAAAAATCCGATTTATTTTTTATCTTCTCCAACACTAAGTTCGCGACGTTGACAAAATTTCCGAGGCAGTCATCGTGGAAGAAGAAGCTAGCCCTAGTTCCGGCGACACTCCGTTGACACCCAATCAAGGTATCATTCTTCCATCAACACAACTCCTACAAATTCAATTGCTTAATTCCATTTTCTCTATTGTAAAATTCCCTAATTAAAACTTTTTTCACTGTTTCACGAATCGAACACCCAATTCATCCGACATTGGGTTGCCGAAATCTATTTGAATTGTCGATTTGACCAATCTCCGGCAAAAACGGACCGCTAATTAGCAAATATGGAAACGCTAACAACCAAATGAGGAGGACGATTTTGGTGGGGAAATGGGGGAGAAGTTGTGTCGGGGTGGATGGTAAACTTCACATTGGGTGGAAATGGTGGAACTGATTTAGGGGGGAAGTGGAGGAGCTTAAACATCGGTTCCCATTCCTTGTATGTTTCTAGCGATTTGTAGGCCCTCACGTAGGTTTTGGTCCATGTGTAGACTTTTTAAATGGAAGGGTATATAAATCAATTAACACAACTACGTGAAATAGTATATACCCTACCAAACAAGTGAATAAAAATAATATTAATTAAAGTATCACTTACCAAACACTCATAATAATATAGTACACATTTTATTATTTGTTACCAAACATTAATAAATAATACTTATCTCACTATTTAAAAACGAAATTAATAATTAGGTACTAATCTTTTAACCACTACCAAACTAGGCCTTAGTGTTAGTAGTTTATAGCGCCAGACACTAATAACACAGATTGTATTTGAAAAGAGATACATACATGACAAATGGAACAAACTCGGTAGATATATAATAAAAAATAATATATTCATTGGATAACGTATTTTTATTACACCTATTTTTCAATATTTTTATGCATAACATGACATAAAATCAAAATTAAAATGCAATAGTCGATTATTAACTTACTTAAGGGTGAATCCAAGAGTTTTTTTTAATGTTTTTACTCATGCTTTTAACTTCTAAAAACTGAATAAAATTATTTAATTTGTTGGCAACTTTATAACATTTACATAAAAGTACAACGTTTTTAGTCTCACTATCTAGGACGTTATTTTCTCAGTAACTCAACTCAAGAATTGGACTCCATTTAAAATAGTCAATAATTTATGTCGTCAATTATTAATAATACTGGCCAAGTTAGAAAAGTGGTCTACACATGGCAAATTGAACAAACTAGGTGGACATCTCATGAAAAAAAATGCAACCACGTCCAATATTTTAACAATTACAAATGAAGGTAATATAATATATATTCTAAAATAGATTGAATTAGTAAGACGCAACGTCTTATTCCCTACACAAATAGAATGTTTAGATAACGTGCTGTGTGATCCCCATTTTCTGGATCTGTGTGGACGTGTTTCTGTTACATCTTTTATTTTATCTATGACATTACAAAAAATAAAAACAAAATGCTCGATTATTAACTCGCTTGGGATGCTTCCGATAGTGTTTAAATATTTTCACCTTTATTTGTTCTATTTCTAAAAATTGAAATAGAGCATTTAAATATATATATATATATATTAACTACTAAATTTAAAAGACAAAAAATGATGCAATTACCTTTATTTTTAGAAAAAAAAAATAAATAGAGATTCTAATTAAATTATGTTTTATAATAGTCTGCAAAGTTTGAAAATAAATGCACTTAGACCATCTCCAGTTGAAAACTCCATTTTTAGTATGAATCTTCTCCAATAATGAGTACTCTAAAATATAGTATGAAAATAAAGTTTTGAAATGTACTCCATTTATAAAGTATCATGATCAATTCTTTATGCTAATCTATTTTTTTTTTTTTTTATCAATACGTATATAGACAACTATACAATTAATAAATAATATTGATTTTTTTTACCCACTCCCACCCCCAACTCTTTCAATTATGTAATAAAGTTTCAAAACACACACTTTAGTTAATGTTCGGGGTGCTCTGAAAAAAAAAATTAAATTTTGACAACATTTTAAGTGAATTCAAGTTTATAACAACTTGATTTCTTTCACCATTATGGTACACACACTATCACTGTTATATATACACACTTTTACTATTTAGAAAATCAAACATTTAAAAAAAATAATACTCCTTTCGTCCCAATCTCGATTACCACTTTATTTTTTGTATATGTTTTAATACGAGAGTTATGTATTAATATTTATAGTGATAAAGTAGACTTTTAGTGGCATTGTAGTAAATAAAACTATAAAAGGGAATAAAGTTATTTTTGGTAGCATTTTGATATAAGCTTTCTTAGCAACTCCTCTCAAGAATTGGATTGTGTTTAGAATTCTCAGTAGTTTATGTTGCTTGTCACTAATAATACATTTCGAATTTGAAAAGATAAAAACACATAGCAAATGTAATGAGCTCGGTCGACATCCCATGAAAAATTTCATCGAGTCGCGTGTTTTTATTACATGTATATTTTTAATATTTTTATGTATGACATTGCAAAAAAATAAAAATAAAATGCAATAGTCTATTATTAAGTCAGTCTGCGGTGCTTTTAAAAGTTTAAAAAAATATTTTTGTTTTTGCTTTTGACTTCTAAAAATTGAAATGTAATGATTTAAATAGTGGATCACTTAACCATATGACATAAAAAAAAATACAAATAATATCGTCTCACTATTCTGACCACCATGTTGGTCTAGCCGTTTACATTTCCTTAACAATTCCTCTAAAAAAATGATCTCTATTTAGATTTGTCAATAATTTATATAGCCAGTTATAAATAAAACAAATCAAGTTTGAAAGGTGATCCACATATGGCAAATGAAACGAGCTCGATGGACATCTTAGACAAAAAATCATTATTGTATTGTATGTTTTCATTACATTTTTTTCCCATATTTATATGTATGATATCACGGTAAATTAAAATTAAAATGAAATAGTCGCTATTTTGCACCACCATATGGGTAGGGATGTAAGCGAGTCGAGCCGAATACTGTCAAGCTCGAGCTCGGCTCGTTTGGATTTTTTTAGGCTCAAGCTCGGCTAAAAAAAAGCTTGTTTTCAATTTAATCAAGCATAATTCGAGCTCGAGCTCGAAAGGCTCGGTTCAAAAAGCTCGGCTAAAAAAATTGATTAGAAATTTAAAAAAATTATACAAAAATAACACATCTAAACTATGTCTAATTAAAAACATAGATGTCCTTGATAATAAAAACATCATCCAAGCAAAAACCAACAACTAATTCGTAAGCTAAACAAAGACAATTAATGGTTTAAAATAAATTTATTTCAAATAACACACTATAATACAATGTTACATGCGTATGAATTTTTTTTTAAATATATATATATATATATATTTATATATATAAAGTAATTAGTAATTAAACGAGCCTGTCTGCGAGCTTATAAACGAGCCTATTCGTGAGCCTGTTCGCGAGCCTATTCACGAGCCTATTTGTGAGCCTATTCACGAGCTCTGTAAACGAGCCTGTTCGCGAGCTTTCAAGCCGAATACCACCAGGCTCATGCTCGACTCAATAAAATAATCGAGCTCGAAATCGGGCTCGAGCTCGGCTCGTGAAACTTAATAAACGAATTCGAACGAATATTTTTCGAGCCGAGACCCAAATAGCTTGCGAACGGCTTGGTTTGATTACATCCCTACATATGGGGCCTAGACCATTATATTGTCTTAGCAACTCCTCTCAAGAATTTAACTCGATTTTGTGTTAGTAGTTTATGGCGCCAGACACTAATAACACAAATTGTATTTAAAAAGAGATCCATACATGACAAATGGAACAAACTCGGTAGATATCTCATGAAAAATAATTTATTCATTGGATAACGTATTTTTATTACACCTTTTTTTTTTTTATGCATAACATGGCATAAAATCAAAGTTAAAATGCAATAGTTGATTATTAACTTACTTAAGGGTGAATCTAAGAGTTTTTAATGTCTTTACTCATGCTTTTAACTTCTAAAAACTGAAATAAAATTATTTAATTTGTTGGCAACTTTATAACATTTACATAAAAATACAACGTTTGTCGTCTCGCTATCTAGGGCATTATTTTCTTTGCAACTCAACTCAAGAATTGGACTCCATTTAAAATAGTCAATAATTTATGTCGTCAATTATTAATAAAACTGGTCAAGTTAGAAAAGAGGTCTACACATGGCAAATGGAACAAAAACTCGGTGGACATCTCATGAAAAAAAGAAAAAAATGCAACCACGTCCAATATTTTGGCAAGTACGAATGAAGGTAATATAATATATATTCTAAAATAGATTGAATTCGTAAGACGCAACATCTTATTCCCTACACAAATAGAATGTTTAGTTAACGTGTTGTGTAATCCCCATTTTCTTAATTAGTGGACGTGTTTCTGTTACATCTTTTATTTTATCTACGGCATTGCAAAAAATAAAAACAAAATGTTCGATTATTAACTCGCTTGGGATGCTTCCGATATTTTTTAAATATTTTCACTTTTTTTTTTATTTCTATAAATTGAAATAGTGAATTTTCGAAAATATATATATATATTTAAAAGCGCATTGAAATGTGTATTTACTCAACATTTTGGGGCCAATAACCTGGCCCTAACTAAAAGGGCATGCTGAGTAATAAAATTTTAAGCCCAAAAAATTTGATCAATTTGGTCCAGTCTCTATTGGGCAGGTAGCACAGGCTTGGACTTGGTCCAAGCCACATTCTAATTTTATAACTAGCTCCATTATTGCTCTTTTTTTTTTTTCCAATTGCTCCTTACATAAATGAGTAAATATCACCTTTGCTTGCAATTTTTCTTTGGGAAAATAACAAGTAGGTTTACTTTAGTGAACAAAATTACCTTGTAGTGTACCACCTTTTTAAAATAGCATACAAGTTAACTCTTTGGAATTTTGGCTATTTCATCGTATTACCCTTTTTAACTGACTACACGTCTCATCCGATCAGCTATGGGGGATTTAGCTATCAACATAAATCTTATTTTCAAAATCAAATTCTCTCTCATCCCCCCCCCCCCCCCCCCCCCCCATCTCTCTCCCTCTTCTACCAAATCCCAAATTATTTTGAAACACCCTCTCCCAAATTATCTCTCTAAAATTCTCTCTTCCTTCTATCTCCAAACACCGCTGCCGACTTCCCTCTACTCGAAGCTCCTATGACGGTTTTCCTCTGTCCACCGCACCACGCTTCGCTCGAGTCCCACCGTTTCTCGACGAGTTCAAGATTTGCCCTGATTTTGAAGCAAGTAAGTTTTATAGATTTAGGGTTTCTACAAACGGGGAGTTTGGGATTGAGAAAAAATAGAGAAGAGTTCTTTGTCAGTGAGAGTTTCGATTTGGGTTCGATTTGAATATTTATGGCTAAAAAATTATTAATTTGGGTTTAATTGAAGAGTGGGTTTGTTGTTGGAGATTGCTAGATGATAAGACTTGTATTCTGCCCCGCGCTTGCTAACTTAATCCATATTGTCTTTATTGGTACACATGAGAGTTGAGAACATTTTGGAAATAAAATTTTGCTCCTGACATTTGCTAATTAGTTCGTTTAAACCAATTACAACCCTGAAGCTAATTTCATCAATTCGAGTTTGGGGTGGAGGGGGGGATGGGTTGCTGAGTTTGCATTTTTTTTTCATCTATTTATATCTCATAATAATTTTCTTAAATTGGATTTTCTTGTTGCAGGTGTTTGGTTTGAAGGTAGATATGGATTTTTTGTTGCATACTTAGGAAAACAATTTGAATTGGGATATATAAAGTGTATAATGTTCTATAGATAAATACAAAAATTTATATCATGTTTTTGTGTTCTAGATTAGATGACAAAATTATTTTTCAGATGCAATTTTAGTTTAATATTTGAGCTGATCTATGGTTGTCATGTTACCATCTAATTTGTGAATATATATGATTCTCATCTGCTTCTATTTTTATGATCATTTTTTGTTTCGCTCGGCACTTTTTTGAAGACAGTAATATTGTTTCTGTGTATTATGATATTATATTTAATTTTATAGTACAAACAATTTATTGACACAAATGTCCGCACCCTTGTAATTCAAATGTATAAATTTGTTATATGGTTTTATATTTTACACTATAGTACAAAACAAATTATATACTCTTGTAAATATTTTTACTTTATGCTTAACGTTTATACTATGGTATTATATTGTGTATTATGATACAAATAATTTATTGGCAGTAAACTCCTCACATATTATATACTTTCATTAAAATTTGTACTATTCATTTAAAAGAATACTTTCGCTAAAATTTGTACTATTCATTTGAAAAAATACTTTCGTTAAAATTTATACTATTCATTTGCGAGAACAATTACAAAATAAAAAAATCAGGAAAAAGGTTGTTTTTTAATTAATAAAAGAAAGGTGGACACAAAACTTGTCAAATTTAAAAATTATAGTCTTTCTATCTTAAGTCAACAAAATGATAGTTCTACATTAGTTTTATTTAAAAAAAAAAAACATAGGGTGAAAAAAAAAAATAGATTTGGATGTCTAACTAGAAAACACTTAATAAAATTATATTACTATTGGAAACGGTTTTCTAAACTATCTTCGTGGACATTTCCCAATTTATGATAGCCTCATCTCTTTAGTACTTTTCTCCTATATTTACTTGTATATGGAATATCATCTTGTGCCAATTAACTTGGGCTAATCTACTTAGTACAAAATACATATTTGGTCCTAATTTATTCTTACTTTGTGCCTAATTTGGACCTAATATTTGCATCATTTGTGTTTAATTTAGGCCCAAATTACATTGGACAATGTTTAGTATTAAATTAGGCCATGCCCTAACTAGATCGGGTTGTATTAAAAAGAATTTAATTTTAATGTTTACATTAGTCAAAATAAAATAAAATTATATACACAAATTTCAAATCATCATTTTATAATTAAATATATTTTCTTTCCAGATTATATTAATTGTTGTTTTTCGTTAATTAAAATTTTAGGATTTCTATTGCAAAATTTATGCTCTGTTATTCAAATAATATAATACAAATTATGTCTAAGTGTATAAAAGTTCATGAGAATTACAACCTTAGGGTATACTAAATTCATATTCATTTTTACTAACATTTTTACTATTATAACTGTAATGGTCAAATAAAATACTATTTTGAATATATTTTAAACTATAGGGTCGGCCGTTTTACGATTTTAAACTATTATTCCCTAATATATGCCCTAAATATATTTTGATGGCACATTATATTCACAAACCGAATTGCTATTGCAAAACTTGTGTTCTATTATTCAAATAATATAATACAACTTAATGTCTAATTAACATAAATATTCATGCAAAATAACAAGCCTGAGTTATACCCTAGTGTATTCCTTTATACTAACAAAATTAAAAATATTACTACATGAGTAAAAAAATTCATAGTATGCACACATAAGGTTTACTACCTTCAATAATTTATACTAACATAGGCCTATTTACACTATATTAGTAAAAAATATACTATTCTTCAAAAAAAAAAAAAAAAAAAAACAAGTGTGTTGACCGTTCTATTGAAAATATAGACTAAGCAACAATCGTTTACACATGCATTACATGCTAATAACCAGCTTCAATCAGACATAATTTATAAGCATAAAAATGACACTATTTTTCTGGGGTTTGTAACACTTTATATATACTGTATAGTCATCAGCACACTTTCTATGCTTTAGTGTAATGGTAGTCATATGAAATCTATCTAATATACTACTCCCTCCGTCCCCTAATAATATTCACACTTGTGTGGGCACAGGTTTTAAGAAAAACTGCTTTATTGACTTTTTGAACCAATGAATGAAGAGTATTTTGAATTAAAGTAGGTAGTGTGAGAGTGTTTTATTTCCTTTTGGGGGGTGTGAATATTATTGTGGGACATCCCAAATAAGAAAGTGTGAATATTAAGAGGGGACGAAGGGAGTATTAGATTTAACAGCAGCAGCAATCATATTAACAGCAGCAATCACCATCCTAGTTACCAGCAGTAATCTTCAAATTTTATTATTATTAAATTAAATCTTATCCTCCCAGCAATACCCACCGCCACCCCTCTTTGTCTTCCCTCCAAGGTTTCAACCCCAAACCCTCCATTTGCCCCTAACCTAGTAAACCTCAACAACCCCGTCCCACCCAATCCCCCACCCCACCCTACCGACACACGATACAACTATCGCTACCCCTTCATCTTCCGTTCAACTCCGCCCACCACCCAGCAAATCACACCCTTCTTCTTCACCGCGGGACTTTTTCAATACCAGTATCATTTTTCATCGTCTCTTTCTATCTAAAAGAAAATCTGAACTTGATTATAGACACCGGCGGAATAAAGCAATTGGAAAAATTAATTCAAGATTACTTATAGAATTTTCTACAAGGATTAAGAAATCAAAATTAAAGAGTAATTATGAAAGTAATAGTAAGATTCTTGAAGAATAAACTATAAACAGAAACTAAATGATGAAATCAATTTTATGAAGAGGAAATTGTAAAGAAAAGAAAATTAGTGTTCTTGAGATTAGATCGAACCAAAAATAAGATTCACCTTGCTTGTTCATTCATAGTCAAAGAGGTGTATTTTAGTTAATTAATCATTAAATTTGATAAAATAGAAGTTTGTAAAAATATTAATTTTATCTATTGTATTTTTAATATAGTTGAAAGGATATTTTAGTAATTCTATATTTTAAAGATTTTTTAAAAATTATTTTATCTCATTGCGAAACTAAATCGCCAATAGCGAAGTGATATGACATGTCAATTTTTGATTGGGTGTCTAACGTCAGGTAGGGCGAAGTCCCTTCACCGTAGAAAAGTCCTACTAACATAGTTGATATTATAACTATCTTGTAAAGATATTACTATTTTGTTCAAACTTTATACTATGGTGGTGGCCGTGTTACGACGTAAAAAAAGACGATTCCTATTTTTTTGTGATTTTTTTTAGGAAACTATTCCGCTAAGCAATTTGTTAAAATGACTAACCTAGTTGTACATACAAGATATAATATATTAGTATTTTTACTTAATTTTGCATGCGCCAAAAACACTTAATACAAAGGGAATTACAATTTATCCTACGTTTTCACGAATATATGCCCAATTACATAATTACACAAATTGTTCATAAAAATCATTTAACTTTGTTGTCAAATTTATGTATTAAATAGTATTCCGTTAAAATGATATTTTGTATGAATTGGTGTTTTCATTTTTCCAAACCAAATATTGTGATTGTTAATTATATCATTTTTTACTTCTACATTGATCAACAATTTGTTGCAAGTGTTGAAACATTCTATTTCCTCACTAACATGAACCAGAATTTTCAAGTGTTGAAAAAAATCTAGTAAACGTTTTACTCGCTAAAAAAAAAAACAATATTATACTAACATTGTATTAACTTATAATAACAGAGTACAGATTATAACTACTTGATGTGTTATTTAACTATTTTCTGGGTTATTTAACTATTGTCTTTATTGTTTATACTATCAAAATTGATCTGTAAGGAAATATACCTTAAGCAGCAAGTGCTAACCCAGTAAGCAATAACAGCTGCAATGTAAATGATTCCTGGTTTGCCAATGAAGACAATACTAACATAATGAACGAATGATTACAATAAAACATTCAAACACATAATTAGAATACTTTTATAACAACTTAACAAACCATCATTGAGCCATCATACATCTTCATCAGCTTAACAAAAACAAACTAACAATCACCATCTCTAAACAAACCATCCTTAAACAAACTAGTTCATATATAGGTGCAACATCGCCAACCAACATTATTACAATACTATCTACACATTCAATCTATTTAAACTATTTCCTTCACGATAAAGAGTTTCAAACGATTGAAAGCAAAATACTGGAATCTAACAATCAAAGTTAGGGATGCAAAATACTAGATTAACTGCCAGAAACACTTCACCGTTCAATTTAACAACCGACGAGGATCCAATACGCTGTGAACGTAAGGAATAACAGTGCAATATTCATCCTGGGCCGGCGGTGCCTCAACTGGTTCATATGTCATCAATTCGAAGTTATAAACTACAAGTATCCATAGTGTTTCAACCCGACACAACATACACTTGTTTTCAGGCTTCAATAATCTAAGTGGTTGATTGCATAAAACCCAACCACCTTTGGGTAGGGTTGTAAATGAATCGAATTGAAGCGAATACCTCTGTATTCGATTCGATTTGTGAAAGTATTCGAATATTTGTATTCGTATTCGATTGTTATTCGAATATTAAAATTGATTCATATTCGATTCGAAAAGGATATTCGAATTATTCGATACTATTCGAATTTATTCTATTTTTTCTATTAAATATAATGCCATACCTTTGTTGGTCTTTCCCCCTTCATTACTCTCAATCTTTTCCTATATTTCTCTGTTATTCCAATTAACCAAATTATTATATAACACATCACCAATAGCATTGTTTTATCTTACAGCAACCAAAATGTGCTACAAAGATCTTGCATATTTCACAGATAAATTATATATATTTAGCATGCAGTACCAATAATAAAAATAAATTACTTTAATCGTTCTATTTATACCGTGAAAAGAATTTTTATACTTTAGGCAACACAAGATATCAGTGCTAATGTGAAAGAGATAACAGGGTATTCACAAATAACTTACTTTAATCGTTCTATTTGAACAGTGAAAACAAATATTATACTTTAGGCAACTAAAGCTATCATTTTTTTTCTAATGCATTTTCCTTAGAATCATGAGATTCCAAATGAACATCACTATTCAATTTATCACAGTTTCAGATACATCTTTTTCACTAGAAGCTACTGAATCCATTTTCCTCTTTAGCTTTTGACGCAATTTCGTTCTTTCCCCATCAACCGAAGCATCAATTCTCAAACCACTTTTTCTCCCTCTGGTCATTATGAATCCTGACTCTGAAAAAAAAAAGAGCATTTTCAATTAAAAAAAACAAAACCCTAAATCTACAGTAACCCGTTCGAACTAAAGAACTTAATCGGTATGGAAAGTGAACAAGTTAAGCCAAAAAGACGATAAAATTCTTTGATTTTTAACACATACCTGAAATTCACACCGATTTTGCTTTCTCCAATTTCTTGTTGAACGAACCCAGGTAGTTTTCTTTGATAGTGTTATTTTCGAAAGTTTTGTTCTTGAGGAAATGGGTAAATGATTTGAATCAACAAATGAATTAGATATTAAACAAACCCCGTAAATGATTTAATTTGAGGTGGCTGATTTGACAATATACAGTATTATGGCAGATGAGAGTTGATGGAGCAGGGGAGGGAAAGTAAGGTTATTAGTGTCATTTTACTGCAAAAACTAACCACATTGCAATTTTAAAAAGGCAGTACACTTACCTGCTATTTTCTCTCATAAAACTAACTCCAATGTAAGTGCCCCTTTTTCTTTTTTATTACAATGACAATAAAAAAATATTTCTTTTTTTTACATCAATTATTTACTCCAATGCCACTAAAAATAACTTTTATTATTAAAAATAATAATAAACAAATCTATACACACACACACACACATACATACATATATATATATATATATATATAAATAGAAGTGAGGAGAGAGAAAATATTGTCATTATTGGAGTAAGTGAAGTCTACTTGCTTTGTGGTGCAATAGTGAGTCTCACTCTCCATTAAAGAGATGATTAATTTTACCAATTTCTTTTCATTTTACTTTGCACAATAATTTTTTAAAAAATAAAATAAGTTTTTACTTTTGAATCTATTTTCAATACACTACATATCAAAGAGTAACTCTCTTGTGCACTTAGTGTATGGTGTATTCACTCAACATTTAATCCGGTTTACACTGAAAAGTTTATATTGAAAATCAATTTTTAGTATAAACTTTGCAATGTAATTCAATCACACTTTTCATTATAATTGAAACAAACTTTTCTATATAAGCGTGGTCAACTGTTGAGTTATTGAGTGAGTGCATCGTACACTTGGTGCATATGAGAGTTTGCCCATATCAAATTAATTGTCTTTTGAACATTTTTAATTTAACATATATATTACACATATAAAAAAAATTATATTTAAAATATTTATTTTATTATTATAAAGTATTCTTTTATTGACTTAACTATATAATTGATCGAATTTAAATAATTTTTATTTAGTTGTTAAATATTAAAATAATCTAAATTTTAATATTTGATGTGAATTTAGTATATAGTTAACAATTGTAGGATTAATTATATAATTGTAATACTCATATTTATAGTTATGTACAATATAATTTTTCCATATTAAAATAAGTTTAATTTTAACTTTTCCTATAATTTATTCATTATACAATATCGAATTTAAAATTTCTAATATTCAATCACTGCATCGCAGGAGAAACTCTAGTTTTATATTAAAGCTCAAGTAAAAATAAAGGGCCATCAAATATGGAGAGTAATTTTTATTTGGATCAAGATTTTGGATTTTACAAAAAATAAAATTGAGTTCTTGTCAGAAAGTTGATCAATTTAAATTATTAATTTATCATGAAACATTTAAAATTCTTTCTTAAATTATTTGCATGAGTTAATTAATTTCTAAATTCCAAATTTAGTTTATAATTTTTTTATTATAAAAAATAGTTGCTTAGGTTAATTCTGTCTGCCCACTAGCCCAAACAAAATTGGATTGGACAATACTCACACATACCGATGAGTTAGACCGGGCTCCGTGGCCTGAATTTTGGAGCTATAACTTTTAATCGAAGCCATTAAAATTCAGTTTTTTTTTATATATATTTTTAAAAATTACACATGTCATTTATAGGATATGAAATATACAGTGAAACATAAAAAAATGACACAAAATAATTTTATTTTATGTGATAAAAAATTAAAAATCATGGGAATTTGCAGTTTGTATCCATTCGGCCCTCTCCAGATTGCACTTTTAAGTGTAGAATTATAAGTCCGTCCCAATTTTGTTTTTCTACCCCTAAAATGAAAATTACTTTATTCATTTAAATATTACTTTATTCACAATTCAACATTTCCAATACTATTTTATTCATTTAAAAATACTAGAAGGAAGTACAAGTTGAGGAATCATGTTAGATAAGGAAACCTACATTGCTAATCATGTTGTTTGATACACTTAATTTTTGGATCTGATAAAATCTCAAACTCAATCACAAATAGTATATATTGTTGCCAAAATTACTTTATTGTAATGTTATTTCTACTAAATTTTTTAAAGTGCCCTTATTAACTTTTATTACCCCTCATCAGATAAACCCAAATCTATTGACACCTAATGAAATCAACATACCCAAATGGAAGTATACCAGGAACTAATTTTGTTTCCATCTAAACTACAGTGTGCCTACGCTCTCTCTTGGACTTCGCAAAAAGCAATCCCCTTGCCGGAACCTCTACCCGCGCGTGAGGCGGCCGGACGGTGGCTCCAGCCAGTCACGGCTCGCGACCCTTCCGCTTCTAGGTAATCTTCTCGTTCCTCGTTGAGATTGCTTAGTAAGATGTTCTGTGTGATGATTACACCTAGCCTAGCCGTAATGGCTCTATTTATACCCAATTTGGGGCTAATCTTCATACCACTAAATCCTTTACAAATCTTCTCGTATCTTCCTTTTTCTGTGTTGAGTTTGTTGAGTGAATCCATGGCTGATCTGCTGAACGAGATGTGGGGGAAATTATCCCTCTCCGACTCTGAGACTGTTGGTTTTTCGATTGAGGATGGTGACATGGCTAACACAAACAACCTACTTGTGGGAAGGCTTCTGATGAGGAAAAGCATTGGCCCCATGGACTTGGGGGCTACTATGAAAAAACTCTGGAGTGTTAGCCATGCTCTGAAGGCGACTCCAATTGCAGAAGGGCTCTTTGCCTTTGAGTTTGAAGATGCAAGTGAAATCGCAAGGGTGCTTCATAGGTAGCCCTGGAATCTTAACGGATCTTTGCTCATCCTGGGTAAGCTCACTGGTGCGGAGAGAGCGGAGGATATAAGGCTAATAGAGGTCCCTTTTGGGTTCAAGTGCACGACCTTCAGATCTGCACTATGACCAAGACGGTGGGGCAAAAAGCTGGTGAGCTGCTGGGAAAAGTTCTTGAAGTGGAAAGCCCTCAGGATGGTATATCACTGGGAAAATGCCTTAGAGTAAAGGTGCTATTGGATGTGACAAAACCGCTATGCAGAGGAACACCAACCTTCCTCAAAGGAGATTTTATTTTATTTTATTCAGGTATGAGAGGCTTGCTGACTACTGTTATGTGTGCGGTTTCCTTGATCACGTTGAGAAAGATTGCCCCACCACGTACTTATGTTCTGAGGTGGGTGAGGGGGTGGCAAGAGAGTTCCCGGCCTGGCTTAGGGCGAAGGGGCAGAAAGGCCCTACCCATAAGGATCTAGCAGAGCTTGGGATGCTTTTAATGGGTGGCCATAGGAAAAGAATGGAGAAGGGCGCCACACAGCAGGTGATGATGGAGGAAACGCCGAGCCAACAACGCAACAAGGGGAAGGATGTCCTTACCGAACAGACAGAAGAAAGGAATGGGGAGCGAACCATAGTGACATTTGGGCAGAAAAATGAATCGCAAAACTCAATGAAGGTGGTGTCTTTCAATGACCTGGTGAGCCCTTTTCAGAAAGCAAGGGGGGTCTTTGAGGCCTCCATCAGAGGCGGGGAGGGATGCATGCAAAAAGCTTTAGTGCCGGTGCCGGAGATGGGAGCAAAGGGAAAAGAAATTCGAAAAGTTAAGATGGAAGTGGGAGGGAGGCTGACCAACCAAGCAAAACAGAGGACACGGGGAGGCGCGAGGGCCTCGGGCTTGGCTTAGGGACAGGGTGTGCTTTCGCCCCAACCCAACCAGCACGTAGCATGGGGAGACCTATTGTGGCCCGTTGTGGCAGGTGGAGGGTTGAACGAAAGAAGACAAAGAATGGTGAAGGAGAATGCGAAGAGGAAGAGAGCTGCGTGATTACTGGAACGGCGGCGGCTGGGAGCTTCCAGCCCCGCCGAGAGCCATGAGAGTTATAGTTTGGAACGCACGAGGTCTGGGCAACCGAAGTGCGTTCCGAGCGCTACAACGCCTAGTCGCTGATCAAAAGTCTTCTTTACTGTTTATCGTTGAATCTAAAGTCTCATCTAGGTTAGGATGCTCGTGGAAGTTTATTTTGAATTTTAACTCAGCCTTTGGTGTTGATGCGGCTGGAAGTGCCAGGGGCTTATTGTTGTTTTGGAACGAATCAATGGAACTTGACTTGCTTTCTTACTCTTGTAGCCATATAAATTGTCGCATCTCCTTTAACGACCGTGTTTTCTACTTCATGGGATTTTATGGAAATCCAACTATAAACAACTGCACCCACTCATGGGAGCTAATGCGGAGGGTTATGGGGAATGTGTATGGGGATAGGGCTCCCTGGCTAATCGGAGAGGGGAGAGGGGAATGTGGAGGGGACTTCAATGAAATAAGAGGGGAATGTGGAGGGGACTTCAATGAAATAAGAGGGAAATCTGAAAAGAAGGGAGGTAATTGGAGACCTTTTGCCCAAATTAAAGCTTTTAATAATCTCATCAATGAGCTTGATTTAAGGGAGTTGGAGGCTTCTGGCCCCTTCTTCACTTGGGTCAATAGAAGGAAGGGTAGGGAGCACATAAAGGAGAAACTTGACAGATTCCTGGCGAACACGGAGTGGTGTGATTTATTCGCAGGAGTGGAGGTACAAAATATGGGCATCTACGGATCGGATCATAGAGCGATCCAACTTACCTGCTCGGAAAATAAGATCACAAAGGAGCAGCGTAGGGGGAGACCCTTCATGTTTGAAAATAAATGGTTTCTGGAGAACGATTTTGGCGGAATTTTGGAGCAAGCCTGGTCGTACAACAAAAGTAGTTCCAATCTCCCTGAGATGATAAGAAAATGTCAATCTACATTTGCAAACTGGGCCAAGAGGCAGGAAGGCAGTCTGGTGGGGGACATTAAAAGGATGAGGCAGGAGCTTGATAGAATCTGGGATATGGAGGCGGAACAGGTGGATTGGGAGCACGTAGACAAGTTGGAGAAAGAGATCCAGAGACTGGAGCTTAAAGAGGAAGTCCATTGGCATCAAAGGTCGAGGTACTCTTAGCTCTCGGCAGGGGATAAAAACACCTCTTATTTCCATAGGAAAGCCTCCCCAAAAAAAAAAAAACAATGAATTCAGAGGACTCTATGATAAAAATGGGGGGTGGTGCACCGAGCCCTCGGGTATTGAGTCCATTGTCTTGGACTTCTATGAAGACCTTTTCACCACCATATCCCCTACGGAGGACCACTTGAATGAGGTTATTAAGGGGATTAAACTGGTCGTAAAAAATAGTATGAATGCCTACTTGAATCTCCCGTTCTCAATTGAAGAAGTCAAACGAGCAGCCTTTGAACTGAACCCATCGAAAGCCCCGGGTCCGGATGGTTTTAATGCAGGCTTCTACCAGAAATCTTGGGAGCTTGCAGGAGACAGGATTGCGAAATGTATGCTGCAAGTGCTTAACGGTGATGACAACATTGAGGAATGGAACGACACCATCATTGCTCTCATCCCAAAAATAAAGGAGCCAAAACACCTCAAGGATTTTAGGCCGATAAGCCTCTGTAACGTCGGTTATAGAATCCTGACAAGAACAATCACAAACCCGCTAAGGATGATCATGGGGGATTTCATCAATCCAAATCAGAGCGCTTTCGTTCCGGGAAGGCTTATAACTGACAATGTCCTTATTGCATATGAATGTATGCACTGGTTACGTAATAACAAAAGTAGGACCGGTTATGCAGCTCTTAAGCTCGACATGTCGAAGGCCTACGACCGGATTGAGTGGGGTTACTTGGAGAAAATTATGAACAAAATGGGCTTCAATACGAAGTGGGTCTCGTTGATAATGAAGTGTATCACAACAGTCTCCTATTCGTTCAAGATTGGCAGTAGAATTGTGGGGAATGTTAAGCCAACGAGGGGTCTGCGACAAGGAGACCCTTTGTCACCCTTTCTTTTCTCAATATGCACGCAGGGGCTTTCAACTTCAATCAACAGCTTAGTCGAAAGTGGAAAATTGCAGGGGGTGAAAGTGGCAAGAGGAAGCCCCTCAATCTCACACCTTTTCTTCGTTGATGGCCCGGGTGTTCAGATCGCGCTACTTTAGAAAGGAGAACATTATGGAGGGGGGGGGGGGGGGTGGGTCATAACCCATCCTTTGTGTGGAGATATCTGTGCTGGAGCAGGGAGGTTCTCCGAAGTGGGCTCCGGTGGAAGATATGTAGAGGTGATAAAATCAACATATTTAAGGAGGCTTGGGTGCCACAACTATGGGACGGCCGGATTAAATCAAGAAAGGCGAGTGGCTCCTTTGTCTCACGATTCATAATGCCGGACATGGAATGGAATGCGGAACTAATTGATCAAGCATTCCTCCCTTTCGAGAGGGATGTAATTCTTAACACACAAATCTGCCGTGGTGAGAGGGAAGATAAACGGTACTAGAGCATGGAGTCGAAAGGGAATTATACAGTTAAATCGGGTTACTTGCTCCTCAATAAAAAGGACAGCGAAGAGGGCAAAGCTGGAAGCTCGAAGGCAGAACAAAGGGAGGAGAGCTGGTGGAAGATGGTGTGGAAAATGGGTATCCCGCCTAAGGTTAAGGTGTTTCTCTGGAAAGTGTTGCATGACGCGCTGCCCACAGAAGGTAACCTAGCTGATCACTATGTGCCGATTTCAGCCAACTGTGGATGGTGTAATAGGTGGGGGGCTGGGACTATCCACTCATTGTTTTTGTGCCCGGGGGTCCGACACATTTGGAAGAAGGAAGGACGGTGGGATTTAATCAAGAGGGCGCATGGCATGAATACGATGGACTTCCTCAGGGGGTTGCTCTTAAGGCTAGATCCTGGTGAGAGAGAGGAGCTGGTAATGTTACTGTGGGGTATTTGGAAAGACAGATGCCGACTGCCCCATGAAGATAAACATATCCAGGCAAGACCGAGGAGGAGAATGGAGGCGGATTGGGCTCGAGCCCTTCTCCACTCGTACAGGGTGGCTTGCTACAGATTAGGGGTCTTTCGGGACAGTACGAGGGCCTTGAAGAAGTACGGCACTTGTAGATGCGAGCTACAATATGGAAAAAGAAATTTACTCTATAGGCTTTATTTTGATTGAAGGCAAGGATAAGCCGTTGGTGGCAGGGTGCAGCAGAATCAGCAACCCGGGTTCTGTTTTTGGTGCTGAGTTGGCAGCTATTTGTGAAGGGATCAGGAAGTGTAATATGCTTGGGCTTAAGGAAGTCCGGATATGGTCCGACTCGATAAACGCGGTGGAGGCTGTACTCTTGAAAGAAAGATGCTTGGGCCCAGAGAGCGCCATCATGGAGGAAATTTGGAAGGAAATGCAACAGGAACACGTCAAGACCATAAGTCATATTCAGAGGACGCAAAACACGATGGCTCACAACCTTGCGAAGATGGCTGAAAACTCTCCGATTCCTCAAGAATGGAGCGGAGCAGAGGTTCCTATCCTTGTAATTAGTATAGCCCCTGAGTTGTAGTTTGCATCTTTTGTGTACTGGGTTATACTTGCTACTTTAAAAAAAAAAAATACCCAAATGGATAGTAGAAATGTAACCTTAAAGCCAAACGAAATATCACTACCAAAAATGGGGGGAATTAGTTAGATAGGTTTCATCCAATTCAAAATCATTTAATTAATGAAATAAAAAAAATGGTAAACGAAATTAAACAAATTGGGGATTAGTATGAATGTGCGGCGCTTCTGAATGCAGCAGCTCCATGAGGAAGAAGCTAATGCCAGAATCTAAGCGCAGTAAATTAGTCTCGGCAACGTAAAGCGCTGTTTACACCATTGTTTGTTTAGTGCATCAGTGACTCTAATGAGTTGCCTCTTCATAAAATACATACATTCTGTCCCAAAAAGTCAAAATAAACTGACAACGGGAAAAAGAAAGAAAGAAATGGTCCGGGGAAACCTCAAATCTGAGATATGTAAACAATTTCAGATCGTATGGATAATGAGGAGAGTGTTTGGTTTGTGAGAGCTACCACACATAGGTCCGATTTGCCTTCTCGTTTCAACACCGGTTTAGAGTCCGTTTCTCAGGCGGCTTGAACCCTAGTCCCAAGGACACGAACCGTGAGTTGTGTGAGGAGGTGGAGACCCAACAGGTCCATACATAATCGGAGAAGAGAGAATTATAGCTTGAAGAAAGAAAAAGTGAAACAGGAGCAACGAAATCTCAGAGCTGCTTATGAAATGAATTGGTTGTGCGTGTCGCGTCTATTTAAACGGATGAAAACCCTAATTTGCTGAATTTACAGTAATGCCCTCGTCACTAAAGCTCGCGGCGGCCTCCGTTTCACATTTTAGTCGTTTGCTCCCGAATTCTCAGTGTGAAATTTATCTAAAGGTAAAGGTAAAATAGCATGTAAATGACATTCATGATTATTAGGGAAAATGCACTTTTTTGTCCTTTAACTTTGGTTGATTTTGGTTTTCGTCCTGTTAACTTTGGAATTTTGAAATTCATCCTATAACTTACAAAAATTGTGTTTTTCGTCCTATTAACTTTGAAATTTTGGATTTCGTCCTATAACTTACAAAATATTTGTGTTTTTTTGTCCTATAACTTATAAAAACTTATGTTTTTTGTCCGGTAAATCTGACGTGACACTAATTTTTTGTAAGTTATAGGACGAAATTCAAAATTCCAAAGTTAACAGGACGAAAAACACTATTTTTGCAAGTTATAGGATGAAATTCAAAATTCTAAAGTTAACAGGACAAAAATCAAAATTAAACAAAGTTAAAGGACAAAAAAGTACATTTTCCCTGATTATTATGAACAATAATTTATTAAGGAGTATGTAAAAAGTGGAATTGGTTTATATATAAATTATTGAAGAGTATTGGTTGTTTTCACTGAATAGTATTAGTTGTTTTTACTGAAGAGTATTATTGGTTTACACTGAAGAGTCTTAGTTTATTTTCTCTGAACAACTAAAACTCTTTAGTGTAAATCAGTAATACTCTTCAGTATATACAACTAATACTTTTCAATGAAAACAACTAATAACGTTCAGTGATTCATGTATAAACCAGTTTCACTCTATACTTTGTCTTTATTAATATTTTATGTAAAAATAATTAAGTTTTGTTTGGAGTGAGATATTTGACTTTTGGTTTTAAATCTACAACCAAAATCCACTATATTTGTTTATGTAATACTATATTCAAATTGATGAATTCAGATACATAATTTTAATTCTAGTTTAAAATGGAGGAATTTCAAATACTTAACAAAATCATGTCATTTGAAAGAGTAACTCTCTTGTGCACTTGGTGTATGGTGCACTCACCCAACAGTTGACCCAGTTTACACTGAAAAGTTTGTTTCAATTACACTGAAAAGTGTGGTTGGATTACACTGAAAATCAGTTTTTAGTGTAAATTTTTCAGTGTAATCCAACCACACTTTTCAGCGTAATTGAAACAAACTTTTTAGTATAAACATGGACAATTGTTGAGTGAGTGCACCGAACACTTGGTGCATATGGGAATTTGCCCATTTGAAATCCATATATTTTCAAATCCCTTGAATTTCAAATGGCTCTATCCAAACACAACCATAATGATAATAATTAATGCCACTTCAACTAATAGTGAAAACAACTATTACGCTACTAAACTAATATTTTTAGTGCAATTCACTGATATTTAAAGTGTAATTTACTAATGCCCTTAAAATAAGTTTCACCGTGAATATCATTCACACAATACATTCTCTTATCGAAAATGACTTTACTTATATAAAGGAATAAAAAAAAGATGTAGGGATTTTCTATGGTCAGGAAGGTTTCGTCCTTCCTGATATCAGTAAACCCTTTAAATACCGTTAGATTTTCAATCCAACGTATATTTTTTTTTTAAATGATTGCATTTTGCATTAGGGCGTTTGCCCTATGCATACTGTAATCGTACTGTTTCGCCCTAATAATAAATTTAATTAATTAATATAAAATTACAAAAATACCATTTTTATATTAAAATCATATTTTTACATAAATAAAATATTAATATCCCCTGATCAAGTAATCAGCCATAAGTACTCTACTTTTCCCTGAAAATGTAGTGGTCGTCGGAGAAAATGAAGTCGCCGCCGATTTCTGAAAAAAAAAAAAAAAAACTCTTCTCATATATATAAAACTTATAAACCACAAATTCTTGGTTCTTCCTATAGTACATTGTGAAAAGTGTGCTATTATTTGCAGCATGAAATTTCATGAAGACAACATAGGGATCATACCAAAACATTGAAAATTAAATACGCGAGGATTCGAGTTTAAACAACTATGAGTAAACTAATTGCGTGAGGATTCTAGTTAAAAAGAAAATTAAATTATGGGATTTTCAAATTAATGCTTCAACAAGATTAAAAACTCCAAATTAGGGTTTATGGAAGAATATATATTTTTTCATGGAGACCGGAGGAAAATAATAATCTAACGGATTGAATCGTGCTTAGTGACAACACCTATGATCAACCACAACAATAGCAATAATAATCATTGCCCATTCTTACTAATCAAAAAATTCCTTTTCGTTGGAAGATAGATAACTAGATAAGTGTCCCGCGTATTACGCGGGATTTTCATAGAAAAATGATTATACATTATAATGCATTATATATACAATAATATTGTAAATTTGTTCACATTTAAATAATATAATTATATTATATAATAAACATAATCAAAATAATGTCACACATAACGACATATTGAATTCAATTTGAGATTAAAAAAATTAAATAATTAAAATTTTGCTGCATTGTGTTTCCAAGACAATAAAAATTTGTCAATTAAATGCTAAAATTTATAATTATGCGATTAAAAAAAAATTCAATCAATCATTTAATCGATAAAAAAATCAAAACTATTAAATATGTTTAATTTTATTTTTAATTTATATTAACAAATTAAGATTTTCTTAATTGAAAATCCTCAAATATAGTGAGACAATAAAATAAGTTAATTAAACATTAAAGTGTCATATAATTAGAGTTTTAAATTTAATTGATCAATTCAATATAATATATTTTTATGGACTCAAATTATATACAGTAGATATTCCAACTTTGTATACATTCATAGTATAACTTAATTGGTCAAACCCATAAATTATACTCTTATGGTCCTAGGTTCGAATCCACACATATACACATATTTTTTAATAAGATTCTTTATTATATAATGACACAAAGATGGCACATAAGCATAATGAATTGACACATAAGCATTTGACATTTGACACGTAGACAGAATCAACCACAAGACGACACATATGCAAAATCAACCACATAACGACACATATGCAAAACAAACTCCCTATTAGTATAATAGAGGATTCTATTCCGAGTTTTCTTAATTGAAATAAGAGCAGAGATACTATAAAAAGGATCTTATAAGAGCTAGTAGTTTTCTCCCTTTTTCTCTTGTTTGAGCATTGAGCAAAGTTTTTTCATTCCACCCTCCCAACCTCAATTCTTGAATAAAATTAAAACAATGAACAATCTTTATTGTGTTCGATGAAAGATAACTTTGGGGCCTTTTTTTAAATTAATTGTATTGGATGTACAAAGTAATCCTCTTATGACTGAAAGTTAAACTTATAAATTTATAATTGGTGTATTTTTAAAAAATATTAAAAGAATATTTCGGTAATTTCTTATATATATTTTTACAATATTAATTAATTAATTCATGGCGAAGTTATATCGCTTTTGGCGAAGTAAGATGATGTGTTGATTTTTTATTGGTTCCCTAACGTCAGGAAGGGGGAACACCCTTCCTAACCGTAGAAAAGCCCAAAGATGTATTTATGTGTGTCAAAGTGTTGGGTAAACAAGTTTCACTATAAAACTTATTTTAATAATATTAGTTATTTTATTAAAGAGTATTAATTGTTTTACTATAATGTATTAATTTGAATGATATTAGTTGTTTCATTAAAGACTATTAATTAAAGGGCATTGTTGTTTCACTAAAGAGTATTAATTGTTATCAAACACTTGAGTGACAAATTAAATACATCGTGCTCTACTTATGTTCCGTTTCACTGCGAGACGGGTTCACACAAGACCTATTCTTAATTGTTTTTACTATAATATAATGAGTTGTAATCAGTTTCATGGTGAAGCTTGTTCACACTACCAACTCTTTTTATAAAGGTGATAAGTTTTTTATATAAATGTGGTTCATCAACCACGGTCTGATTCTTCAACTTCCCAAAAGTCACCACCTT
Source organism: Ballota nigra (assembly GCA_947034835.1). Lineage (NCBI taxonomy): Eukaryota > Viridiplantae > Streptophyta > Magnoliopsida > Lamiales > Lamiaceae > Ballota > Ballota nigra. Next base: position 31,288,984 of record OX344730.1, read on the forward strand.
AGTCAACAAAAAGTAATTCAATTTCTGCATATGGACATTCTTCCATATGCCTTCATCGTGTCTTTGGGTTTTATACTCAGAGGTTGCTCCAGATCTATATTGTACTGGTAATCCTTGATCTGCATCTTCCAAAATTCAAAATTTGTTCCATTAAACTTCTCAACTTGGCGATTTCCCTTCAGCCATCATAATTGCTTCCAAAAAGATTCTCTGAACTCAATGCTCTAGATATCAATTGATAAGTGTGAGATATTATTTGACACCCCAACAATTTTTGTACTGCACATAAGATTCTTCATGCTCTTGATCCAATATTTAGTACTTTAAAAAAAAAATCAATCAATTTCACTTATCACTATGTTTATACAATAATTTGCCAAAAAAGTAATGATGATATTTATATAATTTAATAAATATAAAAATAATTTTTAAAAGCATTTAAAAAAGAAAGTTTTTTTTTAAAATTCTTTTGAATAAGTAAGATCATCCTCTACTATACTAATAGGGAGTTGGTCTTGCTTATGTCTAATTATATGATTGACTTTGTATAGGTTTCGTCTCATGGTTTATTCTGCCTATGTGGCTGATTAGGCGTAAAATTGTGATGTTTTGTAGCCCGATTCGTCCATATTTTGAGTGTATTTGATGAATATGTAGAGTTATTTGAGTATCATTTTCATAAACTTATCAATTTGTCTCTTCAATGCTCATATTAGGAAAGAGGGCAAAAAACGGAGTTCGTAGGACTTTGAATCGACTCAAACGGACTTTCAGATGAGAAGATATTGAAGAAATACGAAAAGTATTAGTTCGTGCGAAGAAAAGTATTACTTTTCTCAAAAGGAGGAAGCACTCGAGCACTAAGTGCTCGAGTACCATAGATCGAGCATCCCATGCGTGTTGTAGCCAACATACGCTCGAATGCATTTTGCTCGAGCGCTAGGCGCTCAAGTGCATTGAGGTCGAGTGCCTCCAAGACGCTGTTGTTCGAGAGCGCTCCAGTGGAGCAAAGTCGAGCGCTAGACGCTAGAGTACACCAAGGTCGAGCGCTCTGAGCCTGTTGGAAGTGTGTACCGCTTGAGGGAGGAGTGCTCGAGCGCTAGGCGCTCAAGCAAGAGAGGAGGTCGAGCACTTACGACCTTTTTAGCTTATTTTCGGCCCATACCCTATATATACCCCTTCCAAGCATATTTTTACACACCATCACATATTTAGACTTAGTTTTTGAAGAGGAAGAGCTTGGGAAGGAGTTTGGAGAGTTTTGACAAGGTTTTACAATGTGTAATCGAGGTTTTTAGCATACGAATTCTTAGTTTAATTATTTCTTTGAACGGATTTTGATTTCTTGAGTACTTGAGACGATTAAACCAGGGTTTTCCAGATTTTTAAAGATTTATTTTGAGGCTTGAATTTATTGATTTCATCTTTCGTTTATGTTCTTGAATTATTTCGTCAATTTAATTATGTATATGATTATGAATCTCGTTATTGCTTTTATTCTTGAAACAATCATGTTAGGCTAGAACCCTTGCATGCTTAGGATATGATGAACTCGTAGAAGTATGACGTTGACACGTAATTATGATAATTTGTGATGTATAGCTTTAGTTCTCTTAATTATTGAATAATTCTAATAAACCCTAGAATAATCAAAGAATTAAGTATGAAAATTGTTAGAGAGAAGACGACCGCATCACTCTTTAATAACGAATAGGCTTAAGGAGAGGGTTTTTGAAGGGGTTTATAATCTACCGGTTTATCTAGGGAGGACGGCCGCATCACCTTAGTTAACTTAGGGTCTCAATAATTAAGCACAATTCATATAATTTAATTAGTGGATTAGTGAAGTAGGTTGATCGAACTAAGTATTAGGATTAATTCTTGAGCTTTTATTTTTTCAATTCTTATGCTAGATTAGGGAAGTTGATTGCCTAGTTTTACTAGTACACTTAGGATTTTAACTTGCACATCACAGTTATTTTAGTTATCGTACCAACTTTGTTAGTATATGTAGGAATTCCTATCCCGAGCATCATCATCTCATATTTGCACTTCAACTCGAAGTTAGAATAAATTTAATTCTGTTATTAGTTTAACTAGATCGGTGCCCGTGCAATGCACGGGCCAGTTGTGAATTTTCACTTTTACAGATTAACTATTGTTTTTTTTAACTAACTTGCATGAAATATTTTATATATTTTAAGATCGAGAAATGAGGATTGTGTATGCCTCATCACACCCTGCCACAAAGATCATAATAAAAAATTAAGGATACTTGACTTACTTATGCTAGAAGGGAGAAGGAATTATAGAGTTGCAACAATTATATAATTTTGAAAAAGTTAATACATTTAGCATTCGAAACCACCATTTATGCAGGTTATAAACTGTTGGAATGTGGAGCCTGAATGAACTATACACTAAATATATTAAAGTTAATACATTTAGTCCATGTTTTTTTCGGCCCAGATGATCCTAATGAGTTTAGGGTTAGGACTCATTGCTATTTATATATACAAATGTTTTCTCCTATTATCTTGTACCCGAAAAATATAGTGAAAAATCTGGCTTGACATTGCCCCCAGACGTACGTAGTTGTAAGACGAACTGGGTGAACAAATTTCGTGTTCTTCTCTCTTTCGTGATTGTGTGTGTATTTTTTTTTAACACAAACTCTTTCTAGAATTTGAACGCTAGTCCATAATAGAAAATTTCTTCACACGTGTCTCCTGCAACCAACCTAGATCACAATCTAGCTTTAAGTATATCCAACGTTCTACCTCCATACAGCTGCAAATCCAAGTGTCGCTGATATGATTGAGTTCTTGCACTTTACATACAACTCTTATTGTCATTTGTTGCATCCTTAATGCTCGGAGCGAAGTTTCTCTATAATTTCCTGAAAACTCGATTTTGCAATTAGATTTTGTAAGCATTGTTAGTGGAACAAATTTCATTCCTTGAATATGTATCAGGACAACATATACATTAGCTTTATAGCTACCTCCGCATGACCCTTTAAAAGTTTGATATTTTAATCAGCAGTCCATCACATTCCTTTCCTCTTAATAAAGAATCCTTACGACTAAATTACCAGATAATTGTCAAGATAGTTGGGCAAACATAATATTGCTAGGAATAACATCATAATAATAGTTTTTAGTCGGAGCACCATAATTTTGCACGTTGTATAGAGGTTTGGCTTATAAAAGAATTCTTCTTTTTTATTTTAGTGTTTTGCTCTATTGTTTTGTGGACACACACACATATATATTTTGTGCTTAATCCAATGGATTTTTGACAGACTAAGCAAAATGATGTATACATTGTAGGGAGGTCATCATGGGTTAGACCAAAAAACTCAAAATAATAAAGCTTTAGAACTCTTAGGCATAAATAATGTTTCATTTCCATCTGTTAGCATTATATTTTCAAGTAATATTGACAACTTAAGTACATTTTTACTTCACCTTATATAATGAGAAACTTTTGGAAGAGGGTTGCTACCATTTCATGATAGAGTCCTTGCTAATCTTCCATGGTACGAATTAAATGTCCACTTAAAACGTTTCTGACTAATATTTTTGGAACATTAACACATCCGGTTATTATTATGAACAACCAATTTTAAATGTGATGAATGCATGAGATGGGAATAAGTTTTTACCTGTTCAAAGCTCGTTCGGTACCTTATTAATTCCTTAATTCCTAAATGGGATCATCCAATCGCTTGTCCACCCCCCCCCCCCCCTCCGTCCATTGAGCTTGCCGGGAATATTCCTCTTATTGCAAGATTATTGCTTACATAATCCTTAAAATCTAAATCTTATTAGGAATTTTATACCAAGGTTATGATAAAGTTTGATTTTTTTTTTTTATTTCCACAAGTCATCTAGCTAAATGCTTGTCTTATAATCTCGATTTCATGATGTATTTATACAGTCTAAATAACATTGCATCACTTACTTTTTTTTTAACCATGTGCCAAAAATTTCTTTATCAATCAAGAAGACAGGGGAAGACTTTAATGTAAAGCAATCAAAGCATTACTTTCGAAGTACTTGAATCCGATGCGGTTAGGAATCCTCACGTTAATATTGGTGTCGAGGTTGATGTTAAAGTGGACGCAAAGTCTAGCAATTTACGACCAATAAATTGTCAATTGGGCGTTGAAATCTGCGTAGAAAAATTATCCACATAGCACCAATTAAAAGCATAAACACAACAAAATTAGTAGTGTATACTGTATACTCATGAACCACTATTCCTAAAAAAAGGTAATTAGCAGAACAATGGACAGTGGGATACCAAAACTCACATTGAATAGACCATGATCTGCTGCTATTCAGTTCAAATTCGAGCTCTTCTGGCAGCTCCAATGCACTCGCATTATCATACACCGTATTTTTTGGCTCTACGTAATTGCTGTAAAAAAATGATTTTTCTAATACCTTTTGGTATAGTACAGACATTCCACCCATGACGTCAATCTAGATCATTCCTATCGTATAAAATTATTATAACAATGTTAATTTCATAAAATCCTCGTCAGAAACTAACAAAAAATCAAACAAATTGACACAAAGGCAGACGACAGTCGACTTCCGCCCTTAATCCCGGATTGTTACAGCGGTGGTAACAATGCGGTGGCGATCTCAGCACAAAGGCTATAGCAGCGTCGCTGAATAGGACAACACACTTTTGAAATCTATACATTCATAAGACTCATCCAAATTAAATATGGCTGGAAAATCGAGAGCCATAATCTTGAGGGAAAGAAGAAGCGTCACATAGGTAGGAGAACAAAGGACGTATAATTAGAAAATAACTGTGCGGGGCATTTAATTAGCAAATAATTAGGGTCATAATTAGGTTAAAAAAAACATGTGACATAATTATTTTTTGTCAAATGGTAAAAGCATGGGAATATTTATTTTTAATATATAAGATACACATGGCAGTTTGTCAAGGGGGACACTTGGCAGCATTTGAGGTGGGGTGTTTGTACTTTTAATATATAAGATTCCTAGAATATAATTAGTAACTTTAGCATAAACTAAAACATTACATTCATATTAGCTACGAGACATACATTTCCAGGGATTTATTCGCATACACACTTTCCCTTGGGTTCGATACTACTTGGTCCCTATACTCGTCTATACTACAGTGAGCCCATACTCTTGTGGGGTAACTACTAGTAAAGCTAGTATTTTGCGTTCAAGTCAATGGCGCCGTTGCCGGGGATGGCGATGTATGCTCATTGAGTAAGACTTGGAAATAGTTTAGTAGTTAGTAGTGAGTGCATTTATTTTCTGTTTTATTAGTTACTAGCCAGTTGCATTTTGATTTTTCTTTTGGTGTTTCAAGTTTATGAAAATGCGCTCTAAGGGTGATACGGGCGAAGATAAAACAAAACTTGATCCTGAGACTATAGCCAGAAGGAATAGAGCCCTCCTACGAAGGATGACTACTGTAGCTGGAGATGAGATGAATATGGATATGGGCAGAGGATTGGATCTCGATGGAGAAGGGCTTGATCAGAATGTGGAACGGATTGAAGGAGCCAACGTGGTTAACAGTCAGAAGCAAGTACCCCTAGGGAAAAGTACTAGCCAAAACCCAAATCCACACAACCAAAATAACCCCGCACAAAACCAGAATCAGAACCCACTACACCAGACTCAGAACCAAAACCAAAACCCAAACAACCCTTTCAACTATCCTATCTACCAACACAACAACCCACCTTACCCATACCCATACCCATACCCACCATACTACCCTCCACAATCCTTTTATAACCAACAACAACTACCCCAGAACGCAGATCCTTCGGGTATTCCGATTAGAAGAAGGTTTGAGACTCAACCTCAACGATATTATGATGGAGTCGTTATGCCACCATTAGAGGCGAACAACTTTTCCATCTCTCCTGGAATTTTAAAGATGCTCGTTGAGAACCAGTTCAAGGGAAAGGTCGGGAAAGATACCCATTTGAGGAATTTTCTGATGATAGCCTCAACTTTTCACTACAATGGGATGTCGGAAGATGCAAAGAGGCTCAGATTGTTCCAGTTCTCCCTGACTGCAATAGCTAAGGAATGGTATGATAACACACTTCCACGGGGGGAGGGGGTGTGAATACATGGGCTGAGCTCGAGCGTCTGTTCCTTGAGCATTTCTACCCTCCGTCTAGAACGGTGAAGGCAAGGAAGGAAATCTCCTCATTCAAGCAAAGACTAGGTGAAGAATTGAGTTAGGCTTAGGAGAGGTTCTCGAACATGCTTATTGAGTGCCCGCAACACGGGTACAACGAGGGTGATATTATGGCCTATTTCTATTGTGGGGCTTGCAAGGCAGCTCAAGGACATCTCGATGCATGCGCGAGTGGAGCTTTCTTGAACCGAAGCGCAGCTGAGTGCAGATAAATTATAAAAGATATAGTGAAGAACGTTGGGCAGTGGAATGAAGATCAAGAGTATCAGAGGGCCTATCAGATGGAAGACGGTGAGGGGACGAGAAAGCTGCTCATGGCTATGATGGAGAAAATCAGTAATTTGGAGATTGACCAGAGTTTGAGTGGTGGAAGTAGTACTTTGAGTGAGAAAGTGGATCAACAAGGATGCCAGCAAGAGGAGGCCAATTATATGGGAAGGCCTAATTATAATCAAGGCGGGTACCAACAAGGTGGGAATCAGCAGGGAAGACCTCTCTATGGTCAACCGTTTGTACCACCGGGTCCACAACCTCCTCAGAATCAGTGGAGGAATAATCAAGGATACCAAGGAGGTCAGCAATCCAATCAGAATTAGTGGATGAATACGAGAATTTCTCCTATAGCAATCCGAAAGTCAGAATAACTGTACCTCCAGGTGTAGATCTAGGTTCGAAACTCCCAGGTGGAGAAGGCGGTGCCGCAACCGATGAGATGCTACGAGCTATTTTGCAAAAGGTGGAGAAGGGTAGTAAGAGGTTGTCCTCTTTAGAGTACGATGTGAAAGAGATGAACAAGAAGAATGATCAGAGGGATCAAGAACTTCAGAGAAGGGATATGGAGTTGAATAGATTTCAACAAGAGAACAATAGACGGTTCACTTCCATGGAGTATCAGATTAGCCAAATCACGAAATTATTGGGTAGAGAGCCGGGGAAATTTCCTTTTGTGCTGGAAGGTAACCCGAAAGAGCAATGCAAAGCGATACAACTGAGAAGTGGTACCAAATATGACGGGCCTCCACTACCTGCTGATATGGAGGAAGTCCATATAGAGATCGAGAAAGAGAGTGAAGAGAAGAAAGAGGGTGACGAGGATGTAGTGGAGGAAGCTCAGAAAGGGAAGGAAAAGAAAGAAGATGAATGAGTTCCCAAGTGGAAGAAGGCAAAAGAAGCCAAGCGAAACGTAAAAGAGACCGAGCGAGATAAATGGGGGGGGTGCCAAAATCAGTAATTCCGGTACCATATCCGCAGCGGTTCATGAAGAAGAAGTTAGATGAGAAGTTCACGAAGTTTCTTGAGGTCTTCAAGAAGTTGTACATCAACATCCTGTTTTATGATGCTTTGGAGCATATGCCTAATTATGCAAAGTTCCTGAAAGATTTGATTCCTATGAGGAGAAGAGTTGGCGTGCCCAAACTTGTGCAGCTGAACCATGAGGTGAGTGCAATAGTGCACAAAGCGCTTCCTCTAAAGTTGAAGGATCTCGGTAGTTTTACTATCTTGTGTGACATCAGGAATGGAGTCAAAAGGGGAGCATTGTGCGATTTAGGAGCCAACACTAATCTGATGCAATTGTCACTTTTTAAGAAGGTGGGCGGGGGTGAACTTCAGCCCACGATGGTGACTCTCCAACTCGCCGATAGGTCTATCACAAGACCTCAAGGTGTGGTAGAGGATGTCCTTGTTAAAGTGGGTGATCACGTTTTTCCAGCTGATTTTATAGTACTTGACATGGAGGAGGACGAGCATGTGCCCCTGATTTTGGGAAGACCGTTCTTAGTTACGGCTGGGATGGTGTTAAATGTGGTGAATGGAAAGATCACGGTAAAGGTGGATGATCAAGAAGTGAAGACCTCCTTATATGAAGCCATGAAACACCCGAAGGGAGATGAGAGCTGTCATTCCCTTGATGCTAGTGACACCTGTATTGATGAAACACACTCCTTAACCTTCGTCTATCCTATGTTCATGATTATGATAAACCTTCACTAGATGATGTAACTTGTGAGCTTTTCGATCTTGATTATTTTGACAGGAAAAAAGACAAAGAAGAATTGAAGATTGAAGAAGTGAAGCTTGTAGATGTGGCCCAAGTGGAGGAAAAAGGAGGATTGGATAAGAATTAAACAAAAATCAGAAAGTTGTTCGACAAAGCACCTCCATGGAGAGATAAAAAGAAACCAACACCTCCACCATAGGTGAAGAAGGTATTTATGAGTGGATTCCTTGAGGTGGAGAAGGAAGATGGGAACGTATTCATGGTGAATGGGCATCAAGTAAAGAAATTCTACAACTTCTCTTATGATAATAAAGGAGGTACATTTGAGTCTCATGACCCATGAGCTCCTTTGAGCTCGGTCCGGCAGTAGGACCTTAAAAATAGCGCTGAATGAGAGACAACCTATTTTTACTTATTTTTTAGTGTTATTAATATTTGAGTGTTATGTTTTTTAATTATGTGGTTTTAATCTCGTGTTTGAGTATTTTATTGCAGGCGTGTCTCAAAGAGGCACAAATTTCCAATGAGTGATGGGGGAAGCAACTCAAGAAAAGGGAGTGTGCTATATTTCTATGTGTCAACCAGTATTATGTGTATGAGGTAGCCACAACCCCAAACTTAGACCGCTTCACAAGGTCGAAGTTTGGGGGGTGGAGTATTTATAAGTTTTATGGCAATACATATGCACCGGCGCACTTGAGAGATTTGATTGACATTGCACAGGCGCACGCCCTCTCGTTGAGTTGAGTTTGGTTATATATTGTGCATTGATAGGTATTTGTGCTTGAGTTGATTGTTGTGAACTAACTAGGTGCTACTACTAATTTTCATGTTTATTAACTCTTCTTGCTTATTGATTGCTATCTTTGAGTGTGAATTATGAGTTAGTGATTTGTGGAGTTGAGTTAGGGACTAGATTTTGTGAGTTTAGTGAGTAGAGTTGATTTGAAAGTGAAATAGTGCATTTATGAATTTTCCTTTTGAATACTTGTGTGATAGTGATGAGAATTCACTAGGTCTAGCATGGATGTGAAAGCCGTGAGATTTGAGCCTTATAAGAGATTAAATTTCATTAATATGATCTCATTTGTTGTGAGTGGATCTTCACCTTAGAGGTGCTAGAACTTGTGGGTACGCTAGCTTCTTGATTGTGTCTAGTATGAAATGCCGGAAATGATTTTAGGTCATCTTTAAATTGATAAGTCACTTAGCCAAAATAAGCCTACCAATGACATTAATCCCTTGTTAGCCCGTTTGAGCCTGAGCCTATTATTTGCTAGCATATTTGAACTAATCCAACTTCTAAAACTCTTTTTGTCCCAATTTGAGTGGGGAATAGGAAAAGTTGTGAATGAGAAGGGATTTGAGTTGAGAGAATGAAGAATTGTATATGGTTGAGTGAGTATGAAAAAAATGGAGTAATGATTTTTTTAGGAGTGAGGAAGAATAAAAAAAATTTGAGAATGAGCAAAAGAAAATATGAGCTCATATACAGTTTGAGGAAAAAAAAGAGAAGGAAGTGCAGTGAAAAAGAAAAAAAGCGAAGAGAGTTAGAAGAAAAAGAGTTGAGGTGGTGAGAGTAGATGGAATTGAAAGTGCATTGTATGAAGATTTTTGAAGTATTTTGTTCCGTGTATTGAAATACCGAAGCTTTAATTTTCTATTCTTCATTCACTTGAGTCAGCTGATCCTATACAGTTACCCCACCTGTCCAAAAAGCCATACATTACAACCTTGAAAAAGTTCTTTATGATTCGGCATGAATTCTAGTATGTGGTCGAAGTTGAAAGTGCTTGCAAGCCAATGGTCACTAATTTGTGTGAATGATTGATTGAGAGTATCCCTAATTATTGATAAATACTTGTGAGGGAGTGAAACACATCACCGAGAGCACATCCATGTTTGATTTACTGAGTTTTTATTGATTATCCTTTATGATTCGGCATGAATTCTAGTATGTGGTCGAAGTTGAAAGTGCTTACAAGCCTATGGTCACTAATTTGTGTGAATGCTTGATTGAGAGTATCCCTAATTATTGATAAACACTTGTGAGGGAGTGAAACACATCACCGAGAGCACATATGTTTGATTTACTGAATTTTTATTGATTATCCATGAGTAGGATAAATGAGGTGAGTTTGTGTACGGGTGATCGATCTTTGAAGCTTGAACACTATTATTTGCATGATTTGGTACTATGATTCATTTCTAACAATTTCACTTGATTTATTATTTCATTGCTTGAAGACAAACAATATGGTAAGTTTTGGGGTGGGGGGTTGATTATGCGTGAAATTGTGATGTTTTGTAGCCCGATTCGTCCATATTTTGAGTGTATTTGATGAGTATTTAGAGCTATTTGAGCATCATTTTCATAAACTTATCAATTTATCTCGTTGATGCTCATATTAGGAAAGAGGGCGAAAAATGGAGTTCGAATGACTTTGAATCGACTCAAACGGACTTCCGGATGAGAAGATATTGAAGAAATACAAAAAGTACTAGTTCGTGCGAAGAAAAGTATCACTTTGCTCAAAAGGAGGAAGCACTCGAGCACTAAATGATCGAGTACCATAGATCGAGCGCCCCATGCGTGTTGTAGCCAACATACGCTCGAATGCACTATGTTTGAGTGCTAAGCGCTCGAGTGCATTGAGGTCGAGCGCCTCCAAGGCGCTGTTGTTCGAGAGCGCTCGAGTGGAGCGAAGTCGAGCGCTAGGCGCTCGAGTACACCAAAGTCGAGCGCCCTGAGCCCGCTGGAAGCAGGTATGGATCTAGGGGGTGCGGGGGGGCAGTCTCCCCCCTTGGGATTTAAAATTTTCCTATTATATATAGAGATTTTTTTATATATGTCTATATTAATGAAATTTTGTCATTTCGCACCCTTGGAATAATTTTTTTTACCCCTATACATTCCCCCCCCCCCCCCCCTTGGGACAATTTCCTGGATCCGTCCCTGGCTGGAAGTGTGTACCGCTCGAGGGAGGAGTGCTCGAGCGCTAGACGCTCAAGCAAGAGAGGAGGTCGAGCACTTACGGTCTTTTTAGCATATTTCCGGCCCATACCCTATATATATCCCTTCCAAGCTTATTTTAGACACGATCACATATTTAGACTTAGTTTTTGAAGAAGAAGAGCTTGGGAAGGAGTTTGGAGAGTTTTGGCAAGGTTTTACAATGTGTAATCGAGGTTTTTAGCATACAAATTCTTAGTTTAATTATTTCTTTGAACGGATTTTGATTTCTTGAGTACATGAGACGATTAAACCTAGGTTTTCCAGATTTTTAAAGATTTATTTTGAGACTTGAATTTATTGATTTCATATTTCGTTTATGATTTTGAATTCTGTAATCTTTTCAATTATGCATATGATTATGAATCTTATTATTGCTTTTATTCTTGAAACCACCATGTTAGGCTAGTACCCTTGCATGCTTAGGATAGGATGAACTCGTAGAAGTAGGACGTTGATACGTAATTAGGATAATTCATGATGTATAGTTTTGATTCTCTTAATTATTGAATATTTCTAATAAACCCTAGAATAATCTTGGAATTAAGTACGAAAATTATTAGAGAGAAGACGAATGCATCACTCTTTAATAACGAATAGGCTTAAGGAGAGGGTTTTTGAAGGGATTTATAATTTACCGGTTTATCAAGGGAGGATGGCCGCATCACCTTAGTTAAATTAGGGTCTCAATAATTAAGCACAATTCATATAATTTGATTAGTGGATTAGTGAAGTAGGTTGATCTAACTAAGTATTAGGATTAATTTTTGAGCTTTTATTCTTTCAATTCTTGTGCTAGATTAGGGAAGTTGATTGCCTAGTTTTAGTACACTTAGGATTATAACTTGAACATCACAATTATTTTAGTTAACGTACCAACTCCGTTAGTATATGTAAGAATTCCTATCTCGAGCATTGATTATTCGTGAAATTGTTAGCTAGGTTTTATAGCTTGATTTGCCCATGTTTTGATTGAATTCGATGAGTATTTAGAGTCAATTGAGTAATATTTTTATGAACTATTGAATTTGCCTCTTTGATGCTCATAGATGGATAGAGGGCGAAAAATGGAGTTTGTAGGACTTTGAATCGATTCAAACGGATGCCCGGATGAGAAGATATGGAAGAAATACGAAAAGTATTACTTCGAGCGAGCAAAAGTGTCACTGGAGTACTCAAGCTGAAGGTGCTCGAGTAAACACTACTCAAGCACTCGAGTAGAGAACTCGAGCCATACTTGGTCGAGTAGCTACTACTCGTGCACTCAAGTAGTGCACTTGAGTTGGTAGTGGTCGAGTAGTGTCTACTCGAGCTAAGGAGCTCGAGTAGTTTTTGCCTTCTTGATGATTTCAACACTCGAGTGGGGACTTGCTCGAGTAGTCTTTACTCGAGCTCTACTCGAGCCATTCGTGGATTTCGGCCCATGTGTTGGTGATCAACTTATATCAGATGTATTAGTGACTGTTTTAGTTCGGTTTTAAGATCACCAATCAATAACGTGTGATTGATTATCACCGTAAATGATAAATCGAAGGTTCGGGTTGTGGAATCGTAAACACGAGAGTCGAAATCGAATTACTTTCGTATGTGTGTACGTTTAGGTATGTTAGTGTGTGTTTTGGGAGTATTTGTGAATTTGAACTTGTATTTCATAAGCTGGAGAACAACTATTTATAGTGACTAGCAAGCATGAGGTGTCTATGACTCTTGGTCTCCCTAGCCTGCATGCTTGACATGTGTCCTTTGACCTTAGTTTGACCTTATCTAAGCTGAATCTTAGTTGCAAAGTCTTCTTTGGTCTTATCTCGGATTTCGTTGTTGTTCGTCCAGGTCGGCTTAGTGTATCCAGCATAGTTTTTTCATAAATGTTGTTCGCTTTTTGTGTGCATGGCTCAGAAGTTGTTCGCCTTTGTGTTTTACACAGATCGGCTTTGGGATCTTGATCCTTTGTTCGTCGACATGCACTTCTTAGGCTGGTAGATGCACTACATTTTATCAATGTTGCTCGTCATCAGTGACTTAGCAGAATGTTTATCTCTGGTCTTGGGCCTTCAGACCTGTTCGCCAATAAGTTGTTCGTCTCCATAGTTGTTCGTCAGTTTATGCACTCCCTGGATTGTTTATGCATTCCGACTTGATTTCCTTTGTTGATCATCTTTGATTTGGGGTTGATTCCTTGTAATCCTTATTAAGGCTTTAATTCTTGCTCGCCATTCATTGATTTATGTTCGCCTATCAACAATTGCCCCCTATCCTGGCTATATGTTGCCCCAGACGAGCAACTTTGTGGCGAGCAACTATAGTTAGGATATTATACTGGTGTGGATTTGGACTAACATCTTTGACCTGGGCGAGCAATTTCGAATCTGCCCCTTCACCTTCCCACGATCTGGGGGATGTACGAGGATGGCGTGGGCGGTATGATTGCGCACCGCCTACGCGCGAGCATTCCCGAGGTCACGCGCCCCTATAATTGCATATAGGTCCCTTGATTTTCAACCTTGCTCGAAAGTAACCCCGTTTTCCTTCAATTGGGTCCATATTTTTGGGGTAAATTACACTTTGAACCCCGTTTTTTCTTGGGGTATAAATACGAGGGGAAACAAATTTTTTCCCACTTTTTCATTTCTTGCTACAGTGCTCCGGCGATTTCATCCTTCTCCGGCGATCTCGAGCTCTTCCGGCGTCCGTTTCTCTGGCAATTGGCTTCTAATTTCAAGACAAGGTAGTTACTTTCTTTCTTCACCTCATTTCTTTTGTTTTTCTTCAAAAACCTTTATCGCCGCCGTGTGGGGCTTTGCTCCGCCGTCTTCTCCGACGAAACGCCGCTGTCTGGTTCTTCTTCTCCCTTCTCCTTCCATGTCTTCGCACTCGAGCAACAAATCCGAGGAAACTCTTGAACCCCTCTTCCCCATTGTGGCACACGAGAATCAACCTCCCTTTGAGATCTCCTCGGCGTTAAATCCCCACGTTGATTCAGTTGTTCGTTCAGTTGAGGATACTGGTGCTCGTCCATCGGGGAGGGAAGTGGTGGTCGCTGCGAGCAGAGATTCGGACGAAGACTCTTCGTCCAGGGCTGAATCGGAGGATCCCCAATTCGACGAGTTGACTCGCGAATTTTTGGAAGGGATAGGGTTCCCATCTCCAAGGATGATGGAAAACGAGATCCCCATTGGAGTTGCTCGGCCCTTCGAATGGCGAGCATATACTGAGGAGTATGCGAACCACTTTGCTCGCCCGAAAAGACAAAAAATGGACCTGGTAAAAACTGACTTTCGGGCGAGCAGAATCAAAAGTATCGTCCTCAAAGAGGATCTTGATCTGATCCGAGAGACCTACAAAATCCCTTTTGACATTCATATGTGGGCCCCTAAGAGGAAAGAGAGAGCTGATCGCCCACCTCCAGGATGCACCGCGATCAATATTGACACACTGATCGCTGGTCTAAAGCTGCCACTACCTCCAGTTGTTGGTCGCTTCCTCGAGGCGACCAATCTTTCCATTACACAGATCACACCAATAGGGTGGATGAATTTGCTCGGCGCCATGGCTTTGTTCGCTTTAGAGGGATATGTTGATCGTCTTACTGCGGAGGAAATCAACTATCTCATGACAATTACCAAATGTCCCATTAGTGAAGAAGACTACTATTACCTCAAGGCCAGGACTGGACTCAAGATGGTAGAAGGGGTGCCGAACAAGATTAGGGACTGGAAAGAGCACTTTTTCTTCATTGGTGGTGACTGGCGAGCATCTTCCGGTCCACACGGTGGCATTGGGCGAATAAATTCTCCCGCAGCCTATGGAATAATTAAGCGTAAGTTTATCTTTGCTCGCCTTCGAATTGTGTTGTTCTAATTTAACTTTTATTGTTTGCTCGCAGGTCCTCGACTACTAAAGTGGAATTCGGAAGAAGAGGAGATTGGTGCGGAGTTCCTGTTCACATCTTGTTTGGTAGGCTTGCGCAATAGAGCGGACAGGACCATCCAATACCTAAACGACGAAAAGCGTCAAAGAGCTGCTCGTTTGCTTACTTTTCCCCACCACTTGGAAGCACAGGCTGAGGTGCCCCTAGGTATGAAAAATTTCTAACTCCTTGAACCAACTTTGCTCGTCATTTGACTTCCACAACTTGCTCGTCTAACTCTTTTAACTTAACTTCTCTTCTTTTTTTTTAGCCGAGCAAGTTACTGTTGCAGTTCCCCCCTGCTTCGCTCTCCTCGAACAAAGAGTCTTTGAGATGGCGCCTCCGAAAGGCCGAAAAAGAAAGGGTGACCCGCCTACCAAGGTACTGGGAATGACGAACAAGGCTGAAGGAGCCAAAGTTCCTCGGTCTGCGGCACCTTCTGGCCATGCTCGGCCAGCTCCTCCGATTTCTCCTCCTCAAGGGGGGAAACGCTTAAAGAAAGCGGATGGGACTCCGCTGGCCCAAGATGTCCCCAGTGGTGGCAAGGGGAAGGAGAAAGTGGGCCACAGTCATGCTCGCCCAGAGGGGGATATTGTTCGCCACTCATCCGTCGAGCCTGTGGAGACGACGGGCAAAGCGGGCAAAAGTGTTACCCCAACTCGCGGCCCTGAGGATATCACCATACTGGGTTGGGACGAACGAAAGTTCCAAGAGTAAGCACATCTAGCTTTGTGGCCGGCGAACAGCTTTTAAGAACATCTTATAACTTGGGTTTTTGTTCGCAGGTATCGGCCTAATGATCATCCTGGGCGGGCAGCTGCGGTCCACCAATATGCCTGCTCAAAAACTCCGGTGAACATTCGAGAGATCCCGGGTGAACATGTTCGTCGGGCAACTGAATTGATCGCCCGATCGTGGACCCGGCCACTGGAGACGACCGTTTCTGCTCAAAGCATTGCGGATAACTTCCACTTTTCCTTGATGCATCATGCAAACGGCCTTGCCATCGCCCAGAAAGGAATGATCCAGCTCGCCGAGCTCGAAGATGCTATTTGTCGTTACGCCAGTACTGCTCGGCAGCTGACCGAAGAGAAGGACGGTCTGGTCGGCCAGTATGAGGCCAAAGTTGCCCGTCTCAACAATCAGATCAATGTTTACATTGACTCTGAAAAGAAATACCGTGACCAAATTCAAGGTTTGTCTAGCGAATTGAGAGGCAAAGATGCCATGCTCGGCGACGGGGAGAAGAAGTTGTCCGCGGCCGAACAAGAGATCGCTGATCTCAAAGCGGAAGTTGCTCGTCTTCGGGAGTCGGAAGCCAGCCTCTTCACACGCGAGCAACTTGAAGAGGAAGTTCAGGCTCGGACTGGCCCTATCTCTAACCTTGGGTATATCTGCGCCTATGCGGACAGCATCCGCACGGCCGATGCTTATGATTACAAGGACTTGGTTGAAGAGATGGGAAAAGACCTCTCCGAGTTCATCGAACACTATCCGCCGCCGAACAACATTGAGATCCAGCTGGCGGATGTGGCTGACTTAGGGGTCAAGATTGATAAACTTGACCCTAGCATTATTGTTACTCACCCTCCTCCCCAAGTCAATGAGGACGAGCAAGAAAAAGAGTCGGCCGCTGTCGACGAACAAGCTGCTAAAGAGGCAGAGGATAAGGCAGCTGAAGACTTGGCTCGTGGTATGATCGTTGAACCTCCTGTTAATCAAACTCAAGACCCTCCTCTCGCCGAGCAACAATAGATATAGGACTTAGTTTTTTTCTTTTTTTCTTCTCTGTAATAGTTGTTCGTTCCTTTTTGTAGTACTTGACTTCTAGAATCATTGTACTATTTTTTAGGCTCAATGCCTTTTGATTAATGGAATGTCTTTCTCATGTTCGCTCATTTTCTTTATATGTTAATTGTCTTTACATTTTTATCAATGTCTTTGCAATTATAACATATAGTGTTGGGCTTTTGTTCGAATTGAACTTTGCCTTTAGTGGAATCAGGGTTCAGCCTTAGGTTCTGTTCGTTTTTAAAAAACGAACAACCTTTAAGTGGCTTTGGTCCTCAAAATGGACTTGTACCTCGAGCTTTTGGACTTTTCCTCTTGACGAACAACTACTAAATTTACATTACAAAAAATTTACAAATGTTGTAAGACTGTTCGTCACTAACATATATAATCTGACGAACAACTTTGAACATTAACTAAAACATGCTCGCTTATAATGTTTTTGCCGAGCAACTTTAAACTCTATACTTAGCAAAAAAAATTTAAAAAAAATAGGCAAGTTTTTGGTTTGCCTTACTTGATTCACTGGCCCTCCAAGACATTTGTTCGCCCAATTAAGAACTTGTTCGTCACATTGATAGTACTTCTTCAGATGTACAGCATTCCAGGAGTATTAGGCCGACTTGCCTTCCATATCTTCGATATCGTATACACCGTTAACGAATTTTTCCGTTATACGATACGGGCCCTCCCAAGTTGGTCCCAATACACCTGGAGGTTGGGCGAGCAACTTTCTTAGAACCATATCTCCAACTCTGAATTCCCTGATTTTAACATGGGAATTATAATAGCGTTCTGCTCGTTGTTTGTAGGTAGCATTTTTTAGCTCGGCATTCAGTCTTTTTTCTTCGAGCAAATCCATTTCAGTAGCTAGAGCAGAGTTGTTCGCCTGCTCATCAAAGTTGGTCATTCGGTATGTGTTGGTCTTTAACTCGATTGGTATTACAGCCTCTGTTCCGAAAGCCATTGCAAAAGGTGTTTCTCCGGTGCTTGACCTGGGAGAAACTCTGTATGCCCACAAGACTTCCGGGAGCTCTTCAGACCAACTACTTTTGCTCTCTGCCAGCCGTACTTTCAACGTATGCTTGATAATCTTGTTTACGGCCTCAACTTGTCCATTCGATTGGGGATGATAGGGCGTAGAGTAATGTTTTTTGATCCCCCACTTTGTACAGAAATCTCTCAACTCTTTTCCATCAAACTGCGGACCATTGTCTGTCACGATGGTTTGTGGAACTCCAAAACGACAGACAATGTTCTTCCAAATGAAGTTGATCATTTTCTGCTGGGTGATTTTTACCATAGCTTCTGCTTCTGCCCATTTTGTATAATAGTCGACTGCCACAACGGTAAATCGAACTCCTCCAACTCCCGCTGGGAAGGGACCAATAATGTCCATCCCCCATCTAGCAAATGGCCACGGGCTATAAACTGATACGAGCTGTTGGGCCGGGGTATGAATGTTTGGGGCAAAAATTTGACATTGATGGCAAGTCTTCGCTTTCTTAATTGCGTCTTGACGTAAAGTTGGCCAATAATAGCCTTGTCTGATAGTTTTATACGCCAAAGCTTGCCCCCAGTATGATTTCCGCATACTCCAGCATGTATTTCTTCGAGTATTGCTCGTCCTTGCCCCCTAGGCAAACATTTGAGAAGTGGGATTGATATTCCCCTTTTGTAAAGCTGCTCGCCTACCAGAGTATATCTGGCGGCTTGCTTTGTCAGCTTGGCGGCTTCAAAAGGGTTGTTTGGTTTTTCCCCACTTTTCAAATATTTGACTATGTTTGTTCTCCAGTCTTCTTATTCACTTGCTTGTTCATCAAGTTGATTGACATTATAACTTCTTGTTGATGGATCATTCATCTTAGTAATTATAATGTCTGCCAACTCTGCCGGTCCCTCACTTGTTGCTAGTCGGGCCAACACATCTGCTTGCGTGTTGCTTGTCCTTGGAATTTGTTCAATGAAGACTTGTTCTAACAAGGACATCAGGTAAGCAACAATTCGTTGATATTCGATCATGTGATCGTTTTTTGCTTCATATTCACCTCGGACTTGGTTCACAATTAATTGTGAGTCGCCAAATATTTGCAGCCGTCTAACACCTACTGCAAGAGATAGGTGGAGACCAGCAATAAGAGCTTCGTACTCAGCCTCATTGTTGGTTGCCATGAAACCAAACTTGATTGCCGAGGTGAATACTTGTCTGTCTGGACTAATTAGAACCACTCCTGCCCCCGAGGCCATGTTAGTTGAAGATCCGTCAACGTAGAGATGCCAGGGGTGATCAAGTCCTCTCGTTGGATCTGGTGGGAAGGTTAGTTCGACAATAAAGTCGGCTAACGCTTGCCCTTTGATCGCAGTTCGAGGAGCATAGGTTACCCCGAATTGGCTAATCTCTAGTGACCACTTTAATAGGCGACCAGCTGTGTCGGGGCGATGGAGAATTTGTCTGAGTGGGAAAGTGGTTAATACTTCAACTTGATGATAAAAAAAGTATGGTCGTAACTTCCTCACACTCATAACAAGTGCGTATGCCAGTTTCTCGGTTGGAGAGTATTTGATCTCCGCATCGTGTAAAGCTTGACTGACGTAGTAGATAGGTTGATGAAATTTGCCGTCCTCTCGCACCAAAACAGAGCTGATGGCCACTTCTGACGCTGCTAGGTATAAATATAGCTTCTCTCCCGGGATAGGTTTTGATAGGATTTTTACGTCCCCCAGGTAATCTTTGAGTTGGTCGAACGCCTTTTGACAGTTGTTAGTCCATGTGAACTGTCCTTTCTTGATGGCTTCAAAGAATGGACGATATTTATCTCCCGATCTGGATATGAACCGATTCAATGCTGCTAGGCATCCCGTAAGCCTTTGCACTTCTTTTATTGAACGTGGAGGTTGCATATCCACGATCGCTTTAACTTTTGTTGGATTGGCTTCAATCCCTCGTTGACTAACAAGATGGCCCGGGAATTTTCCTGAATGAACTCCGAAACTGCTCTTCTTTGGATTCAGCTTCATGTTGTAGTGTCGAAGGATTTCGAACACCTGGGTCAAATGTTGAAGATGGTCTTCCCTTCGGGGGCTTTTGACTACGATATTGTCCACATAGACTTCTACCGTATCACCGATTTGTTCGTCGAACATCTTGTTCACCAACCTCTGGTATGTTGCTCCGGCATTGATGAGGCCGAAGGGCATTCTTTTCCAACACAACAAGTTTTTGTTTGTATAAAATGTTGTGTTCTCTTGATCGTCTGGATGCATTGGAATTTGATGGTACCCGACGAAGGCATCCATGAATGTTAGCATTTCATGACCTGCAGTACTGTCCACCAACTGGTCAATGTGGGGGAGTGGAAAGTTGTCATTCGGGCATGCTGCATTCAGATCTGTAAAGTCTATGCATAGCCTCCAGGTTCCGTTTGGTTTTCTCACAAGGACTGGGCTTGCAACCCATTGTGGACAGAGTGTTTGTCGGATTAGGTCGTTGTCTAACAACTTCTTTACTTCTTCGTTTACAGCTTGATACTTGTCTGGGCCATATTTTCTTCGTTTTTGATGGATTGGCCTTTTTGCTTGATTGATATTGAGTTTGTGACAAGCATGTTTTGGATCTATCCCCACCATGTCTGCATGAGACCAAGAAAAAACATCTAGATTTTTGCTGAGGAACTCTTTCATTCGGGATCTGTAAGGCTCAGGGAGCTCAGATCCTATGTATAATTCAAGATTCGGGTTTTCAGGATTAACTTTGAACGCCTCCAGCTCTTCAACTGGAGTTGCTCGTCGTTTTTGTCCTTTCCACCGAGGATCAAGTATTGGTCCCTCAGAGTTGAAATCATTTTCGATGTTCATCGGCTCTGCCCCCAGGCGGGGATCTAGATCATCTGTTGGCCCTGATTTGTTGTTGTTAGTCAACACCTGGCCCTCCAAGCCATCATATGAATGTTGCTCGTCACCACCCCTTTGTTGTTCGTCAGGATGATGTTCCTCTTGGGTGGTGAGGAGTTGTTCGTCCAACACCTGCTCGTCATGATGTTGTTCGTCAGTATCCATGTGGTCTTCCTCTATGTCCATCATGTTCTCCAGTATGGATGGTCCATCAGTAGGATAGCTAGTTGTGGCTTCCAGCATGGATACTGATACATGTTTGGCCTGCAACTGTAAGAGACATTCCCTGGCTTTTCTTTGATCTCCTTTAATAGTACCTGCTCCACTTGCTGTTGGGAATTTTAAACAATAATGATAAGTGGAACATGCAGCTTTGAATTCATTTAAAAAGGGTCGACCAAGAAACCCGTTATAAGTCGAATCCTGGTCTACAACCAAGAAGTCAACCATTCTCGTAATATTTTTCTCGGGTTCATTGGCCGTTACAAGTTGTACTGCTAAAGTAACTATTCCCAATGGGTTCGTTATAGCATTTTCGAAACCTATTATTATGTGAGTCGTATCCCGAATATAGCCCAAATAATCTCCAAGATGATCGAGCGTCTTTTTGAATAGGATATTGGTGTAGGCTCCGGTGTCCACCAACAATCTGTGGACTCGTGTTCCCATAATTTTTGCGCATATTACGAGCGAATCGTTATGTGGAGTCAATATTCCTTCCAAGTCATTTTCGGTGAAGGTCAATTCTGTTGTTTGCATGATAGATGGTTTGACCCCCATTTCTTGGACTTGATCGATCGCCCGTAACTCAGCTTTTCTTTTCCGGTTGGAGATTGGCGGTCGTCCATCAGAACATCCTCCCGCGGGACCTGTAGGTTCCATCATATACAAATCTTCCAATGGACGAGTAGGAATAGCAGGAACTGGTCGTGCCGGTTTATTGTTCTTCTGGGGTTGATCATCTTCGTCCTCAGAGTTGTTCTCCCGGACTCTCTTCCCGGGTTGTCTTTTGACAAAGTCGGAGAGCTTTCCGTCCTCGTAGAAACGCCATAGCTGTCTGAGCAAATCTCTACATTCACTTGTAAAGTGCCCCACGCTTTGATGGTAGGCACAATATTTGTTAGGGTTGAGTTTGCCAGTGTCTTGGCGAATTTTCCGGGGAGGGGAGAGCAACTCCTTATCCTTCACATTTTCATAAATAGTATCGACTGACACTGTTAGCACCTGATTCAACTTTTCTTTGAGTTTTGTCCCTTCAGTGAACGCCTTCATGTTTTTAGGGACTCGATAGCTTGTTGCACCAGGTTTCTTGTTGTTCTCCTTGGGATCAGTTTTGTTCTCCCCCAAGTTTGATTGTAGAGCCTCATGCATGGAAACGAATATGCCGGCGTGATTCCTGAATTCGGCATAACTTCTTGGGCACTTCAGACGTACCTCTTTCCATAGCTTTGATCCTTTCTTCAACCCAGCCATAACGGCAACGATTTTCGTGTCTTCACTGACGGGTTCACCTTCCAACAACACCTTGTCGAACCTTTCCATGAATGTCCGATCTAACTCGTCGTCATTTTGTTTTAGGTCCGACAATCGATGTTTCTGGGACAAGTATGATCCCGCCGTTGAAAAATGGGAAAGGAATTCTCGACTTAGTTGAGTGAAAGAGTGAATAGATGCTGGTGGCATCGCCGAAAACCACTTGTGCACCCGATCCCCCAAAGTTAAGGGGAAATTTCGGCATTGAGTGGCGTCGCTGGCTCCCACCGAGATCATATAATCTGAATACTTCGTAAGATGAACCCTGGGATCAGCAACACCGTCATACTGTATGCTTGCCGGGAACTGGACCTTCTTCTGAATCGGGGCTTTCAGAATGACAGGTGATAGTGGTGAGGATGGCAAACTAGTTGTCCCCACACCTCTTTGTTGGTCCAGCTGTCCTTGCATGTTCTCCACTGCCCTTCTTAAACTCGATAGCTCATCCAAAGATGCCCCCTGACTTGGAGGCTGTTCGGCGAGCAAAGGTACCAACCTTTCTGCTCGTCGCAGTCCCTCACTTGGAGTGGGCAACTCCTGGAGCTGTTTTCTAGGGTTGCTCGCCGCATTTGGCCCTAGACGCCTGAAGGCAGATTGAGAGAGTCTCTCATGAACTGATGGACGTGGTTGCTCAAATGTTGCTCGCCCACGTTCAGCTTCCTGGCGAGCAACTTTTTCTTGCAATTGGGGTTGGCCAAGTCTGTCCTGGGCACTGGAACGGGTAGTTCCATGGCTTGACATAGTTGTTCGCCCGCGAGCAGATTCGGCCTGGCCCTCTCTTGGTTCGACCATCTTTGCTTTGTCTTTATCCCGCCTGACCTGGGCACTGTCCACCTCATGTTGCTCGCCCCTGGTTGACCTAGCCCTAACAACTTCCACAGGTCTGTCCTTAGGCCTCACTAGTGAAGGCCTATTCTGATCTTGCTGTCTCTGTAAAGCTTGGAGAGCAGCAATGGTTTTGGCTAATTCGTTAGGGTTGTTCGCCAGGGCCTCCATTTCAGGTGGTAGGTTATGGGTTATGGCCGTGTGTTGTGATCTATTCACATGTCTAGGATCACGATCATGGTGGTCGGCCGACGAGGCTCGGGTGGGAGATGCTCTCCTTGACAAATGTGATGCTTGGGTTTCCTTGGATTGAGGCATTCCGAATTAATTTATCTTAATTCTTATGATGAAGAACACCAAGAACACCAAGAACACTTTTGTTTGAATCTTCAAGTATTTCTTGAGGTTTTCTTTGAATCTTCAAGTTTTCAACTTGAAGTTCTTGAGTAATCACACTAATCGAAGGTTCAAACCCTCCTTCTAGCGCCAAATTGTTGGTGATCAACTTATATCAGATGGATTAGTGACTGTTTTAGTTCGGTTTTAAGATCACCAATCAATAACGTGTGATTGATTATCACCGTAAATGATAAATCGAAGGTTCGGGTTGTGGAATCGTAAACACGAGAGTCGAAATCGAATTACTTTCGTATGTGTGTACGTTTAGGTATGTTAGTGTGTGTTTTGGGAGTATTTGTGAATTTGAACTTATATTTCATAAGCTGGAGAACAACTATTTATAGTGACTAGCAAGCATGAGGTGTTTATGACTCTTGGTCTCCCTAGCCTGCATGCTTGACATGTGTCCTTTGACCTTAGTTTGACCTTGTCTAAGCTGAATCTTAGTTGCAAAGTCTTCTTTGGTCTTATCTCGGATTTCATTGTTGTTCGTCCAGGTCGGCTTAGTGTATCCAGCATAGTTTTTTCATAAATATTGTTCGCTTTTTGTGTGCATGGCTCAGAAGTTGTTCGCCTTTGTGTTTTACACAGATCGGCTTTGGGATTTTGATCCTTTGTTCGTCGACATGCACTTCTTAGGCTGGTAGATGCACTACCTTTTATCAATGTTGCTCGTCATCAGTGACTTAGCAGAATGTTTATCTCTGGTCTTGGGCCTTCAGACCTGTTCGCCAATAAGCTGTTCGTCTCCATAGTTGTTCGTCAGTTTATGCACTCCCTGGATTGATTTATGCATTCCGATTTGATTTCCTTTGTTGATCATCTTTGATTTGGGGTTGATTCCTTGTAATCCTTATTAAGGTTTTAATTCTTGCTCGCCATTCATTGATTTATGTTCGCCTATCAACACCATGCAAGCCCGGTTCGACCCGTTGCCTATATATACCCATTCCGAGTTCGTTTTTCAGTACCACTTAACGACCACGACACAGTTTGAGATAGTTTTCGGAGAGAGAAGAGTTCCAAGAGTTCAAGCAAGCTTAGTTTTTACTTTTCATCGAGGTTTTACATTACGAATTCATAGTTAGATTTGGATTTTGTTATTTTCATCTTTTGTTCTTCAATACTTGAAACTTGAGACTTCGTATTTTCTCTTTAATTCAATTTTGTTCTTAGACTTTAATTCTTTCTTAAACCCTAGTTTATGTTATTTAGTTTTTCAATTCAATTCTCATGTTTATGTTCGCTGCTTGTTTAATTACTTTCGTTATCGCTCAAACCATGCTAGGCTAAAACCCTTGTATGCTTGGGGTAGGATGAACTCGTAGAAGTAGGATGTTGGTACATAATTAGGGTAACACGTGATGTTTAGTTTTAATTCTCTTAATTAATGAACACTTAAAATAAATTCTAGAATTATCTTTGAATTAAGTACGAAAATTGTTAGAGAGAGGACGACCGTATCACTCTTTAATAACTATTAGGCTTAATAAGAGGATTTAGAAGGGGTTTATTCATCTACCGGTTTATCTAGGGAGGACGACCGCATCACCTTAGTTAAATTAGAGTCTCATTAATTAAGCACAATCCATATAACTTGATTAGTGGGTTGTGAAGTAGGTTGATATGACAAAGTATTAGGATTAATTTTTGAGCTTTTAGTCTTTCAATCTGGTGCTAGATTAGGGAATTTGATTGCCTAGTTTTAGTACACTTAGGATTAATACTTGCACATCACAGTTATTTTAGTTATCGTACTATCTCCATTAGTATACGTAGGGATTCCTATCCTGAGCATCACTCTTTTTATATTTGCAAACAACCCTTAGTTAATTAGTTTCATTCATTCTTTAGTTTAATTAGTTTAATTTAGATTATAATTAATTTCTAAAAAAACCAAAAACATACACTCATATTAACTACGATGCGTAGATCTTCAGGGATCTATTCGCATACATTCCTTCCCTTGGGTTCGATAATACTTGGTCCCTATACTTGCCCATACTACTGTGATCCCATACTCTTATGGGATAACTACTAGTATAGCTGGTATTTTGCGTTCAAGTCAAGCATCACCATCTCATATCTGCACTTCAACCAGGAGTTAGAATAGTTTTCATTTCTTTTCGTTTGATATTCAGTAGAATATAGTTTAGGATTAGTATAAACCAAACATCGCATTCATATTATCTACAACACGTACATTTCCAGGGATTTATTCGCATACACACTTTCCCTTGGGTTCGATACTACTTGGTCCCTATACTTGCTCATACTACGGTGATCCCTTACTCTTATGGGGTAACTACTAGTCAATCTAATATTTTGCGTTCAAGCCAGTGACATACTTGTGTAAATCCTGCATAATGTTAACCAATTAAGCTAAACTATGAATGTATACAAAGTTGGAATGCCTATTATATATAACTTGAGTCTTATAAAAAATAAAAAATATATTAAATTGAACTGATCAATTAAATTTAAAACTCTAATAATATGAAACTTTAATGTTTAATTAACTTATTTTTATTCGCATTATATTTGAGAATTTTCAATTTAGAAAAACCTAATTTGTAAAAGTAAATTAAAAATGGAATTAAGCATATTAAATAATTTTGACTTTTTATCGATTAAATGATTAATAGATTTTTTTAAATCGAATAATTTAAAATCTTAACTTTTAATTGATAATTTTTTATTGACTAGAAAACACTGAGCACCAAAATTTTAATTATTTGAACAAATTGAATTTAGTATGGAGTATGTATAGAGTGAAATTGGTTTATATATGAATCACTGAAGGATATTAATTGTTTTCACTGAAGAGTATTAGTTGTTTTTACTGAAGAGTATTACTGGTTTACACTGAAGAGTCTTAGTTCATTTTCACTGAACAACTAAGACTCTTTAGTGTAAATCAGGAATATTCTTCAGTAAAAACAACTAATACTCTTCATTGAAAACAACTAATACCCTTCAGTGATTTATGTATAAACCAATTTCACTCTATATTTTTTCTTTAATATGTTGTTATAGTGATTTAACCGTATTTTACATGTGACATTATTTCGAATATATATATATATTATATAATATATTTATATTATTTTATGGTTAAAAATTTAAAATATTATATATATATATATAATGCATTAAAATGTATAATTAATTTCTTTATAAAAATTCCACATAGTATGCGGGCCTCACAATCTAGTTCTTAATAAGTGGCACTTTGCTTAGGCCTTTATTAATAAATTATCCACTTTGACACTTAAAACTCTATTTGGTTAGTTGGTCCGAATAAGGTGAGAAACCACAGAAATGCTATTGTATGTCGCTGTGTGGGTTGTAATCTTTATGATGCACTTAATAATTTTAATCCGCTGCTAAGTTAATACTATTTCCGTCTCAAGAACAAGTTTTTCCACACTATGGTACACATAATTTTCAAACTCCAAATTCACACGATATTACCAAAAATACCATTAATTTTTCAATAACATTCATTATTTTTCATAAAAATCAACATGTATCACCATATATTAATAAACAAATATACTTTCATAAAAAATATTAACAAAAAATTATGAAAAACTTACTTCGAGACAGAGTGAGTAACTATCATACTTTCACCATGTGGTTTGTATTACACATTTGAACAATAATTGAGATAACAATTTCATTCACAAATTTGTGTTATCCCTTTCCTCTTTTATATCGATGAACTCCAACAATATCACTCTTCTTCTCAATTATCCTCACAAAATATTATATCCAAATCAAGGTAGGTGATTGTTCTTTTTGTTTCCCCTTCTGTCTCAGCAGCGAGAGAGAAGAGATCAACGGAGACCGGAAGACTTGAAGTCAAAAGAGAAGTCCACCTGAAGTATTAGATTTTTGTATTCTAAGCACAAAATGACCAAGATTCATTTGATGTCAGCGGACCTCTAAGCCTGTTGGTAAGGTAAAGTGTCTCTTAGACAATAAAGATGCAATTACATGAGACAAAATGAAATGTACGATGTGTTAGAGTACTTCAAGGTATACAAGAATAGATGTCCGGGAAAATTTTTCAAAGAAAGCTCCACATTATATAAGTACCGCCAATTGACTTTAAGAAATTCGTTGAACACATTCGATCATGAGTCAATGAGAAGTCAACAACACAAGTATGAAAGACTGACACAAGGCATGCTGCAACAACGATAACAAATATAAAAGTACGAGAAACGGTTATAAATGTGTTACCTCATATAGTGAAAGTAGTCTATATACACTTTTCTATAGGATGATTGCACCAAAAGGTAGGAAGATTTTAAAAATTTCTCCAACAGTTACTTTTGAATTATCTCTATAAATACATATCATGACTTCAAATTAAGATTACAAAAAGCCAACCAAGTTGACAATCATCAGACACTTGAGGAATTTCCAAGCGAACATTGTTCATCAAGTCAGAAACCTTATGCAAATTATAAATTTCTAGATTTCTCATCTTAATACTCTAAAAAGATTTATTTCCAAGTACACATACTTACATTTAAAGCTTAAAGAGAATTTTCAGCTTTAGCTTAAAGATTAAAACTTGTAAGAGATATTTCACCTAGTTGAAAACCTTATCAAACTGTTTTTTCGAAAGTTAGGTAATTTGAGAAGTTGAGTAGATTTAGTTACACTTGATTTAAATTTATCATGGGATTGTTTTAAAGTATCAAATATTCGATCAAGAGTATTAAAAAAATTCATTAAGAGTATCAAAATTTGGGGTAAAAAATATCAACATCAATTAAAATATAATATTACTGACCCCGAGTTTTGATACTCTTGATATAATTTTTAATATTTTTTATCAAATATTTGACACTTTAAGATAATTTCATGATAATTTTGTCATGAATTTTTTTTCATATAAAACATACTCGAGCATTGCTGAATTTGAGGTGTATAAAAATATTGTTTATATATATATTTTTTTTTTGCCTAAAATTGAATTTTATCTTTTTTTTTAAAAAAAAAATTCACTAATAATGACCAAAAAATAATAATTAAACCTCTTAACTTCAATATAGTATGGCAATAAAATTTAATATAATTTATTGAGTGCGTCAAGTTGTATTAGATATTGCTTATGTGACGTAAAGGTTAACCACATTGGACTTCCGCCCATCCACGTCAATAATTCTGAACAAAAAATCTTTTTCATTAATTTTTATACTCCATGATATAATTGTTATGATGTTAAATTGCTAGTGTAAAATATTGAGATAAATTTGTACATATTGCCATCTAAATACCATCAATCTTTAAAGGCTCCTATCCTACATCTTATAAATCAAGCTCAACTTTTTTACCTTTCGTCACAGCATAATCGTGCATAACACACCTCCAAATCCTGTTTAAAATATCAGAAACTCGGCAGGACAAAAACAATTTCTTGTGTTGATTTACCTTGAAAATTTAAATAGGAGTAATAATTTTAAATGCATCAAAACTCATCATTCTTTGCTACTCATCAGATAGATGGTTGCACCCTACGTATCCATACATACTTTCCAAAAAGGATCACCTTGATTTCGCTGATACCCCATTAAGGAATGATGCAGAAACAGCAAATGATTGTATAAACAAGATAATCCTCAGATTAGATTAAACGGTCTTGTATGGTTTGACTGATGCAATCTACTCAATGTTAATAGTATCAGTAGTAGCACTATAAATGATGACAAGACTAAACTTTGCTCTTGTGTTCGGGTGCGTGAGTATACTCAAAGTCTATGTGAACGAAAGCTCGCTCGACCTCAGGAAGTTGTTCGAGTTTTTCTTGCAATGTTTCGCCAATATTATGGGCTTGGCTCAACATCATATCTTCTGGCAACACAATGTCTACCTCTACAAAGTAATGGGAACCAAAGGTATATGCCCTCACTGTGTCAATATGCTTGATCTCTTTATGATGGTTCCATATGAGATAAGTTAATTTTGCAAGGAAATCTGGAGGCGCTGTTCTTCCGATTAGCGATGACACATTCTCGATAACTGTCCTTGCCCACGTGTTGATTGTGTATAATGCTATCTGCAACATTGAATGAAATAAAATGGTGAGAATTTAATGAATTCTGCAATCATGCGATGCAGGGGTTTCATTGCCCTTAATATAAGATATTCTGAGTGCATTTGCTACTGTAAATCACCACCCTACCGACCCCACTTGTACTCACATATCAAACGAAATGCAAATCAGTTTTACTCACAATAATGGCCCCTGTGGGATCAATCCACCAGTAGTAACGGATTGCTAAAACAGCAGTTGCCAACCCTATTGAGTTGGTGATGACATCGAAAAAATGATCTTGAGCATAGGCTCTAACTATTCCATTCTTAAATCTGCGGCAATATATCATAAGGAGAAACTTGATCACAGTTACAGACACCATGATCCCTATCATCCACTTCTCCTTTCCAGGTTCCATATCTGGGCCAGTCTGTTCCAATAGAATTGATAGACGGTGTTAAAAGCAAAATTAGCAACATGTGTCGTAGAATAATTGAAATATGAAATACCTTTGCAACGAGCTGCCGACCAGACTCGAGTATTATTTGTAATCCAAGCGTTGCCATAACAGATGCAAACACGATGATTCCCTGAGAAAATAAGCCAGGTTAAAGCAGACCAATTGTTCTACAACATCTCATCTAAAATATTATAACATGCACTCTTGACTCCTAACTCGGAAGAAGATGAGGCACTTCAACCTTGACTCTTTTAACTTGAGAAAGATGGTCAAGGTATAACAAATTTTGCTTCTTCGAGACATATATGATATTAGTTTACATGAATGACATCACATGTAGTTGAAAACCACCTTTCCAGGTTATCCAGCATATAAATCTCATTTAACAGTGTTTATGGACATAACGCAAACACTAAGTGTAGATCACAAGTAAGAAATAACAAGTCTACGCAGCTCCCATTAGGAGGATAACAAGTCTACTTATTTGGAAGTAGGTAGAAGACTTTACCACTGGTTGCATCCTTTTCTTTCCAATGGGGTAATTATACTGGTTTGGACTTCTCATAGCATGGGATGTAAACCAAAGGATCAGCCCAGACAACAGGTCTAGAAAAGAATCCATCGTTGATGCAATTACAGCCAAAGACCTGCTCTCAACTGATGCATAAACTTTTGCAATGAACAGGAACAAGTTAGCTATATTTGATATGTGAATAGCCATCCGTTCACTCTTGGCAAGCGTCTTCAATTGAGCCTGACAGATAGTTGAGCATAGTAAACTATTGACACAAGTATTATATTTAAAGGCAAAAACTTGTGGGAGACCGTCTCATGGCATGAGACAGCACAAATCAACACTCACCCCTGTCAAATGCTCAATTTATACTCCATCCCACTGTCCCATGACATGAGACGGTTTCACACAAGACCTCAAATTTAAAAGATATAGATGCAACAATTTTTTTATGTGCAAGTATACATCAAATCCAGAGGATGTTTTAATTTCACGACTATGGGATGATTAACTCTCTACCTCAATGAGTTAAGGAGTAAAAGAACTCAACATATCTGACCTTTTCAAAGTACCACGTGTAAATTTATTACGGTTGTGGCAGTGCATGATAACTAATCTCTATTTGTTTGACTAAAAGGAGGAAGGAAAGTAAGAAGCTAAAACCAGAAATGTAGAGCAAACCTCGGAAAGTGCATCTGGTAAACCACCAGATTCATGAATAGACTCCATTTCATTAAATCCTTCCAGGAGCGCTTCCTGCTTTTTGTAATACTCAGCAACTTTGCGTTGTTTCTCTGAAAATTGAAATACATTAACATTTAAAAATTTGATAAAGGTGTTGGAAGGAGAAATTACAAGACTTATATGTGCTGGAAATATTAAAAAACGAGACACCAGATTAGATGCAGCATTACACAATTTTCCTTACAAGTTATAGTGTATGCAACATCTTGTTAAAAATTAAATCTAGGCCAACAGGTTTTGAACAACATCTCTAGCTCTCAAGAAGATTTCAAGTGCTTAGAATAGAGAAGTCAAACTACAATCAAAGAAGGGAAATCTATAAAAACAGGATTTTGTTAAAAAATGACAAGTATCCTGTTTTCCATGAAAAAGACTGCCCTGGAAAATAGAATTCCACTAAAATTTTCAAATTATAACTTTGAACTTATTATATATTACATTAACAGTCTTTATACCACTTTTAATTTGACATTCACACTGAATATACGAAACTGACAGCAATATGAATTTTTTTTCCGATTTTAAGTGTTTCTTATTGAATTTAAACATATTGTTCTTTAGGTCTCACAACTCATATTAGGCGTTCAAACAGCGAATTATCAATATGCTAAAAGCTGCAATGAACAAAGTTCTTCAAATAAATATGCAGGATTTATTAGACATATATCACTCCGTTGTACTAGTATATATATTCCTAAACAAGTTTCAAAACTGTGACTTCCCAAAAATACTTCATAACATAACGACCTAGTCTTGATCAATTATCTTTGGTCCAGTTCAAAAACCGTGTCTTTTTAAACCATGATTTCTTATGCAATTCTTAATACCGAAAATGCATATGTAGAACCAGATAAACAGTTGGATATTGTTGGGGTCACCAATAAATATATATAATTACTAGCTAAATCCTCAGTCCGTGGGTTATTGCAAGCATTAAATATCTTAGTAATAAAAAAAGATCAATTATATGAAAACGGTATCTGAATAAAAACACTAAATTATAAAGTACTCCCACAAAACCAACAGAACATATATAATAATAAGATTCTTATGCAGAGACGTAAGAAACTGAGATATAAACCCGACACTTTGTCCCATTCTTTATTAGTACTCCCTCCTTTCCTAGCACATTTCCCTTATTTACCAATTTCAATATTATTTGCACACTTAAAAAAAAAAAAAAAATTAAACATTGATTTGTATACACTTATAATAATAATCACATGTATCATTAATTTACTTAAAGGTGTAAGTGTATGTTATAAGTATATGAATAATTCCGCAATGGAGACAGAGTATTAAATGACGGTAAATGCCTTTTCACTGTTCCCCTAATCTGCCACTTTGGCATGCGATTCCGATTCACACGGAACACGAATAATTCAACTACTATGAAGGAATAAGAATTAGCAATGAATCATACCCGAAATAGAAAAAAGAGGGAAAAAAGTGCCATTCGGCGTATCTGGACAAAAACAAAAGCACATAAGCTGATAAGCGTAAAGAGGTTGAATGTATACGCACTAGTTTTATGTCGGAGGATCCGGCGTATACTGAAGGATTGTTGACGATGATCGGGGCTGCGCTCCGGCAGCAACCGTAAGTCATTGATGTTGAGTCTCCACGACGAACAGCTGTCGTCAATCGACGGCGCCGCCTCCAACAACTCTCGACGGTTTTCTCCCACACCGCCGCCGCTCTCCATTTTTCGTAGGGTTTTTTCGATGGGAATTTGGAAAAATGGATATGCAGAATACAGAGGATTTTGGGTTTTCCTTCAATTGAAATAGGCATGCGAGTCGGGCTCGGGATTGCCGTGTAACCACAGTATAAGCTCCTGTACACGTGTTGAATAATTAATGGCTGAACTTGGATTATATTTTTGTGATTAGGATTGGATGCGCATAAATATATCATTATCACATTTGGCAGCGAGATATAAATATGTGACCATAAATGGACATATGATTATTTTCTAATAGCCTACTATTCTAATCTACTCCCACAACTTTGGTTTTTTTTAATTTAATTAGATTTTCATTGCATAATTTTATGTATATCCTCCATATTGTTATGATTAACATTATTAATTTATATGTACCACCAAATTTCAATATTGATACAAAATATATATTATTGGCAAAATTTTAAGTGACATAGAGCTCAATCAATTTCTTTTACCCATGCAACTTATTTTCATTGCTTCTATTCTCTTTTTGGCAAAACACTATCACTTTTTTCTTGAACTTTCCTAGATTTGTAGTCACCTGACAATGACAAAGACATTGGAAAAAAAAAAATACACTTAAAGAAACAATTACTTTTATATTTTTTCGATTTAACATGTTGCTAAAAATAACAACTTTCTACTTCAAATAAAATCTCCACAAATGATAAGTTCCAAAAATAGCAGATTCTTGAAGAAGATATAATATTAAGAATAGAACACAAGGTTACCTTTACCCACCAAACGAACACGTTCCAATTAGTATTCATAGTTTGATGAGATGTTTTCAGATGTAAAACGACTTTCGTCTCTAAACGAGCAACACCACAATGTCTAGAGCTCCGACTAATTGAAACGATGTGAAAACTAGGTCACACTCTATATGTAGTGCAATAATTGCTTACGAATTTGTGCTCTCAAAATTGCAGGTGCAAAACAAGTTTTCATAATGCAAAAAATATATCAGATGTTCAATAAATTTCCAAGTGTTACAGCTAAAACGTGAATAAGAGCCAATCCATGTGCAAAGTGGTGCCTAAAATAAATTCAAGTAATTATGACATTGATTCTCATTCATGAGAATTCAAATTCATATCACGAGGACTAATTAAAGCATTTAATTTCATTCATGCAATTAAATCCCACGTAATTGAATTAACCATTTACCAACACATTCTGCATGTCTAGATTCTTTATAATTTAATTAAAATGTTTTGAGTATTGATTTTCTTCTTCATATATAGAAATTTGATTTTACACCATGATCATTAATTATGAAAGTAGATCGATTCCATACCATTAAATTTTTCGAAAATCAAACTCTATGTCCCCAAAAAATGGGTCCAAAGACTGAGTGACCAACACATAATTAAATGACTCGTATAAGTTTCATTTAATTGGTTTTGATACCGATTTCTCCAACAAACATTATCAATTTTGTATAAAATATATTGATGGGAACTAAAAATATAACATTATTGGTGTATACTGTAAAACAATTTTTTGTTGAATTTTTATGGATTTATATTCGATTTCTTTATTAACTAAAATAAATAGTTTTTCACATTATTGCATTCTTAGTGATTGCTTGTATGCCTGTTTATCTTATATTGTAGATGATGTGGTGGGTTTGTAGTCACACAGAAGATCACATTGTCGGTTCCTTATAAGATATAAACACTATTTACAATTAAGATAGTTCTGGACATAACTATTGTTTAAGTTGTGGTATGAACTTGTTGGTGGCTTGTCTTAATCATTAGTTTATACTAGTACGCTGTGGTGTATTGAATGGATCACAGATAAGACATGTTCTTCTATTCCGTCTGTCATGAAGAACTAGAGGTTTTGGTGACTCTTATAATTTTTAACCCTAAGTGTGATATTAGATGTGTGAGACACTTGCTCACTACTTTGATTTACCATGAGTGAAAATCTTGTTAGATTCAACACGCTCCATATTTTGGGTAATGACATCGGTTGCGCGATGTCTATATATTGGCATTAGGGCACCCTGTCCTAATCATTCAGGTTGATGACGTTCTCTTGAGGAAACTCATAAATGATTGTCGTATTAAACCCTGCAGGTGGATTTAATCTGTATGGCAACAAGGTACTCAAAATAATAAATATTAATTAATTAAAGCAATTAGAAGCTTTAATAATTAATGGACGTGCGATATCTTTAACACGGAGAATTATAGAGTCTAATAGAAGCCTTGAATCGGTTCGGGATAAAACGGGAGTGCAACATTAATTCTCTAGTGAGATGAATTAATGTTCTCGGCCCAAATTATGTCATGGGCTGAACATAAGAGTATTTGAGCCCGTAAGGAGCCCAAAAACCCAATACCTTCTAATGGATTCATAGTTTGACCCATGAAACCTAAGGAGTCTATATAAAGGGACCTTGAACTCATCTAAAAACACTAGCACCACGAGCAACATCAGTATGTGAAATAGGGTCTTTCAGGAGACGTAACATGAGGTACTTTCCCACATTCGATAACTCACTGTACACTCGGTGTTCAAACGAGTCTGAGAGATAAATTAGAAGATCTCTAGTGGAATCAACACTTCAATCGTTAGGGGTTACGAATCTAAACTTTGCTTTAGATGCATGTTTAGATTTAATTTTTCTTTG
This sequence comes from Ballota nigra, assembly GCA_947034835.1. NCBI lineage: Eukaryota > Viridiplantae > Streptophyta > Magnoliopsida > Lamiales > Lamiaceae > Ballota > Ballota nigra. Next base: position 31,324,701 of record OX344730.1, read on the forward strand.
TTTGGTATCCGACAACAATTTTAGGGACGGAGCGCCTTCATCGGCGCGTTCCAACAAACATTTTTCTTAAACATTGTAATTTTTCAATTAATTAAATGTTATCGCAGTCGAATAGAAGAGTTATTTTGCTAGTAGCAGCCAAAGTGCCTGTTGGAACTCGATATATCATTTGTGGATAAAAGTATTTTTGGTTTTTATCAATATATTATTTTTCTGTGTTATGGATTAATATTATTAATTCATATATACTATCACAACTGCATAATGGTAAAAAAATATTGTAATATTACTATACATAAAAGATAAGTACTTGTATGAGCCAATACATCATATAATTCAAGTGCATCATTAAATGATACTAATTTTTTTCCCTATTAATTTATCAGTATTTATTATTTTTATTGAATAATATTAGCGGTTTTATTTATTGAATAATAGTATTTCATGGTACAAATTGATACTCCCTCCGTTCTAATTTTATTTTCCCGTTTGACTTTACACGGAGTTTAATGCAAGAGTTGAAATGTAGTATTTAAATGAATAAAGTAGTCTTGCGAATGGTGAATGATGAGTAAAATAATATTTAAATGAATAAAGTAATTGAATTGTAGGAGTGGAGTTTAAAAAGGTAAATCACTTTATTTTTGTTTTGGATGGAAAAATAAAATTGAGACGAACCTTTTTTTTAAAATGGAAAAACAAAATTGGAATGGTGGAAATAGATTCTAATTGATCAAGTATTGCCTTGCATATTTGATTATTGTGATATAATCTTGATTTCCTATGAACAGCCCATGAAACATGCGACGATTATGCTATTTTTTTATTAGAAAATAAAATAATGGATCATGTTAAATTGTGAGGACGTATAAGTGTCTCCCTTAAAAAAAAACTCAGAACTAATATTATATATATATATATATATATACGCATAAATTTACAGTACTATTACTTTATGGATTTTAAAAAATATAATAGATATTCTAAAAAATATGTATATAGAATTATTACATAAAATAAATTGAATAATTGAGCATTACTATATATACTTAATATTTATAAATATATACTATACATATGCATTCACTTGAGATTGGGCAATTATTTACACGACCACGAATGGTATTTTTCAATGAGTATGTATAGAGTGAAATTTTCTCATTCATACACTATTTTACTATATTCTCTAGTGTAAATAATTAATATTTTTTTGGGAAATTACCTTTCCACTCCCATATCATCTTTGTATCGTAGAGGCGGTGCAAGGCAGAGGAGAGGCGGTTGAGGGAGACGAAGTCGTGCACTGATGAAAGGTTTATTTTTTGGGTTTTGCCTTCGTCCATCTCCTTTTCGCCGCTAACCGATCTGATATGTGAAGGCCAGTGTGTTGCCAGTCGTGACTGTGTTGTGACTATTGCACCGCACTCCTTCTAGATTCATCACATCAAGCGGATTCAAGGCGGCGGCGACGGAGGGGAGCTTAAACCAAGGCGGCCCCGGTGGAGGCTGTGTTGGGAAAATAGGGGTGCCCGAAATCTATTCGGGATGAAATTTAAATACGAATTTAAATACAATTATTACTAGCATGAATTAATCCTAATTAATTCAAATAATAATTCCAACAACCAATTTAACATCATGCATGTTGAATTAATTCACATATAATCTATGGCGGAATAAACAAGAAAATATGTGACTTACGTACCTCTCGTAGAACTTGGCCTTTGAATAAAACGGGACAAACACGAACGCGCTTTATCAACCCAAAAGCCTTCTCAAATATTTCTCTTTCGCCTTATTCGATCACCGGTGGGAAATGCTTTCGAAAAATTTAAATAACTAAGGAAAAAGAAAAATATATATGCTCTTGATTTTTCCAACACATGGAATTATGTACTTGGGGATGAAATAATCACCCCCTATTTATAATTAGGAGTGGCCGAATTTTTATGGTTATTTGGGCCTTTGAGAAAATCTTTTCTTAGGCTCTAAGAAATCTTGAATATATCTCATATATTCTTTTCTCCATAATAAAATATTCCACAAAAATCTCACACACCTAATTAACTTGATATTTTCTAAAATAATAGGGAAATAAACCAAGATTTGGATCTTCTTGAATATATGAGATAATCTTGTATTCCAAGAATACTTATCTTCCATAATATCTTTTCAAGAAAATCAACAAAATCTAATTTCTCCTAACAACCATATTTTCGAAAAATATAAAGAAAAATCAGCACAATTATTTTCTTTTTATTTTAATCACCTTATCATTATTGGACTATTTAATGGGCTACTTGAGGGGCCTTTAAGGAGAATTAAGATTGGACCTCCTAATAGACTTCTGAATTTCAATATTGAGCCCCGATATAATTCAATCCATTAATATTAATTATTAACACTAATAAATTAATATTGCACTATCCATCTTAATCCATATTACGATAATATGGGCTCCCGGTTATTATTTCCCGCGTTTAAGATTATCAAGTCCATTAATTAATTAAGCTTCTGAATAGCTCTAAATTAATTAATATATTTCACCTTGGAGTAAAGACAACTCAACATTATTATCCGTACCGAAGAAACTGATTCTTCACTTGCAAGATTTGGTACGATAAAACTTCTGAGCCCACCAAGGGGACTAATCACACGAGTCGTACTCGCACGCTTTTCTCCGTATTAAATCTTAGCAACCGTTGTATGATTAATATTACTGCCCAAAGCACAAGGTTCGAAGTCACAATGATTCTCACCCAACATGAATCAAAGCAGTAACCATTAAGCACACACGATCCTATTTAAGTGACGGAGATTAAGAAATCAACAACCACTGAGGTCTAATGCTTCACATTTCAGAACAGAAGAATTTATCCTCGCTGTAGGTCCTCTTCAACACATACTAAATGTGCTAGTGCAATCTCTTAGTCAAGACAGACCAATCTGAGATTTACACATCGACCTTTCACGGCGGATTGTTCAATTCCACCTAGTCGTGAAAATGTACGTTTAGTTACAAGGAGACTGTTAATGTTGTCTTCCGTGATCGGGTATCACCACATTAACTACAATGCAACTAGTACCATATATTGAACGGTTTGCAATAGATATTCAACATTCAATCATAACTAAAGCAAATGTGATCAAAGAATTATTCTCATAAAACAAGTGTTTGATACACGAGTTATACAAAGTAAAAGCATACTTTCACGTATAACTCCAACAATCTCCCACTTATACTTAAAGTCTGCTTTTAGTATACATCACGCATGTCTTAGTGTAGTAGCTCTACGTGACATCTCATGTCAACCTACACTAACCTAATAATTCCTCCCACTTATACTTAAAGCAGATTGGCAATAGTCTTGACTCTCATTCCATCCACATGTCTCTCGAATGTACTCTGAGGCAGACCCTTTGTGAATGGATCCGCTAGGTTGTCACCCGACGCTATCTTTGCTACCTCTATATCTCCTCTCTTAACGATTTCTCGTATAAGATGGTATTTTCTTTCTATGTGTTTGCTGGCCTTGTGGGCTCTCGGTTCCTTTGAATTTGCAACTGCTCCGGCAATGTCACAAAAGACAGGTATCTTGTCGGGCAAATTCGGAACAACGTCCAAGTCCACTAAGAAGTTCTTGAACCAAACTACCTCTTTCGCTGCTTCACAAGCAGCTACATACTCGGCTTCCATGGTCGAATCGGTGATGTATTTCTGCTTAATGCTTCTCCATGAAATGGCTCCTCCTCTCACGCAAAACACATTACCCGAGGTTGACTTTCTTGAGTCTATGTCTGATTGGAAATCCGAGTCCGTGTATCCCACGGGAACAAGACTATCTGATTGGTAAATCAACATCCGCTCACGAGTTCTTTTCAGATACCTCAAGATGCACTTTACGGCAGTCCAATGGTCTTTCCCGGGATTACTTTGATATCTTGCCACCATGCCCACGGCAAAGCAGATATCCAGTCTCGTACACAGCATTGCATACATAAGGCTTCCTACGGCCGAAGCGTACGGAACATCTTTCATGTCATCTATCTCCGCTTGCGTCTTAGGGCTCATTTCTTTCGATAGATGGATTCCGTGCCTAAAAGGTACAAAACCTTTCTTGGAATCTTGCATGCTGAAACGCTTCAAAACAGTGTCAATGTACGAAGCTTGCGATAAGCCCAACATCCTCTTCTTGCGATCGCGAGTGATCTTGATCCCAAGGATGTGACCGGCTTCCCCTAAGTCCTTCATATCAAATTGTTTTGACAGCCATACCTTTACGTCTGACAATACGTTTACATTGTTTCCAATGAGAAGAATATCGTCTACGTATAATACTAAGAATACCACCGCAGTTCCGTCATGCTTCTTATACACACAACTTTCGAACTCGCTTTGATCAAACCCATAAGACTTAATAACTTGATCAAAACACTGGTTCCAAGTACGCGATGCTTGCTTAAGTCCATAAATGGATCTCTTAAGCTTGCATACGAGATTCTCTTGGCCTTTTTCAATGAAACCTTTGGGCTGTTGCATATAGATATCTATCCCGTCAAGACTTCCGTTAAGGAAAGCTGTCTTGACATCCATTTGCCAGATCTCGTAATCTAGGTGCGCAACGATTGACAAGAGAATACAGATGGACTTAAGCATAGCTACAGGTGAAATGGTTTCCTCATAATCGATCCCTTCTTTCTGAGTATACCCTTTGGCCACAAGCCTTGCTTTGAAGGTCTCAACCCTTCCGTCCGGTCCTCTTTTCCTCTTGTACACCCACTTGCATCCAATGGGTTCTACCCCATTGGGTGGTTCGACCAACTCCCACACTTGATTATGATCCATCGAACCCATCTCGGTTTCCATTACCGTTTGCCACGACTCCGCATATTTGTCTTGGATTGCCTCGTCGTACGTCCATGAGTCTGATTCATCACCGGGAACCAAATTCGAAGATTCTCCTATCCCCATGAATCTCTCGGGTTGCCTAGCAATCCCCACTGCGACGGGGTTCTGGTTGTTAAGATGTGACGTGTGGTACATCATCTTGTATACTTGGTATCGAGGTTTGACCTCTCAATTCTTCTAATTTAATTTCACTTTTAGGTTTCCGATTGTTCATATAGCCTTCCTCCAAGAATTTAAAGTGTGTACTGATCACGGTCTTTTGATCCTTGGGACTATAGAACATACACCCTTTCGTTCCCGCAGGGTATCCTATAAACAGCCTTAATTCCGAAAGTGGATCCAACTTACCGGCTTCCTTGTCTCGTATGCTGGACAACCCCAAATCCACAAATGTCTTAGACTGGGCTTGCGCCCGGTCCACAATTCCATTGGGGTTTTAGGAACCGATTTGGATGGCACCAAGTTTAGAATGTAAGCCGCCGCTTCCAAGGCATTACCCCGAAACGACTTGGGTAAATCCGAATAACTCATCATGGATCTGACCATCTCTAAAAGAGTCCGGTTTCTTCGTTCCGCCACACCGTTCTGTTGAGGGGTTCCCGGTGCGGTTAACTGGGATACGATCCCTTCGTCTGATAAGTAGTTCAAGAATTCATCGCTGAGGTATTCGCCTCCACGATCTGATCGTAGAAACTTGATACTCTTTTCCCTATATTTCTCGGCTTCGGCCTTAAATTCCTTGAACTTATCAAAAGTTTCAGACTATGCCTCATAAGGTAAATGTACCCATATCTCGAGTAATCGTCAATGAGGGTGACGAAATACTCATACCCCATTCGCTTTGATCGTCATTGGACCACACACATCGGTATGAACGAGTTCTAACACTTCTGTGGCTCTATTCCCCTTGGCTCCAAATGCCCTCTTGGTCATCTTACCCTCTAAACAGGATTCACAAGTTGGAAACGGTTCGACTTGGAATGATTCCAAGGATCCATCTTTCACCAATCTCTCTATCCGCTTTAGATTAATATGACCTAGTCTAAGATGCCATAGAAGTGTTTCGTTCATCTCCGAAGAACGCTTTCTTTTATTTCTCGAAATGATCGACGTGTTATTAGATTCATTATTTGAGTGGTGTGAACACTTAATCATATAGAGATTGTTTACCAACGTTCCATTACAGATAGTATCATTCTTAAAAGAAACAGTAACAACTTTATTAAAAGTAACTGAATATCCATCAAAAAACAACTTAGAAACCGAAATTAAATTCTTCCTAAAGTTCGGAACGTATAAAACATCTCTTAAAATTAAAACTCTATCTTCAAAAGATAGGTGCACGACTCCCACTGCTTAGGCTGCCACTCTCGTAGCATCGCCCAAAGTGATGGTGATCTCATTCTTGCTAAGTCGCCGGGTTAGCTGGAACCCCTGAAGAGTGAAACAAATATGATCAGTTGCCCCGGTATCCACTACCCAAATGTGGGCAGCATACGCCGCAACATATGTTTCAACGACTAAAGCATGAGACTTACCTTTCTTTACCGTCTTCTTAGGCTTAGAACAGGTAGACCTCCAATGTCCTTTCTCTCCGCAATTGAAGCACTTACTCTTACCGGATATCTTCACGCCGTACGGCTTGAATGCTCTTTCTTTGCCACCAAGAGTGAGTCTACTGGTTTGGTTCCGATCAATCTCCTTCTTCTCAATCTTACCTTCCATTGGCCTAGATTTCGAGAAAAAACTCTTGATCACCAAAGCCTCGTCCCTACTCCCTAAGTATGACTCTACCGTTATCAGAGCTTTGAGCAGGGTATCTAAAGTGAACTTGTGTTCCGATAACACGTATTCCCAAAAGAACCCATCAAAACTACTCGATAGCTTTAGGAGTATGGAATCGATTTGACTTTCTTCACTTTGTCCGGCACCAAGAAACTCGAGTTTTTCAAACTCACGCCTAAATTTGAGAACATGATCCCTTACAGGTGTTCCCTTCACCATTTCCTTCGTGAGCTTATCACGAATGGTGAACAGATTCGCCATGGGGTTCTGATGTTGAAACATCTCTTCAAGGCTATTCATGATATCAACAACCGCTTCAATGCCTTCATGAATGCGTTTCAAATCCTCAGACATAAATGTCAAGATGATACGCTTCATGTGCTCATTGGAATGCTTCCAATCATCGAATATCACCCTTTCCCCATTACTTGACTTATCATTAGGTTTCTTGGGTACGTCAACGCTAAATATCCAATAGTGTTCTTGCGCAGGTAGGACCATATTCATGTTACGTTTCCAATCAACATAGTTCTCACCAACAAGTTTATTATCTTTAAGTATACTAAACAGTGGATTAAAAGGTTGCGACATGATGAACTGAGAATAAAACATACATTCATATCAATATCTAGAAAAATACGAAATTATCACATAATTCGATCACATCAATTATATTGAAACCTTAAAATAATATAATCATGCATCAGCCAACATCTCGAAACAATTTAAATGCGCCACGAGGGGTGGTCTATACATTTAAATACATTCAAGCGGATCACAAACTTAAAAGTTACAAATCCTTAATTCAAAATTAATAGTTGGCTCCCACTTTGACCACATAGAAATTGACAGGGACTACGAGGGGAGTAAGTTAATATCAATTTCCTATACCTAAGTAATAACCATAATTAAATACATGATTATTATTTCGCTTTGAGCAAGCCACTCGTGGTGAGGGTCAATACCGCCACTAGTAATAATCCACAATCATCCTTTCGGAATTTATTCATGTGAAATCCGTTCTTTTGGCCAATCCGAGGGGGAAATGTATTCCAACAGAACTTCACAAATAAATAAATTATGGAGGCCAAATTAATCCAATTTTAATATCTGGAATAAAATTGCGATTAAATAAACATACTTAGTAATTTTCGAAAGTAAGGTTTTTCTTGGACAATAACATTCATGCAAACACATATTAACAAATAATAATAAGTGCACGAAATAAAACATCCATCAAAACAAAATTAAACACATTGGAGCACTCAAATCCAATTGCCACGGTTTAATTTCTTCATGTCTTGATACGAATGCCGTCCTTGTTGCTATCCGTCGTTCGTCTCGACACGCTCCCACTCGAACAACAACACCTCATCAAAACAACATCGTTTGGGGTTCGGGGCGACGTTTAAGATCACACAAAAAAAATACAGAACTGGAATTAATTTTAAAAAAAATTCCACGGCCCGAGATATGGCGCGCGTCGGCCCACGGAGTGGGCCCGCGCGCCACTCGGTGCGACGCCGAGCAGTTGCCGCACGGGCGCCGGCGCTAGGCGCGCGCGTCCATGCACCGTCGGGCACCCGTCGTGCCCGGGTCGTGCGCCTCGCACACCCCGTGAACCGGATTTCGCCGTTCGTTCTCGTTTTCCACCCCATGTATGATTTTATGTCCATGCATACGCCGCGCATGCATGCGTCGTCCGGGTACGTCGTCTTTAATTCTTCGTTCCTCGTCACGATCCGGTTACAATTTATTTTTCAAAAAAAATAAATACTAGATCTAGACTAGTCTATTACAATGATCGAATCAAAATAAAAACAACTAATCTACTCGTGGATTTTCTCACGAGAAAAACAAATTCGAACGAATCGAATTAAAAATAATTAATTCACACACATGAAAAAAAAACAACAACTTTAAAACCATGACAATTGGATACCTGCAAAAAAGATCTAGCAATTCTACTATCCAATTTCAATTTATTGTTTAATAATTTAAATTCTAATTTAAAGATCAGAGCCTGAAACCGTGGCTCTGATACCAGTTGTTGGGAATATATGGGTGCCCGGAATCTATTCGGGATGAAATCTAAATACGAATTTAAATACAATTATTACTAGCATGAATTAATCCTAATTAATTCAAATAATAATTCCAACAACCAATTTAACATCATGCATGTTGAATTAATTCACATATAATCTATGGCGGAATAAACAAGAAAATATGTGACTTACGTACCTCTCGTAGAACTTGACCTTTGAATAAAACGGGACAAACACGAACGCGCTTTATCAACCCAAAAGCCTTCTCAAGTATTTCTCTTTCGCCTTATTCGATCACCGGTGGGAGATGCTTTCGAATAATTTAAATAACTAAGGAAAAAGAAAAATATATATGCTCTTGATTTTTCCAACACATGGAATTATGTACTTGGGGATGAAATAATCACCCCCTATTTATAATTAGGAGTGGCCGAATTTTTATGGTTATTTGGGCATTGGAGAAAATCTTTTCTTAGGCTCTAAAAAATCTTGAATATATCTCATATATTCTTTTCTCCATAATAAAATATTCCACAAAAATCTCACACACCTAATTAACTTGATATTTTCGAAAATAATAGGGAAATAAACCAAGATTTGGATCTTCTTGAATATATGAGATAATCTTGTATTCCAAGAATACTTATCTTCCATAATATCTTTCCAAGAAAATCAACAAAATCTAATTTCTCCTAACAACCATAGTTTCGAAAAATATAAAGAAAAATCAGCACAATTATTTTCTTTTTATTTTAATCACCTTATCATTATTGGGCTACTTGAGGGGCCTTTAAGGAGAATTAAGATTGGACCTCCTAATGGACTTCTGAATTTCAATATTGAGCCCCAATATAATTCAATCAATTAATATTAATTATTATCACTAATAAATTAATATTGCACTATCCATCTTAATCCATATTACGATAATATGGGCTTCCGGTTATTATTTTCCGCATTTAAGATTATCAAGTCCATTAATTAATTAAGCTTCTGAATAGCTCTAAATTAATTAATATATTTCACCTTGGAGTAAAGACAGCTCAACATTATTATCCGTACCGAAGAAACTGATTCTTCACTTGCAAGATTTGGTACGATAAAACTTCTGAGCCCACCAAGGGGACTAATCACACGAGCCGTACTCGCACGCATTTCTCCGTATTAAATCTTAGCAACCGTCGTATGATTAATATTACTGCCCAAAGCACAAGGTTCGAAGTCACAATGATTCTCACCCAACATGAATCAAAGCAGTAACCATTAAGCACACACGGTCCTATTTAAGTGACGGAGATTAAGAAATCAACAACCACTGAGGTCTAATGCTTCACATTTCAGAACAGAAGAATTTATCCTCGCTGTAGGTCCTCTTCAACACATACTAAATGTGCTAGTGCAATCTCTTAGTCAAGACAGACCAATCTGAGATTTACACATCGACCTTTCATGGCGGATTGTTCAATTCCACCTAGGTCGTGAAAATGTACGTTTAGTTACAAGGAGACTGTTAATGTTGTCTTCTGTGATCGGGTATCACCACATTAACTACAATGCAACTAGTACCATATATTGAACGGTTTGCAATAGATATTCAACATTGAATCATAACTAAAGCAAATGTGATCAAATAATTATTCTCATAAAACAAGTGTTTGATACACGAGTCATACAAAGTAAAAGCATACTTTCACGTATAACTCCAACAAGTTGTGTGGTTTGTTTTCGGCAGCAAACTCGAGTTCATCAAAAGCATCGCGATGCAGATCTTCGAAATTTCTATAAATTTCCTTCAGATCTGGATCCTTCGCTAAGGTATCCAGTGTCCTTTTAATATATGTTTTGAACTTATAGTCAAATTGTAATTGTACTTAATAATAATTTTTTTGAACTTTTGAACTTTATGTTTGAGCTTTTTAGGGAAATATTTGCACTTACAAATAAATTTTTTGAACTTTATATGGAAATATTTTGTACTTACGAAATGTTGAATGTTATAATTATATTGAACTGAAATTGTGTCACGGTAATTCTTTAATTTTCCAGCGATTTATTGATCCAATGTTGTAATCTCTGATTTCAAATGTTATGCAAAAATGGTTTATAAATGGGATTACCGATAATATTAGTTGGGTTCTATGTATGAGTTGGGTTCTATGTTTGTAATTTATTCGTCAATTATGTTGTGTTTTTCTGGTATTGAATGGATTCAATGTTTGTATTTTTCTGGTATTGAAATTGTTGAACTTATAATTCGTTGGATGTTGAACTTATAATTCGTTGATCATGTTTTTTTTAACTTCTTTTGTAGATATGAGAATTTTTATGGAGTATAATTTTTATGGAAAGGGGGGAATATGAATTTTTTGAATTCAAAGTGTGAATTCAAAAGGAAGAGGAGAAATATGAATTTTGAATTCAAAGTGTGAATTTAAAAAAAAAATAAAGGGGGGAAATATGAATTAAAAAAAATTGACATAAAATCCAAAAAAGAGAAAAAATGGAGGCTACTTTTGTTTTAGGGGCATTAATGGAATTTGTAATGACATTCATGTAATAATATAGCAACTTTTAGAGTGGAGAGTAATTATTTGAAAAGGCATGAGTGTTAAGCAATTTCACCTCAAATTTTACACTCCAAAGCAAATTACCCTATTTTTTTAGTGTATATAACTAATTATTTTAGTTAAACAACTCATATTCTTTATACTTTTCAATTAATATTTTTTAATGAAAATAACGTACACCCTCTAAATTAATACCCTTAGGCCATCTCCAACCATAATCTTCATTTTAAAATACTCTATCCTCTAAAATAGAGTATAAATTACTCTATTTCACAAATCATCTCCAACAATGCATACTCTATATCATTAAAATATCTATTTTATTTTTATTTTTATTTTTACTTAAATTAAAAAAAATTATGTAATAATATTTTTATATAATTATAAAATTAATGCATCCTAATCAATTAACTAATACCGATTTTTTTTCAAAATAATTTCATTTATTTGAAATTAAATTGTGATTCATACAAAGTACAAATTATGACTCCGAGTTCTTTAATGGAACTTTCCCATCCGACTCAGAGTTTCCTCCGTACTAGCATGTTTCAATATTGAATTTATGTATCTCGTTTTATTTAATTTGAGTTTACTTTTTTTGATTGCAGGAGTATGTTATTTATATTTTCATCTATGTTCTAGTATGTTTGGTAATTATTGTTATATTTCATTTTCAAATTATGTAATATTTATTTCGTGTGAGTCTTTATCTCATAATTTAAGCATTAAATTCTAATTATTAGAAGAAGAAAAATTAAATTAAAAAAAAATGAAAAATATGATAATTCAAACAAATAAAATAAAAAAATAAATGAAAAACATTAACATTTTAATTAATTAAATGAAACAATATAATTTTTATAATTGAAAAAAAGTATTTTTTTTAAATAAACACACCCTCTAAACTCATCCTCTAAATTCATCACCATTCTTAAAAAATGAAGATTCTCTCTCTACCCTCTATTTTCATCTCTAAATATAGAGTGTGGTTAGAGAGCCACTATTCTCCATTTAGTGCCAAAATCTCCCAAATGAAGAATGGTTGAAGATAGCTAAGTAAAAATAACTAATGTTCTGTAATAAAAAAAATTCAATACACTTCAAAATGGTTTATTCACTATATACTTTCTATTTTCCAAAATTTAAAAAACAATAACATTTTTTAAATTTGAACATAGATCATCCTAATTGAAATGACAGCACTGAGTATGCCATCTTTTCTGAAACAACATCATGCAATAATATCGCATTTTGTCCCTTGAAATGACAGCACTGAGATATCAATTTTCAAATTAATCTCAGTTAATACCGAAGAATTAATAGTACTAATTTAAAAAAAAAAAACTATTAAAACCACTCCATCCGTCCAAAAAAAAAAAAATTATTATCTTCTTTATGGTTATTAAAAAAAAATAGATATAATATATAAAAAAATAAAAATATTGTATTAAATCAAATACAAAATAAATTATAAAAAATATTATGTATATACTGAAGAATGTGGATAAAATTTATTAATTTCATATTAGAAAACATGACAATTCTTTGTGAATAGACAAACAAAATAATCAAGACAATTTTTTTATTTTTTCTTATGGAAGGAAGTACTATATTAACTTGTATTTAAATAGTGTGGTGTAACTAATTATAAAAGTTGAGATACTTTCGCAAGTGCTAAGTATTTAGATCATATTCACTTTAAAAATAAAAATTTGCTTGAAAATTCATATATTCATGGATTATAGTCTCTCTGTCTACAAAAAGTGGTCCTGCTTTTTTTTTTATGTGATTTAATGCAATATGTCGAAATATATTACAGGGTATTATGAAGTCCAATTTTTGAATAGAATAATCAACACACTTTCCATAAATAATTATTTAATTAAAAAACGGATCTCAGAAATATCGTATAATACCCTTCGACATATCGCATTAAATCACATGCATAAAAGCAGGACCAAGTGAGTAATATATATCCTTTTTTTTACTTGAAATTCGATACATCATCTTTTCAAATTTTGCAATTATTTAATAATTTTTCGACTACAATTAAATGACGTGTCTATCGAATATGTCACATAAATTCAACATAGATGTAGACAAATAAAATAATATTTAAAAAAAATAATGCCTTTAAAATACGTTTTCAACTTTAGAAACATAACTTAATTTATTTAAATACATTATTTTTATTTAAAAAAATATTTTTATTTGTTGGTATCTACGTGAACTCTATGTGATATATCCGGAAGCCACATCATTTAATTGTTGCTGAAAAATTGTCAGACACATTAAATTGCAAAACTTGAAAAGGTGGTGTATCGAATTGCAAAGAAAAATAAAATGTTATAATTGATAAAAATCTTAAAGGTGGTGATTTTTTTTTCCAACTAACCCCATTATATATATAAATTACTGATATATCCGTTTTATATATAAAACCCACTCATACATTTATCATAAAAAATTTCTCAAAGTGTTTTATAAGGTTCAATCTTTGTTAATAAGAGGTATGTCATAACATAATCAATGATTTTTATAATAACAACATAAATGTAAATTTAATTAGACAAAGTATTTTATTCATAAAGTACCTTATACAATTTAAATGCATTTTTTAAAAGGGTATTTGATGCAGCAGCAGGAAACATAAGCATATAATCCGTTGATTATAAGAATATTCAGATATTTGTACGCAAACGTGATTAACGTTTAATTTGATACGGATAAAATTCCAATACATTTTCTATTTCATTCGAAGCTATATATTACCCCAATACAATGTCTAAGGAAGACTATAAATACTAGTTAATTAACACGACATACAGAAAGACTTAATTAAATAGAGTTAAATAAGCATTAATGAGATTCATCGAATCCAGTTATATCGATCAAGAGTAGGTCAAACTTATTTATTAATACTATTGCGGCTTATCTACATCATTCTTCCCTCACTAAAAATGATTTGTTTTCGAATTGGGATTAACTTCATCTCTGAAAGAATACATTAATGCTATTAAATACGTGAGCTAAAAAAACGTCAACAATATGAATGCAACTCAAAATCGTAAATTGACAAGACAGAGATTTCAGTGTATCATCAACAAACTAACTATTACGATATAAAATAATTATAATTATTCTGCAAGGGATAATCGACATCATCACGGTCACCTTCGGAATCAACACTAAATTTGGAAAGCACGAGATAAGTAATGGATCGCTCTTCATCAAAGCTATATATTATAATGCCTAAGAAAAGCTATAAATACTAGTTAATACGAAATACGAAAAAACTTAATTAAATAACTAATTATATAGGAGTATAGTTTAATAAGCATTTAATGAAATTCATCGAATCCAATTATATCGATCAAGAGTCAGTCAAATTTATCCATTAATAGTGTTGTAGCTTCATCTCCATCAATATTTGTTATTTTCACTTAATATTATAGTTGTTTTCATTTAATAGTATTAGTTGTGCACCAATTACACAATGCAATTGGTGTACAATAGACCTACCCATTTAATTAATGAAAAATTTAGAATGAATCAGTTTCATAATATGAAATTTGTACCATTACATATAATTATTGATAGTCTGATATCATTACATGTATTCACTGATACTATATTTCATTGTGTAAAATTTTATGCTATCAATGAATATATGTAATGATATCAGTTTCATATATACTTTGAACAAGTTTCATAGAAGACCTACTCTTCTTTAATTATAGAATATGTCTCGCGTAAGACCGTCTCATGGTGAAATGAAGCATAAATTGAGCATGACACATCAACACTAAAGATGAGTACCTCACTCTCCTTTATCATGCTTGCTAGTGTGGGCATCACCTCAACCTGTGCCATCTTCTCATACTTGAAGAACTTGTAGATTCAACACACATGCCATATTTAGAAGAAGAATTCACGTTCTCGCTTAACGATTACGATATTCACGATTCAGATCTTGCAAAAACAATAAATTTGGGATATTCAAATTATAATTTTTCGACGGGTCACTGACTATGGCTACATCTTCGTAATGAAAAAAAGTTCCCTCACAATTTTCCATTCGCAACCTCCATATACCTCAATTTAAATTTTTTATTTTTTTTTGTTCTTTTATAATTTTAGGATCGCTGATTCACCATGGTTGGTTTCCAATAATGTATATAGTTCTGAGTTCTGACTGTTTGTCCACCCCGTCACTTTTTTGTTATCCTTCGTCGGTTTCGTCTACCACATTCAACCATTTTGTTCTCCGCTAAAGTTATTATTCATCACGAAATGATGTTGCACATATGTACTTCAAAATACTAATTGAACATTTTTTTTTTTGGACGGTATTAATGGAACACGAAATAAAATATCACTTTAAACGAGTATGTGTAGAGTAAAAATGGTTCATACATGAATCATTAAAAAATATTAGTTGTTTACACTAAAATGTATTAGTTATTTTCACTTAAGAGTATTAGTTGTTTTCACTACCCTTCAATGACAACAACTAATACCCTTCAGTAAAAATCAACTAACACTCTTTAATAAAAATAACATCCTTCAATAATTCATGTATGAGTCATTCCACTCTATACTTTGTCTATATTCAATATATATCACTTTTAACTAGAATATATTACTTTTCATTTATAGTACTTTTTGTGTAAAATATTATTTTTATATGAAAATAGTCCATGATAAATTATCATGAAACTATTTTAAAGTATAAAATATTTGATCAAAAGTATTTAAAATTTCATCAGTTGTATAAAAAATTAGGGTCAGTGTTGGGTATCATATTTTAATTGTTATTGGAACAACAATATGTACCACTGACCTCAATTTTTTATCCTCCTAATGAGATTTTTAATACTGTTGACCAAATATTTCAAAACAGTTTCATAATAAGTTTATCATGAACTATTTTCATATAAACTTTTGTCGTTTTATATAATACACATTTTGAAACGTATAACTTGAACTAGAAAAATTAGTACTTTTACACTTAAAACCTATGTTGCACGGGTGCGGGAGCGATACGACACGGGTGCGGGAATACAGAGTTTTTCAAAAAATTTAGGATACGATTTGGCAGTGATACGTCTATTTAAACTTATTTTTATTATATATAATACATGTAATAAATTAAAACTATAGATAAATTTTTCTAAATATGCAACAGTTAAATATTAAATATCATTAACTTACACAAGTCATAATAAAAATTTCAATCTACATATTTATACAATGACCAACTCACATTAACATCATTATCATTATCACTTGTCATAAGCATTATCTCTAGAAAATTGAATAATTACTAGAAAATTAAAAAACATATATATTTTAGAAATTTCTCCAAATTATTTAATTATGTAAGAATTAAGAAATTGAAATACTTGGTGGGATGATGTATTATTTGATTTGTTTGTTGACTTATATATTTAATTATTTACATTGTAATATTAAATTTTAAAAAAATTACAAAAAATTATAAATTTTGCAATATTTTATCTGATTCGCGTATCCCCGCGTATCCTAGGAGGGGGATACGCATATTCGACTTAAAAAAAAATCGGATACACCATGTGGCATATCAGGTGTGAATCCGACGCGAATCGCACCCGTATCTCCCGCGTATCTGATACTGCATACTCCAAAATTTGAAGAATCCGTGCAACATAACTTAAAACATTACCAATTTTCAAGAAGAGAGGTTTACCTTGACCTCTTTACCCGAAACAATCTTGCATTATTACTTGATGTGGAATGCCTCCTAAGTCTTAACAACTAAAGAGTCTTCCCCTTGGTTTTCCATGGGCTAAGATCAATGTCCTTTGATCATCCAATCCATCTGCCCTTGAGACTCACACCCCCAAGCTCTAATATCAATTTGATGTAGGCTGGTTAATCCTAATTTTGTGTCAAAACCATGGTCACGGGGGAAGTTTGCATTGACCCCTTTGTGTACACCATAACTTGAATGACTCTTTGGAGCTTACCACTAGCGAGTCCTTCTCTTTTTGCTTCACTGCGACTAGATCGATGTCCACCATCCATCCCTTCCTGAGACTCCTATACCTTGGATTTGATACCAATAAATTGGTAAGAATAGTTGACAAACGATCCTATCACTCAAGTTATGCATTGATAATTGACATGGTCATCTTTTCTACAACGACAGCTCTTAATTGGGGTACAACACAATTGTTGCTACTATACACTACAATCATGTCGGTTCCACACCAATCATTGTTGATGATAATGATACCTACTTAATTTGTTACGAATATGTCATCGGATATTGATGAATCACTTTGGATTTATAATATAGATTTCATTTTCAATTTACGATACAAGTTCAGATGATTAGTTGTTTCGATTTATGATATTGAGCGCTTCAGGTGGCAATGAGGCCTCATGTTTGTCCCCAACGCGAATGTCTTGCTCTTCACATTGTCTTTGTCTTCCATAATAATTTTTTTTTTACGTTGTTCATGGGGGAAATTACAGAAATGGTTCCATAAGAATTGGTCCTCATGAATTTGGTTCTTTTTTTTAGCGCAAATAGTCCCATACGATTTTTCCGTCAAAAAATAACAGATTAACGAGCATGAGGCCCACACGCCCGTTAATTTTCTGCCAAAAACTCGCGCGTATAATTCCCAACTTAAAAATAATTAATTTCCAACTTCCTAAAACTCTACGAACTAAAGTTGCAGAATCGCCTCCATACTTGCATTTTACATTGAAATGATTGTTAATAGCAAAAGCTGGCCCATTTCCCTCCAAAAATCAAGTTGAAAAGGTTTTTCCATCCAGTATTCCATAGAAAACTGTAAAATATTTAACGGATATGACTTTTTCTGCTAAAAATTGGACCAAAAAAGAACATGGGACCAAAGTTGTCAAGTACAAATTCTCATGAGACCATCCTTGCAATTTACCCGTTGTTCATGCAAGTGATTTCATTGACAACCTTCAGATAACTCTATTTGTCCATTGCTTCAAGGCATTGAGCCACATCCATACATCAAATATTTTTTAAGTCACTCGTCAGTGTTTAATATTGATTCTACCAATAACAGATCAAATTCGATTCTAGGGCACATCATATTGACCTCAGGAAGAATGATGAAGACGAGATCACACAAATCAAAACTTCATGATTTGAAGATAAAGATTTATTGACTATTTTTTTTTTTAATTATCTTTGATTATTTCCTTCTTATATTATTAAATTAGAGATGTTAAAAAAGTTTAGTCTTTAGAGCCGACCTGTTAAAATAGAAAAAAGTTGGAATTAGTGCTAACTTCTCCCTGTTGTTTTTCACTACTACACATTTGGACTTGGAGAGCTATACTTGAAGAGCTATTAAAAAAACCGCTCTCCAAAACAAAGCTTGGAGAGCGGTTTAACATAATTATATTAAAAATAAAATGGCTAAGACAGCGGTTATTAACCGCTCTCCAAGTGTTAGTCTAAGAGAGCGGTTAAAAACCGCTGTGTAAGATGGAAGGTGCAAGAAAGCGGTTATAAACCGCTGTCTAAGAAGGGACTTACAGAGCGGTTTTAAACCGCTCTCCAAGTGGAACTTGGAAAGCGGGTTTTAACCGCTATCTTAGGTAATTACTTGCATAGCGGTTTATAACCGCTCTCTAAGAGTTTGACCCCAATTTACCCCCTTTTGACCACGAAATAACCTAATTCGACGCGTAATTTTCCTCCCCCACCATATCAGAGACGTGGTCCTCCACCCCCACCGCCGCGAAGGAGCTTCCTCCCCCCACCCCACAGCCGTGATGCCGCCCAGCCATCGCCCAGCACCGCCGTGACGCCGCCCAGCCAACACCGCTGCTAGTCCGCCGTTCGGCCTCCCCCGATGCGGCATTGCACCGCCGCCGCCCCTCCACCCCGCCCTCTCCCCCGTCTTCTACAGGTATGTATATAATATGTATTTTAAATGTATTAAAATGTATATGTATGTATATATATGTGTATATATATATGAATATGTATATATATGAAAATGTAATGTATATGAATATGCATGTATATATATGTATATATATATGTATGAATATGTATATATATATGTATGTTATTGGTGAAACATTGGTTAATTGAAGGCTTTTTGATTAATTTTAGATGAAATTGTTGCAAGTTAGGTTTAATATGTTAAAATTATTTTAGATGAAATTTGTTAGAATTTGTTAGAATTTTAGATGGACATATTATAATTTTTTAGAATTTTAGATGTATATATCTTAATTAGTATTAAAATGTTAGACTTTATTTCAAGAGGTTTATGGATGAGAAATAATATTGAAGGCTTTAGGAATAATTTAAATGGAATTGTTAGAATGCATGTTAGGATATATGTTAGAATTTTAGATAAAATTGTTTTAGTGTGCATGTTAAAGTATTAAAATATTAGAATTTGTTTCAAGAGGTTTATAGATGGGAAATATTGAAGGCTTTAGGAATATTTTTAGATGAAGTTGTTAGAATGCGCGCATGTTATGATTCATATGTTGAAATTTTAGATGAAATTGTTTTAGGGTGCATGTTAATTAGTATTAAAATGTTAGAATTTATTTCAAAAGGTTTATAGATGGGAAATATTGAAGGCTTTAGGAATATCTTTAGATGAAATTGTTAGAATGCATATTAGGATTCATATGTTGAAATTTTAGATGAAATTGTTTTAGGGTGCATGTTAGGATTAATATGTTAGACTCAACACGTGTGCTTTTCGGTTAATCTATATAGGCATCTCTAGTTCTATATGGATCGAAAGTGGGTTCGGGCAGATAGATTATCAGAGGATTATAGGAATGGGGTGGAAGAGTTTTGTAATCATGCAATTAGACACTGTACCGACCATCGATACATTCTATGTCCGTGTTGGAAATGTATGAATGGAAAAACTGTTAGTGGTCGAGAAAATTTGTTTGACCACTTGATGTGTCACGGTATTGATAAAACATATACCGTTTGGACATTTCATGGCGAGAGGAGATGGATGTAGCTCAAGAAACATAAGAACTGATTTTAGGTTTGAAGATACAGTGGATGAGGATAGTTTCGGAGATGTACCGAATGTTGATACATCTTGTGGGGATGACACAAATCTGCGAGATCACCCTTATATGTCAGAAAAATTAAGGGATGATGCAGGTTTACCCCTTTGGCCCGGGTGTAAGAAGGCAACAAAAGTGTCAGCTGTGTTGATATTGTTCAACCTAAAAGCAGCACACGAGTTATCCGATGTGTGCTTCTCAAGTATGCTGGAAGCAATTAGTGGTCTATTGCCCGATGGAAATGTACTGCCTACGAAAGCATATGAGGCTAAGCAAATGCTTAAGTCCATCGGGTTAACACATCAGAAAATTCATGCTTGTCCGGGTGATTGTGTCTTATTTCGGAAGGAGTATGGAGACCTCGATGAATGCCCCAAGTGTGGGAAGAAGAGGTACTTGAAGAATAAATCTCCAGCGAAGGTGATGTGGTACTTCCCAATAATACCAAGATTCATGAGAATGTATAGTAGCGATGTGGATGCTAGAAATTTAACTTGGCATCATGATGATAGGATCGATTATGGAATGCTAAGACACCCTGCTGATTCACCCCAGTGGAAGACATTCGATGTCAGACATCCAGAATTTGGTGACGAGCCACGATACTTGCATCTTGCACTCTCAACTGACGGAATGAATCCATTCGGTATCCAAAGTACCAACCATAGTACATGGCCAGTGATTCTGATGGTTTATAATCTTTCACCGGAGTTGTGCATGAAGCGCACTTATATGATGTTGTCTATATTGATATCAGGACCCAAACAACCTGGTAACGACATAGATGTATATCTGGCTCCTTTGATAGAGGACTTGAAGCTCCTGTGGGATGAGGGCGTCGATGTGTATGATGCTTATAGAAAGGAGAATTTTAAGTTGAAGGCCATGTTGTTTGGGACTATCAATGACTTTCCCGCTTATGGGAATGTATCTGGATATAGTGTGAAGGGAGCCGATGCATGTCCTTGGTGTACCACGAACACAGATCACATTCGTTTATGTCATTGTAGGAAGACTGTTTATATGGGGCATAGAAGGTGGTTGAAGCCAAGACATGAGTACAGAAGAATGGCCGATGTATTCGATGGCACAATCGAGGAATGTGGAGCACCACGTTTATTGTCAGGTACAGATGTATTGAACGAGATGAAGAATGTCAACACACAATACGGAAAACACTTTGCAAAGAGTCTCCCAACTAGAGGCTGGAAGAAGGAATCAATTTTCTTTCAATTGCCCTATTGGAAAGATTTGTATGTTAGACACTTCATTGATCTAATGCACGTTGAGAAGAAGTTTGTGCTAGTTTGCTCAATACTCTGCTAGCTGATAACAAGTCTAATGATGGTTACAATGCAATAATGGATATGGTTGATATGGGTATAAGAGCTGAACTGGCACCTGTTGCAATACGTTCTATCTTGCCTGAAAATGTGCGCATAACCATAACAAAACTTTGTTGGTTCTTCAAGGCAATGAGTAGTAAAGTTATTGATCCTAGAAAATTGCTTGGTTATCAGAGACAGATTGTGGGGACGCTTTGTGAGCTTGGAATGTATTTTCCTCCTTCATTTTTTGATATAATGGTTCACTTAACCGTTCATTTGGTACACGAGACAAGGATGTGTGGTCCTGCTCGTATGCGATGGATGTATGGTGTAGAGAGATATATGAAAGTGTTGAAAGGGTATGTGATGAATATGTACAGGCCGGAGGGATGCATTGCAGAACGCTATTTAGTAGAAGAAGCAGTCGAGTACTGGTCTGAATTTATTCCGAATGTCGATGCAATTGGACTTCCAAGTACCCGATACACCAATAGAATGGATGGTGAAGGCATTACCGGTGGCCAACCTGTAAGTGTTAGTATGAAGGAGCTAACACGGATGCACTTGTATGTACTTCACAACACGGTCGACGTGCTTCCTTTTATTGACTTGCACATGCATACACTTTCTGAGTCCTTTCCCACCAGAGCTAGATCATGGATTGAAACTGAGCACAATCGCACGTTTGTTGACTGGTTCAATGGTTATGTTGCAAATATGTTGTCACAGGATAAAGAATCAGTGAAAGAAAGAGTTAAGTGGTTATCCAGATTACCTGATAGACATGTGTATTCATACAAGTGTTATCTTATTAATGGATACACGTTTTATACCCGAGATCATGATGCCACAAGTACAATGCAGAATAGTGGAGTGTCTATTACTGCAACTGCATGGAATCAGTCGAATACCACTTACTTTGGACAGATAGTCAACATTTGGGAACTCGACTATGTTGGTCACCGTGAGCCAATTTTCGATTGTAGTTGGGTGAGGATCCCAAATGGGGTCCAAGTTGAACGTTCTGGGTTCGTACGCGTTGATTTGAAGAATGTGGGTTACAGAGATGACTCTTACATAATGGCTAGTCAAGCTCAACAATTTTTCTATGTCCCCGACCCAGTTAACAAGAAATGGTCAATTGTGCTTCTGTCAAACAAATTTAACTATAGTTACCAGATCAGCGATCACGTCGATGAAGATGTTGACATGATTGATGATCCTTTCCAGAACTTCACTCATTATGTACCCTCTTTCGATGATCCTGCAAATCCCCATCCGTACCAGAGAAAACTTAGAAGTGATGATGAGTATATCAATCCGGATCTCGTCAACATTCATGGTCATGAACAAGAAAAGTCAACCAAAAAACGAAAAAGAAAAACCAGTGCTAAAAAGAAATGTATGACTTTATTGAATGTTATTTTTTGTGCTTTATTAAATGTTGTTTCTTTATAACTCTTACATATTTTTTATTTTATTTCGCAGGATCATGGATTATTTGCCCTATGATAGAGATGATGGAGATGATCCAACTTATTTTCCATATACTGGAGATGAGCCAGATGATGGAGATGATCCAGATGACGGAGATGATGACACAAGACAGGATAACACTGATGCTCCCACCTCTAGTAGCTCTGGAGAGAAGCGCAAGAGGGGTATAGTGACTTGATGCGAACTACACTAGCTTTCTACTAGTAGTTATCCCGCAAGAGAACGGGTTCACAGTAGTATGGGCAAGTATAGGGACCAAGTATTATCGAACCCAAGGGATGGTGTATATGCGAATAGATCCCTGAAGATCTACGCGTCGTAGTTAATATGAGTGTATGTTTGGGGATTGAAAATTAAAAGAATTAAGTCTAAACTAAATTACTCTACGAATGCAAAAGGAAAATTAAACTAAGTATCTAAGGTGTGTATGCAAGTATGAGATGGTGATGCTCAGGATAGGAATCCCTACGTATACTAACGGAGCAGGTACATAATCAAAATAACTGTGACACACAAGAATTAACCTAAGTCTACGAATGCAAGGTGAAAGCTCAAGATTCTAAACCCTAATACTTTACCCTAACACTCGACTTCACTAATCCACTAACAAGTTAATAGATTGTGCTTAATTAATGAGACCCTAATTTAACTAAGGTGATGCGGTCGTCCTCCTTCGCTAAACCGGTAGATGAATTAACCTCTCCTAAACCCTCTCGTTAAGTCTACTCGTTGTTAAAGAGTGATACGGTCGTCCTCTCTCTAACACCTTCCGAACGAAATTCAAGAGAGAAGTCTAGATTAATTTTAAGAATTCATTAACCAAGAGAATTAAAACTAACGTCACAAGTTACTTTAATTACGTACCCACAACCTACTTCTACGAGTTCATCCTAACCTAAGCATGCAAGGGTTTTAGCTAGACATGACTTTAACAAACATAAAAGCAATAGAAGAAACAACGAACATACACATAATGAATTGCACGAAGAAAATAAGAAACATAAACTAGGGTTTTGAAAGAAATAAATACTAAAAACTGAAATTTAATTAACTAAAACGAAGTTTCAAAGCGTTCAAAGAAATCAAACTAACTAAAAGAAATTAATAAACGAAAAGAAACTAAGAATTCGTATGCAAAACCTCAACAAAACATAAATAAAGCTTGCTCCTCTCCTTCCTCTCCAAAAAACTAAGTCTAAAGTAATTTCTAAATTTCGGGGATCCTTCAAAACGTGTTTGGAAGAGGTATATATAGGCACGGGTCGAAATGGGAGTTAATGGGCCGAAAATTCGCATCCGGAGGCAAAAATCCGAGGTTGCTCGAGCAAAACGCTCGAGCGGTCGAGTAGTGTAGCTCGAATGACACAATCGATCGAGCGGTTCCGCTCGAGCCGGTCGAGCGCTGAAATTACACTGTATGTTTTGGGCGCTCGAGCAATTCGCTCAAGCGGTGGCGCTCGAGCTGCTCGAGCGCAAGAAAAGTTCTGTAAGTCTTAGGCGCTCGAGCGGTGGCGCTCGACCTAGTCACTCGAGTGACTTCCAACTCATCCCAACTAATACTTTTCCTCGTCCGCACTAATACCAATCGTATTTCTTCAATATCTTCTCATCCGGGCATCCGTTTGAGTCGATTCAAAGTCCTACGAACTCCGTTTTTTGTCCTCTATTCACCTACGAGCACCAAAGAGACCAATTCATCAATGTGTAGAAATAATGCTCAATTGACTCTAAATACTCGATAAACTCGACCAAAACTAGGGCGTTTCTAGCTACGAATCATGACAATTTCACGCCTAATCAACCCCCCCAAACTTACCATATTGCTTGTCCCCAAGCAATGAAATAATAAGTCAAGTGAAATTGTTAGGAATGAGTCAAAAAATCAACTCATGCAAGCAAATGAACTCGAGCTTTAAAGATCAATCACCCGTATACTCACTCACTTTCTTTTATCGTACTCATGCAACAATAACAAGAAACACCAAGATCAAGCATGGATGTGCACTCAACGATGTGTTTCGTTCCCTCACAAGTGTATAACAATGATCAAGGGACTCACTCAAACAATCAATCACACAAATTGGCAGCTATAGGCTTGTAAGTGCTCTTAACTTCGACCGTACTCTAGAAATCAATGCCGAATCAAAAAGGACTTTTCTCAAGGTTGTAATGTAGGCTCTTTGGACAGGTGGGATAACAATATAAGGTAAAGTGACTAAAGTGAATGGAGAATAGAAAATCAAACTTTGGCACTTCGACATTAGGAACAGAATACTTCAAACATGTTCAATCAACACCCTTTCAATTCCACTTTTCTCAACACTTCAATTTTTTTCTAACTCTTTTCACTTTTTTTTCAATCACTTCACTTTTTTTTTTCTTTTCGCACAAACACATGAGCTCAATTTTTCTTTTGCTCATTCTCAAATTTTTTGTTTTTTTCTTTTTCCCACAACTCGAAACTTCATTACACCTTCTTCTCATATTCACTCAACAAACAACCTTTTCCTTTTTTCAACTCAATTCACTCCCTTCACATTCACACTTTCCTATTCTCCACTCAAATTGGGACAAAAAGGCTTAGGAACTTGGAACAGTGTTTAAATGTGCTAGCAAATAAAATAAGCTTAAGGCTCAACGGGGCTAGCAAGGGATACGTGTCATTGGTAAGGAAAATTTTGGCTAAGTGACTCAATAAAAACAAAGATGGCCTAAGATCACATTCGGCATATCAAACTAGACACAATCAAGAAGCAAGAGCACCCACAAGTTCTAGCATCCTCTAAGGTGACGATCCACTCACAAACGAAGAGATTAAATAATGCATCAAAATCTCATAAGGCTCAAAAGCTCACGGCTTTCACATCCATGCTAGTCCTAGTGAATTCTCACTCTCATCACACAAGCACTCAAAAGAAAACTCATAAGCATACAAGTTCTCTCCCTAATTCAGCTCAAATGCAAACACTCACACAAAAGAATTTCTAACTCACCCTTACAACTCACTCTACTCATCAAATCATACTCAAAGATAGCAATCAACAAGCATAAGATGATTGATAGGCATGAAATATGCAATAGCGAGTCAAATCAAAATCACCCCAAGGAGTATCTCAACAAACCAATAATCAATCAAACTCAACTCAAAGATAAGGGCGTGCATGCATGTGCAATGTAACAAGAAACATAAAAAAACTCCACCCCCCCAAACTTCGACCTTGCTAGAGGTCTAAGTTTGGGGTTGTGGGTTACCTCAACCAAATAATTCCGTTTCTCTCAATAGCTTTGCACACTCCCTTGTCTCAAGTTGGTTCCTTCAATCTGAATAACTCCATGATACCTTTACTCCTTTAGAGACAAGCCTACAAGCAACTCTCTCAAATACGAGGTTAAACATACGACTCAAAATAACTCCCTAATAACTAGAAAAACTCAAAGCAAATAAATAAAAATAATGGGTTGCCTCCCATTCAGCGCTATTTTTAAGGTCCTCGTGCCGGACCAAGCTCAAAGGAGCTTATGGGACATCATACTCAAATTTACCTCCCTTACTCTCATAAGAGTGGTGTTTGAACTCCTTTCCTTGTTGTCCCTCCATCATGAGTTCCTTTGCTTTCTTCTCATTCCCAGGTGTTATGGGTCTCAACTCCTTCTCACCTTTATCTGGAGGAGTCTTACCAATCAATTTCTTGAGTTTGGACTTTTTCTTCTTAACTCCTCCCTTCCCTTCTAACTGGACCACGTCTACACTTTTCACCTCTTCATCTTTCAACTTCTTCACTTTATCCCTATCAACATAATCAAGAACATAATTCTCATGGGTTAAATTATCAATTGAAGGACTAACAAAATCATGAATATGAGAAGGATTAGGGATAGGAGGTGTGTCTTCAACACGAGGATTAATTGCATCCATGCAATACAAGCTCTCATCCTCCTTCGGGTGCTTCATGGCTTCATATAGGGAGATCTTCACTTCTTGATCATCGACCTTCAACGTAATCTTCCCATTTGCCACGTCTAGCACCATCCCCGCCGTAGCTAAGAACGGTCTTCCCAAGATCAATGGAACGTGCTCATCTTCCTCCATCTCTAGGACTACAAAGTCGGCTGAAAAAATGTGCTCTCCAACTCTCACTAGGACGTCTTCAACCACACCTTGAGGTCGAGTAATAGACCGATCGGCAAGTTGAAGCGTCATCATTGTGGGTTGAAGTTCTCCACCTTCCAGCTTCTTGAAAAGCGACAAGGGCATCAAATTAATGCTCGCTCCGAGGTCGCACAACGCTCCCTTCTTGATCCCGTTCCCAATGTCACATAGGATCGTGAAACTCCCGGGATCCTTCAGCTTCGGTGGAAGCGCCTTGTGCACTAATGCACTCACCTCGTGGTTCAGCTGCACCAACTTCGGCTCATTCATTCGCCGTCTTTTCGCTATCAAGTCCTTCAGGAACTTGGCATAATTTGGCATCTGTTCCAAAGCATCATAAAAAGGAATATTAATATGCAATTGCTTAAAAACATCAAGGAACTTAGCGAATTTCTCATCAAGCTTCTTTTTCATGAAGCGTTGTGGATACGGGACGGGTATCACAGATTTGGGTACCCCCCATTCATCTCTTTCTGTTTCTTTCACTTTATCCCTTGCTTCCTTTGCCTGCTTCCACTTAGGAACTCTCTCACTCTCCTTACTTTTCTTGCCCTTCTGGGACTCATCCATATCTTCATGCTTCTCAATCCCTTCACTTTCAATCCCCTTCTCAACTTGGGGCGTCTCAGAATCAGCAGGCATCTGAGGACCTTCATAATTGGTTCCACTTCTAAGCTGGATTGCCTTGCAATGCTCTTTCGGGTTCCCCTCCGGCATTCTATTCACTGACTTTGCAATCTGGCTCATCTGGAACTCTAAAGAAGTGAACCTTCGATTGTTCTCTTGTTGAGCTCTAGTCCACTCAACATTCATCTTCTGGAGCTCTTGATCACGTTGATCACCCTTCTTATGCAACTCCTTCACATCGTACTCCAAGGATGACAACCGCTTGCTTCCCTCCTCCACCTTCTGAAGAATGGCTCTCAACATCTCCTCGGTTGATGCACCGCCTTCTCCTCCAGGAGGTTTAGACCCCGGATCAACACCTGCAGGAACAGTAATACCAGCTTTTGGGTTAGCATATGAAAAGTTATCATTTTTCCTCCATGTGTTTTGAGGAGGCTGCTGGCCTCCTTGAACTCCTTGTGTGTTCCTCCATTGATTTTGAGGCGGCTGTGGGCCTGGAGGTACAAATGGTTGACCATAAGAAGGTCTTCCATACTGGTTTCCACCTTGGTAGCCATGCTGATTGTAATACGGACCTCCCATGTAATTGGCTACCTCTTGCTGTCCACTTGGTTGGTCTACTCTCTCATTCTCTACTGCATGCTCTCCAACCATACTCTTCCCCAACTCGAGGTTGTTTATCTTCTCCATCATGGCCATCAATAGCCTTCTCGTTCCTTCTCCCTCTTCAACCTGATGCACCCTCTGAAAATCTGCATCCACACCCCAAGCACCGGCATTCGTGATAATATTGTCCAAGATCTCTCTACACCTCTCTATGCCTTGATTCAGGAATGCTCCGCCCGCACAAGCGTCTAAATGGTCTTGCCCAGCCTTGTTGGCACCACTGTAGAAGAATGCCATAATATCACCCTCATTGTACCCGTGCTGCGGACACTCTATCAGCATGTTTGAGTATCTCTCCCACGCTTGACGTAGGTCCTCTCCTTGCTTCTGGCGGAAGGAAGAGATCTCAATCCTAGCCTTGATCGTCCTAGATGGAGGGCAGAATCGCTCGAGGAACAGACGCTCGAGCTCGGCCCATGTGGTTACACCTCCCCGTGGGAGCGTGTTATCATACCACTCCTTAGCTATTCCCGTCAATGAGAATGGGAACAGCCTAAGCCTCTTGGCATCTTCAGACATGCCATTGTAATTGAAGGTGGAGGCTATCATTAGAAAACTTCTTAAATGTGTGTGAGGATTCTCTTTCCCGATCACCCCCTTGAACTGGTTCTCAGTAAGCAACTTTAGAATTCCCGGGGATATCGAGAAGTTGTTCGCCTCAACAGGAGGCAACGCCACTCCATCATAGTACCGCTGTGGCTGCGCTGCAAACCTCCCTCGAATAGCCATCTGATCTGCGTTCTGAGGAACATGTTGAGGATTAGCAGCTGGTACGGGTACTTGTTGGGGTGGTTGTTGGTAAACAGGTGGTTGATTATAGATTGGAGGTGGAGGATACGGGTATGGTGGGTAAGGATACGGTGGGTATGGGTAATGTTGGTATACTGGGTTGTTGAAAGGGTTATTTGGGTTTTGTGGGTAAGCAGGGTTTTGGTTCTGGTTTTGGGGTTGTGTTTGTGCAGAGTTGATTGTGTCTTGTGAGTTCGGGTGTGGGCTCTCAGTTCCCCCTATGGGTATCTGCTAATTACTGCTGTTTCCATTGGCACCCTCTGTTCGTTCCACAAGAGCAGTATACTCTGCGGCTATTTTGTCTAACTCCCCAAGTTCCTCAGAAATCTTGTCTTTGTTTCCCGCGACAGTAGTCATTCTTCTCAAGAAGGCTCGGTTCCTTCTGGCTATTGTCTCAGGGTCTGCAGGTAATCTCTCTTCGCTCGTATTGCATTGTGAGCGTGTTTTCATAAACCTGACACACTAGCAGAAGGATCAAAACGCAACTGCCGAAAAAAATATAAAAATAAAATAGAAAATAAATCACTCACTACTAACTACTAAGCTATCTACAAGTCCTATTCAAAAAGCATACAACGCCATCCCCGGCAACGACGCCATTGACTTGAATGCGAACTACACTAGCTTTCTACTAGTAGTTATCCCGCAAGAGAACGGGTTCACAGTAGTATGGGCAAGTATAGGGACCAAGTATTATCGAACCCAAGGGATGGTGTATATGCGAATAGATCCCTGAAGATCTACGCGTCGTAGTTAATATGAGTGTATGTTTGGGGATTGAAAATTAAAAGAATTAAGTCTAAACTAAATTACTCTACGAATGCAAAAGGAAAATTAAACTAAGTATCTAAGGTGTGTATGCAAGTATGAGATGGTGATGCTCAGGATAGGAATCCCTACGTATACTAACGGAGCAGGTACATAATCAAAATAACTGTGACACACAAGAATTAACCTAAGTCTACGAATGCAAGGTGAAAGCTCAAGATTCTAAACCCTAATACTTTACCCTAACACTCGACTTCACTAATCCACTAACAAGTTAATAGATTGTGCTTAATTAATGAGACCCTAATTTAACTAAGGTGATGCGGTCGTCCTCCTTCGCTAAACCGGTAGATGAATTAACCTCTCCTAAACCCTCTCGTTAAGTCTACTCGTTGTTAAAGAGTGATACGGTCGTCCTCTCTCTAACACCTTCCGAACGAAATTCAAGAGCGAAGTCTAGATTAATTTTAAGAATTCATTAACCAAGAGAATTAAAACTAACATCACAAGTTACTTTAATTACGTACCCACAACCTACTTCTACGAGTTGACCTAACCTAAGCATGCAAGGGTTTTAGCTAGACATGACTTTAACAAACATAAAAGCAATAGAAGAAACAACGAACATACACATAATGAATTGCACGAAGAAAATAAGAAACATGAACTAGGGTTTTGAAAGAAATAAATACTAAAAACTGAAATTTAATTAACTAAAACGAAGTTTCAAAGCGTTCAAAGAAATCAAACTAACTAAAAGAAATTAATAAACGAAAAGAAACTAAGAATTCGTATGCAAAACCTCAACAAAACATAAATAAAGCTTGCTCCTCTCCTTCCTCTCCAAAAAACTAAGTCTAAAGTAATTTCTAAAGTTCGGGGATCCTTCAAAACGTGTTTGGAAGAGGTATATATAGGCACGGGTCGAAACGGGAGTTAATGGGCCGAAAATTCGCATCCGGAGGCAAAAATCCAAGGTTGCTCGAGCAAAACGCTCGAGCGGTCCCGCTCGAGTAGTGTAGCTCGAATGACACAATCGCTCGAGCGCTGAAATTACACTGTATGTTTTGGGCGCTCGAGCAATTCGCTCGAGCGGTGGCGCTCGAGCTGCTCGAGCGCAAGAAAAGTTCTGTAAGTCTTAGGCGCTCGAGCGGTGGCGCTCGACCTAGTCACTCGAGTGACTTCCAACTCATCCCAACTAATACTTTTCCTCGTCCGCACTAATACCAATCGTATTTCTTCAATATCTTCTCATCCGGGCATCCGTTTGAGTCGATTCAAAGTCCTACGAACTCCTTTTTTCGTCCTCTATTCACCTACGAGCATCAAAGAGACCAATTCATTAATGTGTAGAAATAATGCTCAATTGACTCTAAATACTCGATAAACTCGACCAAAACTAGGGCGTTTCTAACTACGAATCATGACAATTTCACGCCTAATCATATAGTCACGATGACTTCACTGAAAAAAGACTGTAGCAAGGGAAAATTACTGAAGGTAATTTTAATACAATTGAACAGTTTAATTATTATTATATTAATTGTCTGTTGACCTAATGATATCATTGAATTGCAGTTATCATTCAATGAGTATGGGCAGCCAATAGGACCAGAGAGTGCGAAGTTGGCGTACTTCATTGGGTCTGCAGTAAGGAGAGTTGTCCCTATCGTACTGCCATGCAATGACTGGCGTAAGCCTGAGATGACTCCTTTCAAGGAAGCAATATGGGATGAGCTCGTGGTATGTTAATTAATTGTAATGCATATTAAAATTGTTGTATAATTTATTTTTATGTATGGGCTTGTGAAATGACTAAATATAAATAGTTATATTCTATATGTATATGCAGGCTACATTCATCGGCCTTGATCACACAAAGAAGCATGAAATACTTAAACAAGCTGGGAATAAGGTAAAAAAAAATTCGGACTTTTCTGAGGAATAAGGCACGAGACCCGAAGACTGGTTTGTACTCGCCTAGACCGCCTAAAGACTATGAGCAATCCCCTATGGTGGCTCCATATTGGGAGGAGTTTGTGCGTAGATCTTTGCTTGATGATTTCAAGGTAAAATTGATCAATGTTATTTCATCTATTCTTTTTTTCCAATATTTATCGTATTTATATTACACTTTAGGAAAAAAGTAACAGAAATAGCATACAAGCTAAGAATATGGAAGCGCAATATCGTGGATCTTCCAGAGGTTATGCACGCATTAGGGAAGATTTGGTGAGATTTGCTAACTTTTAATTTTTTTTATGATCATTCACTTCATTAATATATATTCACTTTTAATGATTTTTTACATGTTTATTATTATCGTAGAAAGAAGAAAAAAGGAAAGGTGGAGAGAGTGCACCTGTTGTTACCCGTTATGAGTTATTTCAGACTACAAGAAAGACTCGAGATGGGAATGTTCCCGATCCCAAAACACAGCGTATCATTGATGAAGCGGTAATTCATCCATTATTTTATCTTTAACATTATAAACTATTATTTAATTTGAAATGATTTAATAATATTTGATTGTTATTTAGGAGCGCATATCTCAGAGCATGACGCCCGACGAGACCCGCACTGTGGGGACTGATGATCTGTTTGCACGGGCAATAAATTGTCAGGAGCATCCCGGACGCATACGGGGACTTGGATTTGGCGTCACGAAGAAAACATTGACTATGGCACCTGGTATGGCGGCTATATCTTAGGTGGAACAACTTTCAGCCCAGGTTGCCGACTTAGCTAAACAAGTTTCATTGATATCAAACCATCAAATGAGATACGGGATGTCATCTAGTGGTGCTAGCTGTGAAAACAGTGCTCCTATATTTTCCGCTGAGGCTAGAGAGAGTGCTGTTAGAAACAATGCTTCAGACGACTCCCATGATGCACTTCAAAACGTCTTCAAGGTATTAGATGTATCTCGTATTTGTTTTAATTAAATACTAGTATAAATTTTCTAACTGAATATCCTCTTCGAACAGACGACTCCTTGTTACCTTTATTTGGATTATCCTCTTCGGTTGGTGGCCACTGGAATGTTGTTCGATAACTCCAGTGGAGTGATCCATGGTCGCCCAATCACTCCTGGTTTTGTGAAAGTCACCCTCACTGTACCCGAAATTGGACAAGAGACTTCACTGTTGCCAAAACCAGAAGATGTGGCCACCACAGTCGGAGACGCGGTCGGGCACTTCCTCGAATGGCCGAAACACTTGGTTTCTCTCACAAAAAAAAGTAAAATACATGTTATTAAAGTAATTAATAAGTCAATTTATTTTAAATAATATTACAAATATTGATTGTAGATACTCCCAACTCCACAAAAGACTACACAGAGGGAGAGACCAGGGGAACCAACTGTTGGTGTGCGCAGACGGCGATTAGGGTACCCCCTGCCCGGAGACGTACCCCACGATGTCACTGTAATGAGTACGGTGCACTACATGGTGTTCTCCAGCTTCAATACAGTCACAGTGCCCATTAATGCTTACTTTAACCATGTTGGATATGAGGAGTTCATCATACGAGATCATGTCGAAGAAGTCTTCGATGACAAGTGGTTGAGTGCAACTACCATGACTTTTTACCTCAGGTGTGTTTACTTAATTCTCAACATTTACTTCATTTATAGTTTAACTTACTTATTAAATATTAATATTAGCGTATGTTGGTTAAAGGTATTTGGGTGAGGTATATTTCACCGTAGATGTCGTTGCAAGTGCAAAATATTCCTTCATCTGACCCCAAGTGTGTAGCATTTTTGGCAATAGGACACAGTATATGAACGACATTGTTCAACATATGTTGAAATATAGAGAGAGAGACCATCTCATTTTTTGGCCAACAAATGTGGGGTAAGTATAATAAATATTTCATAAAAAAATTTATTTATACGAACAAGCGATTAATTTTAATATTGTTAATATAATGTAGTAATCATAAGGTGATGTTGGCCATTAGAATGGAGGATCTTACTGTGTATTATTTGGATCCAGCTACGGATGGGGTGTATACACGTCGTCCCGATCTTATAGCATTTATGGAAGGGTACGTAAGTTAATTTTTAATATTCTCATAGTATGATTTGTTTTACTTTTAAGATTATAAATATCTAATCTATATTTATTTTTTAAAATAATTATATAGTGTGATGGCAATGTATCAGACTAGCCTTCCAGGTAAAAAATCAGATACCACCAATATTAGTAAAGTGTTGTGGAAAAACATTAAGGTACGTTACTTTAGAAAATTATAAAATCAATAGAAAATAATCATAGTTATAGTACATGATTGTAATTGTTAATCAATAGGTTCTGAGGCAGCAAGATGACAATTACTGTGGACATTTTGTGTGTTGCTACATTGAAGATATAATCTTGACTTCTCGGACGATCATTCCTGAAGAAGTAAGTCGATTATCGATTTATTTTTAATATTATTGATTGAATAAAAAATGTTTATAATTTAATTAAATTTTCTATGTAATTTGCAGTTTGTGCATAGGCCTCGGATCCCTTTTTACAACAACGCTCGAATGGAGAAATGGAAGATGGATTGGATTGGGTATCTTTACAATCGATTCTTGTAAAACATTATTATAACTAAGATAGCATGTAAATTATATATTAATTTGTGATCAAATATAATATTTCATGTTTTTGATATATTTTTATTATATTTATTTGATATTATGAATTTTTTAATTGTATTAGCAGGTTTATTAAAAAAAATATATATATATAATATTGAAAAAAATCGGTCAAAAACCGCTCTCCAAGAGAAAAAAAAAAGATGTAAGACAGCGGTTTATAACCGCTGTCCAAGACTAATCACTTAGAGAGCGGTTTAAAACCGCTGTCTTAGTTAAAAGTAGGATAGCGGTTTCAGAACCGCTGTCTTAGTGGTTTCTCTTGGATAGCGGTTTTAAACCGCTGTCTAAGTGGTTAGTCTTGGACAGTGGTTATAAACCGCTGTGTTAGTGCTTCTCTTGGACAGCGGTTATAAACCGCTCTCTTCTGTTTCTTGCATTTTACATTGAAATGATTGTTAATAGCAAAAGCTTGCCCATTTCCCTCCAAAAATCAAGTTGAAAAGGTTTTTCCATCCAGTATTCCATAGAAAACTGTAAAATATTTAACGGATATGACTTTTTCTGCTAAAAATTGGACCAAAAAAGAACATGAGACCAAAGCTGTCAAGTACAAATTCTCATGGGACCATCCTTGCAATTTACCCGTTGTTCATGCAAGTGATTTCATTGACAACCTTCAGATAACTCTATTTGTCCATTGCTTCAAGGCATTGAGCCACACCCATACATCAAATATTTTTTAAGTCACTCGTCAGTGTTTAATATTGATTCTACCAGTAACAGATCAAATTCGATTCGAGGGCACATCATATTGACCTCAGGAAGAATGATGAAGACGAGATCACACAAATCAAAACTTCATGATTTGAAGATATAGATTTATTGACTATTTTTTTTTTTTAATTGTCTTTGATTATTTCCTTCTTATATTATTAAATTAGAGATGTTAAAAAAGTTTAGTCTTTAGAGCCGACCTGTTAAAATAGAAAAAAGTTGGAATTAGTGCTAACTTCTCCCTGTTGTTTTTGGCATGTATTGCTTAGCCAAAAGTCTAAAGGGTAGAGCCTAATAGGGTAGAATCATCTCGCCAACATGTTTGATATTTTTAAATTTAAATTTAATATAATTATATGATATTTTTACTAATAATTTGTTTTTATTGTTGTACAAATTTGAGATGAAATGTGTAAGATTATATGGTTATTTTATCTAAATATTGTTCACATGCATGGTATTACAATGGTATTATACTGGTATTGATATATTGTAGGAATACATTAACATGATTACAATCCCTAATCATACAACAGACCCCATCCATCCCCTAACCTAATACAACAACAGGAAAGCCTTAGATTAGAAAATGAACACATTAACTGGAACTCCTAAGAAAAAAGGTAGAGTTAACAACATATCACATTCTCTTCTGGAAGAGCAAATGTGTTCCTAGTTACCTTACACTTTGCTCTTGTGCTCTGGTCTATGAGTATACTCAAAGTCGATGTGAACGAAGGCTCTTTCGACTTCAGGAAGTTGCTCGAGTTTTTCTTGCAGCATTTCACCAATATTATGAGCTTGGCTCAACATCATATCTTCTGGCAACACAATGTCAACCTCCACAAAGTAATGACAACCAAAAGTATATGCTCTCACTGTGTCGATATGCTTGATCTCCCTATCATGGTTCCATATCAGATACGTTAACTTTGCAAGGAAATCTGGAGGCGCTGTTCTTCCAATTAATGACCAAACATTTTCGATGACTGTCTTTGCCCACGTGGTGATTGTGTATACTGCAATCTGAAACACACAAGAATCAAATTTAGAAAAGCACAAGACTGGATTAAGATAATGGCTGGTTTCATGTGACATCTGGTTTGTAAGAGGAAGTGAGTCTAGTCTACTTACGATTATGGCCCCTACAGGATCAATCCACCAGTAGAAACGAATCGCTAAAACAGCAGTGACTAATCCGATAGAGTTAGTGATGACATCAAAAAAATGATCTTGAGCGTAGGCTCTAACAATTCCATTCTCGAATCTGCGGCAATAAACCATAAGTATAAACTTAATCACAGTTACAGACACCATGATTCCTATCATCCACATCTCCTTGTCATGGTCCCTATCAGGGTGACTCTGTTCCACAAGAATAGAAAACAATTAGTGTTAAAAAACTAAATTTAGCAACGTGCGTTTGGCTCGTTTCAGAGTAATTGGAATACGTAATACCTGTGCAACGATCTGACGACCAGACTCAAGTATGATTTGTAATCCAAGTGTTGCCATAACAGATGCGAAGACAACGATTCCCTGGAAAAATTAAACTTGGTTAAAGCAGAGAATCTGTGCTAAAAAAGTTCATCAAGCATTATAATATGTTAGAAGACCTTACCACTGGCTGCATCCTTTTCTTTCCTATTGGGTAGTGATACTGGTTTGGATTTCTCATAGCATAGGCGGTGAACCACAGGATCAGTCCGGATAAAAGGTCAAGGAACGAGTCCAGCGTTGATGCAATCACAGCCAAAGACCTGCTCTCGATTGAGGCATAAACTTTTGCCACAAACAGGACAAGATTAGCTATATTTGATATGTTAACAGCCATCCTTTCGCTCTTGGCCAGCTGTTTCATTTCATCCTGATAAATAAGATACAAGTATAACTTATTAATCCACACACTTGTTCTTTGCCTACTTCCAAGGTTATGTTCAAGCACAAAGTTGAGACGAAACAAGTCTACAGAACAGGTTTTGTTCGATAACAGAATGACCAAAACTTAACGTTTTTCCAATAAAAGAGATGGTGAAGCCAATAAAGATTTCA
Organism: Ballota nigra; assembly: GCA_947034835.1. NCBI lineage: Eukaryota > Viridiplantae > Streptophyta > Magnoliopsida > Lamiales > Lamiaceae > Ballota > Ballota nigra. The sequence continues at coordinate 31,362,348 of OX344730.1, forward strand.
CTTCTCAAATTACCACATGTAAATGATGTAATAATATCATGACTGAGGCGAGGCGAGGCATGATACTAATCTTTACCTGTACAGGAAAAAAAAGAAAAAGAAAGTTACAAACTACGGAGCCAACCTCAGTAAGAGCATCTGGTAAACCACCGCATTCATTGATAGCCTCCATTTCATTAAATCCTTCTAAGAGTCTCTCCTGCTTTTTGTAATACTCTGCTACTTTTCGTTGTTTTCCTGATGCATTGTAACACATGAAGAACATTAAAGTTAAATGATAAAATGTTGGAAGGAAGTGAAAAATGAACAAACGAGGCACCATAATCTTCTGACATTTAGAGAACATGCAAAACATGTTAAAAGTGAAAGGGCCTATAAAATGAGGACAACTACTCTATCAAAAAGGAGTCTTCAAATTTCTTGGAACAGCAAAGTTCGTTAAGATCATAAAAGCACGATATTTACTGCAATGAAGCAATGAAGAAACTTCTGAAGATGAATTTATGATGTTTCTATTAGCGCAGCAAGTTTGGTCCGTAGTCTTACTATTCACATCCCCTTTCTGGATGACACAAAATTACAAGGCTCTGTATGTATAAATGTATTTGAACCAACAATAAGATATATTGATTCCAATGGTTTTTGTAGAAACTCATAATTTTGGCACACAAAAATATGCACTTAAAGCTAGGAAATACTTAGTTCTCTGCTATAACCTTTAAATGTTCTACCTCAATTTAATTTAGGATTTCTTTTGCGATTTCAATGGCAAATTACAAGGACAAAACTAGGCTTAATCATAAAGGTACTCCCGGAAATCTTACACTACATTGTACTAGTCTATTTATTCCTAAACATAAAACAACTTTATGATTGTATCTTCTCATAAGTACTTTCATATCATTAAAAGATCTCATCATAATTAATATCTTTACTGCAGCTTAAAAATTGTATCTTCCGAGACCATTTGATCTCAATAAATTTATTATGCATTTTAATAAACTGCAAGTGCACCTCTCACTACATTAAGTATGGAACCAAATATATTTATGGAGATTTTTGCAAAAAAATAAATAAATTATATATATATATTTATGGAGATCAGAATCTAAATTCAAGTAAAAGGAAAAAACGAGGCGACAGCGTCATACAAAATCGCATTTTTCAACACAGAATCGCATTCAACCGTGGTAAATTATTAAATAGCTTAGTCAGCAAATTAATCTTTAAAACAGACTTCAAGAAAACGAGTTCACCCCAACAATTAAAAAAATTCAATAACAGTACAAAATTTTCCTCAGGAAAAATCACAAATGAAAATCCAGTCATAATTAGACCATTGCCGGTACAAGACGTACAACATGCTATATATTATTTCGTCTTACTTTTTTTTTTTTAAGCTTTAAAATGAATCCTTTACTTTTAAAAAAGATAAAGGAGCAAGAAAAGGGGGAAAAAAGGAGAAACGAAATTCTAAATCCGTAAGGCCGGAACTTAGTCCTAATCCCCGCGCCTAATAAATATGAATATTAATTAATTATAACAGTTGTACGGCATTTTTGCTTTTACACTGCTCTCCGTCATCTATGGAGATTGGAGACGATGGCATGTGATTCCCAAAATGCGAACAAAATCCCTAGCAAAACTGGCATGAAACTAATATCGATGGATCTAGACACAAATAAACGTACATACGTACAAATAAAACGCACATACTTTTATTGCGGAGAATCCGTGGGATACTGAACGACTGGTGACGATGATCGGAGCGGCGCTCCTCCGGTAATCGGAACTCATTTATGTCGAGTCTCCACGAAGAACAGCGGTCGTCGATTGGCGCCGCCGAACTCAGCAATTCCCGACTGCTTTCGCCAATAACGCCGCCTCCGCCACTCCCGCTCTCCATTTCGTAGTTGTTCTGCTTTTTGTTTTTTTTTTTTTGACGGGTTGTTCTGCTTTTTGTTAATTTTAAAGGAATTTTGGAAATGCAAATGCACAGGATTTTTGTGTTCAGTTTAAAACTACCCTGAAAGGTTACTCGTTTCCCCTTGAAATAAGCATGGACTGTGGTCCGAACTGTGTAACGACCGTATATACACGTGGTGCAAGATTATTGGAGGAATTGTGGTATTATACTTCTGTGTTCTAGAGGATTATATTCTCTTGTGGTGTTTTAATTGCACTTGGATATGGTGAGACAGCACTCACCTACGCTTTATACTTGGTATTTTCGTAGTTGGTCTCCATGTACCAAATATACTCCTTCCGTCCCAATTTTGTTTGTCCGTTTAACTGAGCGCGAGATTTAATGCGAAAGTTGAATTTTAGCATTTAAATGATTAAAGTAATATTGCGAATGATGAATGATAAATAAAGTAGTATTAAGAATGGTGGATAAAATAGTATTTAAATAAATAAAGGTGAATCAATTTATTTCCATTTTAGTGATGAAAAAACAAAATTGGGACGAACCTTTTTGACAAATGGACAAACAAAATTGAGATGGAGGGAGTACTTAAAACATAGTTACCATGTTAATTTTGAATGAAATATATACTTCATCGTCTCAAGGCTTTTCATAAATTTTTATGATGAAAATTGACGAATATTAATATAAAATAGAGTATAGTATAAATAATTGAATAAAAATAAATAAATTAAGTGATGTAATTAAATAGAGATGATAAAATGAAGTGTGAAATAAAAAGAATTAATGGTAGAATAGACGAATTTCCTAAAAAATAGTATGGGAAGCTTATTGTGGCTGTGGGAGACCCCATTTAAAAAATAAAAAACTTACTTTAATTAAGAGGGAGTATAATACTAATTTTATTTGAAAGAAACACATTAATATAATTGAAACCTAACATTAAATTTTATTGAAAATTAAAATGAAACGCGACAAATTTCGTGCCCTGTACATACTTTCCTATTTTTATTTTATTTTTTAATATATCTTTTTCATTTTTGTTTGCGCACGCACACTGTGCAGAGTCATCGAACTTTTAATAGTGAAATTAGGAGAACTGAGTTTTTTTTGGAAGATCAACGCAATTGATAATTTTCTTGTATTCCAATCGTGTTCGTAGTAATTAATTATACTGATATATATTTTCTAAAATATAATCTCGGTACCATAAATAACATACAAGCAACTAAGGCTAAAAAAAATTAAAATTGAAATTTAAAAATGACATCTCACCTGACGAGGTTTCAAACTCGACTAATTTTCTAATTGGGCTAAAAAATCTAATTATTTGACATATAACTATAAACACACACAAATATTGCTGATAATAGTGAAGCGTGAATAATGTTGGATACCAAACCAACCTGGTAATGGTATTGTGGTAGGTAATACTAATATTCTAAAAACCTAGTGGAGCAACATAGTCGAGGAATAAACATTATATTGTACAAGAAATGTGGGACACAATAATATAGGTATAGATGGGTCTTTTTCGCACAGTTGCATGTACTAGCATATAGCCTCTTCTATTTCTATGAAACAGTTGTAATAATGCACAAAAATTTGTACGACAATCTCAGGTGTGATATTTTTATAGATTTTATGATATTTTAAAATTCAAGATGTCACAAAAACTTATAAAAATACTGCTTCCCCGTTCAAGATTTACTCATAATAATTACTCCCTTCATCCCACAATTATTTACGTATTAATTTACTTTATTCGTATTAAAAATTATTTGCACATTTAAAAAAATATATTGATTTGTGTGCATATTTACAATACTATACACAAATACCTATGTCACTAAAGTGTGTCGTTTTAAGTATGTAAGTAACTCAGAGATATAGAAAGTATAATTTTTTGTTATATTTTAAAAATTAATTTGTCACAAAAATTTATTAAAATATCATGGTTTTATACAAGATTTACTCATGATAATACCAAGTACTCCATCCATCTCGAAACTACTTCTATGGTAGGAAATAAATTAAAATAAAAAATGAGTGAGTAAGTCAGGAGTTGATAAATTTTTAATGAAGTAAAATTAGTTTTATTGACAAATACAAAAGTAATCATGGGTAATATTTGTTATACTAGTGCACATGTCTCAGCAATGATGTTTGGCTTAATTTGGGGTGCCCTACAAAAGAATATTATATACATCACCACTTTGAGCTTGTGTCACTGTCTGTCCAAACTTTTGATCTTTCTTTTGAGTAGATTCAGGCCCATTTTATGCTTTTCCATTGCCTTCTTGAAGGACTCCAACAAAGAAGCTACCGCTGCATTTGATTTTATGTCTACCCATTTTAGAGAATTTATTTTATTTTGGCGTTGGAATTTACATACTCCCCCCCGTCGCCGACACAAGCTTCACATCCTTTTATTGCATAATTTAAAAATAGTAATAAAAATTGTTGTGATTGAATAAAGATAAAAAGGTTAATATAATTTTTGAAGATATGGCTACAGCACCCATTTTCATTTACGTACAGTTTTTATCTTTGTGGTAAATAAAAATGATTGAGTGTCCTACATCAGGTGGGCCATCCCCATTATATGTTGCACCGACTAATTTTGGTTAACTGTTTCTCTACTCAATGCAATTTATTATTTACTTCGTAACGCAAGTAAATATGAGAAAATATTCGTATACGTCAACAAATATTCAATTTTTATGGTCATAGATATTAATATTAAAAAAGAATGATATTATGGAAATATCCGAAAAATAAAATACAAATTAATAATTATCGATTTGCAATATCAACATCAATTAATATTTTTTATTTATTACAAATTTAGCCTAAAATCAATAGACTATCAGAAAATATTAAAAAATATCGGCACAACATTGATAAATTTTGAAAAATACAGATAAGTAATCAACTCTGATCGAATTTACATAGAACCTTTTCAGTGTCTATCTTTCTATCTCAACAAGTTATTTCATTAATTTAAATAAAGAATTTGATGAGTCTGAGTTAGTTGCTTATTGGATGCTGCACGAGCAATGTAGTGGAACGCGGCGTGGATAAGAATATTCAAAAGGAAAGATTATTTACAAGATACTCCCTCCATCCATTAAATATAATCGTATTATTTTATGCACGGTTATTAAAAAATTGATATAATATGCAAAAAATAAGAATATTATGTCACATCAAATACCAAATAAATTATTTTAAAAATATTATGTGTGTATTTTGAAAACTGTAGATAAAGTTTATTCTTTTCATTTTAGGCAACATGACTATTTTTCGTGGACAACCAAATTATGCAATCAGGACTATATTTCATGGATGGAGGGAGTATATAATTCTATGTTTAACTATGTCGTGTGAATAATTGAATGTGGACAATTAGCCTCATGTTTTGGAGCATAACATAATTACTTTATCAAATAAATGTTCATTTTTAAGTAGAATTCATTTCAATTCACAACATGATTTGATATATTATTACATTTCACCTTTAATTTACAAGATGTTTTGACAGGAATGTTTTGGTTGGATATATATAATAATATATTGATCGATAAGCAATTGGGAAAAAAAATTGCGCAAGTAATTTAGATAAAAAAAAAAAAGGGCGTGGCTATTAACGTGCCTCTACATATATAGTAAGTACACCCACTTTATTGTCATATGTGATGTGTGCTTAAAAAAATGGTATCCACGTGAATGTATTGATAAAAATAAATCAAGGTGTAAACATGCTAGCTGCAAATTGAAATACATGCTCTAAATTAAAATTAACCATTTTGGATATGATGTATTATACACATCAAACCGTGCCCCTATTATAAGTTAATCAGTAAATGTCGTGCACTTCTAATATTGATCCCTCTGTCCCATTTTTTATTAATTGGTCTTTTTTTTATACGAATTTTAATGGGAACGTTGTTTACTTTAGTGATATTGTGATAGACAAAAAGTGCAAAATAGAAATAAAATTGCTTTTAGTGATATTATGTCGAATAAAACTTAGTTATTTATAGAAGGAAACCAAACTTTTTTTTTTTTTTTTACAATGTAGCGAAAATGGGATTGACGGAGTGGTTGTTAATATATAACTAATTAAATAAATCATGACTAGGGAAATTCCAGAAGGAACAAAGTGGTCGACTATTAACAAATACTATTTTTAAGTTGGTTGACGTCGTATGACTCGTATCAAACCGGATTAAATTAAATAAATATATATTATATGCCTTTTACATCGCACACATCTTCACGCCTACAAAAAATTTTAACAGAAAAGAAACCTTCAAAATATATAAAAGGTTAGGCATTAGTGAAACTTCGCGTCAGCTTCTAGCATTACATGAATCATGTTCCAATGTCACAAAAAAAGAATTGACACTTTCTTGATGGATGAAAAAGGTGGATAAAAAGGAAAATAAAATTAAAAAGGATAAAATGAAAAAAAGAAAGAAAAAGGCATGCATGATATTTATTGTGGAGTAGGTGTAAACTAGTATGTGCACACCATTTCAATATCATGGGCCACAATGAAGGATAAGAGCCTTATCCCTAAAATATCATTTTATTTGCAACATGTCATCAATTTGGCCCTTACGTCTTACACTGCATGATTCATGAATCATGAGGATTTATGTAGAGATGGTTGACATATTTTCATGGAATCTAATTTTAGTCCTAAAGTTCAGATTTCAAGATTTTGAGATATTGCTCTAAATCATTAATTTAGTAGTTTTTAAAAATTTTATTTAATTATTTAGTAATTATTGTATATTTCTCTGATTTTTTATTTTTGGTTTTTAAAGCTACTCAAGGATGCACGCATATTAAATCTATCTCATGCAGTAATACGAGTGAGATGAATCATAATGTACAAGTCGTACATGGATGAAACATGCACAAATTATATGAAGTTAGATTTAGAGGGTGTGTGAGTGTGTTTTGCAAAAGATTCTTGAGACTGATAATCATTTTTTTTTTACTTTTGAATATATATATTTTTTTTATGTCAAAAATAAAAAAGATAATCATTTTTTTTTTTACTTTTTGAATATATATTTTTAGAGTTTTCTCTTTCTTTCAAGTGATTAAATAATTTAACAATTATAATCTGATTATTTGATACTTTTGCTAGCTTCTACTAATTTTTACAATATTTTTGCAATTGCAACCACTTACATATTTACTATAATTAATAATTATTCTCATTATCAATAAATTAATTTAATTACTTTTCCAAAAACTCAATGTTTTTTTTTTTTGCAAAAGGCTCCTAATCGCGTTGCTAGTCCACCCACAAACTCGACCACCCTATAAAGATGCATTTATTACTGTTTTTTTTTTTTTTTCCGGTAACAAATACTTGCTGATAATTCATTAATGCTATAATATAGACGGCTGACCAGTCAAAAAAGCTTGAATTATATTATGTTTATTCTAGATTTATTCATATGTATGATGTATGTAGATAGGTGTATACGATTGTTTGCAAATTTATTGTTATAAATGGTCCATTCTATCCCAAACTGATCATTTGTTATTTTATTATTTACTTTTTAAATTAAATTGAATTTAATTAATAAAAAAATAATTAATATGTATAAAATAATAATATGAGATATAAATATAATAGTGTAAAAATATATAATTGTATAGAATAATATTATTTTATTATAAATTATGGAATTACAAATTGAACAGGAAAAATACATTTTGAGTAAATAACAAACAAGCATGAGATAAAGAGAATATAAAGTTTTTGAGATCATTTTCTGGGTTATTTAAGGGACAATAGAGAAACATATGTTACTTAAAAAGAATACTTTCCAAATTAGTATAATACTAATTAGTATCACTTTTTTATAATCACACGCTTCTTCTTTTTCTTGGTAAAAATGATATTTTTTCCATTGCACTATTACATTTGTGAAATATAATTTCTTACAATTTTTTAATATATACATTTACAATTGTATGTAGATATTTCAAGCCTTTTCATTTACTGGTGTGCTTATTTAATGAAGAGTTAAAAAAGTTGGGACCCATTTGTCGGGAGTTGTTGAACCTCCTTTTGCTTTATACTATTGACTATTGTGATCCAGTTTGGATTTTGGAATATGATGATATTTTAGTTTTATAATTATAGTTTAATTTAATTAATTTAATAAATATTAGTTGCATTTATAAAATCTACTTTGAATAAAAAATTGAGATTGATAGTAAATAAATAAATAAGTAACACATACTTCCCCCGTCTCAAACTCGTTTGCTACATTGCCAAAAAGGTTCGTCTCATACTCGTTTGCTACATCTACTTTTGGCAAAAAAAAAAAAAATAACAATAATTTTTTTAATATTATATTCTCCATACACTAATAACAAAAAACATCTACTTTATCACTTTAAATACTATAAACAACTATTTTCTTAAAACTCGTGCAAACAGTAAATGAGAAAATGAGTTTGGGACGGAGGGATTATTATTTATTGAAAAAAGATTGTAATTGAATACAATAGAGAATAAATAATTAATTATGTTATAAAATAAAGGGCGCAAATGAGAACACTGATTTGTTTACCCAGTTCGTCATGAATGAGCATACCAAGCCAGAAGTTTTCCACTATATTTTCTGTGTATGTACGTGTGTGTTACAATACTGAGTACATAAATATATATATATAATATCAAAACCCTAAAGTTTATCGGGCTACTTGGCTCATAAGTAATGTCCACATCAAATCTTCTGGATTTGGCATATCAAATCTTCTAGATTTACAACACCCCCCTAGAACATTACAACGTGACATCCACGTCTCGCCAAAAACTGCATAGACTAGGTTGCCAGAATAAAATATTCGACTGGGGAAAGAGTACAACTATTGATCTTCCGGATCCAATCTTCAGGATTGTTTCAATGTTATTACTCCCCCTAAAGACAACAACCTTCTAAGTCTTTGCATCCCAATACCATAAAGATATTTTTCAAAAGTAGAGGTAGGTAGGGACTTAGTGAACAAATCTGCTAGATTGTGTTATAGCAGGAATTATCCTCGCCTGACAGGAGGTCAGATTCCCTATTATACACTGACCCGACAGGATCAAGATCTACTATTAGATCTAATATTAATTGTTAGATTAATAATTGTAATAAATTCATAAAATAAAGTGTTAAGACGAGTTTATGGCCACTTTTGGGCCTTTGAGGGTGAACCTCTATAAATAGATGGTCACCCCCATTGTAAGGGTTCGCATTTTTCAATCATTCATCATATATGCAAAAGCTCTCATTCAAGGGAAGAACTTCCGTTCTTCCTCTATTGTTCTTGTTCGTTTACATTGATTGTTTGTCGGGTATATCTAAATAGCCACAATACATTTATTCCTACGAAAATGTCCATCAATAATTTGGCGCTAGAAGGAGGGTAAAATCCCAAAAATTATTCGAAGATTTTCGGGAAAACCTTCAAATCTTCAAGTGTTCTTCAAGAACACCTTTAAATCTTCAAAGTTCATCAATCTTCAAGCCCTATCTTCAAATCTTCATGTCTTCAAACTTGAACCTTCAAATCTTCAAGCCCCATCTTCAAATCATCAAACACCATCTTCAAGTCTTCACGTGTTCATCAAGAACATCTTCATATCTTGAAACATTTGTCAAGAACATTTTCAAGTATTCATACCAAATCATCAAATCTTAAAAAAAATTCATATTTACATTTATGCTTTCCATTCTTAAACTTTTACCAAGAAATCAAGAAACACCATTTCATCCATCATTAAAAAAGCTGAAAATCTGACATCCTACAAATTCCTCATCTTTAATTCCTACCAGGAGTACACGTACAATTTCCCTATCTCTTTGTATTCACCTAAAAATCCTTACACTTAGACCATATATATATTGTTGTTTGCCAAATAATGGTGCTGGTGATTAATGGCTATTTAAATGTGTATTGGCAAAAACATCAAATGATTGAAGCAATAAATGCAGGATGACTTGTTAGGTGAAGAAGATTAATGATGGATATGAACTAGGAATAAGAACACCAAGAATTGACAGGGGTTATTAATCTCTGGACTTAAATGAGAATTGTATTGATTTGATTGATGGGATTTCACTCACTTTCTTGTTACAAATGAGGGGTTATTTATAGTTTTCTCATTACAGGGGTATATCGGTCATTTTCGACCTCTCAGGGGACAGGAACATTAAATGCCTCCAGCCTCTGAGGACGCGCGGGCACTGGTACGCCAGAGCCTGCAGGCGCCCGGCCTCTAGCGTGTTGACACGTGTCCAAAAAGGACGATTTTCTGGCTTATTTCCTTATTTGGATGGGATATTCTCTCTGTCACTGTGTACGGAGGCGACCTTTTTCTTTTTGGGGGAAAATCTTGCCAGATTCCATCACGTGCTCCATTTCCTTCTTGCAGGCCGGAGACACTACGAGGTCGGAGGCCGGCCTATAGGTGGGTCGTGAGGTCGGATACCCTTCCTGCATGTTGGTTGTGTCTCGTGACCTCTATTGGTCTTCTTTGGTCGAGGCCGGTCCGGTCCGGTCTCGGCCCGTTTGTCCTGTACCTGGATTAACGTGGATGAGTGTTTTGAGCTGGTTTTCGGCCTCGGTTCTGAGGTCGGAAAATGGGGTCGGAGCCCGCTGAGGTCGGACATCGACCGGTCGGGCCAGCGTCGACTCCTGAGCATCGTTTTGCTTTTTTCGGCTCGTCTCAGGCCGGTGCCGACCTGTGGTCCAAAATGGTCACAACAATTGCCCCTCAGCTCGGCTCTCAAGGTTGATGAGAGGTGAGGTGGTCGTCAGCGCCGATCCCCAATAGCCCGGGGCGATCGCTGGTCGGCCCCTCATGGGCTGACGCTTGAGTTGACGTGCATGGGTAGGCGTGCGTGATGTCAGGTGTCGTTTCGGATCCTGTGCATGCATTGATGGCGTGCGCAGCCGTTTCGATGTGTCGTTTCAGCTTCTTTGCATCTAGTCCCCTAGGTCTAGAATTTTATTGCGAAATAGGCCCCCTCCCATTTCTTATAAGTAGGGGGAATTCTCGCCATTTTGAGTTTTTCACTTTCGCGCTTCCGAAATTTCTTGAGCAAAAGCTTTGCAAATTCTTTGCGATTTTTCCAGCGAGCATCTTGCGGCGGCGATTTGATTTCGTACGGCGGTGACGGTGGTGATCGAGGCGGTTTAAGGTAATTTTGCCTCTTTAATCTCGAAGAACTCTTCTTTTTCCTTTCTTTTCTTCGAAATGGTATGTCGGTGGACTGGTCCTCCGCCTGGGCAGAGGGGTGGCGTCTCCTCGAGCGGCGGCGCCGGTGGAGGAGCCAATCGGCGACTCTTTGTCGAAAGAGGAAGTTCAAGTGGCGGAGGAGGGGTTTCTCCATCGCGCCTAACGGCCTGGACGCGCTTTTCCCGAGCCCGGGCCGGTCGCTGTTGGGCGAGGGTGCCAGGGAGAGCGGCCCGACAGTAGTATCTCGGATCGAGTCGGTGGCCCCTCCGGTGGAGAGTCGGGATCCCTTGGATGACCTTCTGGAGGAGGACGAGGACGACAGTCATGAAGAAGGCGACGACCTGGCCAATAAGCTTATGCTCCAAAATCTTGCGGCCGAGCAGATCAAGGAGAGGCTGGGGATGGTGAACGAGGCCTCGGGGTCGGAGGCCGAAGAGGTCGGGGGTTGCCTGCCGCGGTCCGAAGCGCGGGTGAGGCCCGGAAGGATGAGGTCAGGTGGGCCTTCCGGCTGTGGTCGGATTTCGTGGAGGAGAAGGATGAGATCGCGGCTCTCGCCTTTGATTACGAGGAATATCTGGAACACTATCCTCGGGGACCGACCGTCCGTGACCCGGCCACGATCCGTATAGCTAACCTGGAGGAGTCCAATAGGTGGACCATCGGTCGGGTTCAGAGCATAATAAAATAAGATTATCTCGACAAAAAACGGGCCGAGTGGGACATTCCCTACGATGTTCACCTTTACGCCCCGGAGTCTAACGAACGGGCCGATCAACCTCCCCATGGGATGACGGCCGTCACACAGGATATGATGGAGGTCGGACTTTGTTTTCCTCTCCATCCGGCCATCTCCTACTTGTTAATCTATTGGGATCAGGCGCCCATCTAGCTGTTGCCGAACGTGTGGATGATCATCGTCAGCGTTATGGCATTATTTGGGCAGAATCGGCTGTATCGGATGCCGACCCCAGGGGAGATGACCTACCTTTACTGGATCCAGAGTGAAAAGAGCGGGACCGGTGAGATCTATATTCAAACCAAAGGCCATAAGTTGGTGAACGGTCTCCCCAGCAAAGCCCGCAACGACAGGAGGAAGTGGTTCTTCGTGGGGTGGGGGAGGGGGCTTGGCAAACCGGGTACCCGGGCGGACTCGAGATCGGGGTTCCGACCAACATCCGTCTCAAGCACCCTAGTAAGGAATTTTTAACTCATCTTTGGATAAAAAGTACTGATCTAATTTTTTATCTTCCTTTGCAGATTATCATTGCCCTTCCGACCGGGAGCTGAACTTCGACTTTGCAGTCGTCAGGGAGCGGATACTGTCGCTGCCGGCCACAAAAAGGAACCAAGCCATCCTCCGGACTCCACAAGCCCGAATCTCCGGCCGGTTCTTCCAGTTTCCGCGTCATCTAAATTTGACGGGTAAGTGATTTGCTCTTGCCCGGGTCTGGAGTTGTAGTAAGTTTTTTTTAAAACTCTCTAACTTTGACGTTGCAGTGCCCGACTTCCCGGTCGTGAGACAGTGCCCTCCAGAGCTTCTCGACCGCTGCCCGGAAATGTTTTCCCTACTCGGTGCTTGTGCTGTGAAGAAGGTAGCCAAGGGGGCAAAGAAGAAAAAGGGGACCGGAGCCCGGTCCGGGATCATGATCCAGGAGCCTACCCCCATCCAGTCCGTTCCGGCCACCGGGACAGTTGTTGCCGAGGTCCCGACCTCCTCCCCGATTACCGGCAAGAAGAGGGGCCGGGAGGAGGCTGAGAGCGAAGAGGCCGGCCTGCACGGGTCGAGCCCGGGCCCGATCGATATCTCTGACGACACTCCGCCCGGGCCCAGACCGGTCGGGACGGAGACTGTGGCCCATGCGGCGCCGGCTCCAGGCCGAGAGGATGACCAGACCTATTTTGGTCGTGATCCAGCTCGCTTCCAAGCGTAAGTTTTCTATATCTTTTAGTTCCTTAATCAAAATTTTATTCGTACCTGACTTGTTTCTTATTTCTCTTGCTCAGGTTGACGCGTAACGATTCCGACCTCCCTCCATTGGTGTTGGACTTCCTATCCTCTCGGGCTCCGGGCTCCATCGTTGACATGCCGGAGTATATGAGCCGGGCAGTGAACTCAATGCCCCAAGCATAGACCCGGGAGCTGGCCGATATCCCCGAGCGCCGTCCTCGGTATGCCGGTCGTGCCGGTGTTGCTCTGGCCAACTAGACGATGATCATGGCCAACTTTGTTGAGAGCGAGCTCAACAGTGCCTTCAGCTCGCTCCGGAGGGCGGAGGCTGACCTGACCCGGGCTCGGGAGGAGAGAGTCGGGCTTGAGAGCGAGAATGCTACGCTCAAGAGAGAGCGGGACTACGCGGTCAGCCAGATGGAGGCCATCTTGAAAGAGAAGGAAGATGCCCTGGGCCGGGCGGAAATGACATACAAGGCCCTGGCGGATGCCCAGAACCGGGTAGCTGAGATGGAGGATGCCAACGCCGAGTTGCGGCTGGAGGCGCACCGAGCTCGGGGGGATGCCGACCAGGCCCTGGCCCGGCAGGTCGAGCTGGAGAAAGAGCTCCAGTGAAAGAATGACGAGCTAGCTGCTGCCCTGAGCCGGCCGACATACGATCCGGAGGACCCGGTCGCCAACCCTGCACTCTTCTTGGAGTTCTGCTTTTACATGGCCATTGCTAATCTGATCCGGGTCGGGCGCCAAGCCGGTCAGGATACCAAAGCCCAGGAAGACTATTTCCGGGATTATGCCGCCAAGAACCCGATCAGTGAAGGCTACTGACTGCCCTTTCTCAATCTTGAGACCGACTATGGGGTGGACCTTTCTTGGTTTCCTCATCGGCACAGGCTGATCATGCCGGGTCAGAATCCTCCGGCCGGTGGTGAGGAGGAGGCAGAAGAAGAAGAAGAAGAAGAAGAGGCTCCTCCGGTGGATTCTCAGGTGCCGGGTGGAGATGGAGCCGAGGCGGAGGCCTGCGTTGATAAAGTGACTGCCTTCACGGCCGGAACTGGAGGGCAGGCGATCCTTAAATTTTTCTTTGCCTTAGCTTTTTCTTTGTTGTTTTCCAGAATGTAACCGGCTCCCGACCGGATGTTTTTCTTTCGAATCTGATTGTAATGCCTATTATTCCGGCTTTGGTCCGGCTTTGACTATGAAATCCAGTCTCTCGAACCTTGTTATTTTGTTATTTAAATGCCTTGTTGTTTATCCCAGCTAAAAAATGCTTAAATTTTTTTTACAAGTATATGAGATTTTTCCCGGGCATAAGTGAGGTATGCCGATCGTTTCGAGGTCAGTTGGATTGAGCTTGGTTTTTGAATGGCCTAGAGTGGCCTTCCCGAGCTCAAGCGTGATATGCCGACCTCGATACGGTCGGCATATGCTTTTGAACTGAACTCAGCTTTTAAATGGCCTAGAGTGGCCTTCCCGAGCTCAAGTGTGATATGCCGACCTCGATACGGTCGGCATATGCTTTTGAACTGAGCCCGGTTTTTTGAATGGCCTAGAGTGGTCTTTCCGAGCTCAAGTGTGATATGCCGACCTCGATACGGTCGGCATATGCTTTTAAACTGAGCTCGGTTTTTTGAATGGCCTAGAGTGGTCTTCCCGAGCTTAAGTGTGATATGCCGACCTCGATACGGTCGGCATATGCTTTTGAACTGAGCTCGGTTTTTTGAATGAAAATGAGCTGCACGTAGAACTTTGTATTGATGGAAACTTTGATTAACATACTACAATTTTGATTACTGATAGTATTTCTTCAAGTGAATTGCGTTCCAGGGGTATTGGTCCAGAGTGCCGTCCATAAGTTTTAGCTCGTAAGCTCCCTTGGAGAGCCACTTGGATATCCTAAACGGGCCCTCTCAGTTCGGGCCGAATACCCCTTTAGGGACTTGGACCTTCTTGAGGACGAGGTCGCCGACCTGGAATTGTCTGGCCTTCACTTTAGAGTTGAATTTTTTTTTCAGATTTCTTCTTGTAGGCCGCATTCCGGAGGTCGGTGTTGAGTCTCCGTTCTTCTAGCATGTCCAGATCGATCATCAGGGCGGTGTCGTTGTCCTCCGTGATTGTCTGGGCCGTCCGGTGGCTTGGGAGAGAGACCTCTGATGGGATGACGGCCTCGGTTCCAAAGGCCAAAGCAAAAGGTGTTTCGCCCGTTGAGTTTTTTGTGGTAGTTCGGTACGACCAAAGCACGTCAGACAGCTCGGCCGCCCACTTCTCCTTCTTGTCCTCAAGTTTTGCTTTGATAGTATGCTTGAGGATTTTGTTTACGGCCTCTACTTGGCCGTTCGTCTGCGGGTGGTAGGGGGTGGAGAATACTTTCCTGATATTCCATTTCTCACAAAATTGAATCATCTGGAGGCCGTCAAACTGCTTCCCGTTGTCGGAGATGATCGCTTGAGGTAGGCCAAAACGGCAGATAATGTTCCTCCAAATGAACTTTATGATTTGAGATTGGTTGATTTTGTTGAGCGGCTCAGCCTTTGCCCACTTTGTGAAATAGTCGATGGCCACGACGGCGAATTTGTGGCCCCCGGGCACAGTGGGCATCGGTCTGATCAGGTCGATGCCCCACTGAGCGAAAGGCCAAGGGCTGTACATGGAGGAGAGTTGTTCGGGGCATAACTTGATGTTGGGTCCCAAGATTTGACACTTGTGGCACGACCTTGCGAAGTTGACGGCGTCTTTATTCAGGGTCGGCCAGAAATATCCTTACCTGATCACTTTATGGGCTAGGGCCCGACCTCCGGCATGATTCCCACACACCCCCTCATGGATCTCGGCCAGAATGCTCTGGCCTTGCTCCGGGGTTATACATTTTAGGAGTGGGGGGGGAGGGGGTGAAACTTCTTTTATACAGTAGATCGTCGATGAGGGTGTACCTTGATGACCGGAGTTGCAGTTGTCGGGCCCGGATTCTGTCTTCTGGGAGAATGCCGGTCTTCAAGTATTTCACGATCGGAGTCATCCAACTTTCGTCTGTGCATAGAACGGTGGACACCTGTGCTCGGATGACCGTGGGGGTTCCGAGCGTGGAGAGCTGGATGTTAGCGAGGTCGGCGGCCCCTCTGCGGTCGCAAGCTTTGAAAGGGCGTCGGCCTGGGTGTTGTGCTCCCTCGGGATTTGTTCTATAAAAACTTGGTGAAATTTCTCACACAAGGATGTGACCAGGTCGAGATATTTCACCATTTGCTCTCCCCGAGCCTCGTATTCTCCTTTTATTTGATTTACTACGAGTAGGGAGTCCATGAAGACGTGCAGTCGGCATACTCCAATGGCGATTGCGAGTTCGAGACCTCCGACCAGGGCCCCATATTCGGCTTCGTTGTTTGTGGTCGGGAAGCTGAAGCAGACCGCATGGGTGAAACTCTGGCCCTCCGGCCCGACCAGTACGATTCCAACCCCATCACAAGTGTTGGTTGATGATTTGTCTACGTAGGATGATCGATCTTTGTGAACTTCGGAGGGAAGGTAAACTCTACTATGAAGTCGGCTAGTGCCTGGCCTTTGACAGCCATTCTCGGGGCGTAGGTGACTCCGTACTGAGCTATCTCCAAAGACCATTTTAACAACCTGTCGCTGGTGTCCAGCCGGTGTAAAACTTGCCTCAAAGGTAGGGTGGTGAGGACCTCCACTTGGTGGTCGAAAAAGTAGGGTCTTAGCTTTCTTACACTCATGACCAGAGCGTAGGCCAATTTTTCGAGTGGTGTGTATCTGAGCTCGGCGTCGTGCAAGGCTTGACTCACAAAGTAGATCGGAAGGTGGTTCTGACCGTTCGCCCGGACGAGTACCGCGCTGAGGGCGACCTCGGAGGCCGCGAGATATAAGTAGAGTTTTTCCCCTGGGACCGGCTTAACCAAAATTTGAGGGTTCGCCAAGTACTTCTTTAGTTTCGAAAAGGCTACTTGATTTTCCCTATTCCAAGAAAATTTGCCATTTTTATGGTCGAGAAGAAAGGCTTACTTTTGTCTCCGAGCCGGGCTATGAATCTGTTGAGAGAAGCAAGGCATCCGGTCAGGCGTTGCACTTGTTTGATCATCCTGGGCTCTTGCATGTCAAGGACGGCCTTGATCTTGGCCGGATTGGCCTCGATCCCTCGTTGGCTCACGATGTGCCCCAGGAATTTTTCGGCCTCCACCCCGAAATTACATTTCTTCGGATTTAGTTTCATGTTGTATGCCTTGAGGATTCTGAAGGTTTCCTCGAGGTCTCTGAGGTGGTCTTCCTTCTTTAGGCTTTTCACCACGATGTCGTCGATGTAGACCTCCATGGTCTTTCCGATCTGATCTGTGAACATCTTGTTGACCAACCGTTGGTAGGTTGCCCCGGCATTGATCAGGCCGAACGGCATTCGAAGCCAAGAAAATATGTCCTTTTCGGTATGAAAAGAGGTGTGTTTGATGTCCTCGACGTCCATCGGGATTTGGTGGTAGCCGGCAAAGGCGTCCATGAAAGACATCATCTCGTGGCCGGCCGTGCTATCCACCAGGTGGTCAATATGCGGCATTGGGAAATGATCTTTCGGGTAAGCTGCGTTGAGGTCGGTGAAGTCTATGCACAGTCTCCAAGCGTTGTTTGTCTTTTTTACTAGGACGGCGTTGGCGACCCATTGGGGCTCATCTTTGGCTTGCTCGATCAGTTTGTTGTCCAACAACTTTTTGACTTCCTGGGCCAGCGCTTCATATTTCTCCGGGCCAAACTTTCTTCTTTTCTGGTGGACCGGCCTCTTGTTGGGGTTGAAATTCAATCGATGGTAGGCGTGTTTTGGGTCGATTCCGACCATGTCTTGGTGAGACCAAGCGAAAACTCCTATGTTGGCCTTGAGGAATTCGATCATTTCCCCCAGCATTTCGGTCGATATGCGAGAGCCGATCAGGACTTCCAATTCCGGCCTCGAAGGATCGACTGGAATATTTTCCAAGTCCTCCAAGGCCGTGGCTTGTTGGCAGCTTCGCCGGTCGCTAGAGTCGAATCTTGGGTCGAGATCAAGCTCAGAAGGCTCGAAACCGATCCTGGGTTCGAGGTCGTCAACCTGTGTTGGTTGTAAGTCGGGGTCATTATCGGGGTCGGCTGAGGTGGATCCGACCTCCATTATGACTTCCGTGGTTGGAGAGGTCCTCTTGGGGCCGGTATGCGGTTTTTCGATCATTTGATCGTTACAGATAGTAAGTAAACAAGAGTCGAAGTAGTTCAAACATCTCCTGGCCATTGATTGGTCACCCTTTACGGTGCCGACCACCCCCTCGGGGGTGGGAAACTTAATACAATAATAATAAGAGGAGGCAACTACCTCAAAAACCTCTAAAAAGGCCCCACCTAAAAAGCCATTATATGAACTTGGCTGATCTACGATTATAAAATCTAGTGGCCTTGTTATCTTGACGTCCTTGTTATAGCAACAGATGAGCTCCACCGAGAGCTTGATCCTTCTGTACGCAGCGACCATCGCGTCCCCGAAGCCCTTTAGCTGAAGATCGATGGGTTTGACGAAGTTGACGAGGTTCCCGAGTTAATCTAGGGCTGCTTTAAAGATGATGTTACAGAAACACCCATTGTCGATCAGGACCCGTTGAACCTCCTAGCCCAAGATGTGGGCGGCGATCACCAATGCGTCGCCCTTGGGATACAAAACCCCGATCCGGTCCCGATTGGAGAAAGTTATCTGAAGATCTTTATGAATCTTTGGCTCTGGGGGGGTGACCAAGTTGATGTTAGTCACCGCCCAGACCTCGGCTTTGCGCTTCCGGTTGGATTGCGTTGGGATGGGAGTGAGGCCGCCTAGATTCCCCCCCGGCTTGGATCATGTTGATCCGTCCGCCCGGGTTCATTGGTGGAAGGTCGTCTTCGTCATCATCTTCCTCCAAAGCCGCGACCGGCCTAAGGGGTCGGCCTCCTTCCTCGTTTCTTCGAGGGGGACGTTGCTGCTGCTGTGGGTTCTCCTGACGGTCGGTTGGCCTCTGTAGGAGGTCGTTCAGACGCCCTTCGTTAAACAACTTCCAAAGCTGCTTGAGGAGATCACGACACTGGCTCGTATTATGGTCGATTGAGTCGTGATAGGCGCATAACTTTTTAGGGTCCAGCCGGGACCGGTCTCCAGAAAAGGGCCTTGGCCGGGAAAGCACGTCTCGGTGCTGGATCGCATTGAAGATATGCGCGGGGGACTGCCTCATGGCCTGAGTAAGGTGCACCTCCACGTCCTTGAAGGACTTGAAGTTGCCGGGCGGCTTGGCCACTTTCCTGGCTTTGTGGCCGCTCTTGGGAAAGGCCTGGGCCGCAGCCTCGGTCTCTTTTGGCGCTGGCTCGGATTCTCCAAGCTGGAGCGCCAGTAATTTCCTCCGAGCCAGATAATCACTGGCCCGGGCGCGGAATTCGGCATAGGTCTTTGGGAACTCCTTAGTAAGGTGTTTGAACATTGGAGACCGGCCATGGAATCCCCCTAGAGTGGCGTGTAAGGCCAGCTGGTCGCTTACCGGTTCGCCGGTCAGCATGACCTCGTCGACCCTGGTCACATAATCCTCGTCGGATTCATCCTTCTCCTGGCGGATCCGCATCAGACGGTGCCAGTTCTCCGGTCGGGCGATCTTTGCTGCGAAGTAAGATGTGAACTGCGCGCTCAGGGTGGCAAAGGAGTCGATCGATCGGGCCGGGAGAGACACGTACCATCTGTGGGCGAGGTCGCCCAGAGTGAGGGGGAAGAGCCTGCATTTCGTGGCGTCCATTGCGCCGCGTCCGGTCATGTAGATCCGGAACTTGCTCAGGTGAGTCTCCGGATCTGTCTTTCCCTTGTAGAGTGGGGTCGGCGGAGGGGCGATCTTGAGCTGAACCGGGGCGAGCTCAATATCGGCAACCAGGGGCTCGTTGGCGACCGGCCGAGCCTTGGGTTGGCCTTGCGCTTCCAGGAGCGCCTTCATCTCATCAAGCTGCTTTTGCATCTTGACGATTTCCGGACTCGGGGTTTCGACCGGTTGGATGCCGGTGTCGGTCAGGGGGCCGATTCAGTCAAAGACGTCCGCCCGAGGGGCCCTGCGCCCCAGCAGGCCGCTTTGGGCAAAGCTTAGCTTGCGCCTGGCGGAGTTGGCTGGGGCCAAGCTGACCTCGGCCGCCCGTTTGTGGGGCATTTGGGCCGTGCTCCAGGAGTTCGCGATGGACTCCGTGTCCCCATATCCGGTATCATAGCTGGGGAGGCGACTCGGGTACTAGGACAGATCTGTGGTGCCCAAGCGGTCAAAGACCGGATGAGCAGAGCTACGCGACCGAGCGGAGATGGGGTTCGCTCGGCATTGGCTTTCACCCTGATACTCCAAGGCTTTCGCCTTTCCTTTGAGAACGTGGGCGTGAGCCCTCTTTTTCGAGGCGGAGGTGGTGCTTCGACACCCCCTTGCCTCTTCCGCCTGGCGACGTCGTCCTGACCCGGCTCGGTCAGGAGTAAGGAAGTCCCGACCCTGAGATGAGATGGGCTCCTCAGGAAAGTGGATTGGGGAGGCTACGCGTGTGAAATGTTATTTGCCAAATAATGGTGCGGGTGATTAATGACTATTTAAATGTGTATTGGCAAAAACATCAAATGATTGAAGCAATAAATGCAGGATGACTTGTTAGGTGAAGAAGATTAATGATGGAGATGAACTAGGAATAAGAACACCAAGAATTGTCAGGGGTTATTAATCCTTGGACTTAAATGAGAATTGTATTGATTTGATTGATGGGATTTCACTCACTTTCTTGTTACAAATGAGGGGTTATTTATAGTTTTCTCATTACAGGGGTATATCGGTCATTTTCGACCTCTCAGGGGACAGGAACATTAAATGCCTCCAGCCTCTGAGGACGCGCGGGCACTGGTACGCCAGAGCCTGCAGGCGCCCGACCTCTAGCGTGTTGACACGTGTCCAAAAAGGACGATTTTCTGGCCTATTTCCTTATTTGGATGGGATATTCTCTCTGTCACTATGTACGGAGGCGGCCTTTTTCTTTTTGGGGGAAAATCTTGCCAGATTCCATCACGTGCTCCATTTCCTTCTTGCAGGCCGGAGACACTACGAGGTCGGAGGCCGGCCTATAGGTGGGTCGTGAGGTCGGATACCCTTCCTGCATGTTGGTTGTGTCTCGTGACCTCTATTGGTTTTCTTTGGTCGAGGCCGGTCCGGTCCGGTCCGGTCTCGGCCCGTTTGTCCTATACCTGGATTAACGTGGATGAGTGTTTTGAGCTAGTTTCTGGCTTCGGTTCTGAGGTCGGAAAATGGGGTCGGAGCCCGCTGAGGTCGGACATCGACCGGTCGGGCCGGCGCCGACTCCTGAGCGTCGTTTTGCCTTTTCCGGCTCGTCTCAGGTCGGTGCCGACCTGTGGTCCAAATTGGTCACAACATATATATATATATATATATATATATATATATATATATATATATTTGCAGCCCGGGCATATGATTATGATTGCATTTTGACTTCTCTTAACAAGGGCAGCGACTCGCGGCGTCCAATTCGTCAGCAAGCTCTGTCTTAGAGACAATCACAAGCTGCCTCCAGTCGCTGGGTCGCGCTGTCGAGGCGCGCCAAATTATAATAAATAAATAACCCTCAATTACTCTACTAACTCGTAGTAGTGGCAAGCAAATAGTCGATCTACGGGGAACGTAAAAATTAAAATTATGCCTCTTGAGATAATTAATGGGACAAACAAATAGGGGAGATTTTGGATTGATTTTTTCTAAAACTACTAAAGCAATAAATTAAATAAACTAAGCAAACAAATAACACAATATAAATTCAATTAATTAATGGATTCCAATTCGCGGTTCAATCTCCACTTGATTTTGACTATGCTATTCAAATGTATTATTCGCTCAACTTATCTCACGGATTATTCACCCTCGGCAAACAACAAGCTCTGTTTATCGGTTTTATACCTTAATAATATTCAATTGAAACAAGCTCCCCAACGAACCTTTCTAACCAAACAGTCTAGATACGCTCTTAGATTTAATTTGGTAGAAACATTAAGTCCTAGGATAAAGATCAAACAAATTCTCAAACACGCAAGCTCGGTTAGAAAGAATTCGATTTATATCACCCTAGTAAAATACTAGTTGCTACCAATTGTCATACAATCACAATAATTACGGATTACGAAATATAAACTAGCAAACATGCACTAAATAATTAACCTAGGTGATCAAACTAAATTAATTACTCAAACAATTAAACAGTGAAATTAGATGATATAAATAATTCGTGTAATAAGTCTCAAGAATAAAACGGGTTCAAATAGCAATCATAAAAAATACAAGTATCAAAATTCCCGGAATCGGAATAAAAACAAACTAACTAGAAGTAGGTGCAGGCTTCTTCATGAAATTCAACATCTTCGCGATGGTTTTCCTCGGTGGTTCACGTCCAACCCCTCCTCCAAAGCTTATGGAATTCCTTGGCCGCTTACGTGAGATAATATCCAGTGGCTGCTAGGGCTTCAAATAAATACCATCATGTGATTCGTGAATTTTCAAAGTAAGGAGCTAATACATGGGCTTTGGGTTGCTTGAGCCTCAAGTGATCATTCCGCCGACTTTAAGTAAAGGGCTGTTGTTTAATAATCAACTTATGGGCCTTGAATCATATTGAAAGTGGGCTGTTAATTAGGCCCGATTCTCGCCCAAATTCGCGAAAGTAATTGGCTGTTGCGCGCCAATTTTGTTTCGTCCATATCTTGAGCTCCCGAACTCCGATTGACTCAATTTTTTTTGTTGTGATCTTGGTTTTGAGATGCTTCATATGGTTCAAGTCTCTTCTTCATTGCCAATCTGTATCAGTCTCAATTATTTTTCTTCTCTCACGCAAAATATTCCAAAACATCCTGAAATTCATAGAAAAATATAAAATCAATGTATTGATACCATAATAGCATAAGTCGAATAATTACGAGTAAAATATAAAAGTGTTGGTTATAAAACAACGAATTAAAGCACAAAATTTACTCAATAGTTATGACTTATCAGCCGCCGACCTCCGGGCACCACCAGCCCGACCTCGACCCAAGCATCGCCTCACCGCAGCCATCCCACTGCTCGCAGCTGCCCGTCACCTGCGGTTGCCGCTAGCCGCTTCCCGCCACGACCAGCCGCCACACGCAGCTTACCTCAATCCGCAGCCGCCCAGCGGCCTCCAACCATCGTGGTCACCGTCACCGCTGGGTCACAATAGACGCCGTGCGCGACACGGCCTACCCGCATAACTGTACTCGATGCCTTCCCCCGCAAACAACGACTTACACGTTGCCAACTCACGCCCATCAACTCAGGCATGCCTCCGAGCACCATACAGAACCCCGCGGAAATCTGCGGCCTCTGAACAACAGCCCACGTGCGACCCCCTGTCGCTGCTGGGCCCAACCCATCTCGACCACCCATCTCAACTGCCCAGCGCGACCACCCATCACCTGTAGAGCTAGCCGTTGCCCGTCAGCAAGGCAGTGCTAGTTGTGTACCCGCAAGGCCCTCGCGCACGACCTCCACAACTGTCGTGCACAGGACCATCGCCAGCCGCCCTCATGGGCAGCCTCTCCAAGCGGCTGCCACCATCGCACCCAGCCTCCCCTCGCCTCCAAGTACGGCCTCCAGGCGCCACCGCCCAGCGCGGCCTTCCCGCGCTCGCCAATAGTGGGCTCCTCCCCGGGCCGCCCACTGCAGGCTCCCAGCACGGCCAGTGCGGCATCCCAGTGCCGCTGCCCGACATGGGTTCCCCGCGCCGCTGCCCATCGCAGGCTCCTCCCCGCCCCGCCACCACGCGTCGCACCCTCGCAAATCGCCTTCGCGGCCTGGCCTCAGTCACCGCCTTTCCAAGTGCGGCCTCTGATCTTCAATCTCTTTTGTTGGAAGCCCGCTCCTCGCAGGTTATGAAACATGATATACTTCTATTTAGTCTGGGACCAATCTTACATTTATTCTGTTGGGCCATTTGTATTAATAGTTGTTGGAACAATTATTTGACATCAGCCATAATTTTCATCTATCGATATTTTCTGCTATCGATTTTATTCAATTTTTTCGATTAATATAATCCTTCAGGGAGTTTTATAAATGACGATTTTTTTTTCAATAAGATATTTGTTTTTGTTGATGAATACAATCCTTCAGGGATTTTTCATAAACAATTGATATCTTATTGAGATGGTATCGGGGAATTTAATCAGTGCATCTGCCTCTCAAAATTTCATTACATTTGTCCCAAATGAAGCAAGACGAATCTCAATGCCCAAGTCAAGATACTAATAATGTCCAATTATGTAAATCACTCTTTGTCTCCAAAATCTTCGAGCTCTAAGATTAAAAGATCATCGTTGTCTATGTCAAAATCTGCTTCAAGCTGACTGACATGGTGAGATTCACCCTGAGGGGTCTTGCCTTTGTTGTCCTTTTGTATCTTTCGATAAGCCTCAACAAAGTGCTTGGAGTTGTGGATTTCCTCCCTTCCACGCTTACGCCCACTCAAGCTCCCTTGAGCTACAACATGTGCTTCGGGCACTGCTTGTGAGTCAACCAATCTAGCATTGTGATTTGT
Source organism: Ballota nigra (assembly GCA_947034835.1). NCBI lineage: Eukaryota > Viridiplantae > Streptophyta > Magnoliopsida > Lamiales > Lamiaceae > Ballota > Ballota nigra. Next base: position 31,387,089 of record OX344730.1, read on the forward strand.
CATCAGAAGTTGATTGTGTTTTTCTGCCACTAAAAGTGCAGAAATTAGCTTTGAGTGGGAGGTGTACTGCTGCTGGATTACAAGGTTACTAGCATGGAATGTTGATAAGATTTTCTGTATCAACTCGACCTCAATAATTTGGTGCTAGCATAATTTTAACTAATAGTACGATGCAAGGTAGAATTGTACTCCATTATAGATTTAAATCTTGAAAATGGAGGTTCAGGCAATCGTATTGTGCCTGAGGGAGGATTATATCATTTTGTTGATGGAAACAGTCCTTCAGGGATGTCCATAAAATACTAGGGTCCATCTTAGTAAGGTACTCATATTTCAAGTCCTGATTTAGGTGGTACCTGAGATAAATCTACGCTTTTTCCTTCTGAGCATCAGTGGATTTGGGACCATGAACAATGATTCCGCTTAATTAGAATGAGGCTAGATGAATCTCAACATCTTTGATCCATATCACGTAGTTATTACAATCGAGAGCAAGTTCAGTAAGTTCTCTTTTAGTAATACCAATCATTTTCACTCAGTTTTAAATGGACATGGTAAGACATACGATTTGAATTTTTATCAACAAAGGAGAAAGATGATTTAATGTATTTGAACATGCTCAATCACAAAAGAGCAAATATTGGGTGCCGTCTACCCAAACATGATTTACGGTCCGACAAATATTGGGTGCCGCCTACCCAGACAATATATGCGGACTATAACTAATAATATAAATTTAATTCACATAAATAGTTATACAAGTAAGAGCAACTATTGAAGTTCAAATTTTAGTCAATGCTCATGTTTGCTTTAAGCAAATCTGTATATGAAAATTTTGGGCATTGTTTGAGCGAATTAAATTAGCAGCAAAGATTATAATAGACACACAAGGATTTTTCACATAAATTCTAATTTCTACAGCAAATAATCCCCAAGCCTATTCCACGACAAACGGTTCTAAATGCTGAAATTTTCCTAATTTCTACAGTAAATAATCCCAAAGCCTATTCCACGACAAACGGTTCTAAATGCTGAAATTTAAAATGGATTAAGTTAGCATATCTCAAACGGGTGGAGCAAACAAATATTTGTTGAGTCCAAAATAAAATTCAACATGAACAGGTTAACCAAAATAAAATATAGCGTAAATTAACGCAATTACCCTTTGCCTCTCACAAGGCTTTGCTGCTCGAATCTTCCGGTGTAAAAAAGTAGAAACATCCTTGGAGGGAGCCACATTTATTCTCGCCTTTTTAAGGATCTCTACCACAACCCAATGCTTGTGCTTGCTTAGCGGCCCGGAATGGTCCAATTTTACGCGGTTGCCGATGTTACATTAATTGTTCCCATTGTGCACCATGAAATTGGAGTTACGCTTGACGTAGCGTTGAAGAACTTGTGATGGAAGAGGCGATCGAACTTCCGATTACAGGTGACGATATATTTCGAAATTCGACATCAATAATGAGGCAAGCAACGACCACAACAGACTGCTTAGTCGCTTCAATCATGCTTAATCAAAATTTATTCCCCCACACAAACTTCCTCTGCTTAAATTCACTTTAATTCATCTAAATGATTCTTCAAAATTTTCCTGGATCCATGAATGTTTGGGGCAATCCGAGATGATTCCAAGTGGGTCAGCACACAATTCGAGATGAGATGACTCGGCAACCTCTGTTACCCAGTAGGGCACTCAGTTTCAAAGGTCAGCGGGTGTTTCAGCTTTAGAGCAATGAATCAACAAAGCTTTGCCCGCAAGTGAATCGTCCCGAAGAGGCGATGGGTTATTCGCGATCACCGAGCGTGTGACGATGATTTTGTGAATCAGATGCGGTGGTTGTGTGCGTAAGCATCCGCGTCGAGGAAAAGTGACAAGGGCAGTGCAACGGTCGGCTGGGCTCTGGCGCGGCGGTGGAGTGCGATATTTGCCTACCGAACGAATTATGGAATCCATAACGAATTACCGAGGAATTTTGGATGAAAACTATGGATAGAACACTCTTGCTGATAACATGTTGTAAAATAAAGAGCGCAAATGAGAACACTGATTTATTTTCGTCATGAATGACTACATCTGGGTCATACCAAACCAGCGCTTTTCTACTATATTTTCTGTGTATGTATGTTACAATACTGAGTATAATGATATATATATATATATATATATATATATATATATATATATATATATATATATATATATATATATATAATATAATGGGAGCCAATTTGAAATACCCATTTTCAACTATGAGAAATTTATTTCACCCATTTCAAATACAAATAATTTTTTCTACCCATTTTCAACTTCAAACAATTTTATTTATCCATATGGCCCACAATATCATCATTTAATCACCCCATCATATTAATAACCCCTTAATACCCCACCCCCACACCCCCCCCCACCTTATTTTTATATAAATTAAACTTTAATAAATAGTATATAATACCAAATATTACAATAAAATTTTAAAATTACAATATTAATTAATAACATATTATTAATTACAATATTTTTATTGTATATTTTGTGTGTATATGTATTATTTCTTTTTAACAATATGTATTATTTCTTTTTAACATACTTTAACATATAGTGCGTCTTAATAAATATTAACGATATACAAATTGAATTTAATGCAAATAATACTCCCTCCGTCCACGAAAAGCATGCTCACTTATTTGCACGTGGTTTAATACAATATGTTGGAGGGTATTTAGGGGTCTTGTGAGGTCCGTTTATGAATAAATTTATTATTTATGGTAAGTATGCATAGAAACGTTACCATAAACAATTATTTTATTTATAAACGGACCTCACAATACCCCATAATACCCTCCAACATATCGCATTAAACCACGTGCAAAAACATGAGCATACTTTTCATGGACGGAGGTAGTACATTTTAATATATATAAAAAAATATATAATATTTAATTTGTAATATTTAAAAATTATTTGTTTAATTGAATGACTACTATTTATTAAAGTTTAAGTGATGAGAAGGGTGTGTGGTGGGGGGTGGGACCCAACTCAAGTTTATTAACTCTTTTATACCCATTTTGTAGGGGTATTTTGGTCTTATAATATGAATTGAGTATAAAAGATTTTTTTAAGTTGATGTGGGTAAAATAATTTTTTTGAAGTTGAAAATGAGTATTTTGTGGTATTTTCACTAATACCAAAACCCTAAAGCCTATCAAACTGCTTGGTCCATAAATAATGTCCACAACAAATCTTCTGGATTTGACATGTCAAATTTGACCTCAGAATTTTAATTTGCATTTGAACTGGAGAATTTGAAAATAACTTTGAAAATTTATGACAATAAATTTATTTATATTGACATGAATTTGAAATTCATCCCTTTTTAATTAGGTTTGTTTTTATAGGTTTCGGGTGAATTCTAACTTGGCAGAACCATTTAATTTCAAATATATATATATATATATATATATATATATATATATATATATATATATATATATATATATTCAAATTTAAACACACGAGCATACCTGGTTTAATTTTTGTTCTCAATTTTTTCTTACACAATACTTCATGCTCATAAAAAAAAAAAAAAAAAAAAGAAAAAAAGAAAGAGAGAAAGATGGTAATGGCCTTAGGCGGCTTACTTGTGTTCCATGGATTGAATACATTCCAATACATTTTTACTTTGAAGGTTACATGCACCATCATCTCCATTAAATACACTACCCGAATGAATATAAAAATTGCAATATTTTCGAAAAAAATTCCAATTTTGTTTTTTCAATTTCAGTATGTTCGAGAAATTGAAAAAAGAAAATTCGATTTTTTTTCTTTCGAGTAATAAGTAGTGTATTCAACAAAGAGGTAGTGCAAATAACCTGTACCTTTACTTTAATATTTCGTAACATAGTCTATTATATGTCATGGTCGTAAACCTGAAAAATGGTAACAAATCATATGTGCCTATAAGGCCCAACAAATTAGAATTGGACGCCCGATATTAGAGCTTGTGACCTGGATATCATTATTAGGCTTAGGCTTTACAGTTGAGGACTTTAGTGGCCTACCGTATTTGAGGCATTGGGCTAAGCCAGGTTCATGGATTACCTAAGGACGCGGATATTTGTCCCCCTTTTTTAATTTGTTCACCACCCATCTTTCTATTATGTTTGAAAATAGATTTGAAAAGACGGAAGTACCCTCATGTATAATTTAAGTTATACAAATACTATCAGTTCACACCCATTCAAATTTATCGAAATTCCAACAATTACGATGATAAGAGCTTCTTCTTGGTGTTAGAGAGATGTAAATTCCAAATTAAACAAACAAGAATTTCTTGTAGAAAGAGGAAAAATCACACCCATAAATAAGAATTTTAGCTCCCAATGGCTATTGACGTTGTTTGAGTAGTATAATATTGTGTAGGAACGAATATATGTTGGAAAATATGGTTTCACGCATTTTCTTACATTTTTTTGATTTCGTTACGTGTTCATACCTGGTGTGTCAAACTTTAGCATAATTTTCAAAATTTATTGTCAAACATTTGTCATATGTTCAAACAAAAAAATCGAACACCTTGTTCGATTTTTTTTTTTTACCAAACAATTGACGTTTGTTCAAACAACCAGACTTGAACAATTATTCCGACGGATTTTCACATTTTTTGACAAAATCTTAACGTATTCCATCACGAAATCAAACAATATATGATCCATTATGTTCATAATCATGTAATAAACAACAATCAAGTGCATAAACCCTAAAATTGAAAAATTGAAAAATCAATGTAAAACCTAAATACAATATAATCACACTATGAAAATCTAAGTATATGATGTAAACAACTTATATCCACGGCGAGTGACGACGCCCCTGTTCGATGGAGGGTGATGACGGTCGTTAGTGACGGCATAACGACCGATGGAAACGGAACGGCGGTAGCAAGTTTCTGTGTATCAAGAAAGAAAAGGGGGTGAATTTACAAGATGTAAACAAGGAAAGAAAAAGAGAATGAGTAATATTGGAAAATTATGGATGGTGAACTGAGCAAAATAATTGTGAACTGAACAGGGTGGTGAACAACTCAAAGGGGGGAGGGGGGAGGGGGGGAGAATATTCGCGTCCATTGCCTAAAAAAGGAAACCCAACAGGCCAACTCTATTTAGATTGCGCACTAACGGATCAGTAAGTCCATCCCATGACTTAATTCTTTCCTTACATTTCTGAACAACAAAAATTATACGAGTAGATCTAGTATGAGACCGGCATGAGACAATGAAAATGAGTATAACTAGGGCATTGGATCATTAACACTTTGATAGGGATGAATGTTAATTTATATTGTGTCATTTCATGAGACAGTCTCATACAAATTTTTGCCAAATTATATATAATCAAGCATTGCTGGCCGCTGGCCTCACCTCACCTATATTTTTAAAGTGGAAGCGAATGTTGACCCGGATGACCTTAGTACTTTTGGTCGGACCAGGTTCGACCGGTCTAACCTTTATTAAAGTGGTTGAACCGTATGACATAATTATTACATATTATATAATTAAATATATTTTAAATAAATATATATATATATATATATATATATATATATATATATATATATAATACTTAAACATTTATTTCAATAAAATAACAATCAAATTTAATGAGCCATAACAAAATATATTTAAAGCCCAAAAGAGTAACAAAGATATTCTTGAACAAGTATAAGAAAAACCAAGCCCAATGACTTGGTTTGCATATTTATCTGATAAGATTGAAACTGCCCTACCATTCATTTTTTCCTTTCTAGAATCTCTGCAATATCATCCTCTTCCCCTCAAAATCCCCCAACCGACCATCAGTATTTTTTCCACTTCGCTATACCATTAAAATAATAGAAACCACCAAAATTAATATGAAAACCCTTTTCTCATTCTCACTGACAGGGAGAAATAGATTTGGAAATCGAAATGACGCCATTAGTGTCTGGCGGCTGGGGAGGAATAGATGGCCGTCAAAATTGATTTTTTTAACAAATAAAGTTGAACCGCCGAGTTGGCCGGTTCAACGAGTGGGCGGTTCGTTCCGCTTTTCCTGGTTCGTGGCCAAGTGAAGAGTTGAGTGGTCCAATATCTCAAAGTGGACCGACAGCCTCGTCGAGTAGCGGTCGGACCAGTCGGACCGGCCGGTCCTATCCGTTTTTTAAAATATAGCACCTGACATATACAATTTATTAACTATTAATTTACTTTACTATACTGGTTAGTGACATTAGTACAATATTAATTTATCAAAAAGAATTAAATTAATAAGTTCTAATTTCTAATATAATTTATCTGTTATAAATCCAACATATTTATACCAAATGTAGAAGATTTGATGTGGACATTACTAATGAGCTTATAACCTAAATAGGCTTTAGACTTAGATTAGGGTTTCTCTATTATAAATAGACCTATGTACTCAGTATTGTATACACACGCATACACAGATATATTAGTGAAAACTCCTGGCTTGGTACGCCCCCAGACGTAGTCGTTATCGACGAACTAGGTAAACAAACCTGCGTCTCTATTTTGCGCTTACGATTTACAACACATTATCAGCACGAGTCTCTGCCAGAAGCTAATCGATACGAATCTAAATTAATTTCTCTATTGCATGATAATTAATTATCGTATCAAATTCTTGATCCATATGTGCTATGATTATTACGTGCACTTAAATGATTTTATTACATCTATGATTATTGTTTGCAATTATTTTTAATTGGATCAATTTTTTTTAATTCTGCCGCCTTGGTCGGGCCGCCGCATGCCACCAGGTCGCCGCGCGCGACGCTTTCTCGAACCTGCCGCTGCCCTCGGCCAGGCCGTCGTGCGTGGCGCGGCCCCGATTCCCCCATGCCGCACGGCCACCGCGGTGTAGCCGCCGCACGCTCGAGCCTCCACCGTGAGCCTCCGCCACTATGCGTCGAGCCTGCAGCTCCACCTCCGTGCATCGAGCGACGGTCGAAGGCCGCGCACCGCCGAACGACGATGGCCGAATGCCGCGTCGCCACACGACGGCACAACGCGCACCTCGCGCCGCCGCGGCCACCCCAGCCCTTCGCTCCTGCCTTCGTGTAGCCCTTTCTCCTCTTTGGGCCAAACAGGCCCAATGCGATTAGGCCGTTTTCTATAAATTTTATTTTATTTGGGTCTGAAGCCCTCTTCATGGGCTGGAACAATTTTTTTTTTTAATTTTTGGGCTGTTGGACCTTATTATTTATTTGGGCCTCTTATTAATTTTTCTTAATTTAATCTATGCCCTCAATTTAATTTATCAAGTTCCGAAAAATACTTCAAAATTAAAAGGTAATAATTCTTTGCATAATAATTAAGCTCAAAATTTTTGAAATTAATTTTTAAAATTAGTTCTCGATAAATTTATTATTTTATGCGCTTAATTGCTGTATGCGCATTCTTTTAAGATTAAATTATATCTTGCATGCATTATTACTTTCGCACATAGTCCCCATTTTATAGTCCACATATATTGTCTGGATAGGCGGCGCCCAGTACTTGTCGAACTATAAATTATGTTTTGGGTATACGACGCCTAATTCTTGTTTCTATGTGCTTGAAAGTGATCAAATAAATCCTTATTTCTCCGTTGTCAATAAATTGGTCACAATACTCACCATGCCACTTTAAAAATTGTAGTTAGAATGTCTAATATTACCAAAAGAGAATTCGCTGAGCTTGCTCTTGATGGTAGTAATTACCTGACATGGGCTCTAGATGTCGAGATCTATCTAGACTCAACTGAGTTGAGCGGAGCCATTGTCGAACGTTCAAAATCCACTAACGCCCAGAAGGCGAAAGAGTTGATTTTTCTCAGGCATCACCTGAATAAGGAACTGAAAAATGAATATCTGACTGAAAATGATCCCGGAGCGTTGTGGAAGTCCCTGTAGGACTGTTTCCAACAACAAAACGATATACTCTTCCTCAGGCACAATATGATTGGCTGAATCTCCGTTTCCAAAACTTTAAGTCTGTGACGGAGTACAACTCATCCCTGCATCGTATTGTATCGCAATTAAAGCTATGTAAGCAAATTATAACTGAGGCCGAGTTGATACAGAAAACTCTGTCAACATTCTACGCTAGCAACCTTGTACTCTAGTAGCAGTATAGGGCCAAAAATTACATTGTACACTCCGAGCTAATTTTTGCACTTCTAGTGGCAGAAGAGTACAACCAAACTCCTTATGAAAAATCATAACTCGAGATCGGTTGGCTCACAAGCAGTGCCCGAAGCACATGCTATAGCTCATGGAAGTACAAGTGGTCGCAAGCGTGGAAGGGGGAGAGGAAGTAAACGAACTCGTGGCAAAGGCCGAGGTTGTAGTAAATCTGGTGGTCCAGGAACCTCGAACGACAATCAAGCTCAAAATCGTGGAAAGGGTGTATCCAACACGAATTCTGCTCCACAAAAATTCGGCTCTCAAGACAAGGTTGAGCAGTCCTGCTGCAGATGCGGATGCAAAGGCCATTGGTCTCGCACGTGTTGTACTCCCAAACATTTGGTTGAGACTTATCAAAAGCAGCAGAAGGAAGACAAGGGGAAGACCCCTAAAGTGGAATCTCACTTGTAACGCCCCGAATCCAGAATATATTAATTATATCGGATTCGAAGTATTATTGTGATCAAAAGTCCGAACTATAAAATTTTTGAAGGAAATATAACGGGATTGAATGATGACTTTCATGCAGCGGATAAGTGGGGAGAAATATTATAATAATGTATCTCACGCGGGAGTATAAATATATGTATATAAAGTTGGATAGAGGGTTCTGTATCTTCAGGATAATACACACTGAGTTTTGGTAACTGAAACACACTGTAAATAGTATCGTCTTGCATAGTAGTAGCGATAACATTTATTTAGGAATAGAATAATAGGAATCATTGTATTATTAATAGTATTTTAAGCAAGTGGGAAACTTTGTGTCTTCTGCATCACTGCCCTTGCTCTCCGTAATCGAAATCTGCAAAGGGGTTAGGAAAAATGGGGCGTGAGAATTGAATTCCCACGTATGGGTGATTTGCAACGTCATGGGATTGGTAAATCCGAAATATATTAAGTTATACTCATTGATAAAGCATTTATTTTATTTAACCAGTTTCACATATAAACAAGATTACAATATTCCATAGAAGAAACAGTTTGAACAATATTTAATTGGCATTATGCATATTTCACATAATATAATTGAAGTAGCACAAGTTGATTCACATTAGGGTAGAGCCAAAAACATATTCATGTATTGTCACAAACTGTCAAACCATATTCGTACGATCATTCCACTGTACGATCATTCCACTTCCAACAAACTTACCCTTTTCAACCACAACAAACTTACTCCTTCCAATCATCATCAAACTCACTTCATCCAACCCCAGCAACCCTCAAAATAATAGCAAACCATCAATGGTCTTATTCCCAGTGCGCAACGTAGGCGGCTGGGACCAGATATGTTTGAATCAACAACCTACATTCCGAGGGCGTCCCCGACAGCTCCCCGGAGGTTGGATTAAAAACTCGATCCCAACTCCGTACTTACTGACTTTCCATAAAACTGACATACCAAACTTTACAGAGAAAATTACTTGATTGACAACTGAACTGATTCATGCTCACATAAGGTACTTAATCATACAATGGTGATCGATTTATAGAACAACATGCATTATATATCATATATAGTTATATCACATAATTCAAACAATTATATAATAGGTGTTACACTTATGTTGGATTAGACATTTTTAATTGATTTAGTCGAGATCAGAAAATACCGGCACAACGTTATTATTAGCAGATCAATCAACCGATCATCATCCACCTGATCGTTCCGAGTCCCGGGAATGATGTGTAGGCAGACGGTCGAGTCCTCCGTGCGTGTTCCGAATAGTATAGAATCCTAATAGGGAGTAATCCGATTAAAAGATCGACTTTTGAATTTGAAAAGCTTAAGAGTTTGTATCTTGAGGATTGAGTAGATTGTTGCCTTTAGAAAACTATTGAAAACTAAAGTTTTCAAAGGTTGATTTCTATTTGATAAGTACACCCTTATTAAGAGGAGGTGTATTAGGGGGTGTATTTACTAATTTCTGTTGTCCTTAACAAAAGCCTTTTATAAATTTAAAAGTATATTCATAATTATTATTTTTCTTGGAAATACTTAAAAGAATATGATAATTACTTAAAAGTATTAATAAGAAAATAAAGAAAAGGTTTTTCTTTCTAAGATTTCTATTTCTCATTTTAAAAGAATTCTTGAATATAAATATTCATATTTTATAAATAAATAAAAAAAAATCCCTTATTAAAACTTATTAATAGATTTTGACTTTTCTAAGAAATTTATATTATCATCTAATATAGTTTATAAAAAGTATTCTTCTTTTCTAATATTAGTAATACTTCTAAAGCAAAGGAATTATATTAATTTCTCCAAGCAAACTCTTTTTATTTGATACTAGCTTTGGATATTAAAAGTCTTTATCTTGTGTTTCTAATTTTCTAACAGTGGTACGAGGGGAAGACGAGTTTCCCTTTGTTTTTTTTAAACCCAACTAATGGTATCAATTCCATCATCAAAACAACCATACTAAAAATACTAGTTTCAAAAACTAATAACTAAAACAAAAGCACTATACTACTATAATAATGATACTATGCAGCTAAAAGAATAATACTAGTCCACTAAGTCAAAGTACTACAACATCTCAAAACAACAGTACTCAAAGATTCAACTAGTGCTACTAAAATTCCAATCCAAAGTTCGAGGGGGTTACAACTCAACACAACAGTCACTGAAGGAATAAGAATTCAACAGGATAAAGAAAAAGAAATTTAACAGATTCATCATCCACTCCGTTTCTTGTTATACGGCTCCGAAATAGTCTCGATTATAATTCTGGAAATTACGAAAGATGAAAACGAAGGTAGAAAACTTACGTTCTCCGGGTTCAAGACGGTAAACGGGCGGCCTAACGGCATCGTTCGGGGATTCGGGAATTAAATCGAACAGCCTAACAACGTCGTTTGGGATTTCCAGAAATTTCGGCAGCAACAATCCGGTTAACGGCGTCATATCGATCAAAAAATAAAACAGGAAGGAAATAGAGTTACAAAGTGAAATTAACTTCGACGAATTTAGAAATTGAAAAGGGGCTTTTCCTAAAACTTACTGGAAGAGGAGAAAAAAAAGAGGCGGCGGCGGTCTGCTTCCGTCGCGCAAGGGAGGCGTACGGTGGCGCTGGGGCAGGCGTCGCTTAGGCAGTGAGAGGTATGGCAGCAGCTTCGTTCACCGGAAGGAAGAAGGAGGGGGTTGCGACGGTAGGGCGGCATTGGGCGAGGGCCACGGTGGTCGAAGCGGCGGCGCTTGCTGGAGTACGGCGGTCGAAGCACGAGAGCGAGAGAGGTAGCAGGCGATCGGAGGAGCGTCGCGGTTGGTGGTGTTCGGCGAAGAGAACAGCGGCGGCGGCTATTCGCCAGAAGGAGAACGACGGCGGCTCTTTTTCTAGAGAGAAGGGAGAGCGTTTGTAGAAAGAGAGAGAGTATGGAAACTGATTTCTTTGTGCGTAAAAGGAAAATGAAGTGAGGAGAGAGAGGGTGTGATTATATGGACTCTTTCAATTAGGAAATTAACTGCATTTAAGGGGAGTTTTCAAATCCGTATCTTAAGGATCTCAGCTATTTAGGAAGGAAAATTAATTTAAAAGAAAAAGGGAAGAAACTTACCATGGAAGCCTAAGAAGTAAAAACTCTTCAGATTTTTTTGTACCATGTTAGGTGTAACTAAGGCTTGTTTGGTTTTAGAATTTTAATTAAAAGCAACAACATCTTCAATCAATTAATTAATTAACTACTGGAATTTTGATTATCCACAAAATTATATGATCGAAATCCTTAACTTTAATTCAAATCTCGTAGTTCCTTATTCGCTTGAAAGATTCGATTTCTTTCTTCAAATTTAGAAATTTTATAAGAAGGGTATATATTTAAATTACACAAAAAACACAAAATATTAAAATTAATAAAATAAGAGAAGAAAATAAGATAAGGTTTCTAATTAAAGAAAAGGGGTACAGAACGGGACGGGGTGTTACATCCTCACCCCCTTAACTGAATTTCGCCCCCGAAATTCTTCTCTTAGGTACTACTTAAGTATTGAGGGTATTTGGCCAGGACTTCATCCTCTCTTTCCCAAGTCGCTTCTTCTTTCCCGTGTCGGCTCCATTGGATAAGGACTAATGGTATTTCTCGATTTCTTAACAAATGCAACTTCCTTCCTAGAATGATCACCGGGACTTCTTCGTAAGTCAGGTCACTGCTTAGACCTAATTCTACGTGATTAATAACATGGTTTGGATTGCTCATGTACTTCCTGAGTATAAATATGTGGAACACATTGTTCACTCGTGATAACTCTGGGGGTAATGCTATGCGATAAGCCACATCCCCGATTCTGTTCAGGATGTCAAATGGTCCAATGTATCGCAGTTTTAACTTACCTCTTTTTTCAAAACGGATTAGACCTTTCATTGGTGCGACCCTGAGAAATACTTTCTCGCCAATGTCAAATTGTAAATCCCTTCTCCGGGTGTCTGCATATGACTTCTGATGGTCCTGGGCCATCTTGATTCTCTCTTTAATCTTTGCGACTATTTCAGCTGATCTTTCGACTAGTTCGTGTCCGAGAATCTTTCGAATCCTGACTTCGTCCCAATAAACTGGCGATCTACACCTCTTCCCGTAGAGTGCTTCGTACGACACCATTTGTATTGTTGCTTGATAACTGTTGTTATATGCAAACTCTACTAATGGTAGGTGGCTTTCCCAACTTCCTTCAAGATCTAGAGTGCAAGCTCTGAGCATATCTTCGAGCGTCTGGATAGTTATTTCCGATTGCTCGTCAGTCTGCGGGTGGTATGCGGTGCTGAATTTCAATTCAGTACCTAAGGCTCGTTGCAGACTTCCCCAGAACTTGAAGGTAAAACGAGGGTCTCTATCGGATACTATCGAGACTGGTACACCGTGCAGTCTGACTATCTCTGTTATGTATAGTTGGGCAAGCATGTCCAATGTATACGTCATTCTTATAGGGATAAAATGGGCAGTTTTCGTAAGTCTATCTATGATAACCTAGATGGCATCGTGATTCTTCACCGTTTTTGGAAATCCGGTGACAAAATCCATAGTGATGTTCTCCCATTTCCACTCTGGCATCTCCAGAGGATGCAACAACCCTGAAAGTCGTTGATGGTCTGCTTTAACTCGTTGGCATATTAAACAACTCTTGACGAAATGAGCTATCGATCTCTTCATACCTCTCCACCAAAAGTTCTCTTTCAGTCCCTGGTACATCTTCATCTCTCCGGGGTGAACGGTGTAAGGAGTGCTATATGCCTTTTTCAGAATTTCGTTCCTCATTCCGTCATCCTTAGGCACACAGATTATGTTATCAAACATTAAAGCTCCATCAGTACTCAACACGAACCTCTGAATGGTTCCTTCCTCAGCGCACTTACGTATTCCTCTCAAGAACTTATCGTCCTTTTGCACTCCTAGGATCTTTTCTCGTAAGGTCGGTTGTAGGGTGAACGCGTAAACCATGGAATCTGCACAACACCGTGTGGAAAATTCCAAGTTTAATCGAGAGAGTTCTCCTATTAGTGGTAACTGTATGGTCGGAACGACGCTTAGTTTCGTATCTTCCTTTCTACTCAAAGCGTCTGCCACTACGTTTACCTTTCCAGGGTGATAGTGGATAGTGCAATCATAATCTTTTACCAATTCGAGCCATCTCCTTTGACGCATGTTCAATTCCTTCTGCGTGAAGAAGTATTTTAGGCTCTTATGGTCAGTGTAGATCTCACACTTTCCTCCATATAAGTAGTGTCTCCAAATCTTCAACGCGTGAACTACTGCGGCCAGTTCTAAGTCGTGCGTTGGGTAGTTTTATTCGTGGTTCTTAAGTTGCCGGGATGCATAAGCTACAACTTTCTTATTCTGCATCAGAACACAACCCAAGCCTGACAAAGAAACGTCTCTGTAAATGACGAATCCTTTGATCCGTCTGGGATGGTTAATACAGGCGATGTGGTTAGCCTCTTCTTTAGCTCTTGAAAGCTTTCCTCGCAAGTTGAATCCCAAGTAAACTTCTTGGTTTTCTTGGTCAGCTTCGTCAGCGCTTTCACAATGCTGGAAAAATCTTGTATGAACCTTCGGTAGTACCCTACTAACCCAAGAAAACTCCGAATTTCATTGACGTTAGTAGGTTCCTTCCAGTTCATGATGGCTTCTACCTTTGCTGGGTCCACTTCAATTCCTTTTGCGGAGATTATATGCCCTAAGAACATAACACGGTCGATCCAAAATTCACACTTGCTGAATTTGGCATACAACTTCTCTCGTCTCATTGTCTCTAAGACTTCCTTGAGATGTTCTTCGTGTTGTTCTTTTCTCTTAGAGTACACAAGTATGTCGTCGATGACAAATTGATCCAGGTACGGATGAAACACTCTATTCATCAGATCCATGAATTTCGCCGGAGCATTTGTTACTCCAAAAGGCATCACGGTGAACTCGTAATGTCTATACCAAGTACGGAATGCTGTCTTTGGGATATCCTCGCTCTTGACCTTTAGCTGATGGTACCCAGACCTCAGATCGATCTTTGAGAATATGGTAGCATTCTTCAACTGATCGAACAAGTCTTCTATCCTCGGAAGAGGATATTTATTCTTAATGGTCAGTTGATTGAGACCTCGGTAGTCTATGCACATACAGAAAGTTCCATCTTTCTTCTTTACAAACAACACAGGTGCTCCCCATGGTGATGCACTAGGCCTGATGAACTTCTTTTCAAGCAAGCCCTGCAGTTGTTCCTTCAGTTCTTCCAATTCCTTTGGTGCCATTCGATAGGGTGCTTTAGATACTGGTGCTGCCCCAGGTATCAAGTCGATGGAGAACTCTATCCGACGATCAGGAGGTAACCCGATTAATTCCTCAGGAAACACGTCAAGATATCCATCCACAATTGGCACCTTGATGCGTAACTTATCGTCTTTCTCTCCTGCTGAGATGTGAACGAGGTAAGGTTGGTATTCTTCTTTTCGTAATATCGCTGCAGCTTGGATTGCTGATATTACTCAGGTTTCCTTCTTGGTCTTGATTTCACGAAACGTGAAGCATTGGCCATTACGAGTTTCGAGGTCGATCTTGCGTTCTGCGCATTTTATTATCGCTTTATTTCTTGTTAACCAGTCAATGCCTAAGATTATGTCAAAGGTTTTCATCTTTAGAACGTGAAGATCAGACTCTATCAGGTGATTGTCTAGCGTTAGGAGTAAACCTCTAATTCGACTCTCAATTTCCATAGTAGTTCCAGATGGAATACTCACATTTAAAACTTTTCCCTTTTCCTTGACTAATCCTAACTTTCTTTTAAAGTTATCAGATATAAAGGAATGAGATGCTCCAGTATCAAATAATACATACGCAGGTTTTTCAAGTACAAAGACAGTACCTGCTAGCGTCTCATGCTGCTCAGGCTGAGCTGGTCCTTTCAGGCGAAGTTGCTCTCCGTTGCTTTCCCCTTCCTCTAGGATAGCATTCACGTGTCCTGACCTTCTCTGACCCTGGTTAGGCGGACCTCTGACTGGGGGTCCCGCCTGACGGTTATTAGGTGCAGGCAGCTGACGAGCCTGGTAATTGTTTCAAATCCTAAGCTAATTTACTCTAATGATTCAAAGAAAATTAAAAACCTAGAAATGCAGGTGAAATTAAACTAATCTAGTGTGTGAGATGTGTGCCCCCCAAAGGGGTGTATAGTGGTGTGTTATCCTCCCCTAAAATCTGATAAAAATGGTATATGTAGTGTGGGAAGGGGGCTTGAGACGAAATTGCTAAGAAATCCCTGAAAAATGATAAAAATTCGATTTTTTACCCAAATCTGCTGAGTTGACTCGGTCAACTCGACCGAGTTGACCGGCTCGATCGGACCTCTTAGTCGTGCAAGGCAAAATTTCATCTCAACCTTCTGTAAAAACCGACATCGGCTCGCACGAGTTGGTTGGCTCGAGTTGGTTCGGTGGTCGAGCAGGCGGAAATGCACTTTTCTTAATTTAAGAAGTGCTGAGGTTGTTTCTTGGACTCTCACTCTCTCTGTGGGTCCCGCGACCTCTTTTTCTCTCTCAAATTGGAATAGCAGCTTCCCTTCTATTGCTAATATTTCTCTTTCTTCGTGGATTAGAACAAATGCAGCTTTGACCTTTACTTTCTTAGAAAAGGTGAGACCCAGTGAAATTACGTGACCAAGTTTGCAGCCAACTCCAATTCAAAATGGCGTGGGGCCCGCGAGCTGCTTTCTTCTTTAGCCTAATGAATTCACGTGAAGTGCTTCTTTTCATTTAGGAAGTGGGCCACCAAGCAAATAATTCCATGGGCTTCTTGTCTTGGGCCGAAATTTATATAATTAATTTCCTCAAGCCCACAAACTCGATCTTGATCTCAATAAGCACGTAAAAATCACAATTTTCCTGCAGAATAAGCATAAAATACCTTTCTCGACAATTAAGCACAAATAATCAAATTAATGTAAATAATCACACAAAATTCAATTAAATCGGCAAATAAAATGCATGAATTTTGAGCAATAATCACACTAGTCAGCGATACTGAGCATTGTTAACCGGTTGGCGGTTGCTGCTTGGTGGCTGTGCACATTTATTGGACTTGTGCCCTGGTTGATTGCAACGGAAAAAAATTACTCCTCCCTGACTACAGGGTCCTCAGTATCTCATTCCACACCTTTGACAGTTCTGGTTGGCTCGAGGACCAACAAAGTTATTTCCCCTGGATGGTGGAACTGGATTCCTTTTAAAGTGTGGCTGCCAATTCCGATTGACAGGGACAATAGTCGGAGTCTGTTTGTACTCCAAGTTTTGACTGATCGAGACCAGCAATGCTCGATGGAAAACTTCTCCATAACTTGGCACCTGAAGGCCAATTACAATTCCTGCTATCTCGGGCCTCAAACCCTGCTCGAACCTGTGAGCTTTCCTTTCATCATCACCCACCAGATGTGAGGCATAACGAGACAGCTAATTGAACTTTCTCTCGTACTCTATCACTGAGAGAGTTCCATGTCAAAGGTTGACAAATTCTTGTTCTTTCCGATCCCTTAGGACTCGTGGAAAGTATCGGTCCAGTATAGCTTTCTTAAAGTCCTCCCAAATAAGGACCTGTCTAGCTTCTTCGTCCATAGTTCGTTCATAAGACTCCCACCATTGGGCTGCATCCTCCATTAGCTGGAACTGGGCACAGGAGACTTTTTGTGCATCAGCCAGTGCCATGTGTCGGAAGATACATTCCAATCCCGATATCCACTCCTCAATCTCAAAGGGATCTTCTTTCCCATTCAGCTTAGGTGGCTGCAGTCATAAAAAATGTTCGATAAAGTCATTCGTCCTGGGCGCCATCTGAGGTATAGGCCCGTACAGTGGTGGAGGAGGTGGTGGAGCTTGCTGCTGAATGTAGTTCTGAAGAGAGATCAGTATTTCTATCGCAATATTGTTTTCTGGCGCAGCCTATTGAGGCGGCTCAGGTTCAGCCTGAGAAGGTGGGTCTTGTCCTATAGGATCTCTTGGTTCAGGAATGGGGTTAATGCAGGGTCGTCCACGTCTACGTCCTGGTGCCATTCTAAAGATAGTTCTGATCGGAAAAGAATATTATTGTTACGATATTTATAGGTGTGAAAAAGTTATAAAAATATAACCGGATTAACCAAATTAACACAACGCTAGTACTGAAACACGTGTGGTACGTAATTCACCGCGACGCATCGGGGCCCTCAATGGTACAGTGCTCACATTCGCACAATATTATAGGAACCAGTGGTGTGTCATTAAGCGATAATCAGATAAAATATATGACAGTCAATATATAAAGGAAGTAAAACATATTGACAAGCAGTGAGCACATAATAAGTATATATATATCTAAAAAAAAGTTTTGGTTCTACGGAGTCAGTCTCCTTACATTACGTCATAGAATGCAAAAGGTTTCTAGGTAATGCTATAACATCGTGTCCTCACATCAATATGGACCACGAGCGACAAAAGGAGGGGTTAGAGCTACACTGCTATGGCCTATAAGGAAAATGACCACGCAAAATGACTACTACTATATGTCAAGCGGCTACCACCTATACTATATATATGCATCTACTACTATATACAAGGTCTGGAAGTCCAACTAGTCATCAACCTCCGACTCTGCTGGGAAATCTATCTCTACCCCTGGCTCGTCTGCCTCAACCCCTGCTACCCCTGGCTCAATCCCTTCTGGCTCTATCACAGGAGGTGCGGCTTCCCCAAAGCCGAAAGGTCCCTCCACAGCCAGTCCACTTGCTACCCAGAAGGCGATGGAGGTATCCCGCTGCGCGAGAGCTGCCTCCAAGTACAGCGTGGACCTCCTGAGAGTGGTACGGGAGAACTCATCTTGGGAGTTCGCAACAGTCCTGGATGCGGCGGCTGAGACTCGGGCAAGCACTGCGTCCTCATGGAGAGCTCCGGACATGGCAAAATCGCATCGAGGAATCCCGGCAGCCTGTCGGGACAATATGCAGTTATCATCCGCGTGCCGAATCACCCTCTGGGCCTCCATCCAGTAGGCGTCTAGGTGAACCTGAGGTCCATGCTCTGGGTCGTCCACCCTCATACGGTCTAATAGTCCGGTAGCGATGGGGCGAAAAATCTCGATCACTCCTCCCGCAAATCGGGTCGCAGCTGCGAAGTCGGTCTCAATGTGGGGCTCTGGGGCAACCCTTGCCCTTTCGCGCGACTTTATAAAGCAGGCAGTGAAGACATCGATGGTCTCTACTTCTAACTGCTCAATCTCTAAGTACTGGGCCACATCCATCTTACGGGCTTCCTATAGGGAAAGGAAAGTTCTAATTAAATTTTAGTTTAAAAGGAAAATAACCACAAAGTAAACATTTAAAGCATGTAATCAAAGAAATCACATAATATCATTTATGAAGTTCACAATTTATCCAAGTATTCTTATTAATTACTCGAGGTTTGAAAGCAACTTAGACTCGATTTTGTGGTTCCTCCATCATAGTACGAACATTGTTTTGAGTTTATCGTAACCTTTTTTTTCGTGTAATATTATGAAGTCAAGCTGTTGTGAATTTGTAGGCCAACAATTTTATAGAAAGTAGTAACGTACCTTCGAGGAGCTTGCAGACAGTAACCAGATACACGTTTCCCCCAGAAAATTTAATATTATAATACTTAAGTAATAATAAATAATTTTAGTGTAACGGGAAAACAAGATTCGGGGTTAGGTCCGAAAGTTTTGAACTTAGGCTCTGATACCACCTGTAACGCCCCGAATCCAGAATATATTAATTATATCGGATTCGAAGTATTATTGTGATCAAAAGTCCGAACTATAAAATTTTTGAAGGAAATATAACGGGATTGAATGATGACTTTCATGCAGCGGATAAGTGGGGAGAAATATTATAATAATGTATCTCACACGGGAGTATATATATATGTATATAAAGTTGGATAGAGGGTTCTGTATCTTCAGGATAATACACACTGAGTTTTGGTAATTGAAACACACTGTAAATAGTATCGTCTTGCATAGCAGTAGCGATAACATTTATTTAGGAATAGAATAATAGGCATCATTGTATTATTAATAGTATTTTAAGCAAGTTGGAAACTTTGTGTCTTCTGCATCACTGCCCTTGCTCCCCGTAATCGAAATCTGCAAAGGGGTTAGGAAAAATGGGGCGTGAGAATTAAATTCTCACGTATGGGTGATTTGCAACGTCATGGGATTGGTAAATCCGAAATATATTAAGTTATACTCATTGATAAAACATTTATTTTATTTAACCAGTTTCACATATAAACAAGATTACAATATTCCATAGAAGAAACAGTTTGAATAATATTTAATCGGCATTAAGCATATTTCACATAATATAATTGAAGTAGCACAAGTTGATTCACATTAGGGTAGAGCCCAAAATATATTCATGTATTGTCACAAACTGTCAAACCATATTCGTACGATCATTCCACTTCCAACAAACTTACCCTTTTCAACCACAACAAACTTACTCCTTCCAATCATCATCAAACTCACTTCATCCAACCACAACAACCCTCAAAATAATAGCAAACCATCAATGGTCTTATTCCCAGTGCGCAACGTAGGCGACTGAGACCAGATATGTTTGAATCAACAACCTACATTCCGAGGGCGTCCCCGACAGCTCCCCGGAGGTTGGATTAAAAACTCGATCCCAACTCCGTACTTACTGACTTTCCATAAAACTGACATAACAAACTTTACAGAGGAAATTACTTGATTGACAACTGAACTGATTCATGCTCACATAAGGTACTTAATCATACAATGGTGATCGATTTATAGAACAATAGGCATTATATATCATATATAGTTTTATCACATAATTCAAACAGTTATATAATAGGTGTTACACTTATGTTGGATTAGACATTTTTAATTGATTTAGTCGAGTTTAGAAAATACCGGCACAACGTTATTATTAGCAGATCAATCAACCGATCATCACCCACCTGATCGTTCTGAGTCCCAGGAATGATGTGTAAGCAGACGTTCGAGTCCTCCGTGCGTGTCCCGAATAGTATAGGATCCTAATAGGGAGTAATCCGATTAAAAGATCGACTTTTGAATTGAAAAGCTTAAGAGTTTGTATCTCGATGATTGAGTAGATTGTTGCCTTTAGAAAACTATTGAAAACTAAAGTTTTCAAAGGTTGATTTTTTATTTGATAAGTACACCCCTTTTTAAGAGGAGGTGTATTAGGGGGTGTATTTACTAATTTCTGTTGTCCTTAACAAAAGCCTTTTATAAATTTAAAAGTATATTCATAATTATTATTTTTCTTGGAAATACTTAAAAGAGTAAGATAATTACTTAAAAGTATTAATAAGAAAATAAAGAAAAGGTTTTTCTTTCTAAGATTTATATTTCTCATTTTAAAAGAATTCTTGAATATAAATATTCATATTTTATAAATAAATAAGAAAAATCCCTTATTAAAACTTATTAATAGATTTTGACTTTTCTAAGAAATTTATATTATCATCTAATATAGTTTATAAAAAGTATTCTTCTTTTCTAATATTAGTAATATTTCTAAAGCAAAGGAATTATATTAATTTCTCCAAGAAAACTCTTTTTATTTGATACTAGCTTTGGATATTAAAAGACTTTATCTTGTGTTTCTAATTTTCTAACAGTGGTACGGGGGGAAGACGAGTTTCCCCTTGTTTTTTTTTTAAACTCAAGTAATGGTATCAATTCCATCATCAAAACAACCATACCAAAAACACTAGTTTCAAAAACTAATTAAGTAAAACAAAAGCACTATACTACTATAATAATGATACTAAGCAGCTAAAAGAATAATACTAGTCCACTAAGTCAAAGTACTACAACGTCTCAAAACAACAGTACTCAAAGATTCAACTAGTGCTACTAAAATTCCAATCCAAAGTTCGAGGGGGTTACAACTCAACACAACAGTCACTGAAGGAATAAGAATTCAACAGGATAAAGAAATAGGAATTTAACAGATTCATCATCCACTCTGTTTCTTGTTATACGGCTCTGAAATAGTCTCGATTATAATTCTGGAAATTACGAAAGAAGAAAATGAAGGTAGAAAACTTACGTTCTCCGGGTTCAAGGCGGTAAACGAGCAGCCTAACGGCGTCGTTCGAGGATTCGGGAATTAAATCGAAAAGCCTAACGGCGTCGTTTGGGATTTCCAGAAATTCCGGCAGCAGCAAATCAGTTTAACGGCGTCATATCGATCGAAAAATAAAAACACGAAGGAAATAGAGTTACAAAGTTAAATTAACTTCGACGGATTTAGAAATTGAAAATGGGGCTTTTCCTAGAAACTTACTGGAAGAGGAGAAAAAAAGAGGCGGCGACACTGTAGCTTGAGGAGGCGGCGGCGGTCTGCTTCCGTCGCGCAAGGGAGGCGTACAGTGGCGCTGGGGCACGGCGTCGCTTCGGCGGTTAGAGGTACGGCAGCGGCTTCATTCGCCAGAAGGAAGAAGGAGGCGGTCACGACGGTAGGGCGACGCTGGGCGAGGGCCACGGCTGTCGAAGCGGCGGCGCTTGCTGGAGTACGGCGGTCGAAGCGCGAGAGCGGGAGAGGTAGCAGACGACCAGAGGAGCGTCGTGGTTGGTGGTGTTTGGTGAAGAGAACAGCGGCGGCGGCCGTTCGCCGGAAGGAGGACGACGACGGCTCCTTTTCTAGAGAGAAGGGAAAGCATTTGCAGAGAGAGAGAGAGAGAGAGAGTATGGAAACTGATTTCTTTGTGCCTAAAAGGAAAATGAAGTGAGGAGAGAGAGAGTGTGATTATATGGACTCTTTCAATTAGGAAATTAACTGCATTTAAGGGGAGTTTTCAAATCCGTATCTTAAGGATCTCAGCTATTTAGGAAAGAAAATTAATTTAAAAGAAAAAGGGAAGAAGCTTACCGTGGAAGCCTAAGAAGTAAAAAACTCTTCAGATTTTTTTTGTACCATGTTAAGTGTAACTAAGGCTTGTTTGGTTTTAGAAATATAATTTAAAGCAACAGTATCTTTAATTAATTAATTAATTAACTACTGGAATTTTGATTATCCACAAAATTATATGATCGAAATCCTTAATTTTAATTAAAATCTCGTAGTTCCTTATTCGCTTGAAAGATTCGATTTCTTTCTTCGAATTTAGAAATTTTATAAGAAGGGTATATATTTAAATTACACAATAACACACAAAATATTAAAATTAATAAAATAAGAGAAGAAAATAAGATAAGGTTTCTAATTAAAGAAAAGGGGTACAGAACGGGATGGGGTATTACATCACTGCCAGCCTGCCTGAAGCAGAATTTGACCATGACAACGACGATCTCATGGGCATAGAGCTCAAAGACTATGGAGATAATAAGTGATTGGAATATTTGATCATTTTAGTACTTTAATTTTTGGTTAAGACCTTTTATTTGGATCCTGTGTTTCAAATATTTCATTTTCATGTTTGATATGACATTTATGATATAGTTTTGATATGTTTACCTTAATATATCCTATCCGTTAAATTTATTTGGATATTGCTATTCTTATATATGACTTGTAAACATATCAGCTATTAGGTTTGAGTTTTTTCCTCTGGCATGATGGATACAAATTGTGATTTATGTTTGGTAGATAGCGCCACCACACACACAATCTTAAGAGATTTGAAGTATTTTCATAACTTGGTAGAAAGAAAGGGGAGTGTAACCACGATAACCAATGATAATATTATGATAGTGGGCTCCAGAAGAGCTTCCATCGTTCTCCCTATAGGTACCGAACACATAATTGACAATGCTTTATTGTTTCCACAATCTAAGTGTACCCTTCTCAGTTTTAAAGACATAAGATCTAATGACTATCACATTGAAACTGAAACTGAGAATAATAACGAATACCTTTTGATGATTATTACTCGAGGTAGCCGTAAACAAGTTATTGAAAAGCTTCCCTCCTTCTCTTCCGGATTGTATTATTCCTACATCCGGCCGTCTAATCACCATCTAGCTATGAGCATGAAATTTCACGACCGAACTCTTTTAAATTATGGCATCAACGGTTAGGTCATCCAGGAAAAACTATGATATGTAGGATTCTATCTAATTTCATTGGTCATAATATTTCGATTAATAGAATCCCTCTTGTCGATGAATTTATCTGTGATGCATGCTCTAAGAGTAAATTAAAAGTGCGCCCGTCGCGCACCAAGGTGGGACTTGAGTCTCCGGTTTTCCTTGAATGGATTTAGGGAGACATTTTTGGACCGATTCATCCAACATCAGGACCATTTCGGTATCTTATGGTCCTAATTGATGCCTCCACTAGGTGGATATATGCCTGTTTGCTATCTACCCGCAATCAAGCTTTTGCAAAGCTCATTGCGAAAACTATTGAGCTTCGAGCCCAGTTCCTAGATTATCCAATAAAATCGATTCGCATGGATAATGCTGCTGAGTTTACCTCAAAAGCCTTTACAGATTACTGTATGGCTCTGGGAATTAAAGTGGAGCATTCGGTCCCCTACGTCCACTCCCAAAATGGTCTTGCCGAAGCGCTAATAAAAC
Organism: Ballota nigra; assembly: GCA_947034835.1. Lineage (NCBI taxonomy): Eukaryota > Viridiplantae > Streptophyta > Magnoliopsida > Lamiales > Lamiaceae > Ballota > Ballota nigra. The sequence continues at coordinate 31,411,370 of OX344730.1, forward strand.
GTATCAAACTTATCGCTAGACCATTACTTATGAACTCTAAATTACCCACTTCATGCTGGGGTCATGCAGTCCTACATGCATCACATTTGATACAAATCCGTCCAACTGGATATAATGATCATTCCCCCTACAGCTAGTGCGTGAGAAAGAACCAAGCATTTCCCATCTGCGTATTTTTTTGATGCGCGGTGTATGTTCCGATAACATTACTGAAGCGTACCTCTATGGGCCCACAAAGGAAGCTAGGTATTTACGTTGGATTTGACTCTCCATCCATCCTATAATACCTAGAACCTTTGTCTAGGGATCAATTAACGACCCGGTTTGCTAACTGCATGTTCGATGAAGATCACTTCCTGGCATTAGGGGGAGATCCGAATTCAAAATTGAATGAATACTGGGAACTTACGTGGAACGTAAGCGATCTTCTGTATCTAGATCCACACACTAGTCAATCTGAACTAGAAGTTCAAAAGATTATTAACTTGCAAAATTTAGCAAACAATCTGCCAGACGCGTTCACTGACCATAGAGGTGTAACTAAATTGCATATACCTGCAGTAAATGTACCCCAAAGGGTTGAGATCCCAAGTTAATCAAGTATACATGCCCCCACACGCCAGAAGCGTAAAGGACCTATAAACGATACAAATACACCTAAAAGAAAAGCTAGCAAAACTGGTCAGTCAAACGTGAAATCTCTTGAAGAGATTCGTCTAGAAAACTTAAAGTCTCCAGAAGAGACTCATCTAGAAGATGAGCATCCTAGTAATAAAGCACGTGCACAAAATATTCAACGCACTAGGACCGCGGAACGACCAGACCTTGATACACTGGGAAATGAAAAAGGTCCAGTTGACATAAACGTTGAAGTCTCTATGAATTTCATAGATACGGGAGAAACATATAATAGAAATATTACTGTCGTCGACGACACATTTGCAGTGACAATTTCTCTTTCCGTTATAAATAACGATCTATATCCAGAACACAAAACTATCGCTGAGTGCCGGAAGTGCTCTGATTGGGTAAAATGGAAAGAGGCAATTAAAGCAGAGCTCACATCGCTAAATAAAAGAAAAGTATTTGGCTCTATCGTTCGTACACCCGCGCGCGCTATCCTCGAAGGATATAAATGGGTTTTTGTACGAAAATAAAATGAGAACAATACTGTGGAGAGATATAAAGCGAGGCTAGTAGCTCAAGGATTTTCGCAGAGACCCGATATTGATTTCGATCAAACCTATTCTCCTGTAATGGACGTAATAACGTTCCGCTACTTAATATCTTTGACAGTTAAATTAAATCTCCAGATGAGATTGATGGACGTTGTAACCGCATATTTATACGGATCACTGGATGTCGACATCTATATGAAAATCTCTGATGGATTTAAGATTCCCCAGATGAGGAATGGTGAAAATCGCAGTATGCATAACATAAAATTGCAGAAGTCGTTGTACGGCCTAAAGTAATTAGGTCTAATGTGGTACAACCGACTTAGTGAATTCCTACAGAAGAAGGGATACACATGTGATATAGCTTTCCCATGAGTATTCATGAAGAAATTACAAAGTGGTTTTTGCATCATACCCGTATATGTTGATGATCTAAACATAATCGGAACATACAAAGAGATTGAAAAAGCCAGTTCAATCTTGAAAGCTGAATTTAAAATGAAAGTCTTGGGTAAAACCAAGTATTGTCTCGGCCTGCAGATCGAGCATCTCCCAGAAGGAATTTTTATACATCAGTCAACCTACGTGAAGAAGGTATTGAAGAGATTTCACATGGATAAATCTCATCCACTAAGCACACCTATGGTTGTCCGATCCCTCAAAGTGGATAAGGACCCATTTAGACCAAGAAAAGATACAGAAGAAATTCTGGGGCCAAAAGTTCCTTATCTTAGCTCTGTTGGAGCATTACTCTATCTCGCAAATTGCCTAAACTGGGCATTGCATTCGCAGTTAATCTGTTTTCGAGATATAGCGCTTCTCCTACAAGGAGACATTGGAATGGTGTTAAGCATGTTCTACGGTATCTCCAAGGGTCTCAAGATCTTGGACTGTTTTACCGTAAGAACCAAGACAAAACCTTGATAGGTTACGCGGATGCTGGCTATTTGTCTGATCCCCACAAAGCCATATCCCAGACTGGTTACGTTTTTCTCTGTGGTGGTACCGCGATCTCATGGAGATTGGTTAAACAAACCATGGTTACCACATCTTCAAACCACTCAGAGATAATAACTTTTTTTGAAGCCACACGAGAATGTGTTTGGTTGAGATCCTTGGTAAAAACACATTGGTGACTCGTGTAGTATAGCCAAAGGTGATACATCCCCTATTGTTATATTTGAAGACAACGCAGCTTGCATCGCACAAGTGAGTAATGAGTAAGTCAAGGGAAACCTGACGAAACATATTTCACCATAGTTTTTCTACCCATACGAACTCTAGAAGAGTGACGTAATTGCCAAAAAAATGTGCAATCTAGTGACAATCTAGCAGATCTGTTCACTAAGTCCCTACCTACATCTACTTTTGAGAAGTATGTTCATAGTATCGGGATGCGAAAGCTCAAAGGGTTGTTGTCTTCAGGGGGAGTGGTAACCTCGAAGTAAATCCAGAAGATTAGGATCAATAAATTGCATTCCTCTCTAACTAAACATTTTGTTGCTACCTAGAATGTGGAATTTTTATGACAAGACATATATGTTATGTCGTAATGTCCAAGGGGGGGTGTTATAAATCCAGCAGATTTATACCAAATGTAGAAAAATTAATGTGGACATTACTAATGGGCTTATAACCTAAATAGGATTTAAGCTTAGATTAGGGTTTCTTTATTATAAATAGACCTATGTACTCAGTATTGTATACACACGTATACACATATATATTAGTGAAAACTCCTGGCTTGGTAAGCCCTCAGACGTAGTCGTTATCGACAAATTGGGTAAACAAACCCGCGTCTCTATTTTGCGCTTACGACTTACAACATTATCAACATAATTAAAGGTTATTACGGACGTACAATATCATAAAAATCTTAATAGATTCTTAGTTACTAGGTAATATAATTTTGAATGTAAAAACCCAAAAAACCCATATCACTTCACTAGGCTAAATGCTAAGCAGTCCAAAGTTTAAAGAGTCTCAAGACTATTAGATAAAATTAACACAACGTAAAAGGAGGGGAATTTTTTTTTTTTTGAATGAGCCAATCAGGCTGCCCAAGACCCGTCAGACCAAATTGACCCTTTCTTTGGACCTATATTTTTACACCCAACCCATACTTAACCTCAGGTTGGTTGGCTGGCTCTACCTATGATGCACGAGTTCTCTTAAAAATATCTTAGTAGTATCAAATACTTGCAACCAAGGATGAAAAAATCGTGAAATTTCGCCGATATTTCGCCGAAATTTCGGTTTTTTGAAGGTCTCGATATGGATATCCACCGGAACGAGAATTTTTCCAAAATATCGGTAAAATATCGGGAAATATCGGTAAATATCGGGAAATATCGGTATTGATATCGATATCGGTGAGCTGTAGTTCAAATTTTGCAAAATATCTGGAAATTTCGAGGATATATCGGCGAAATATCGGTAAAAATCGGAAAAATATCGGTAAATATCGAAAAAAATCTCACTTTTTCGTTTATTGTCCATGAATATTATTTTAAATCTTGAGATGATTTAGTCACTAAAAATCACCATTTATTCAAAAATCTTGCAAGAAAAAAGTTTCAACATGCTTAGTTGCATTGTTTGTATTGTATTAAATTATTATGAACAACTATTATATCATTTTAGACTGTTAAGTATTTTATTTTTATATATTTGTCATAAACAATTCATTTTGTTTGAGTTTAAATTAAATTTATATATATAAAAGTTAGATATAACATACCCTAAAGTTTCATGTTAAATTTCCATCATTTTAATAAAATTTCCATCAATTTTCTATTTTTTTACCGATACCGATATTCGATATCGATATTTCCATCGATATATCCGTAAATTTAAGGTACCGATATTTTCACCGATACCGATATTTTCATCCTTGCTTGCAACATGCGTGTGCAGTTCACATCAAATTCGCATGGGATACGCTACATGGTAAATTTATAATTTTTTTAGTATAAGATAATTAGATACTTTGAACCAAATAATTTAGTGTAGGAAGGGTGCATGTGTTTATTTTTTGTAATTTTTTTTGCTCTTTTTGGTCGTTTTCACAATTTTCGAAACTCTAAATTCTAAAAGACTAAAACTCTAAATTATTTGTTAGCTAAGTTCAAAATTTAAATGTACATATTATAATTATATTTTAATTGCTGTTTCTTATTATATATTATAAGATATAAATAGACATATTTTTGACAAAGCACATTCTAAAATTTTAAAAAATTAGTGGTATCCTGTACTCTTATTTTATTGCACCTGCCCCTGCTTCCACACCTGTGCAACATAGCTTTTCACTTTAGCGATGATGTGTTTGCAAGATAGATAGATATATATATATATATATATAATTGTATTAAAAAATTAAATTTTTTTTAAAAGTTGCAAGGAACAATTTTTAGAAAAAAAAACCCTCATCTGAATTTGCAAATACCATCTAGATCGAATTTGCGATTGATACCAATTTTGTTTATTTCTTGAAAAAATATAATGCAAATTAAATTGTTTCTAAATTGATGGTCCTTGTGGAATATGCATATTTCTGCATCTACAAAATTGTTGGGTTATTTCCTCTCTATGCAGCCGGTAGGACGTAACTAAATTAATACCGTTTACGAATTATTTAAATTTGGGAATTTTTTTTGTCCTATAGCTTTACCACTTTTTGATTTTCGTCCTGCTGACTTTCAAATTTTGATTTTAGTCCTATAACTTTACCTCGTTTGATTTTCGTCCTGCTGACTTTCAAATTTTGATTTTCGTCCAGTAACTTACATATTTTTTTGATTTTGGTCCTACAACCTACTAACCCATATAGGATTAAAATAAAAAAATGGTAAAGTTACAGGACTAAAATCAAAATTTGAAAGTCAGCAGGACAAAAACCAAAACGAGGTAAAGTTATAGGACTAAAATCAAAATATGAAAGTCAGCAGGACGAGGTAAAGTTATAGGACCAAAATCAAAATTTGAAAGTCAACAGGACGAAAATAAAAAGTGGTAAAGTTATAGGACAAAAAAATAATTTTCCCAAATTTAAATAATTCGTGAACGGTATTGATTTAGTTACGTCCTACCGGCTGCATAAAGAGGAAATAGCCCAACAATTTTGTAGATGCTGAAATATGCATTTTCCACAAGGACCATCAATTTAGAAACAATTTAATTTGCATTATATTTTTTCAAGAAATAAACAAAATTGGTATCAATAGCAAATTCGATCTAGATGGTAAAGTTATAGGACGAAAAAAAATCAAAATTTGAAAGTCAGCAAGACGAAAATAAAACAATGGTAAAGTTATAGGACTAAAATCAAAATTTAAAAGTTAGTAGGACGAAAATAAAAAAAGAGGTAAAGTTACAGGACGAAAAAATCATTTTCCCCTTAAATTTCGATTAAAAAATTGTTTGTTATAAACAAACAAACTCCAAGCTCAATAATATTCGATTTGTTACGTTCCTAAGTACTCATCATTAAGCTCATGAACAAACTCGTTATTAATTATAAACGGAAATGATCACATGCTCACCAGTGGGTACAAACTTATATATCCACTGCAAATTTGTTAACGACACGTAAGCGGTGGACCCACTATAATTTTAATTGATTGTTTATTTATAATTATGTGTCATTAACACATTCACGGTGAGTATATAAATTTTTTGCCGATCGGTGGGCATATGATCAATTCCGTAATTATAAACAGGGTGAAAGTTTCTTTTAGTCCGATTTATCCTTATTTAGTTTCCAAAAAATTGTACTTTTGGTCCCAAAAGAATATGTGTAAAACACTTTTGGTTACCTATGTGCGAAAGTGATCTATTTTTTTGGGTAGTTTTGGTCCCATCTGTCAAATTCAGGTTCAAAACTACAAAAAGTTCCTATTTTCTTGGGACCAAATCTGCAATTTATCCACTCTTTTAGAGATAAAAAAAAATTGTAATTTATCTTATTTTCATGGCACCAAAAGTGTTAAAAAAATTACGGGACTATAAGTGCCGAATAAAAGACCATTTTGAAATGGACCAATTCTCTTGGAACTAAAAGTGCAGTTAACCCTTTCAGTTCCAGGCCTGTCAACTTGCACAAATTGAAATTAGTTCCATAACTTTCAATTTTTAACATTTTGGTCTGGTAATCGATCGTAGGGGATGAAACATTCGGTTGAAGCTGACGTGAAAAAGACTTATATGTCCACGTGATAAGAGTCCGATTGATTAACAAAATATATGAGCTCTTACAGCAGGTTACCATAACAAAATATTAAAAATTAGAAATTTATAGGAATATTTTTATTTCATGAAAATCGACAAGATTTAAATGTAAATATAGGTAACCTAGAGGACTAAAAACATATTTTCCTTTACAATTAATAATTTGACTATATAGATTCAAAATAACAATAATTGTAATCATAATTTTCACACTTAATATTTTTTTTATAGTTGTTTAACTTAGTAGATATTTATGATTTTTAAAAATATAAACTTTCATTTTTGTAATAGATTGATTAATAATTAAATTTACCATTGATATTATTAAACTTGAAAGACTCTGAACCAACAATATGTTTGATAAATAATTTCGGGCTTGATTTGAAAATAAATAAGCCAATTTTAATCAGTCTATGATTCGACTAATATCGATTCGATTACATACCTACGCACACACGTATAATTAGTTGGTAGAAATCACTACAAAAAAGATGGAGATTAGCGACGGGAATTTTGCGACGGCAAGAATATCCGTCGCAAATTCCTGAATTTGCGACGGATTTTTGTAAGCCGTCGCAAAAAATGACAATTTGCGACGGCTTAGGAAGTCCGTCGCAAAAGATAGTAATTTGCGACGGATAAGCCATCGCAAAATCTAGGGCCCACCGACATCGTCTTGAACCGGCTACATTTGCGACGGAAAGGTCGTCGCAAATTTCAATCTTGAGTTTGTGACGGTCAATTCCGTCGCAAAACATACCCGTTTAAAGGTGACCGTTCGGGAAGCGACCCGTTTGACTGATTTGCGACGGAAGAGGCCGTCGCAATTTTAAACTTTGTAATTGCGACGGACTAAAGCCGTCGCAAATGTGAGCGGTTGAAATTTGTCAGGCGGGTTGGTGGCCAATAATTGACCCGTGTCGTCGCAAAAGAGCTCAGCGACGGAATAGCCGTCGCAAATTATGCAATTTGCGACGGAAATTTAGGCCGTCGCAAATTTACGCAGTTTTATACCAGTCTCCTTCCTTTTCCTTCCCTTTCAATTTCACTCACGAAAAAAAATAAGAAATGATACGGTTTTAATATGTTCTTCACGTATAATTGGTGTATTTGTCATTGCCTTCAACCTCACCGTACGTATTTGTCATTGCCTTCAACTTCACCGTACGTTTTCACATTTTTAACCGTTTAATTGTCATATTTTTATTGTTTCAATTTTTTAGTACATTATTAGGTAATGAGCATGATATATGTTTATTTGATGGGTTTTAGTATGATTGATGATATATGTTTATTTGATGGGTTTAGGTTAATTTTAGTTTGTGTGATATTTTATACCTATTTTTAGTCGAAACTCTGCTCAATTTTTCTGTACACTATTAGATAAATTGTGTGATGTTTGTTTATTTGATTGGTTTACTATGATTGATATATATGGTTGCGTTGGATTGATTTTTGTGAAGAAAATTTGTGTATATCCTTATTTTTAGGCAAACTCTGCCCAATTTTTTACAACTCATGTGATATTTACTTTTAATTTGTAACAGATGCAATTTCCAGATCGTGGTTGGATGTACTCAATACCTAGAATGATAAGAGGAGGCATTAACTCTGTCTTTTGCAATAAAATTGATGAGTTTATTGAGTTTGCACTACAACATCCATGCAATATGGATTGTATGGGTAATATTAGGTGTCCGTGTAAAGACAGAAGATGCAAAAATATGAGATTCTTGAGTGTTGATGAGGTTAGAACTCATCTTGTGATTTCCGGTTTTGTTCCCCGTTATTACAACTGGACCAGTCACGGTGAACAACGGTGGAATGTTGACATCGAAACTGTAGAATACTGGTATACTGGGTGGAGCGGTGGTGGAAGTTCTGATGTTGGTGGTTCAAGTTATGTTCCGTATACTCAATTTGAACAACAAATAGAGGATGAACCTGATAGATATCGGATGATGATTGCAGAATCTGTTTTGGGTGGTCAACCACAATTCAATGAAACACCTATGGAGGAGGAACCAAATCATCGGTCAAAGAAGTTTTTTGATATGCTTAAAACCGTTGATCAAAAGTTGTTTCCTGGTTGTGAGACTGAGACGCAATTGTCATTCAATGCTCAAATGTTGAACATCAAAACTGAAGGCAAGGTCAGTCAAAAAGTGTTCAATCAATTTGCTAAATTGTTCAAACGAGCTCTACCTGAAGACAACACGGCGCCTGATAATTTCTATCAGAGCAAGAGGCTCTTGAAGGATATGGGTCTACCCTTTGAGAAGATTGATTGTTGTACAAACGGTTGCATGTTGTTTTGGGATGAGGATGAGGATGAGGATCATTGCAAGATGTGTGGTCACCCACGGTACAAACCATCTGGTCGTACAAAAAGTAAGAAGAAAGTGCAGTTGAAGGCTTATAAGGCAATGTATTACCTTCCCATCACTCCTCGTCTAGAGAGGTTGTATCAGTCCAGTGCCACGGCTAAAGACATGACATGGCATGCTGAGGAGTGTTCTGGTGAGAATTCTGGAGAGATGCGGCATCCTGCAGACTCGGAGGCATGGAAACATCTTGATAGGGAGTTCCCAGATTTTGCAAGGGAGACGAGAAATGTGAGGTTAGGCTTGTGCACGGATGGTTTTGCCCCATTTGGAATGCACGGAAAAAAGTATTCATTATGGCCTGTGCTGTTGACCCCGTACAATCTACCTCCTTGGTTGTGCATGAAGCCTCAACATATATTTCTTAGTATCTTGGTGCCTGGACCACACAACCCCAAGCATAAATTGGATGTATATCTCCAGCCATTGATTAAAGAGTTGAAATCTTTGTGGTCTACGGGGGTGGAGGCCTACGACGTTCATAGGAAGCAGAACTTCACGATGCGAGCTGCACTTTTGTGGACCATTAGTGACTTTCCAGCATTTTCTATGTTGTCTGGGTGGTCAACAGCAGGAAAACTAGCATGCCCGTATTTCATGGACGGTTCTGATGCATTCTATCTTCTGTTGAGTAGAAAAGTGTCATGGTTCGACAACCATCGCAAGTTTCTTCCTCCTGATCATCCCTTTCGGAGGAACAAAACAGACTTTCTAAAGGGTAAAAATGCAGTAGGCCGCCCAAGACCACGGATTCGATCAGGTATGTGTCTGGGTACTGAATCACTACTGATGTCTATGTGTCTCATATATATAAGTTAACCATATATAAATTAATTATTTCAGGTGATTCGTTGTTGTATGAGGTTACAGTCACTGATTTGATGAAGACAACTGAGGCGGGTGCAATGGAGCACAATAAACGTATCCAGGGTGGTTGGAAGAACAGAAGTATCTTTTGGGACTTACCTTATTGGAGCAAGTTGTTGATTCGACACAATTTGGATGTGATGCATATAGAGAAGAATGTTTTCGACAACTTGTTTCATACGGTCGTGGGTACTGAAGGGAAGACCAAAGACACTTCAAAATCCAGAGATGAGTTGAGGCTCTTCTGTTCTCGTGCTTCCCTACACAAGGATGAGCAGACAAGAACATATCCCCAGGCCTCTTACACAATTAGTAAAGCAGAAAGGAAGAATTTGTGTAAGTGGGTGAAAGAGTTGAGCTTCCCTGACAATTATGTGTCGAATTTGGGAGACAGAGTTGACACGGAAACCGGAAAGGTGTCTGGAATGAAGAGTCATGATTGTCACATGTTCATGCAACGACTCTTACCTATTGCATTTCGGTACTCACTTTCCAAGAATGTATGGAGTGTCATCACGGAATTAAGTCTCTTTTTCAGACACTTAACGGCATCAACTATTACAGTTGAGGACATGAGGCGTTTGGATGAGGAGATCCCTGTTATTCTATGCAAACTTGAGCGGATTTTTCCACCCAGCTTCTTCGACTCGATGGAGCACTTACCCGTACACTTAGCGTATGAAGCCTCAATTGCTGGTCCCGTACAGTATCGATGGATGTACCCTTTTGAGAGGTAATTCTATACCATTTTTTAAATCGACTTTTAAGATCAATACTGAATAAATTTTCTAACACAAGAATGTTTTAGGTATTTGCACAATTTAAAGCTCAATATTGGAAATGCGGCCCACATCGAAGCATCAATTGTTAATGCATACCTTACTGAAGAGGTTGGCGCATTTTGTTCTTACTACTTCGGCGATCAAGTTCAAACAAGAATCAGAAATGTGCCTCGCAACTACGATGGTCGTGGAGTAGACCATCCCATTCGTGATGTTGAAGGTATGTTATCTGTATTTTTGCATCCGGGTCGACCAATGGGTAAGGGCACCAAACGACCGTTCAGGGGCAGTATTGAAGAGGAAACAATACATTCATATGTTTTGATGAATTGTCCTGAAGTCCAACCGTATATAGAGTAAGTAATTTAATTTTATAGTTGAGTTTTTTACAATATGTATACTGTTGATATCTGAAAAGTAATTAATTTCTTTTTTTCTGATATATAAGCATGTTCTGTGAGTATAAGCGTCAAGTAGAACCAGACATCACAGATGCAACAGTTTTTCAATCCATCCGCAATGATTTTATGTTTTGGTTCCAACGTTACGTGAGTACCACATAATTATATGATTTTTACCTTATAACAAATATGTTATTATTTTTATACATGATAATTTAATATTTACAGGGACAAAATGGCCTACTTAATAACAACCCACATCTTGAAGCTCTGAGCAAAAGACCATTACGTAGTGTGGTATCATACCACGGATATTACGCAAATGGATACAAATTTCATACTGAAGCGTATAGATGCTTCAACGAAATCGACTACAAACAGTGGTGTTTGCGTTATCGGTGCAAACTACAACGAAGAACCCATCGATTACTATGGAGTGCTGCAAGAAGTAGTTGAAATAGAATATCCGGGTTGGCCGAGCAGGACGATAGTGTTGTTCTTGTGTGAATGGTATGATCCAGGGAACCAAGGAACAAGAGTCGACAAAAACTACAAGATTGTTGATATCAACACCGGAAAGAAGTTTCCGGCGGCATACGATCCTTATATTTTTGCAACGCAAGCATCTCAGGTATATTATTGCAAATACCCCGGATCAAGTAGGCCCAACTTGAGGACAGTTTGCAAAGTAAAGGCAAGATCATTGGTTGAAGTTTCTAATCCGTCAAACAAAGACGGTGTAGAACCAACAGATCCATTTCAAACAGAGATACAAGAGGCTCAAACAGAGGTTGATCAAGCAGGTGTGAATATTTTTGTCGACTTACTTGCTGCAAATCCAGAAATGATAATGATTGAAAGTGATCATGAGGGTGATGGACAAGAGCGCGGTGGGGAGGAAGAAGAAGAGGAAGAGGAAGAGGAAGAGGAAGAGAAAGAGGATGAAGATGAGGAAGAGGATGAAGATGATGATGAGGATGACGAGGAAGAAGACGACAATTAGAATTACTAAATTATTGTATATATAACAAGTGAAAAACGAAAATGAATTAATTTGGTGAATTATGAAACACTACAAAAAAGACGCGGTTTAACGACGGAAAATTTGCGACGGCCAAATATCCGTCGCAAATTTCGTGTATTTGCGACGGATTTGGGCAAGCCGTCGTAAAAAATGTCGGTTTGCGACGGATATGAAATTCCGTCGCAACAGTTAGTGTTTTGCGACGGAAATGTCCGTCGCAAATCCTAGGGCCCACCACCTTCGTTGTACTCCTGCTCATTTGCGACGGATATGTCGTCGCAAAGTCAAAATTGAAATTTGATACGGAATTTTCCGTCGCAAAACGACCCGTTTAAAAGTAGCCACCCGGAAAATGACCCATTTGCCTGTTTTGCGACGGAATAGCCGTCGCAAATTTTAAATTCATATTTGCGACGGCCGCTTTTCCGTCGCAAAATTGAGTAGTTGAAGCTTGTCAGAGGGGTTGGTGACCAATAATTGACCTGGGTCGTCGCAAAGCGTATTTGCGAGGGAATTTCCGTCGCAAAATATAGAATTTGCGACGGAAAATCAGTCCGTCGCAAATTTGTGCAGATTTATAACAACCCCCTTCCTTTTCCTTCCCTTTCACTTTCACTCTTCTTTCCCTTTCACTTTCACTCACGAAAAAAATAAGAAATGATGCGGTTTTCATATGTTATTCACGTATAATTGGTGTATTTGTCATTGCCTTCAACCTCACCGTACGTATTTGTCATTGCCTTCTACTTCACCGTACGTTTTCACATTTTTAACCGTTTAAATGTCATATTTTTATTGTTTCAATTTTTTAGTACACTATTAGGTAATGAGCATGATATATGTTTATTTGATGGGTTTAGGTATTATTGATGATATATGTTTATTTGATGGGTACGTTAATTTTAGTTTGTGTGATATTTATACCTATTTTTAGTCGAAACTCTGCTCAATTTTTATGTACACTATTAGATAAATTGTGTGATATTTGTTTATTTGATTGGTTTACTATGATTGATATATATGGTTGTGTTGGATTGATTTTTGTGAAGGAAAATTTTGTATATCCTTATTTTTAGGCAAACTCTGCCCAATTTTTTATAACTCACGTGATATTTACTTTTAATCTGTAACAGATGCAATTTCCAGATCGTGGTTGGATGTACTCAATACCTAGAATGATAGGAGGAGGCATTAACTCTGCCTTTTGCAATAAAATTGATGAGTTTATTGAGTTTGCACTACAACATCCATGCAGTATGGATTGTATGGGTAATATTAGGTGTCCGTGTAAAGACAGAAGATGCAGAAATATGAGATTCTTGAGTGTTGATGAGGTTAGAACTCATCTTGTGATTTCCAGTTTTGTTCCCCGTTATTACAACTGGACCAGTCACGGTGAACAACGGTGGAATGTTGACATCGAAACCGTAGAATACTGGTATACTGGGTGGAGCGGTGGTGGAAATTTTGATGTTGGTGGTTCAAGTTATGTTCCGTATACTCAATTTGAACCACAAATGGAGGATGAACCTGATAGATATCGGATGATGATTGCAGAATCTGTTTTGGGTGGTCAACCACAATTCAATGAAACACTTATGGAGGAGGAACCAAATCATCGGTCAAAGAAGTTTTTTGATATGCTTAAAACCGTTGATCAAAAGTTGTTTCCTGGTTGTGAGACTGAGACGCAATTGTCATTCAATGCTCAAATGTTGAACATCAAAACTGAAGGCAAGGTCAGTCAAAAAGTGTTCAATCAATTTGCTAAATTGTTCAAACGAGCTCTACCTGAAGACAACACGGCGCCTGATAATTTCTATCAGAGCAAGAGGCTCTTGAAGGATATGGGTCTACCCTTTGAGAAGATTGATTGTTGTACAAACGGTTGCATGTTGTTTTGGGATGAGGATGAGGATGAGGATCATTGCAAGATGTGTGGTCACCCACGGTACAAACCATCTGGTCGTACAAAAAGTAAGAAGAAAGTGCAGTTGAAGGCTTATAAGGCAATGTATTACCTTCCCATCACTCCTCGTCTAGAGAGGTTGTATCAGTCCAGTGCCACGGCTAAAGACATGACATGGCATGCTGAGGAGTGTTCTGGTGAGAATTCTGGAGAGATGCGGCATCCTGCAGACTCGGAGACATGGAAACATCTTGATAGGGAGTTCCCAGATTTTGCAAGGGAGACGAGAAATGTGAGGTTAGGCTTGTGCACGGATGGTTTTGCCCCATTTGGAATGCACGGAAAAAAGTATTCATTATGGCCTGTGCTGTTGACCCCGTACAATCTACCTCCTTGGTTGTGCATGAAGCCTCAATATATATTTCTTAGTATCTTGGTGCCTGGACCACACAACCCCAAGCATAAATTGGATGTATATCTCCAGCCATTGATTAAAGAGTTGAAATCTTTGTGGTCTACGGGGGTGGAGGCCTACGACGTTCATAGGAAGCAGAACTTCACGATGCGAGCTGCACTTTTGTGGACCATTAGTGACTTTCCAGCATTTTCTATGTTGTCTGGGTGGTCAACAGCAGGAAAACTAGCATGCCCGTATTGCATGGACAGTTCTGATGCATTCTATCTTCCGTTGAGTAGAAAAGTGTCATGGTTCGACAACCATCGCAAGTTTCTTCCTCCTGATCATCCCTTTCGGAGGAACAAAACAGACTTTCTAAAGGGTAAAAATGCAGTAGGCCGCCCAAGACCACGGATTCGATCAGGTATGTGTCTGGGTACTGAATCACTACTGATGTCTATGTGTCTCATATATATAAGTTAACCATATATAAATTAATTATTTCAGGTGATTCGTTGTTGTATGAGGTTACAGTCACTGATTTGATGAAGACAACTGAGGCGGGTGCAATGGAGCACAATAAACGTATCCAGGGTAGTTGGAAGAAGAGAAGTATCTTTTGGGACTTACCTTATTGGAGCAAGTTGTTGATTCGACACAATTTTGATGTGATGCATATAGAGAAGAATGTTTTCGACAACTTGTTTCATACGGTCGTGGGTACTGAAGGGAAGACCAAAGACACTTCAAAATCCAGAGATGAGTTGAGACTCTTCTGTTCTCGTGCTTCCCTACACAAGGATGAGCAGACAAGAACATATCCCCAGGCCTCTTACACAATTAGTAAAGCAGAAAGGAAGAATTTGTGTAAGTGGGTGAAAGAGTTGAGCTTCCCTGACAATTATGTGTCGAATTTGGGAGACAGAGTTGACACGAAAACCGGAAAGGTGTCTGGAATGAAGAGTCATGATTGTCACGTGTTCATGCAACGACTCTTACCTATTGCATTTCGGTACTCACTTCCCAAGAATGTATGGAGTGTCATCACGGAATTAAGTCTCTTTTTCAGACACTTAACGACATCAACGATTACAGTTGAGGACATGAGGCGTTTGGATGAGGAGATCCCTGTTATTCTATGCAAACTTGAGCGGATTTTTCCACCCAGCTTCTTCGACTCGATGGAGCACTTACCCGCACACTTAGCGTATGAAGCCTCAATTGCTGGTCCCATACAGTATCGATGGATGTACCCTTTTGAGAGGTAATTCTATACCATTTTTTAAATCGACTTTTAAGATCAATACTGAATAAATTTTCTAACACAAGAATGTTTTAGGTATTTGCACAATTTAAAGCTCAATATTGGAAATGCGGCCCACATCGAAGCATCAATTGTTAATGCATACCTTACTGAAGAGGTTGGAGCATTTTGTTCTTACTACTTCGGCGATCAAGTTCAAACCAGAATTAGAAATGTGCCTCGCAACTACGATGGTCGTGGAGTAGACCATCCCCTTCGTGATGTTGAAGGTATGTTATCTGTATTTTTGCATCCGGGTCGACCAATGGGTAAGGGCACCAAACGACCGTTCAGGGGCAGTATTGAAGAGGAAACAATACATTCATATGTTTTGATGAATTGTCCTGAAGTCCAACCGTATATAGAGTAAGTAATTTAATTTTATAGTTGAGTTTTTTACAATATGTATACTGTTGATATCTGAAAAGTAATTAATTTCTTTTTTCTGATATATAAGCATGTTCTGTGAGTATAAGCGTCAAGTAGAACCAGACATCACAGATGCAACAGTTTTTCAATCCATCCGCAATGATTTTATGTTTTGGTTCGAACGTTACGTGAGTACCACATAATTATATGATTTTTACCTTATAACAAATATGTTATTATTTTTATACATGATAATTTAATATTTACAGGGACAAAATGGCCTACTTAATAACAACCCACATCTTGAAGCTCTGAGCAAAAGACCACTACGTAGTGTGGTATCATACCACGGATATTACGCAAATGGATACAAATTTCATACTGAAGCGTATGCTTCAACGAAATCGACTACAAACAGTGGTGTTTGCGTTATCGGTGCAAACTACAACGAAGAACCCTTCGATTACTATGGAGTGCTGCAAGAAGTAGTTGAAATAGAATATCCGGGTTGGCCGAGCAGGACGATAGTGTTGTTCTTGTGTGAATGGTATGATCCAGGGAACCAAGGAACAAGAGTCGACAAAAACTACAAGATTGTTGATATCAACACCGGAAAGAAGTTTCCGGCGGCATACGATCCTTATATTTTTGCAACGCAAGCATCTCAGGTATATTATTGCAAATACCCCGGATCAAGTAGGCCCAACTTGAGGACAGTTTGCAAAGTAAAGGCAAGATCACTGGTTGAAGTTTCTAATCCGTCAAACAAAGACGGTGTAGAACCAACAGATCCATTTCAAACAGAGATACAAGAGGCTCAAACAGAGGTTGATCAAGCAGGTGTGAATATTTTTGTCGACTTACTTGCTGCAAATCCAGAAATAATAATGATTGAAAGTGATCATGAGGGTGATGGACAAGAGCGCGGTGGGGAGGAAGAGGAAGAGGAAGAGGAAGAGGAAGAGGAAGAGGAAGAGGAAGAGGAAGAGGAAGAGGAAGAGGAAGAGGAAGAGGATGAGGAAGAGGATGAGGATGAAGATGATGATGAGGATGACGAGGAAGAAGACGACGATTAGAATTACTAAATTATTGTATATATAACAAGTGAAAAACGAAAATGAATTAATTTGGTGAATTATGAAAAAAAAAACGAGTCAATTTGGATACATACACAATTAATTGCGTACAAATGAACGAATTATAAATTTAAGCGGGAGTCGAAATAAATAAATTTACAGAAATAATAAAAATTAAATGGCCCCAATATTTATAAAAACAAGTTAGAAACGAAAATGAATTAATTTGGTGAATTGTAGAAAAAAAAAAGAGTCAATTTAGATACATACACAATTAATTGCGTACAAATGAACGAATTATAAATTTAAGCGGGAGTCGAAATAAATAAATTTACAGAAATAATAAAAATTAAATGGCCCCAATATTTATAAAAACAAGTTAGAAACGAAAATGAATTAATTTGGTGAATTGTAGAAAAAAAATGAGTCAATTTAGATACATACACAATTAATTGTGTACAAATGAACGAATTATAAATTTAAGCGGGAGTCGAAATAAATAAATTTACAGAAATAATAAAAATTAAATGGCCCCAATATTTATAAAAACAAGTTAGAAACGAAAATAAATTAATTTGGTGAATTGTAGAAAAAAAAATGAGTCAATTTAGATACATACACAATTAATTGCGTACAAATGAACGAATTATAAATTTAAGCGGGAGTCGAAATAAATAAATTTACAGAAATAATAAAAATTAAATGGCCCCAATATTTATAAAAACAAGTTAGAAACAAAAATGAATTAATTTGGTGAATTGTAGAAAAAAAAATGAGTCAATTTGGATACATACACAATTAATTGCGTACAAATGAACGAATTATAAATTTAAGCGGGAGTCGAAATAAATAAATTTACAGAAATAATAAAAATTAAATGGCCCCAATATTTATAAAAACAAGTTAGAAACGAAAATGAATTAATTTGGTGAATTGTAGAAAAAAAAAAACGAGTCAATTTGGATACATATACAATTAATTGCGTACAAATGAACGAATTATAAATTTAAGCGGGAGTCGAAATAAATAATTTTACAAAATAAAAAAAATAGTTGGGCAAACTATTTTAATAAACAACTTAGATACGAAAAGAAATTAATTTGGTGAATTATAAAAAAAAATGACTTAATTTGAATACATATACAATTAATTGCATAAAAATAAACGAAAGTAGCTTGTGCCCTAGTGGCGCACGCCCCCTCCTCTTGCACAAGAGGTCCCGTGTTCGATTCCCCTTGGACGCAAAAAATGGATTAATTGTTCAAGGCCTAATAAGACTAATATAGAAGGTGTGCCGCATATAAAAAGAGATGGGTCGGTTGGCCCAGTGGTCCGCGCCCGCCCCGGCCGCCTCGGGTGCCCGGGCTCGAACCACGCAAGCCACTTTTTTTTTTGTATAGGCTCGATAATTTGCGACGGCCATATTCCGTCGCAAATATTTAATTTTGCGACGGAAAACAGCCCGTCGCAAATTATAACAGAAAAAAATAAAAAAATATATATATAAACATTTGCGACGGAATGTGGCCGTCGCAAATGTTGTTGACCCGAACGGGTCTGACCCGAAATATTTGCGACGGAATACTGTCCGTCGCAAATTCTGTGTGACCCGGCCGGGTCTGACCCGCCGATTTTGCGACGGATTTGTCCGTCGTTAATTTGCGACGGAAGTCGAAATCCGTCGCAAAAATTAGCTACGGCTGTTTTAGGGACGGATACGTGTCCGCCGCAGATACCGTCACAAAACACTGTTTGCGACGGATTTTCCGTCGCTAATTCCGTCGCAAAACAGTGTTTTTTTTGTAGTGAAAAAAAAACGAGTCAATTTGGATACATACACAATTAATTGCGTACAAATGAACGAATTATAAATTTAAGCGAGAGTCGAAATAAATAAATTTACAGAAATAATAAAAATTAAATGGCCCCAATATTTATAAAAACAAGTTAGAAACGAAAATGAATTAATTTGGTGAATTGTAGAAAAAAAATGAGTCAATTTAGATACATACACAATTAATTGCGTACAAATGAACGAATTATAAATTTAAGCGGGAGTCGAAATAAATAAATTTACAGAAATAATAAAAATTAAATGGCCCCAATATTTATAAAAACAAGTTAGAAACGAAAATGAATTAATTTGGTGAATTGTAGAAAAAAAAATGAGTCAATTTGGATACATATACAATTAATTGCGTACAAATGAACGAATTATAAATTTAAGCGGGAGTCGAAATAAATAGTTTTACAGAAATAATAAAAATTAAATGGCCCCAATATTTATAAAAACAAGTTAGAAACGAAAATGAATTAATTTGGTGAATTGTAGAAAAAAAAATGAGTCAATTTGGATACATATACAATTAATTGCGTACAAATGAACGAATTATAAATTTAAGCGGGAGTCGAAATAAATAGTTTTACAGAAATAATAAAAATTAAATGGCCCCAATATTTATAAAAACAAGTTAGAAACGAAAATGAATTAATTTGGTGAATTGTAGAAAAAAAAAGAGTCAATTTGGATACATATACAATTAATTGCGTACAAATGAACGAATTATAAATTTAAGCGGGAGTCGAAATAAATAATTTTACAAAATAAAAAAATAGTTGGGCAAAATATTTTAATAAACAACTTAGATACGAAAAGAAATTAATTTGGTGAATTATAAAAAAATGACTTAATTTGAATAAATATACAATTAATTGCAAAAAAATAAACGAAAGTAGCTTGTGCCCTAGTGGCGCGCGCCCTCTCCTCTTGCACAAAAGGTCCCGTGTTCGATTCCCCTTGGACGCAAAAAATGGATTAATTGTTCCAGGCCTAATAAGACTAATATAGAAGGTGGGCTGCATATAATAAGGAATGGGCCGGTTGGCCCAGTGGTCCGCGCCCGCCCCGGCCGCCTCGGGTGCCCGGGCTCGAACCACGCGAGCCACTTTTTTTTTTGTATAGGCTCGGTAATTTGCGACGGCCATATTCCGTCGCAAATATTGAATTTTGCGACGGAAAACAGCCCGTCGCAAATTATAACACAAAAAAGTATAAAAAATATATAAAAACATTTGCGACGAAATTTAGCCGTCGCAAATGTTGTTGACCCGATCGGGTCTGACCCGAAAAGTTTGCGACGGACTACTGTCCGTCGCAAATTTTGTGTGACCCGGCCGGATCTGACCCGCCGATTTTGGGACGGATTTTTCCGTCGTTAATTTGCGACGGATGGCCGAATCCGTCGCAAAAATTTGCTACGGCTGTTTTAGGTACGGATACGTGTCCGTCGCAGGTCCCGTCGCAAAACACTGTTTGCGACGGAATTTCCGTCGCTAATTCCGTCGCAAAACAGTGTTTTTTTTGTAGTGAATCCCGAAGAAGTCCCCACCGGCGCCCTTCACAATTTTTTAGTCTTTAATTCATTCCATTTATGTATAAAAGCACGTATAGTTCGTTCTTGTTTTATTTATTGTGGTTGTGTGGCTTAAGTAGATGCTAGCTTTCTATTATAACAATATTAAACACAATACGTGCCAATACAATCACATAGAAGATATATAGATGCACCATAATATGAATTTTCATTCAATTCATTACAAAAAAATATTATTCAGTTGATACTAATTAAATTAAAGAGGGACCTTTTGACAATCACCAGGAGGTTTGGGACAAGGGGTGGTAGGAGGATTAGGGCAACCCGTTGGGGGATGGAAACCTGGGGTGCTTGGAGGATTAGGGCAACCCGCTGGAGGATTAAAAATAGGTATAACAGGGGGCTTGTGACAAGGAGGTTTAGGACATCCACTTGGAGGACTGACCGGGACAGTAGGAGGATTAGGGTAACCCGTTGGAGGATTAGGAATAGGGATAACGGGGGGCTTGTGACAAGGAGGTTTAGGGCATCCACTTGGAGGACTGACGGGGATGGTAGGAGGATTAGGGCAACCCGTTGGAGGATTAGGAATAGGGATAACGGGGGGCTTGTGACAAGGAGATTTAGGACATCCACTTGGAGGACTGACCGGGACGGTAGGAGGATTAGGGCAACCTATAGGAGGATTTGGAATAGGGATAACGGGGGGCTTGTGATAAGGAGGTTTAGGACATCCACTTGGTGGGCTGACTGGGACGGTAGGAGGATTAGGGGAATTCTTTGGAGGATTAGGACAAGGAGGTTTAGGACAACCACTTGGCGGATTAGGGCAACTGCTGGGAGGAGGATAATTAGGAGATGGAGGGTGTCCCTCGGGGGGAGGATTCTTGGGGGGTTCTTCATGGCCACCACAATCTTTAATGCATATGCATCGCAACTGCACTCCCTTGCAATGCCCAGAAATAAAACCTTCTTTACTGCATATCAAGCCGCAGTTGGCATCGGAAAAGCAAAGACCATGGAATATCTTGCTTTGTGCCTCACAAATTGCTGCTTCAACGCGTATCCAATTATCTGGAAAAATGGGAGAGTTATATATATACGACATGTGATTCTGTTATGTATTATACTCCGAAGTTGTGATGAAAAATTGATGAGTAAGTACGTAAATTAATTTTTATTGTGCTTATACATTTATTTTGATTTTAGTCCGCTAACTTTTTCAACTTTGAAATCTGTCCATTATGTTTACCAAATGCAAAAATTTCCGTCCTTTTAGCTGATTAAAAGGATAAAAGAGTTGAATTTTGTTTTAGCAAGTTGAAGGACGAAGAAGTTGGATTTTTTACACTTACAGGACTATTTTCAAAATAAAAAGGGTAATGGACTCAATAAAATTGGTAAAAATTATAGGACAAAACATAACTTCACCAGAAATTAAATGAAAAGCACAAGTTCTAGTTAATTACTTGAGTTTAAGAGATGCAATAGAAAAACCACTACATACAACATCTTGGCCATGCTTGCAACAAGTGGACTAATATGGAGACTCATTAATAAGTAGACCCATGCTGGCCTATATATAGGACTAGTTAGACATTAATGAAAAATTCTATTTTCTGGAAGTGATTAAATGCAGAATTGGCTAGATCAAATTACTAATTATTAATGTTGATAGGTAAGGATGTTTGTAGATGTTAGGAAAAAAAGTAAAATGAAAAAAGAAAAATTAAATACTATGAATTGATTCCGCACCTCTCTATATATTTGAACTTTTAGATGAGATAACATTCTTTCATGGTATCAGAGCAAAAAAGGTTCACGACCACACGTGCTAGGTTCGATTCTCGCTGAAAGCAACTGCACCCATATTAAATTGTCCACTCATTGGACCTCCTCTCTCAAGGAGAAAATTGAGAATTCTGCCCATGAGTGAAGAGGAGTGTTAGAGAAGTTAAATAAATGAATTGATTTCACACCTCCTTACAAGTTCAGACATTAGATGGGACATAATTCTTTCTGTAGGTATGACAAATCCAGATTATTCTTAGTATTTTATTATCCCCTTCCATTTTCTTTTCTTCTTTCAGTCCATTCATTTTCATTAATTAAAAATGTACAAAATCTCAATATTATTAATTTTCAACAAAGCTGCACAATCTCCATTTATCATGATTTACTTTTAGGACATTATTTAATTTTTGGTATTTGGCTACATTATCACTACAAAGTCAGCAGATTATCGTGAAAAAATTGTAGTGGCTGATTATATGCTGGGAAATTGCATTTTTAGTCCCACATAAATATTCTCAAAACACTTTTAGTTCCATATTTCAAAAATAGTCCTTTTGTTTGTGAAATTTGTCACAATTGTCAAATACTTAACAATTTGGTCCCAAAATTTGCTCAAAAATTGCAGAATTGGTCCCAAAGTTGATCATTTTATTTAACGACTGAGACCATTTTTACATAAAAAATGACCACTTTCGAACATTGGGACCAAAAGTATTTTGGGAACGTCCTTATGGGACTAAAAGTATATTTTTTCCTTTATATGCTGGTCATTCACATAAAGATATCAATTAGCGTTGCTGCTTTAATTATTTTAGGAAGTTGACTTCAATAAATATTGATTATTTTGAAGGGAAAACATTTTTTTAGTCGTGTAAGTTACCCTTGTTTTTATTACAATATTAATGGTGAACTTGCATAAATTGAAATAGTCATGTAGTAACTTTCAATTTTTTGATCATTTGGTTGGGTTGTAATAGATTGATTTGTCAAACATCCAGTTGATCAGCCACACTCTTCCAGGTGGACATATCAGCCTCTGCCACGTTACTGTCGATCGAATATTTCACTTTCTTAGCCGTTTGCTAGAACAAAATGTTAAAAAATTGAAATTTACCAACCTAATTTAAATTTGTGAAAGTTGACAAGACTTGAACTGAAGTAAGGATAACTTATAAAAAGTTATTTTTCTTTATAGTTACGTCATGTTTATGGGTTTGAGTCACAATTTTACTCATAAAAAATAATATTTACGGCATGTTTAATATATATGAAATTAAGAAATGCCTATGCGATGCAAATTGGGTTTTCTAGCCTTTATAATTATTCAGTCGCTAAGTTATTTTCAATTTTTTTACTCACGTGTACATATATATATATATATATTTCATTTTCTTAGGGAAATTAATTTTTGCAATCCTTTGCAGTCTTGTCGACTTTCAAAAATTGAAAATAGTCCATTATGTTTCAATTTTTTGACATTTTAATTCGATAACTGATTATAAGAGGTGAACATCAATTGACCAATCAACCCTGTCATGTTGTCAAATCAAACTCACTGTCAATTAGATGTTTCACTTTCTGTAGCTGGTTACATGACAAAATGTAAAAAATTGAACATTATAAGACTATTTTCAATTTGTCAAAGTGGACATAACTGGACACAATGTAGGAACTAAACCCCAAAAAAAAAAAAAAAAATCTATTTCCATTTTTAATTAAAATTTAATATTTAATCTTATGTTCCATTAAGCATGCTATCATATGATCATGTCATTTAATCCTTGTGTGCGATGGGTAATTTGGAATGCAAGATGTGACAAGAGTGTTGGAAATTAGTTTTGTAAAGGTTTCATACCCTTACTTTGATCAATTTTTTGAGGAGTAAAAACGTTAGTTTTTGGGAAAATAAAATTAACGATGTTGTTCTACTCGCGGAGTAGATGAGCGTGGTATATTTAATATCTCAAAACCGATTTCCGGTGAGTGAGAAATTAATTTGGAAAGTTGTAGTATTAATCATGTGTGTTGAATAATTCCATGGGAAATGGAAAATAAAGTTCCATCCCACATTTGAAAATTACAAGAAGTTTGTCTTGTATATAAGTAGGAAATTATTCATATTCTCTAAATTGGGACATGGGGACCCTAACCATGGACCACACACGCGCGCGCGCGCGCCCCGCCCCCGCGCCCGCGTTCTTGGTTCTTGGTTCTTGGCAATTGGGCTTTGGTGTCATACCTATATTTTTAGAGTACCAAAAATATAAAATGGCCCAATATCTTTTTGGATCCAATCGGATCGGGTGACCCGTATGGGATTGGGTCAGTCCCTTTTCAGTTGGCCCACTTAGAATTGAGTCGGCCCACGAACTTGATTAATACACCTACGAATTTGATTAATACACTCCAGAGCATCTGGAATATTCCGTCTTGCTTTTCATGACTGAGAAACTGCGTTTCTCTCCACGACAGAATGTGGGTGATCCATGATCACCACGTACTCCACTCCAGCAACCCTCAAATGGGTCGGATTTCCGCCTATATATACCCATTTCGTCCAGTTTTTCCAGAATCACTTACGAATCCAGAATTTCCCGAAATCCGTTCTCTGCAGAAATTCCTGTTTAGCTCATAATTCCGATTTAGTTCGCCGGAAATTCATACTCGGTAGTGCTACCAGTGTGAATAGATAAACCATTTTACCTTTGGGGATCCGTACGCATTATACCGTAAGCACTGTACGGGCGTATTCGATCTTGCGGGAATAGGTTATTCCTAGACTCGGTTTTTCACGAATTCGTTTCGTGTTTTCCCTTCTTCCATACTTCAGTGTTTCGAAATATTCACACTCTTTTTCTAACAATCGCAAGATCGAATAATTTTTTCGAAACATTGACATGTCGAACCATAACTCCGATAACGAAATGGACCTGTCTTCACCGGCTAAGGATGATCATTCTGATCCTTCTAAGGTTGGTAATCCTGATCCTTCCAAGGAACTCACCTCAGGTAATCCGAATTCGATTCCTCCTTTTGAGTTAGGAAACTTTGGCAACTACTTTGCTGAATGGTTGAAGAACCAAACCAATGGCAATCCCTTCGTGGAAAATGTCAATCCCTTTGTGGGAACCTCTAGCACTAATCCCTTTGTGGGAAGTTCTAGTGCTAATCCCTTCGTGGGAAATGTTGGAAGTCAATCCACTGTTGGCTACCAACCAGGCCTCCCTTCAAGGGACTTTTAGGCCGGTGGTAGTAAAAGGAGAAAAACCCGAAAAGTTTTCGGGTAGTGACTTTAAAAGGTGGCAAAAGAAGATGCACTTCTATTTGACCACCATCTCTTTGGTGAAATTCATCAAAGAGGATAGTCCGAGTGCTCCTGCTGATGATGCTACTCGTGAGACAAGGATCGCTTATGACACTTGGATCCACGATGACTATCTCTGCAGGAACTACATTCTGAATGGGCTGTCTGATGCCCTTTGTGATGTGTACGATGAGTACCCGACTTCCAAAGCTCTATGGGAGTCCTTGGAGAAGAAGTACAAGACTGAAGACGCGGGAACTAGCAAGTTCGTCGTCTCCACCTTGTATGACTTCAAGATGGAGGACAACAAATCTGTTGTCGAGCAAGTGCAGAAGCTGCAAGTGATCTTCCACAATATTGCAGTGCAAGGAATGGAGCTGCCTGAAGCCTTTCAGGTAGCAACTGTGATTGACAGACTCCCTCCATCTTGGAAGGAGTTCAAGTCCTACCTCAAGCACAAGCGAAAGCAAGTGACGATGGAGGACCTTGTTACCCGACTCCGGATCGAGGAGGATAACAAGAAGAGGGACAAGAGGGAGAGGGGCTCGATTGCTTCCATCGAGGCCAAAGCTAACCTGATGGAGAAAGGTGAACCATCAAAGAAAAGGAAGCGTCAAGACGACAAGGGCAAAGGCAAGGCTGTTGCTGCTGCTCCTGCCCCGAAGAAGTTCAGCGGGAAGTGCTACAACTGTGGCAAACCCAACCATCGGGCAGCTGATTGTCGTCAGCCCAAGAAAGAAGACAAAGGGAAGAAGAACTCCGTGAACGTTGCTGAGCGTGAGCTTACAGAGATGGACATGTCCGCTGTGGTGACCGAGGTCAACATAGTAGACAACAAGAAGAGTTGGTTCGTGGACACTGGTGCCACCTGCCACGTTTGCTCGGAGAAGTCTGCCTTCTCCACTTATTCTCCTGCTGAAGGGAGAAAGCTCTACATGGGCAACCAAGCCTCGTCTAAAGTGGCTGGTGTCGGAATGGTGGTGATCAAACTGACTTCGGGAAAGGAGCTGAAACTGAAGGACGTGCTGCATGTCCCGGACATCCGGAAGAATCTGATTTCGGGGTCACTTTTAGTTAGTAGTCAGTTTATGTTAGTGTTTGAGTCAAATGGTGTTGTACTTAGCAAGTTTGGCATCTTCCTAGGAAAGGGTTACCTCGAGAAGGGTCTTTTCAAGATGTATGTGATGACTGTAAGCCGTGATGGCAAAAATACTATTATTAATGAGAATGCTTCTACTTCTGCTTATATCGTTGAGTGTTCCTCTTTATGACATTTTAGATTAGGACATGTTAATCTAAAATCTATAAAACGATTAGTAAATTTAGATTTACTTAAAATTGAGAATGTTGATACATCCAAAAGATGTGAAATTTGTGTAGAAGCAAAGATGACTAAATTACCATTTAAGTCAGTTGAAAGGAACACTACTCCTCTAGAATTAATTCACACTGATGTATGTGATTTAAAATTTGTGCAAACTAGAGGTGGAAAAAAGTATTTTATTACTTTTATTTATGATAGCACAAGATTCTGCTACGTTTACTTACTTCGAAGTAAAGATGAAGCTATTGAAGCTTTTAAAAACTATAAAAGTGAAGTAGAGAATCAAATGAACACTACAATTAAAGCAATTCGTAGTGATAGAGGTGGAGAGTATGTGGCTCCGTTTGAACAATTATGTGCCGAATTCGGCATCATACATCAAACGACAGCTCCCTACTCACCACAATCAAATGGTATTGCGGAGAGGAAAAACCGAACTTTGAAAGAGATGATGAACGCAATGTTAATCAGCTCAGGTTTACCTCAGAACATGTGGGGGGAAGCTATTCTGCCAGCTAACCACATTTTAAATAAAATTCCACTTAAGACTCAAGATAAGACACCTTATGAGTTGTGGAAAAATCGCAAACCATCATACATAAACCTCAAAGTGTGGGGGTGTTTGGCTAAAGTTGAAGTGCCACTTCCTAAACAAGTGAAAATCGGACCTAAGACAGTCGATGAGATCTTTATAGGATACGCCTTCAACTGTAGTGCCTATCGGTTCTTGATTCATAAATCAGAGATACCCGATATGACTGTAGGTACTACCATAGAATCAAGGAATGCTGTGTTCTTTGAAAATGTGTTCCCGTGTAGGGACAAAGAAGAAGTGAGTTCAAATAAACGAACTCATGAAGAATCAAGTGGAGCTGCAGGTCCTTCCACTCAGCAGAGTGAAGCACCAAGACGCAGTAAACGAGCTAGAATTGATAAGACCTATGGTCCAGACTTCATCACGTATGTGTTAGAAGATGAACCTAAGACTATCAAAGAAGCTATTTCCAGACCAGATGCATCTCTCTGGAAAGAAGCAATAAACAGTGAATATGATTCAATTCTGCAAAATCATACATGGGAGTTGGTTGACCTCCCTAAAGGTTGCAAGACCTTAGGATGTAAGTGGATCCTTAAAAGAAAGTACAAAGCAGATGGATCTATTGAAAAGTATAAAGGCCGTTTGGTTGCAAAGGGTTTTAAACAAAGAGAAGGACATGCTTTCTTTGATACCTACTCTCCGGTAACAAGGATTACATCCATTCGTGTACTTGTCGCGATTGCTGCTTTGCATAATCTCGAAATACATCAAATGGATGTAAAGACTGCTTTTCTTAATGGAGAGATGGATGCTGAAATATACATGGATCAACCAGAGGGTTATGTTGTACCCAGGAGCGAGAAAAAGGTTTGTAAACTCGTTCGGTCGTTGTATGGACTTAAACAAGCTCCTGTACAATGGCATTTGAAATTTGACAATATTATGTTGTCAAATGGATTTCGAATTAACCAATGTGACAAGTGTGTGTATGTGAAAGATACACCAAATGGATTTGTTATCGTATGCTTATATGTTGATGACATGTTAATCATATGTAACAATTCAAATGTGATCGTTAATACGAAAAACATGTTAAAGAGAAATTTTGACATGAAAGATATGGGTTTAGCAGACGTGATTCTAGGAATCAAGATCGAAAGAAATTCAAATGGAATTTCTTTAACACAATCTCATTATGTTGAGAAAGTCTTGAAGAAATTTAATGCATTTGATGATCCACCTGCTAAAACTCTACTTGAACAAAATGTTCATCTGAAGAAAAACAGAGGTGAACCTGTGAATCAGTTGGAATATGCAAGGATCATTGGAAGCGTGATGTACATTATAAATTGCACACGTCCAGATCTTGCGTGTTCTGTGAACAAACTAAGCAGGTACACGAGCAATCCAAGTCATGAACATTGGAAAGCTCTGAAAAGGGTCTTGAGATACTTGAAGTATACTCTTGACTTCGGGCTACACTACACGCGACATCCAGCTGTACTTGAAGGGTACAGTGATGCTAATTGGATATCCGATAGTAAAGACTCATTCTCGACTAGTGGATATGTATTCACTATTGGAGGAGCTGCAGTATCGTGGAAATCCACAAAACAGACGTGTATTGCCCATTCCACAATGGAATCTGAATTCATCGCTTTGGATCAAGCTGGTGAAGAAGCTGAATGGCTTCACAATTTTGTAGAAGATATTCCTTGTTGGAACAAACCAGTATCATCTGTAATGATACATTGTGACTGTCAAGCTGCTATTGGTAGAGCTTTGAACAGTATGTACGACGGAAAGTCGAGACATATTCGTCGTCGACATAACTCCGTTAGACATTTGATCTCAACTGGTATAATAACAATTGATTATGTAAGATCAGTTGACAACATAGCGGATCTGCTCACGAAGAGCTTGAACCGAGATCAAATGAATAAGCTGATAGAGGGAATGGGTCTGAAATCCACAAATAAAACTGAAACAGTGGTAACCCAACCATGATGACTGGAGATCCCAAGAACTTGGTTCAAAAGGGAAAACTAAGCTGTGAATGTTAGTTGTACAACACTTGAAAATCATGACCGTTCCTGACAGCACTGTGTCAAGTGTTAGTGAACCCGTGAGTTGTGGTAAAGGATAAGTCTTTGACTTTTAATGATTCCTATGAGTCCATGTGGGACTGAGTATGACGGGATACTCGAAAGGAGATCACCTATATAAATGAGAAGTGAGGGCCGCTTCGACCATACATTTATGAATACAAAGGGCGTCCAGGGCCAAAATGGACAAAAACGTGAGAACAAATCAGAATCGAGACTGACTTGTGTCTGCACTATCTGTAAGGTATACACTAAGGGGGATTAGTTTAAGGTATCGTGTCCACTAAGCCGCCGGTATACCCGATGGTGTCGGGCTACGGAAAGTTCAAAACCATTGGTTACTTATCCGGAAGCAATGAGGTCTCACATGAGCTGAACGAAGAAGCTTGACTCTGTATAGGTGCAATTCTCACTCATGTGGGGGATTGTTGGAAATTGGTTTTGTAAAGGTTTCATACCCTTACTTTGATCAATTTTTTGAGGAGTAAAAACGTTAGTTTTTGGGAAAATAAAATTAACGATGTTGTTTTACTCGCGGAGTAGATGAGCGTGGTATATTTAATATCTCAAATTTGGAAAGTTGTAGTATTAATCATGTGTGTTGAATAATTCCATGGGAAATGGAAAATAAAGTTCCATCCCACATTGGAAAATTACAAGAAGTTTGTCTTGTATATAAGTAGGAAATTATTCATGTTCTCTAAATTGAGACATGGGGACCCTAACCATGGACCACACACGCGCGCGCGCGCGCCCCGCCCCGCCCGGGGCCGGGTTCTTGGTTCTTGGCAATTGGGCTTTGGGTGGGCTTTGGTGCCATACCTATATTTTTAGAGTACCAAAAATATAAAATGACCCAATATCTTTTTGGATCCAATCGGATCGGGTGACCCGTATGGGATTGGGTCGGCCCATTTCAGTTGGCCCACTTAGAATTGAGTCGGCCCACGAACTTGATTAATACATCTACGAATTTGATTAATACACTCCAGAGCATCTGGAATATTCCGTCTTGCTTCCCATGACTGAGAAACTGCGTTTCTCTCCACGACAGAACGTGGGTGATCCATGATCACCACGTACTCCACTCCAGCAGCCCTCAAATGGGTCGGATTTCCGCCTATATATACCCCTTTTCGTCCAGTTTTTCCAGAATCACTTACGAATCCAGAATTTCCCGAAATCCGTTCTCTGCAGAAATTCCTGTTTAGCTCATAATTCCGATTTAGTTCGCCGGAAATTCATACTCGGTAGTGCTACCAGTGTGAATAGATAAACCGTTTTACCTTTGGGGATCCGTACGCATTATACCGTAAGCACTGTACGGGCGTATTCGATCTTGCGGGAATAGGTTATTCCTAGACTCGATTTTTCACGAATTCGTTTCGTGTTTTTCCTTCTTCCATACTTCAGTGTTTCGAAATATTCACACCCTTTTTCTAACAAAGAGTTGAAGTAAGGAATTTTAATTAAACAGCCGGAACAGGCCAACCTTTTTATAGGAGTACTTGTTCTAGACCTTAATTTTTTATTTAAAATTTTCATAATCTATGTTGCACAACAATGTGGTAGTGGATTTTTCTCTTGCTATGC
Organism: Ballota nigra; assembly: GCA_947034835.1. Lineage (NCBI taxonomy): Eukaryota > Viridiplantae > Streptophyta > Magnoliopsida > Lamiales > Lamiaceae > Ballota > Ballota nigra. The sequence continues at coordinate 31,442,321 of OX344730.1, forward strand.
ATTTTTCCGGTTTCACCTCATAAAAGTGTTTCACTTTAAAAATTCCAATACCCGTTTAATTCATAGGATTTTACATGCTGAATTTCAACATCCGCCGCAGATCTATACTACACCATATATTTGCACGAAACAAATGACCAAGAATGTAAATTGTGTAATATTGATCAGAATATCGATCGAGATAGGTATTGATTTCAAATTTAGTATTTGCACGTGTATACATTTTTTTATTGGTTAAATGGTGACTCGAGCCTATGAACCTCTAGGCCATAAGTAGTGGAGCTCTAACCATTTGAGCTATGTCACTTTTCCGCATGTGTATACGCATATAGTTCATCATTTTCGGTTAGATGGAAATTGGCCTTCGATCATACAACTATTCAAAAATTTAGATTAAATTGTATTTTGCGAAAAAATTATAATTTTATTTGCAATTAACCCGGCTCATATAGTTCCATCATCAAAGCCTTCAATCAATTTCATGTATATTTAAACTTTTATTAATTAAGCATGCATTTTATTATAAAACTAAGATGCTGAGGTCGACATTAGAGATGAGAGATCTAATCTTGTCCTGAACACAGCGTAATTAAAGTTGAAAATACAGCCCAGATGGATAAATTAGGAGTTGATTAAAGATTTTCTGCTCCTACACCGCCTCCACAATCTTTTTCGCAAATACACTTAAACATTTTGCATTTTCCATATAAGAAGCCCTCTATATCACAAATTGCTGAGCAATTTGTGCTGCTGAAGCAAGGCCCCGTGAAGAGCTTGCTGGGTGCCCCGCATACTGCTGCTTCACTAGGCATCATCTCTTCTGCATAAAACACGCACAAAAATATTAGTCATTGCAATTAATTTTTAGGAAAGTAGATAAAAACTTTGTATGAGACCGATCCGTGTGATACTACGTCTCATATAAGAAAGTATTGCACTACTTACGGGAGGCGAAGAGGAGGAGAAGAAGCAGAGAGAGACTACGCAATTGTGGACTCATGATTGATCACTTGTTAGCAAGTATGAATATTAGGATGATTTGCAACATGAGCATTCATCGGGTTTTATATTGTTGGGGCGTGGAAAAAATAATTAATTATTTGATGAGAAGTAATTTATTCGGGGTGAAAACTTTTCTGCTTGGGGATAAACAGCATTTATAATTGCTACCATTGATTAAAGAGTGGAATGTTTAATTTAATGTTGATTATTTATCAACAATCTTTGCTTGCTTAAATTTTTTTTTTTTTTTGATCGGTATCTTTGTTTGCTTAAACTAGTTAGAAGTTTTATAACCCGATTAAGAAATACGATCAAGGAAGTGAATTTAAATAGGAAATAAAGCGAAACAAATTACATTTTATGTATGGAGTATTAAACAGAAGTAGAAATTTGAAATGAATGCGGTAGTGAACGATTAGGCCTGTTGGGCTTGTGTAGGACTTTTGGGTATTTGACTCAACTCGTTAACGAAGCCTATTTCCTCCTCCTAATAACTTTTATTTTTCTATATTGGGTTATGGAGTTTGATTGATTTTTTCACCCACTACAAAAAAAAAAAAAAAAAAGGGTATTAGCGACCGATTTTCGGTCTCAAAACGTGATTAGCAACCGATTTTTGACCGAAAAAAATCGGTCGTTAAAACGCGGGTAGCTAATATTAGCGACTGCTTTTTGACATCAGTCGCTAATTTGCAACCGCCTTGACGGTCGCTAAAAATCAGCGACCGCCAGACGACGGTCGTTGAACCAATCGGGTCTGATCCGGTCGGATCATGATTTAGCGACCGACTATAGGCGGTCGCTAAATTTTTTTTATAAATAAAATTAATCTTTTTATTTTATTCTGTGATTAGCGAACGACCTTGAGTAGGTCGCTAAGCTGCGAACCTGCGTAAAAAAACGGGGGGGGGGGGGTGCGAACCACTGAGCCACTGATCCACTAGCTTATATTAGGCGAGCCATGTAGTATATAAGCCCTTGTGAGGCTTGTAGAATTAATTAAATGGACAAATATGCGCCCAAGGGGAATCGAACCCACGACCTCCGGGTAACCCGGAAGAGGTGTGAACTATTAGGACACATGCTATTGTTGTTCGTTTAATTGCATTTAATTGTATATAACATCAAATTGACTTTTTTTTTTAAATTCATCAAATTCAATCCTTTTTGTTTCTAATTCGTTTATATATATATATTTGCTAAATTTTTTTATTAATTTTATAAATTTATTCGTTTTTATTCATTTAATTGTATATAATTCCAAATTGACTCCCATTTTTTTTAAAATTTATCAAATAAATTTCATTTTATTTCTAATTTTTTTATTAATTATTAATTTATTCGTTTTTATTCATTTAATTGTATATAATTCCAAATTGACTCCCATTTTTTTTAAAATTTATCAAATAAATTTCTTTTTATTTCTAATTCGTTTATATATATATATTTACTAACTTTTTTTATTAATTTTATAAATTTAATATTTTAGACTATTCTAAATTATTAATTTATTCGTTTTTATTCATTTATTGTATATAATTTCAAATTGACTCCCGTTTTCTTTTAAAATTCATCAAATTAATTCTTTTTTGTTTCTAATTCGTTTATATATATATATATATATATATATATATATATATATATATATATATATATATATATATATTTACTAACTCTTTTTATTAATTTTATAAATTTAATATTTTAAGACTATTCTAAATTATTAATTTATTCATTTTTATTTATTTAATTGTATATAATTTCAAATTGACTCCCATTTTTTTTAAAATTCATCAAATTAATTCCTTTTTGTTTCTAATTCGTTTATATATATATATATATATATATTAAATATATGCAAATCTATAATATTCAATAAAAAATATAAAATATTAAACAAAATAAAAAATATTCGACAAATAAAATAAAATATTCAACAAAAATTATAAAAATTCAGCTCTCTCTCTCTCTCCACAGAGAGGAAGCGGTCGATATCGATCTCGTCATCCTCATCCTCATCCTCACCACCTTCGTGCCCGCTCCCCCCGATAGCAAAATTTTGTGGGGGTGGAGGTGGAGCGGTTACTCCCATCTGTTGGGAGCTGTTGAAGAACCAGTTCCGAAGACTCGTTGTAGGCGGTGAGGGTCTCCATCTGCTTCCGGACGTCTCTCAGCTCACGCTCCACCTGAGAGGGAGCAGAGTCGATCGAGGAGAACGATCCACTGCTCTGGCGGTAGGTCTGCAAGATGGCCTTACTGTGACCGCCCTGCCCCACAACCTTCCCCTTCTTGACTCCGACCACATCTAAATAGATGTGGTCCTCGTCAATCCTGGGAGGGGTGGGGTTCTCTCCGCTGTCGTCTCCGGGGGCCACCTGCTGCGAGGTCTAGGCGAGACGATCCTTAAACTGGTTCTGAAAATTAAATTATAATAATTAAACAACAATTATAATAATTAAGTTAAAATTAATTAAAATTAAAAATATACTTACGTGAATATCGGTGTTGCGGGCGTAGGTAGACGTCCCAGTCTTCGAGTTCACTGGGTGGGAGATCTCCATCTGCTCATAGAGAGTGGACTTTCGTCCCTTCTCCCCCCCTGCTGCGAACCAAATTCAATAGATTTTAAATATTAAACATTTAAAAGTTTATTAATATTCAAATGTAAATAAAAAGTATAATACTTATAAAGGAGGAGGAGTGCTCGAAGATGGACCGGGATCCCGCCCGATGTCTGGCGACGCCTTGCCCGGTGGGGTCCTTCAACTGTTCTCCCTAGACTTCTCGAACTTGGCTTAGAATTGCTCACTATTCCAGTGAGCAACCAAAGCATCCCGGACGGAACGTTGGTTTGGCCCTCGGCCCAGCTCCAGCTGCACCCCACTATCGAACTTCTTCTTCAGCCTGTAGATAATATTTTTGTACCGCTCCTGCACTTTCGCGCAGAACAAGCCGTACATAACACTATCATGGACAGTGTCCCAGACTCATAATATTAACAAATAATAAAATCAAAATAAATTAAAAATAAAATATTAACAAATAAATTCAAAATAATTAAAATCATAATAAATTAAAATCATAATAAATATACCTTGAACTCCTCGAAGTACTCCCTCCTCTTTTGCTCGGACACCATGGACCACGAGGGAGCACCAACCTCGAACGGGACCTTCTTAATGGCCTCTGAGACACGAGAGCTACTCTCATGGCCTGGAAGCATACTGTAACATAAAAAAGAAATTCAAGTAATTATTAATAATTAATATTAATGAATAGAATTAAAATTATTTAAGAATACTTACATGTTGTCGCTAGGGACAACAGTGAGATGACTATCAAACTGGGGATGCTGCCGTGAAGTTGTAGATCCGGCAACAGAAGTAGAGCCAGCAGCACTGGACTTCATGTATGCATAATTCAAATATACAAACATACACAAATGATTCATATATATATAACTTCATGTATAGATATCAATTAATCCTATATATTAAAAAAATGATATACAAAGATAATAAACGGTTAAAGTTTAAAAAACTTACGGTTGTTAGGTAGACGAGGAAGCAACAAGGGTATTGACCGGAATGGATTGCTCGACGGACGACAGCAGCGACGACGGTGGTATTTTTGTGATGAAGGCTGAAATGCGTACGACCAGCGCCTAAAAAGGGAAAAAAATCAGCTTTGGCGGTCGCTAATCACAGATTTGGACGGTCCCAATGACCAAATTTGTGATTAGCGACCGCCTAACCCAGTGTTGTGACCATTTCGGATCACGTGTTGGATCCGGCCGGAAGATAGCCGGAAAAGGCAAGAAGGTACCCAGAGGTCGGAACCGACCTGGCCGGCCTGAATCCGACCTCAGCGGGCTCCGACCACTAGTCACCGGCCTCGAAAGCGAGGCCGGAAGCCTGCCTGGGATGTCCGTCCACGTTCATCACATCCGCGTTGAAGTCCTGCCGTGGCCGGCCCGGCCCGGCCAGGATCAATAAAGTCCAGCAGAGGCCGCCCGGACACGGCCAACTGACAGGAACAATCTCCGACCTCGCCGTCCGCCCAGAGGCCGATCTCCGATCACTCAAGGCCCCCGGCCGACTAGAAAGATCCGGAGCACGTGACGGAATCAAGCAAGATCCTCTCCTAAGGGAGAAAAAGGCCGCCTCCGTACCCAGCAACAGAGAATATTCCATCCAAATAAGGAAATTCGCCAGAGAATCGTCCTTTTTGGACACGCGTCGACACCCTAATGGCCGGCCCCCTGCGAGCCCTGACATACCAGAGCCCGCGCGTCCTCAGAGGCAGGAGGCATTTAATGCACCTGTCCCCCGAGAGGCCGGAAATGACCAACATACCCCTGTAGTGAGAAAACTATAAATACTCCAACACTTGTAATGTAAAAAAGGTTCAATCACTCTCAGTATAATCAATACACATACTCATTCAAGTCCAGAGATTAACAACCCCTGGCAACTCTTGGTGTTCTTAGTGTTCTTATGCATTTAAAGCTTTTCTTCATCCAAGCATTCATTTTAGCATTTAAGAACCCAATCATTTGGTGTTTTTACCAAAGCTTTAACAAATAGCCATTCAATCCCAGCAAAATATATTTGGTAAACAACATTTGGCGCTAGAAGAAGGGTACTAACCCATCAAACACATTTTCTTCATCTCTTTGAAGAACACTCACTGTTCTTCAAAGCTTCACATCCTCAAAACCTTCAAATCTTCAAACCTCAATCTCCTCCTCTCCTGAGAGCAATGGACCCCCAGAGGTCATCCCATGCACACGGAAAAGCCACACGAGTGGCCTCCCCAATTCGTTTTCCGGAGGAAACCCTCCCATCAGGGGGTCGAGGTTTCTTCACTCCTGACCAGGCCGGGTCAGGAAGACGCCGCCAGGCGGAAGAGGCGAGGGGGTGCCGGAGCACCACCTCTGCCTCCAAAAAGAAGGCCCAGGCTCGCGCTCTCAAGGGCAAGGCGAAAGCCAGAGAGCACCAAGGCGAAAGCCAATGTCGGGCGAATCCCGTCTCTGACCGTTCGCGAGGCTCCGCCCATCCGGTTTTTGACCGGTTGGGCACTATAGACCCGTCGTGGTATCCGAGCCGTGTACCCAGTTACGACACTGGGTACGGAGACACCGAGTCCGTCTCCAACTCTGGGAGCACGGCCCAAATGCCCCACAAGAGGGCGGCCGAGGTCAGCCTGACCCCGGCGAACTCCACCAGGCGCAAGTTAAGCTTCGCCCAGAGCGGCCTTTTGGGACGCGGAGTCCCTCGCGCGGCCGTTTTCGACCGTATCGGCCCCCTAGCCGACGTGGGCGACCAGCTGGCCGAAACCCCCAGTCCAGAAATCGTCAAGTTGCAAAAGCAACTGGACGAAATGAAGGCGCTCCTCGAAGCGCAAGGCCAAACCAAGGCCCGGCCAGTCGCCAGCGAACCTCTGGCGGTCGATATTGAGCTCGCGCCGGTCCAGCTCAAGATCGTTCCCCCGCCAACTCCTCTCTACGAGGGGAAAACAGATCATGAGACTCACCTGAGCAAATTCCGGATCTATATGACCGGGCGTGGCGCGACAGACGCCACGAAGTGCAGGCTTTTTCCCCTCACCCTGGGCGATCTCGCCCACAGGTGGTACGTATCTCTCCCGGCACGGTCCATTGACTCGTTCGCCACTCTAAGCGCCCAATTCTCATCTTACTTTGCGGCCAAAATTGCCCGGCCGGAAAGCTGGCACCGCCTGATGCGGATCCGCCAGGAAAAAGAAGAGTCCGACGAGGACTACGTGGCCAGAGTGGACGAGGTCATGCTGACCGGTGAGGCGGTAAGCGACCAGCTGGCTTTGCATGCAACCCTGGGAGGCTTTCACGACCGGTCACCTATGTTCAAGCACCTCACCAAGGACTTCCCTAAAACCTACGCCGAATTCCGCGCCCGAGCCGGTGACTACCTAGCTCGGAGGAAGCTTCTGGCACTAAGGCTGGGGGAGTCCGAGCCGGCCCCAAAGGAGACGGAGGTCATAGCCCAAACCTCCCCCAAGAGCGGCCCTAAGGCCAGGAGAGTGGCCAAACCGCCCGGTAACTTCAAGTCCTTCGAGGACGTTGAGGTTCACCTAACCCAGGCCATGAGGCAGTCCCCCGCGCATATCTTCAATGCGATTCAGCACAGGGACGTGCTTCCCAGGCCAAGGCCCTATTCTGGAGACCGGTCCCGGCTGGACCCTAAAAAGTTATGCGCCTATCACGACTCTATTGGCCACAATACGAGCCAGTGCCGTGATCTCCTCAAGCAGCTTTGGAAGCTGTTTAACGAAGGGCGTCTGAACGACCTCCTACAGAGGCCAGCCGACCGGCAGGACCAGTAGCAGCAGCAGCCCCAGTGCCACCCTCGGCGAAACGAGGAGGGCGGCCGGCCTCTCAGGCCGGTCGCAGCTTTGGAGGAGGACGATGACGAGGATGACCTCCTCCCGCCCATGAATCCCGGCGGTCGGGTCAACATGATCCAGGCCGACGGAGGGAACCTAGGCGGCCTCACCCCCATCTCGACTCAGTCCAACCGGAAGCGGAAAACAGAGGTCCGGGCAGCGACCAACGTCAACTTGGTCACACCCCCAGAGCCGAAGATTCACAAGGATTTGGAGATAACTTTCTCCAACCAGGACCGGACCGGGGTGCTGTTCCCGAAGGGCGACGCGCTGGTAATTGCCGCCCAGATCCTGGGCAAAGAGGTTCAACGCATTTTGGTCGACAATGGGTATTTTTGCAATATCATCTTCAAAACAGCCCTAGACCAGCTCGGAGACCTCGTCAGCTTCATCAGGCCCATCGACCTTCAACTGAAGGGATTCGGGGACGCGACGGTCGCTGCGTACGGGAGGATAAAGCTCTCCATGGAGCTCATCTGCTGCTACAACAAGGAGGTCAGAATAACTAGGCCGTTAGATTTTATAATTGTAGATCAGCCAAGCTCGTATAATGGCTTTCTGGGTAGGCCCTTTTTAGAAGTTTTTGAAGCTGTTGCTTCCTCCTATTACTACTGTATCAAATTTCCCACTCCCGAGGGGGTGGTCGACACCATTAAGGGTGACCAGGCAATGGCTAGAAGGTGTTTGAACTATGCCGACTTGCATTTATTTTCAATTTGTAACAACCAAACACCGGACAGGCCACACCCAAACTCTGAAACGGCCACTCCGGCCGAAGAACCCATCACGGAGGTCGGATCCACATCGGCCGACCCCCAGCCTATGCAGATCGATGACCCCGAGCCAAGGATTGGTTTCGAACCGTCCGAGCTCGATCTCGATCCCAGGTTTGATTCCTCCGACCGTCGGAGCTATGAACAAGCTACGGCTTTGGAGGATTTGGAACACATTCCGGTCGACCCCTCGAGGCCGGAATTAGAAGTACTGATCGGCTCTCGCATACCGACCGAAATGCGGGGGGAAGTGATCGAATTCCTCAGAGCCAACATTGGAGTCTTTGCTTGGTCTCACCAAGACATGGTCGGGATAGACCCAAAGCACGCATGCCATCGTCTAAAAATCGACCCCAGCAGAAGGCCGGTCCATCAGAAGAGAAGGAAGTTCGGCCCGGAAAAGTACGAAGCTTTGGCTGAAGAGGTCAAGAAGCTGCTTGACAACAAACTGATCGAACAAGCCCGGGACGAGCCCCAATGGGTTGCAAACGCCGTTCTGGTCAAAAAGACAAACAATGCCTGGAGACTATGTATAGACTTCACCGACCTCAACGCGGCATGCCCAAAGGATCACTTTCCGATGCCACACATCGACCACCTGGTGGACAGCACGGCCGGTCACGAGATGATGTCCTTCATGGACGCTTTTGCCGGCTACCATCAAATCCCCATGGCCGTCGAAGACATCAAGCACACCTCATTCCACACAGAGAAGAACATATTCTCTTGGCTCCGGATGCCTTTCGGTCTAATCAACGCCGGCGCGACCTACCAGCGCCTAGTCAACAAGATGTTTGCAGAGCAGATCGGAAAGACCATGGAAGTCTACATCGACGACATCGTGGTGAAAAGCTTGAAGAAAGAAGACCATCTCAGGGACCTTGAAGAGACTTTCAAGATCCTCAAGGCCTACAATATGAAGCTAAACCCGAAGAAATGCAACTTTGGAGTGGAGGCCGGCAAATTCTTGGGGCACATTGTCAGTCAACGCGGGATCGAGGCCAACCCGGCCAAGATCAAGGCCGACCAAGAGCCAAGGACGATCAAACAAGTGCAGCGCCTGACCGGATGTCTCGCCTCTCTCAACAGATACATAGCCCGGCTCGGAGATAAAAGTAAGCCTTTCTTCTCAACTATTAAAAACGGTAAATTTTCTTGGAATAGGGAAAGCCAAGTAGCCTTTGCAAAACTAAAAGAGTACTTGGCAAACCCGCAAATCTTAGTCAAGCCGGTCCTAGGAGAGAAGCTTTACTTATACCTCGCGGCCTCCGAGGTCGCACTCAGCGCGGTACTCGTACGGGCAGACGGTCAGAGCCACCTCCCGATCTACTTCGTAAGCCAAGCTCTCCACGATGCCGAGCTCAGATACACCCCGCTCGAAAAGTTAGCTTATGCTCTGGTCATGAGTGTAAGGAAACTAAGGCCTTATTTCTTCGACCACCAAGTAGAGGTCCTCACCACTCTACCCCTGAGGCAGGTCCTACACCGGCCGGACACCAGCGGCCGGTTATTGAAGTGGTCGTTGGAGATAGCTCAGTACGGGGTCTCATACGCCCCGAGGACGGCCATCAAGGGTCAGGCCCTGACCGACTTTATAGTAGAATTAACTTTCCCACCCAAGTTCACAAGAATCAACCACCCACCTTGGAAACTCTATGTGGACGGATCGTCAACTAACAACTGTGCCGGGGCCGGCATTGTCCTGATCGGCCCGGAAGGCCAGAGTTTCACCCACGCAGTCCGCTTCAGTTTTCCGGCCACAAACAACGAGGCCGAATATGAGGCTCTGGTCGGAGGCCTTGAGCTCGCAATCGCAATCGGAGTCTGCCGGCTGCATGTTTTCATGGACTCCCTGCTCGTGGTCAACCAGATCAAAGGAGAGTACGAGGCCCGGGGGGAGCAAATGATGAAGTATCTCGACCTGGTCACAACCTTATGCGAGAAATTTCATCAAGTTTTCATTGAGCAAATCCCGAGGGAACACAACACCCAGGCCGACGCGCTTTCCAAGCTTGCAACAGCGGAGGGAGCAGCCGACCTTGCCAACATTCAACTCTCCACGCTCGGAACGCCCACGGTCATCCGAGCACAGGTGGCGACCGTTCTAAGCACGGATGAGAATTGGATGACGCCGATCGTGAAATACCTCAAGACCGGCGCGCTCCCCGAAGATAGGACTCGGGCTCGGCAACTGCAACTCCGGTCGTCAAGGTACACCCTCATTGACGATCTTTTATATAAGAGAAGCTTTACCCTCCCACTCCTAAAATGTATAACCCCGGAGCAAGGCCAGACCATTCTGGCCGAGATCCATGAGGGGGTTTGCGGAAATCACGCCGGAGGCCGGGCCCTAGCCCATAAAGTGATCAGACAAGGATATTTCTGGCCGACTTTGAACAAAGACGCCGTCAACTTCGCGAGGTCGTGCCACAAATGTCAAGTCTTGGGACCCAATATCAAACTATCCCCCGAGCAACTCTCCTCCATGTATAGCCCTTGGCCTTTTGCCCAGTGGGGCATCGACCTGATCGGACCGATGCCCACCGCGCCCGGGGGCCACAAATTCGCCGTCGTGGCCGTCGACTATTTCACTAAGTGGGCGGAGGCCGAGCCACTCAACAAGATCAGCCAGACTCAAATCATCAAGTTCATTTGGAAAAACATCATCTGTCGTTTTGGCCTACCTCAAGTGATCATCTCCGACAACGGGAAACAATTTGACGGTCTCCAGATGATTCAGTTTTGTGAGAAATGGAACATCAGGAAGGTGTTCTCCACCCCCTACCACCCACAGACGAACGGCCAGGTAGAAGCCGTAAACAAAATCCTCAAGCATACCATCAAGGCTAAGCTTGAGGACAAGAAGGGGAAGTGGGCGGCCGAGCTACCCGATGTACTTTGGTCATATCGAACGACCACAAGGAACTCAACGGGCGAAATACCTTTCGCTCTAGCTTTTGGGACCGAGGCCGTCATTCCTTCAGAGGTCTCCCTACCAAGCCACCGGACAGCCCAGACGATCACCGAAGTCAATGACACCGCCCGGATGATCGATTTGGACATGTTGGAGAAAAGAAGACTCAATTCCAATCTCCGAAATGCGGCCTACAAGAAGAAATCCGAAAAAAATTTCAACTCTAAAGTGAAGGCCAGACAATTCCAGGTCGGGGACCTCGTCCTCAAAAAGGTTCAAGTACCAAAAGGGGTATTCGGCCCGAACTGGGAGGGTCCGTTCAGGATATCCAAATGGCTCTCCAAGGGAGCTTACGAGCTGGAACTCATGGATGGAACTCCGGACCAATACCCCTGGAATGCAATCCACTTGAAGAAATACTACCAATGATTTTGTACTATGTTTATCAATCAATACGAAAGCTCTTCGCACAGCTGTATCTCATTTCAAAACACCGGGCTCAGTTCAAAAGCGTATGCCGACCGTATCGAGGCCGGCATATCACACTTAAGCCCGGAAAAGCCACTTAAGGCCATCCAAAAACCGAGCCCAGTTCAAAAGCATACGCCGACCGTATCAAGGTCGGCGTATCACACTTGAGCCCGGAAAGGCCACCCTAGCCACTTTAAAAGCCGAGCTCGGTTCAAAAGCATATGCCGACCATATCGAGGTCGGCATATCACACCTGAACTCGGCAAGGCAACCAAGGCAATCCTAGAAACCGGGCTCAGTTCAAAACATATGCCGACCGTATCGAGGTCGGCATATCACACTTGAGCCCGGGTCAAAATCTCATTCATACTTGTGAAAATTTACTTTGATGAGTATAAGAAAGCAAGAAAGCAATAATAGAACAATAAAATTCAAGGAAAATCTGAATTATATTAAGTCAAAACCGGTCTGGAAGCCGGGAAGTACAACGGTTTAAAGCAAGATAAATCCGGTCAGAAGCCGGTTACATTCGAAAGCAGTAAAAAGGAGCTAAAGCATAAACTAAAAGTTCAAGGTTCGCCCTCGCCGGCCGCAGGATCTGCCTGCCCCTCATTTCCGGCCGCCAAAGCAACTTCGGCATCACCTCCACCCGGCACTTGAGAGTCAGCCGGAGGAACCTCCTCTCCCTCCTCTGCCTCCCCCTCCTCGTCGCCGACCGGGGGATTCTGACCCGGCAGGAGCAGCCTGTGCCGATGGGGGAACCATGAGAGGTCCACCCCATGGACGGTCTCAAGGTCGAGGATGGGGAACCAGTAGCCCTCATCGACCGGATTCTTGGCGGCGTACGCCCGGAAGTATTCCTCCATGGCGTTGGTCTCAAGGCCGGCCTGGCGCGCAACCCGGATCATGCTGGCAGCGGCCATGTAGAAGCAGAACTCGGAGAAGAGTGCCGGGTTGGCGGTCGGATCCTCCGGGTCGTATGCCGGCCGGCTAAGGGTGGAAGCCAGTTCTTCAGCTTTCTTTTGGAGCTCCCTCTCCAACTCAGCCTGCCGGGCAAGGGCCTGGTCAGCATCCCCCCGGGCTCGATGAGCCTCCAACCGCAGATCGGCACTTGTGTCCTCCATCTCTGCCACCCGGTTCCGGGCATCGGCCAGCGCCTTGTATGCCATCTCTGCCCGACCAAGAGCATCGTCTTTCTCCTTCAAGACGGCCTCCATCTGGCCGACCGCATAGTCCCTCTCCTTCTTGAGCGCAGCGTTCTCGCTCTCTAGCCCAGCCTTCTCCTCCCGAGCTCGGGTCAAGTCAGCCTCTAGCCTCCGCACGGCGCTGAGGGCACTGTTGAACCCGCTCTCCACGAGATTGGCCATTATGGCCGCCTGGCTAACAAGTGCAATGCAGGCCCGACCGGCATATCGAGGTCGGCGCTCGGCGACATCGGCTAACTCCCGCGTCCAAGCCTGGGGCAAAGAGTTCACCGACCGGCTCATATACTCCGGCATCTCCACGATAGATCCCGGGGCCCGGGAAGAGAGGAAATCCAACACCATTGGAGGAAGGCCGGAGTTGTTGCGGGTCAATCTGAACAAAAAGAGAAATTAGGTCAGAATTAAATAAAAATACCTTAGGAAAAATCCAAAGATAACACTTACGCTTGGAAACGGGTGGGATCGCGACCAAAGTAGGGCCCGTCATCTTCCCGGCCGGGAACAGGTGCCGCACGGGCCGCATTCTCTGCCCCGATCGCCCCAGGCGGTGTGTCGTCAGAAAGAACGATTGGGGCTGGACTCGACCCGTGCTGGCCGGTCTCCTCACCCTCAGTGTCCTCCCGACTCCTCTTTCGGCCGGTGAGTTGGGGGGATGCAGGTGCCTCAGTAGCAGCGGTCGCGACGGCCGGAACCAACTGAAGGGGGAGGGGCTCTTCGATCACGATCCCGGTCCGGGCGCCGGTTCCTTTCTTCTTCCTTCCCCCCTTGGTCGTTTTCTTCACTGCGCAGGCTCCAATCATAGAAAACATCTCCGGGCAGCTTTCAAGGAGCTCTGGCGGGCACTGCCTCACGATCGGGAAGTCAGGAACTGCAAGGACGAGACACGAAGTGTTATATAAAAAAAAAAAAAAAAAAAAAAAAACTAAAGGCCGAGACCTGCCCGGATGCTTACCCGTCAATCTCAGGTGACGCGGGAACTGGAAGAAACGGCCGGAAATCCGAGACTGTCGGGTCCGGAGGACGGCTTGATTCTTTTCCGCGGCCGGCAAGGACAGAATCCGCTCTCTGACAACCGCAAAGTCGAAATTCAGCTCCCGGTCGGAAGGACAAGGATAACCTACAAAGGAAAGTAAGAAATTAGATCAGTACTTTTTATCCAAATATAAGCTAAAAATTCCTTACTGGGATTCTTAAGACGGATGTCGGTCGGAACGTCAATCTCCGTCCCATCCGGATACCCGGTCTTCCACGCCCCACCGACGAAAAACCACTTCCTCCGATCGTTCCGACCCTTGCTCGGTAGGCCGGTCACCAACTTCTGCCCCTTAGTTTGAATGTAGACCTCACCGGTCCCACTCTTTTCGCTCTGGATTCGATAGAGGTATGTCATTTCACCAGGGGTCGGCATCCGGTAGAGCCGATTCTTGCCAAACAAAGTCATGACGCTCACAAGGATCATCCATGTGTTCGGGAGCAGCTGGATGGGCGCTTGGTTCCAGTAGTTCAACAGGTACGAGATGGCCGGATGGAGCGGAAAACGAAGCCCAACCTCCATCATGTCTTGGGTCACAGCCACCATCCCGCGAGGAGGCTGGTCCGCCCGTTCATTCGGTTCAGGAGCGTAAAGTTGAACGTCGTAGGGGATTTCCCAGTCGGCCCGGGCATCATCAAGAAAGTGCTGGGTCATTTTGCTCTGAATCTGGCCAATAGTCCACCTGCGAGACTCCTCCAGGTCGGCTATTCGAATAGTGGCCAGATCGCGTACGGTCGGCCCCCTCGGGTAGTGATCTGAGTACTCCTCGTAGTCGAAAGAGAGGGACTCGACCTCGTCTTTCCTCTCCACATATTCCGACCACAGACGAAAGACCCGTCTGACCTGCTCTCGCCGATCCTGGCTAACACTCCGGCCAGCCGCAACCGGCCTCTCGACCTCCTCAGTCTCCGATCCTGAGACCTCATTCGCCATCCCTAGTCTTTGTTTAATCTGCTCGGCCGCGAGATTCTGGAGCAACAAGTTGGTCCCCAGATCGTCTCCTTCACCGTGACCGTCTTCATACTCGTCCTCCTCGAGGAGATCATCCAAGGGTTCCCTGCCCTCCATGGGCCGGGCCGTCGCCTCTGTTTGCGGTCTCACGCCCGCAGCCGAAGCCCCTTCCCGGGCACCTTCGCCCAACAACGACCGGCTCGGAAACAAGCCATCCAGGCCGTCATCGTCGCGAGCCCAAATTGAGCCCGCAAGACGGGAAGGAGAAGCTCCACTTCCTCCGCGCGAGCTCCCTCCTTCCTCAAACAAACGGCGATTGGCTCCGCCACCACCGCCGCCACTTGAGGAAGCTCCGCCCCCTTGCCCAGGCGGAGGACCAGCCCACCGTCGCACCATGATGTAAAACAAAGTTCGGAGTTGCAAAAAAGTTTAAAAAAAAAAAATTACCTTCGCCACACCAATCTCCGCCGTGCAAAGTTCGTCGCCGCCGTGAGAAGCTTGCCGGAAATCGCCTAAGAACAGCTGCAAATCGCTAAAGAGTGAAAACCCTTTGGAGTGAAGTAGCATCCCTATTTATAGGAAGTGGGTGAGGGCCTATTTCGAAATAAAATCCTAGGTATAGGGACCTAGGTGCAAGAATTTGAAGTGACGGTTTCGGCGTCAGACGCCTCGTACATCGCGCGCATTAAATGCGCGAGATTCGAGAAAATCAAGTCATGTCACGCACGACAGCTTTCAATGCGCGTAATCCGAGGTGTCGCCTGACGTCATGCGCACCTTTTTAGGCAAGATAAGTAAAACGCCCACCATTCCAATCATCGTGTAGCCCTTAGCCAGTCTCCGACCACCCCGGACAAATCAAGGCCGACACCAACACAAAACGACAAACGACCACCTCGCCCCACATTAACTTTGTGCGACGAGCTGGGGGGCAATTGTTGTGACCATTTCGGATCACGTGTTGGATCCGGCCGGAAGATAGCCGGAAAAGGCAAGAAGGTACCCAGAGGTCGGAACCGACCTGGCCGGCCTGAATCCGACCTCAGCGGGCTCCGACCACTAGTCACCGGCCTCGAAAGCGAGGCCGGAAGCCTGCCTGGGATGTCCGTCCACGTTCATCACGTCCGCGTTGAAGTCCTGCCGTGGCCGGCCCGGCCCGGCCAGGATCAATAAAGTCCAGCAGAGGCCGCCCGGACACGGCCAACTGACAGGAACAATCTCCGACCTCGCCGTCCGCCCAGAGGCCGATCTCCGATCACTCAAGGCCCCCGGCCGACTAGAAAGATCCGGAGCACGTGACGGAATCAAGCAAGATCCTCTCCTAAGGGAGAAAAAGGCCGCCTCCGTACCCAGCAACAGAGAATATTCCATCCAAATAAGGAAATTCGCCAGAGAATCGTCCTTTTTGGACACGCGTCGACACCCTAATGGCCGGCCCCCTGCGAGCCCTGACATACCAGAGCCCGTGCGTCCTCAGAGGCAGGAGGCATTTAATGCACCTGTCCCCCGAGAGGCCGGAAATGACCAACATACCCCTGTAGTGAGAAAACTATAAATACTCCAACACTTGTAATGTAAAAAAGGTTCAATCACTCTCAGTATAATCAATACACATACTCATTCAAGTCCAGGGATTAACAACCCCTGGCAACTCTTGGTGTTCTTAGTGTTCTTATGCATTTAAAGCTTTTCTTCATCCAAGCATTCATTTTAGCATTTAAGAACCCAATCATTTGGTGTTTTTACCAAAGCTTTAACAAATAGCCATTCAATTCCAGCAAAATATATTTGGTAAACAACACCCAGCAATATATGGCTATTGCCCGTTTCCAAGAACGGGTCAACTGACCTGTTTGTGACCGGCTAGCGACCGCCTCTGTGCAGCAAAAATTGAATTCAGAGACCGCTTATTACGAAATTGAATTCAGAGACCGCTTAGGCGGTCGCTGATCAGGCGGCAAAAAGTGTTGGTCAATTTTGACCGACCTTTGAGTTTTAGCGACCGCCAAAGCGGTCGTACGCGGTCGCTAATCCTTTGATTTAGCGACCGCCTTTGATGTCGGTCGTAAATTTTCTTAATTTGAGACCAGTAATCTTAATCGGTCACTAATACATTATTTAAAGATCGATTTGAAGGCGGTCGCTAATTTCGGTCGCTAAAACGCGAGTTTTTTGTAGTGACCTCGCACAATCATGTAATTATTTTTGGGCCTTTTAAGCAGTATTGGAGTTCGATGGTCTTTTAGCTAGGGCTAGGACCCTATTTTGGAGTTTAAATTGCAAATTGATCCATCACTTTCTGACAAAATTGATTTAATCCCATTTTATCTAACAAGGTTCAATTTTGGTCCTAAATCGACAGTAAAAAAAAATGATGTTTTCAAGTCCGAAATTGATAATTTTTGACAAGGATGCTGATGTGGTGTCCATATATATTGTATTTGATTTTTCCTTTACTTTTTGGATTTTTAAATATACAAGATGTGTAATAAAATTATAAATGAAAAGGAAAAAAAAATAATTAGCACACATGGACGTCACCTCAGCATCCTTATTGGAAATTACAAATTTTGGATTTCAAAGCTACATTATTTCACTTTTTACAGCCGATTTGTGACCAAAATTGGACCTTGTAAGAGAAATTGGGAGCAAATCTGAATTTTTTTTATTTTGGGACTAAATCTATTTTATCATAAAGTTAATTACAAGACTATTTATGAATTAAACTCCCCAATTTTGGGTACATATATTCGTTTGATTCAATGTATTTCGAATCACACAAAATAGTAGATCTCTTGGCTTAATATTGTAGGAAAATTATATATTTAGACATGTAATATTGGGGTGGGTGGGTGGGTGGTTGGGGGTTATGTTTTAAGGACAATTATTTTTCGAACTTGTGAATATATGACATTATATTTAAAAAAACTGTATATATATAGGACAATTGGGTTCGAATTAGCCTGTATAAGCTCAAATCGCGCTAAAATATTTTGATTAATTTGCATGCTTTTTTTGTAGTTATTAAACCAAGCATCCCAAAATCTTGGCCCCCTTTTAATTATTTTCTTATGCGAATTGTCAAACCAAATTTTCTTTTCCTCGATTGAGAGATCGGCTCCTTGATCATCCTACTACATTTCAAATAATATGTCAACGCGATTTATATATATTATTGGCCAGGTACCAACAACAAAACACAAAATACTAGTTTTTATACTTAGAATTAAGGTAAAATATAGTCCTATAAGTTGTACCAATCTCGATTTTAGTCTTATCGACTTTCACAAATAGAATATAGTCCTTTAATTTTTAGTTTTTGACATTTTGGTCTAATAGCCGCCAATAAGTGGTGAAACATTCGATTAGCTTGATGCGGTAGAGTATGATTCGTTAACCATATATTTCACCTCTTATAGCCAATTACTAAATTAAAATATCAAAAAAAGTGAAAGTTACATGAGCATTTTTTCAATTTTGTGAAAGTTGACATGTATAAGTTCAAAATATGGGTAACTTATAAGTCAATTCTTTTTTTCATGGACTCACAATTAGGGTCTCTCTCTTTTGACAGTACAAAAAAAAAAAAAAAAAAAATTTAAGGACACTTAGGGGGCGCTTGGTAAAGAGCACTTCAATGGTAATGGGAATGAAAATTTATTTTCCATCTATACCCCCATAATAAAAATGATATGTTGGGGGAAGGATTGTTCCAATGGTGGTTGCATTGGTAGTGACATGCCTAATTTTGGAATAGAAGTAGACAACAAATATTTGTTGGTGGTTGTTGGTGGAGGAATAAGGGAGTGATTGAGGAGGATGATTGTAGGAGGAAAATATGGTAATCAAAATGGAGTATTGATTACCTTATTTAGGAGGAGAAGAGATGATTTTGTGTTATGAACCCTCATAATTACATTAATTTTTAAACCTATTCCCATTACCATTGAAGAGTTGCTAACCAAACGCTCCCTTAATAATTAGAAAAATATTAATTAGAATTTGTGATTCACAAGAAAAACTTGTAATCAAGGAATCGAATATGACACACTAAGTAAGAATATTGAAATCAACAAAGTAATAAAGAACACCAGAATTTTACGAGGTTCGGAGAGAAACTCCTACATCCACGGGATCGGAGAGGTTCGATCTTTCACTATGTAAACTCAGGGAATGGTACAATCACTCAATCTCATAAACACTCAAGGAATTTCTTCTCAATAATGAACGTGAAGAAACCCTGATCTGGTTACAGAGATATCCAATGCAAAACCCTAGATTTAGCTCTAATTCTGAAAGATTGATCTTATGGATTATTGAACAAGTAACCATATATATAGTAGTATCCCAGCTAGTAACCGCTTCAATACGCCTTTGGATGTAACCGCTTTTCCCTCAGCTTAGATTCGAAATCTCTCTAACTATGGAATAATAGGTCAGTGAACTTCACCTCAACTGATCAGGAGTCTTCAGGTCCACTGAGCATATTGCACTTCAGCTGACTTCCTCTAAGTAGACTGACACAAACTAACTCCAACTCCGTTGACAATTAAAACTCAGACTAGACTGACTACACACTTCACAATTCTCCACCTCATATTTGAAGTATCAAACCTCTCTTCCTCTCCATTAGGCACCTTTAAGGCTAATGCACCTTCCATGTGTTCATCTTTACCAGTTCGACACAGAACTTGAACTTCAGGCTGGTAAAGACTTCGTACACATGTCAGCAACATTATTATCAGTAGATATCTTCTGGATCTGGACCACCCCTTTGTCAATGATTTTCCTCACAAAATTTAACCTTACATCAATATGCTTTGATCTCTCATGAAACACTTGATGTTTAACCTGATGAACAACACTTTGATTATCACAATGAATAACCACATCTCTTTGTTGAATTCCAAAATCCTTAATGATGCCTTTCAACCACAAAGCTTCCTTAACTACTTTAGAGACTGCTACAAACTCTGCTTCAATGGTGGATAAGGCAACTCCACTCTGTAAAACAGATCTCCAACTCACAACAGTGTTGTAAAGAGTAAATATGTACCCTATCAAGGATCTTCTGGTATCCAGATTAGCAGTAAAATAAGAATCAACAAACCCCACCAGTGGACTCTTTTTATCATTCACTTTCTCAAACATCAAACCCAATTCAGATGACCCATTTAGATATCTGAATATCCACTTCAAAGCATCCCAATGTAATTTTCCTGGATTGGACATGTATCTGCTCACCATACTCAATGAATAAGCCAAATCAGGTCTACTACAGACCAAAACATACATCAAACTACCAACCCCACTTGCATCAGAGACTTTCATCATGTACTTCTTCTCTTCTTCAGACTTAGGTTCCATCTCCTTGGATAACTTGAACTGTTGTCCCAGGGGAGTTGACACTGGTCTACTCTCATGCATGTTGAACCTCTTCAGGACCCTTTCAATATACCTCGTCTGAGATAGAAATAATCTCCCAACTATTCTGTCCCTCAGTATATCCATCCCAAGTATCCTCTTAGCATTGTCAAGATCCTTAATATCAAACCTGGCACTCAACTTTTGTTTAATGCCCTGAATCTTCAACAAGCTTTTGCTAGCAATCAACATGTCATCAACATAGATCAGAAGATATGTTATCACTTCACTCCCTTGTTTCTCCAAATACACACAAGTGCCATACTTGCTTCTCTCAAAACCAATGGATAACATAACTTCATTAAATTTCTTATGCCATTGTGTTGGACTTTGCTTGAGGCCATACAAAGATTTCTTTAGTAGACATATCTTCCCGTCTGACCCTAATTCCACAAACCCATCGGGTTGCTACATATAAATGTCTTCAATTAGATCACCATGTAGGATAGCTGTCTTCACATCAAGTTGTTGTAGCTCTAGTTTATCTTGGACTACTCTATGATTGCCAAATTCGTTTAAGCACAAATTTGAACTCACTCGCAAGTGTACGAGATCGTTGTTATAGTTAGGCAATTGACCAAGTAATAAAAATTATCGAACCCTAGGGAAGCAAGTGGTTAGCTAAGTCGATTCAAGTTGGAATGCAAGGAAATTAAAGACAAGCTCGGGGTGATTATACTACTAAACAAGGGAATTAAAAACGCGAACTAACAAGCAAATAAAAGAAATCTATCTAACTTCGGGACGAAGTGCAAAGGGATAAGAATGCTTAGGATATCTTCAACCTAGTGAAACTCAAGTAGGATTGTCAAGCCAATTATATGCATCAATTTGGATTTACTAGGAGACCTCACCAATTACCTAAACAACCATCCAAGCAATTGATGTCTAATGATGGGGGTTCTTTGCGATTAACTCTCTCTCGACGAATCAAACGCAAAATAGACGCATTCAATCATAAATCTCACACTCATTCATCTAATCATGCTCATGTAACTCTCGTCTACGCTAAACATGCCTCGAAAAACAAGCTACAAGAGATCAACAATCAAAGCTCAATACAAATTCATCAATAGAAGCAAAATCCAAATATCAACATAGAATAGACAAAGAGCAATCCCAACTCAAGATTTCACATGGTATCTAACATCTCAAGCATCAAAACAATTAGCTCATGGTTTTAAAATAAAAACCATAGCTAAACAAGAACACAAAACATTAAACACATAGCTAAATAAAAATGAAATTGCATTAAGATGGAAAGAAGTCACCTCTTGGAATTACAAACTTGAAATTGAACTCAAATCTTCAAATCCTATGCTAAATTACTCTAATGATTGAAAGAAAATAACAATCTAAAAATGAAGGTGAAATAAAACTAATCTAGTGTGTGGGGTGTGTGCCCCCCAAAGGGAAGTATGGAATTCTATGTCATCTGTGTTGCATATCCTAAAAATCTGAGAATGTGGGTATAAATAGTGGGGGAAGAAATCTTGAGACGAATTTTGCAAAGAAATCCCTGAAAAAATGATGAAATTTCGAATTTTGAAAATTTTTGCTGAGTTGACTCGGTCAACTCGACCGAGTTGACCAACTCGAGCTGACCTCCCGGTCGAGTACGGCAAAATTGGCTCCCAACTCTCTGTTAAAACCGACATTGACTCGCACGAGTCGGTTGGCTCGACCGGTTTGAGTGGTCGAGTAGCTTGATAATTGAAAGCGCTTTTGTTAATTTAAGAAGTGCTGGCTGTTTCTTGTATTTTTCTCTACTTTTCCCGTGTGGGGCCCGACTCCTTTCATTTTCTCAGCTGAACGTGGGGCTCCTCAATATGTGGGTCAAGGACGTGGGCCCCAGTTTTTCTGCGACGTGAATTTGGGCGGAGCTGGAGGTGGGCTTTCAATTTCCGGGCGGTGACTCAAGGTTTCCGGCTAAACGTGGTTTCTTGCTTCGACAATAGGTGACGAAGAAGCTCGATTTCCGGCCATGGTAGATTCTTCCAGGCGAAACGGTGCTTTTCCGACGTCGAGTTCCGAACTCCGGCAATAATTCCAGCAGCGGCGCGAAGCTTCTGGGTGCACCATTATTTCCGGCGAGTTGATTGAATTCCGGTAGCTAGGTGTGAGCTGCAATTTTCGGCCTCGATATTTCCGGCGTTGAGCTTTTCTAACTTGGCTTCGACTTTCCGGTATCGGTGCACAAATTTCTAGCGAACAAGCTCCAAATTTCCGGCCTTCGAACTCCGGCGAGGATGAGCTTCCAGCCTACGGTGCTGTTTGTAACATTGAGATGGTGGCCTCCCTCCATTAACGGCAAGAGCTCACTTCCTCCATTGGATAAGCCACTTTCTCTCTCTTCGAAATAAAAAAAAAAAAAATGGCGTGGGTCTTCAAGCTTGAAGATGATATGCCCAGCCTTGACTTTCCACAAAGAGATGCGGGCCCCACTGATATGCTACCTCCACAATGTCATTTCCTTCTCAGAGTAACAAAGCAAATGGGCTTTGGACTTTTATCTCTCAACTTGGGCCTATTCTTGGGCCATTTGTTTCTTTGAATTTTTAACGTCCATCTATCTTTTCCTTCCTCAATTTTCGATCTCAAATAATACGTATTTGCTCCAAAAATTCTAATTTTCTGCAAAATAAATCACAAATACCTTTGTCGACAATTAAACACAATTAGTCTAATTAATGCAAATAATCACACGAAATCCAATTAAAAATAGGCAAATAAAAAGCATGAATTTCGAGCAATAGTCACACTAATCACTCTACTGAAAAGTAGTCTGATAGAACATTGTTTGACCACAGGTGATAACACCCCATTGTAATATATTCCTTCCCTTTGAGTAAACCCTATAGCCACTAACCTTGCCTTGAACCTCACCTGATCTTTCATCCCGGATTCAAGCTTCCTTTTAAACAACCACTTGCAACTGACTAGTTTCTGCCCAGGTGACTTATTCACAAGAATCCAAGTTTTATTCTTCTTGAGAGATTACATCTCTTCTGTCATGGCAGTGATCCATGATTCTCTATTTTCACTGTCAATGACTTCTTTATAGTTTATTCAGCTGTCACAGGTGCATAAGAGACCAGATCAACCTGACCATACCTCAGCGGAGGATGTACTTGCCTTCTGATTCTGTCTCTTGTCAAACTTTAATTTCACAAATCAGCTTCTGGCACTCCTTCCTCCTCTGACAAGTTATCTTCACCAGATGCATTATCTTCCTCTGCCTCCTGCTCTGATTCAGGTGCAGTTGGGGTAACCTCATCTGAAGGAACAAGTTCCACTTCAACTTGAGTAATTGGTTAAAAATAACACCTTCATCTCCTCTGAAGTAGGATCACCTCCACTAGACTTGTAGCCCACCTGAGACTCATTGAACACAACATCTCTACTGGTAATGCACTTCTGGTTTCCAGGTTTCAAACACCATAACTTATACCCCTTAACTCCTTTTGGATAGCCAATAAACACACATTTTAAGGCTCTAGGCTCCAGCTTCTCTAACTTCACATGAACATAAGCTAAGCATCCAAACACTTTCATTTGGACTCCATGATGACACTTTATTTATCAAGTACACAATTGTGTTAACAGCTTCATCTTAAAAAATCTTAGACAAACTTGCATCAGATAACATACACCTAACTCTCTCGAGAATGGTTCTATTCATCCTTTCAGCCAGTCCATTTTGTTGAGGATTAGCAGGAATAGTCCTGTGCCTAGTAATATCCTTCAGCCTACATAATTGTTGAAACTCCTCTGAGAGGAATTCAAGCTCATTGTCAGTCCGAAGATGCTTGATGCTCCTCCCTCTCTTATTTTCAAGTTCAGTCAACTACTCTTTGAACTTAGAAAAAATATCACTCTTCTATTTGAGTATATACACCCAAACCTTTCTGGAATAATCATCTTTAAGGGTAAGGAAATACCTGCCTCCACCATAAGTAGTACACCCTAGCGTGTCCCCATACATCTAAATGTATGTAATCTATCACCTCAGTGGTGGTATGCTTCCCCTTCTGGTATTCCTTCTTCTTTGACTTCCACAGAACACACCTCTCACAGAACTCCAGCTTACTCATCCTTTTCCTAGGAATTACTCCCCTCTTGGATAACTCCACCAAACCCTTCTCACCAACATGTGCTAATCTCTTGTGCCACAAGTTACTAACAATGGACTCCATGGTGACATCAACTGATCCTGTAACTGTCATGCCAATTAAAGAATATAACCCATTCTTGATGTTACCCTTCATCACAGTCCTTCCAGACATAGTAATAGACAAGGTGCCCTTGTCTGTTCTGAATTCATATCCCTTAGAATTCAAAGTACCAAGAGAAATAAGATTCCTCTTCAGCTCAGGTACAAATCTAACCTCAGATAAGATTTTATCAACTCCATCAAACATCTTGATTTTGATAGAACCAAATCCTCTTACTCTACAACTCTCATCATTACCTAAAAGGACAAGACCTTCATCAAACTTCTCAAGATCCATGAACCGACCTTCATGTGGACACATATGAAAAGTACACTCAGAGTCTAAGACCCATTCTTGACTTAGTTTCTTATGACTGACCATCAAGACTTCAACACTATCATATCCATCAACCTCCACCACAGTTGCATCTCCATCGTGATCATCTTGATTGTCTTTCTTCCTTCTTTTAGGGTAATTCTTTCTCAGATGACCTTCCCTGTGACAAGTGAAATATTTTTTTCGTTAAAAAAAAAAAATCAGATTTTTTTTATCACACTTCTTCCCCTTTCCACCATCCTTCTTCTTGGCTTGAAACCCTTTCTTCTTCTTGGATTGAACAGTTAAACCTTTAGCAGGTTTCTTGTCTTCATATTGAATCTCTAGAAACTTGGTTTTGAGGGCTGCTTACACATCATCAAATTTAACCTGATCTTGTCTTCCAAATAGTAAGACATCCTTGAAATTCTCCAGAGACTTAGGTAGGGAATTCAACAACATCAATGATTTATCCTCATCATCGATAATCACATCCAAACTCTCCAAATCATCCACCAATCTGTTGAACTCATCCTACTAATCACCAAGATTCTTGTCTTCATTTATCTTGAAAACTTGAAGCTTCTGTTTCATCTATAACTTGTTCGTAACAAACTTGGTCTGGTATAACTGCTCCACTTTATACTAGACTTCAAGAGTATACTTCTCCTTTGATACTTCTCTCAACGATTTATCTCCAAGACACAAGATAATCGCACTATGCGCCTTCCTCTTGTTCTCCTCCATCTTCGCCGGATTAGTTCCAAACGCCACTTAATCAGGCGGCAACAAGGCATCGTACAAACTGTTGAGTACGAGGAGAGCCTTCATCTTAATCTTACATATATTGAAATCGTTCTTCCCCGTGAATTTCTCAATATCAAAGTTGGTTGCAGCCATAATTGTTTGCCACAGACGACGCCACTTGTTAATTAGAATTTGTGATTCACAAGAAAAACTTGTAATCAAGGAATCGAATATGGCACACTTAGTAAGAATATTGAAATCAACAGAGCAATAACAAACACCAGAATTTTACGTGGTTCAGACAGAAACTCCTACATCCACGGGATCAGAGAGGTTTGATCTTTCACTATGTAAATTCAGGGAATGTTACAATCACTCAATCTCACAAAAACTCAAGGAATTTCTTCTCAACAATGAACGTGAAGAAACCCTGATTTGGTTACAAAGATATCCAATGCAAAACCTAGATTTAGCTCTAATTATGAAAGAATGATATCTTGGATTATTGAACAAGTAACCATAAATATAGTAGTATCCCAGCTAGTAACCGCTTCAATACGCCTTTGGATGGAACTGTTTTTTCCTAAGCTTAGATTCGGAATCTCACTAACTATGGAAAAATAGGCCAGTGAACTTCACCTCAACTGATCAGGAGTCTTTAGGTCCACTGAGCATATTGTACTTCAGCTGACTTCCTCTAAGTACACTGACACAAGCTAACTCCAACTCCGCTGACAATTAAAACTCAGACTAGACTTATTACATACTTCACATATGACTTCACAATTCTCCACCTCATATTTGAAGTATCAAAACATCTCTTCCTCTCCATCAGACACCTTTAAGGTTAATGCACCTTCCATGTGTCCATCTTTACCAGTTCGACACAGAACTTGAACTTCAGGCTGGTAAAGACTTCGTACACATGCCAACATCATTATCTTAGTATATATCTTCTGGATCTGGACCACCTATTTGTCTATGATTTCCCTCACAAAATATAACCTTACATCAATATGCTTTGATCTCTCATGAAACACTTGATGTTTAACCAGATGAACTACACTTTGATTATCACAATGAATAACCACATCTCTTTGTTGAATTCCAAAATCCTTAATGATGTCTTTCAACCACAAAGCTTCCTTAACTACTTTAGAGACTGCTACAAACTCTGCTTCAATGGTGGATAAGGCAACTCCACTCTGTAAAACAGATCTCCAACTCACAACAGTGTTGTAAAGAGTAAATATGTACCCTATCAAGGATCTTCTGGTATCCAGATTAGCAGTAAAATAAGAATCAACAAACCCCACCAGTGGACTCTTTTTATCATTCACTTTCTCAAACATCAAACCCAATTCAGATGACCCATTTAGATATCTGAATATCCACTTTAAAACATCCCAATGTAATTTGCCTGGATTGGACATGTATCTGCTCACCATACTCAATGAATAAGACAAATCAGGTCTAATACAGACCAAAACATACATCAAACTTTCAACTCCACTTGCATAAGGGACTTTCATCATGTACTTCTTCTCTTCTTCAGACTTAGGTTCCATCTCCTTGGATAACTTGAACTGTTGTCCCAGGGGTGTTGACACTGGTCTACTATCATGCATGTTGAACCTCTTCAGGACCCTTTCAATATACCTCGTCTGAGATAGAAACAATCTCCCAGCTATTCTGTCCCTCAGTATATTCATCCCAAGTATCCTCTTAGCATTGCCAAGATCCTTCATATCAAACCTGGCACTCAGCTTTTGTTTAATATCCTGAATCTTCAACAAGCTTTTGCTAGCAATCAACATGTCATCAACATAGATCAGAAGATATGCTATCACTTCACTCCCTTGTTTCTCCAAATACGCACAAGTGTCATACTTGCTTCTCTAAAAACCAATGGATAACATAAGTTCATTATATTTCTTATGCCATTGCCTTGGACTTTGCTTGAGGCAATACAAAGATTTCTTTAGTAGACATATCTTCCCCTCTGACCCTGGTTCCACAAACCCATCGGGTTGCTACATATAAATGTCTTCAATTAGATCACCATGTAGGATAGCTATCTTCACATCAAGTTGTTGTAGCTCCAGGTTATCTTGGACTACTCTACTGAAAAGTAGTCTGATAGAACAATATTTGACCACAGGTGAGAACACCTCATTGTAATATATTCCTTCCCTTTGAGTAAACCCTCTAGCCACTAACCTTGCCTTGAACCTCACCTGATCTTTCATCCCGGATTCAAGCTTCCTTTTAAATAACCACTTGCAACTGACTAGTTTTTGCCCAGGTGACTTATTCACAAGAATCCAAGCTTGATTCTTCTTGAGAGATTACATCTCTTCTGTCATGGCAGTGATCCATGATTCTCTATCTTCACTGTCAATGGCTTCTTTATATTTTATTCAGCTGTCACAAGTGCATAAGAAACCAGATCAACCTAACCATACCTCAGTGGAGGATGTACTTGCCTTCTGGTTCTGTCTTCTGTCAAACTATAATTTCTCAAATCAGCTTCAGACACTCCTTCCTCCTTAGACAAGTTATCTTCATCAGATGCATTATCTTCTTCTGCCTCCTGCTCTGATTCAGGACCTGTTGGGGTAACCTCATCTGAAGGGACATGTTCCACTTCAACTTGAGTATTTGGTTCAGAAATAACATCATTCATCTCCACTGAAGTAGGATCACCTCCACCAGACTTGTAGCCCATCTGAGACTTATTGAACACAACATCTCTACTGGTAATGTACTTCTGGTTTACAGGTTCCAAACACCACAACTTATACCCCTTAACTCCTTTTGGATAGCCAATAAACACACATTTTAAGGCTCTAGACTCCAACTTATCTAGCTTCACATGAACATAAGCTAAACATCCAAACACTTTCAACTTAAAGTAGTCTGATATTTTCCCATACCAGATCTCGTTAGGGGTTTTAAAGTCAATAACAGATGATGACACTTTATTAATCAATTACACAACTATGTTAACAGCTTCACCCCAAAAACTCTTAGGCAAACTTGCATCAGATAACATTCACCTAACTCTCACCAGAATGATTCTATTCATCCTTTCAGCCAGTCCATTCTGCTGCTTTACTCGCCAACGTCTCTGCTTTGCATATACACCAACGAACAAACAAACAAACCAACGGTGTAATTGGTTGTCACAATTATTCAAATTGTAACATGATCAATTTGTATAAATAAACTAGAAAATTTTACTTTTAGTCCCAAGAGAATGGTTGCAAAACACTTTTGGTACCTATGTGCGAAAATAGTCATTTTTTTTGCAGTTTCGGTACCATCCGTTAATTATTAGGACCGAAAATGCAAATTTATCTCATTCTCTTAGGACCAAAACTGCAATCTATACATTCTCTTGGGACCAAAATTGTTAACGGGACTAAAAGTGCTGAAAAAATGAGCATTTAATTTTAAAATAGACACATTCTTTTGAGACAAAAAATGCAATTAATTCATAAATAAACTAATATTATAGATCAATTAGTAATGAGAAAAATAATACATTTGGACTTAAGTAAGAATAAATATTTGGTATGAGCTAGGTACCGTTCCTCACCGCCCCCTTCTTCTCCTCCACCACAATCTTTTGAACCTTTTGCATTTTCCAGATGTAAACCCGCGCGTCTTGTGCACAAATTGCCGCACTGCTCCAGCAAACTCCATGGAAGAGTCTGCTCTGTGCATCACTCTTCTGCATAAATATACACCAGTTCATCAGAAATTAAATCTTAAGGAAAAGACTAGCTACACTTACGAAAAGTCAAGAGCAGAGAGAGACTCCGCAATTTTGCACCCATCTTCAAACACTTTGGGTTCATTAATTAAGAAATATATAT
This sequence comes from Ballota nigra, assembly GCA_947034835.1. NCBI lineage: Eukaryota > Viridiplantae > Streptophyta > Magnoliopsida > Lamiales > Lamiaceae > Ballota > Ballota nigra. Next base: position 31,471,674 of record OX344730.1, read on the forward strand.
ATATATATATATATATATATATATTGTATGGATGATTAGCAACTCGCAACACATACGGGAAGAACGTACAATTGGAGAACAAGTCTGTAATTATTTCTCCAAGGGGGCCGGGAAAAATTCATTTAAAAACAGCTCCATATCTCAATCGGCAGATTCTACTTGTTAAAGATGGCAACAACACAGTTTAGATGCTAATGATATATATTAGGGAAAATGCATTTTTAATTTTGATTTTCGATCTGCAAATTTTAGACTTTTGAATTTCGTCACATAACTAATAAATTTGTGTTTTTTGTCCTCGTAGCGCCTCCGATAAATATGATGTGGCATTATGAATTTCGTCATATAACTTACAAAAAAATTGGTGCCACGTCGTATTAATTACCGGAAGAGTTATCAAGTGTAGCAGGTAACATGATAAAAAATACAATTTTGTTGAATTTTGTGTGTGTTTTTTACAAGTGTTAGTTGTTTCATTAAAATATATTATTAGTTTGATAGTAATATTGTATAACAAATATAACTAATACCGTTTTGAGTTACATAGTAAAACCGGTTTACACGACACTTACTCAATTATCTTTAGAGTAAGTCTCTTGTGCATTTGGTGTATGATGCACTCACTCAACAGTTGATAATGTATACACTGAAAAATTAGTCTCAATCACACTGAAAAGTTAGTCTCAATTACACTGAAAAGTTTACACTAAAAATCAGTTTTCAATGTAAACTTTTCAGTTTAATTGAGACTAACTTTTTAGTGTATACAGTATCAACTGTTGAGTGAATGCACCGTGCACTTGGTGCATATGAAACTTTGCCTTATCTTTATGATATAGCATTAATATATTAATTAAACAATCATAATTCCATCTAAATAGAAATAATATATTTCTCTACATAATAATACCTCGCCAAAACCATAAACAATATTCAAATAAGGCCGCCTTGCCCTCGTCTTTTTTTTTTTGGGTGGAAACATATAGGCATATTTTATAAGGCTCCACTTGGTAGGCAATAAAAGGTCATATTATGGGGTGTTGTATAATTAATATTCCACTTGGTAGGGCATACTAAAATAATATCGACCCTTTTCTTATATGCCCGACCCTGTAAAATAGTAAGGCGTAATACCTCCAAAGCACTATTCACCTTTACAAAATTAATTCGGTCTGAAAGGTCGTACTATTTTATTATTGGTTTGTCACACGAACCGCCGCCGCCGGAAAGTCGCCGGACCGCCGGAATTTGGCCGGAATTTCGCCGGACCACCGGAAAGTCGTCGGAATTTCGTCGGAAAGTCACCGGATCGCCGGCGCCGGAAAGTCACCGGACCGTCGCCGGAGGCTGCCGGACCTAATTTTTACCTTTTTTATTACTTCCTACCAAGTAAGTATAAGAATTTTGCATAAATTAGTATGACCTTTTTTATATGTCCTACCAAGCAATTTTATATGACTTTTCTATACTAAATAAATTTATACCACTACTAAAATTAATAATGCCTACCAAGTACAGCCTAAGAGTAAAAGGCACTATAATGCAAAAATAATTCCTACATGCACTGCACTACAATTGGAGTGTTAAATTGACCGAAAAGCCCTACTTTTTTCAAGCAACCACTCTACCACCGATGGGGTCTTTAGAGACTGATTTGACTGCTATTTGATTGTGATTTGACAACCCCTACAATATTGTCGGCTTGTTTGCACTATACTGGTATTCTTACACCATTTTTGTAATTAGTTGCACTATATTCATATTGTTTGCCTTGTATTATAATTGGTTACACTGTACTGATATTGTTTCCACTGTATAACATATTGTTTGTGCCAACTACTAATAAATTTTTTGGATGCACTTAAATGTTGTTGCACTATACCGTTATTAAATCGTTTAAATTGTAATAAATACAGTGTACTTGTACATACACACCTTGCACTCGAAAATAGGCACTTATTGGACTAAAAAGAAATATAATCCCAAATTTGTATACTAAGGATTGACTTAAAGGCATTTTTATTTTAGTATAGTTACATGTATATCATCAACCTGTCATATCAATTTACGGGAAAAGTTACTAGATTAAGCATCAATCAATTAACTTTATTACATATCCCAGCTGAAGAGATCGGAGATCCCAGCTATTCAGCAACTTTAAACATGTGCTAGCTTTTTATAATTTAATTTAATTACTAAGCAGCAAATATTTTCTGGTATGCACACCGGCCTTGCTAGGAGGGTCGGCAACAGAACACTCTTTTGCGCACACGCACTTAAGCCTTTTGCAGGCTCCAGCTAAGAAGCCGTCTTTCCCACAAATTGCTAAGCAGTTTCTGCTGCTCAAGCAAAGCCCTTGGTAGAGTCTGCTAGCTTCCCTGCACACTGCTGCTTCACTCGGAATCATCTCTTCACAATTTAAAATTAAATTTGTCAACACAATTAACCTTGCTGATATATATAATATAATTACCACAAAATCTTGAGAAATTAATCAATGCTTACGAAAAGTCAAGAGAAGGAGAAGAAGAAGAAGGGAGATACGCCGCAACTGTGCACCCATGATTGATCACTCAATGTTAACAAGTATGAATATTAATTAGGATTATTTGCAAAACGCAAACATCTCGATCGGGGTTTATATTTTTGTTCAAGAATCCGTAATTGGAAAACTAGTACTTAATTCGAGGTGAAAACCTTTTTTCCCATTTAGAGATTGGAATGTTGAGCTAATTGTCTATCGGTTCTTACTTAAATTCTATATCTACTTGACAGATTCTACTTGGTAAATATGACAAGAACTCAGGTAAATACTAAAAGAACAATGGATAAATTGCAAATTTTGATCCCAAGATCAGAAAGGAGTAAATTAATTTGTAATTTTGGTCCTAAAAATTAAATTAATTGACCGGACCAAAACGGCAATAAAAAAAAATCATTTTTTAACATAGGCATTAAAAGTATTTTACACCAATTCGAAACCAAAAGTGCAATTATCTCAAAATAACACCAAAAAGAAGATTGATTAACCTGATGGAGAAAAACTGGGAATACAAGTCTATGGAAACTAAATTGAGATTCAAAACACATTTTATGGAGTATAAATATATATAAAATTAAAATATAAAATGTAATGGGGTAATGCGTAAGAATTTAATCTCATCTAAGAGATGTTGATTGTACTATGGTAGAGTTGTTTCCAGCGGAATTTGAACCCAAGGTGTGAGCGTGAGTCAAGCTGTGATACAATAAAAGGATTTTATCTAATTTAAAATTTCGAATTTGTATAGGAATGTAGAATAAATTCATTTATATTAATTTCCTAAGGTAAATTCTAATAGTCGTATGACAAGAATTTTCCGAAAACATTTTTGCTATCACGTTCTAAAATGGTCTGCTTTAGCCAAAATATATAGTCCAACCTTCAAGTTAATTTTATATGATTTCTATTAGTTTGTTAGTACCGTCATTTGTTTTGTGATGAAACTTCGCTAGGGAGTGGCTAGTCCATTTCACATATTTGGTCTTTGGGTCAAGCCCACATCATGGTTCCAATTTCACTAAAAACAATTTAACTCTTATTAAATTATCTACATAATAGGCCTTCTCCGCAGAATAAGATAGAGTTGTGAATATCCTAATTAGAGTGTTGTGTTTATCAACTTATTCTGAAATCAATTTTCTTAAATGGAGAAATCATTGAGGAGTATTACATTGAGCAACAAAAATGATTCAAAGTTAAAGGGCAAAGAAGCAAATTTTGACAGCCGAGTAGAACTCTATATATATGGTTTGAAGCATGCCGAGCTCGGAACAAAGTTTCTCTATCGCACATTATAAATAGTGTTCGTATTTGTAAGTTTACAACACAAGAAATTCAATGAGTAAAACGAGAGTGAGTCGTGGCTATTCTTCTTTTTCCGAAAACTATTTTCAATACAAATACACTTTTTCTAGCTATGATCATAGATTCCACGCCCAACAAATTTGGTATCAAGAGCAAATATATTTTACACATTCTTCTATATGATGACATCAAATTCTTAATTTATAACTCAAGTTCCAATCTTTGATAGAGCACACTATTTTTAATGCAGTAAAATCTAAACATTCTTTGAGGCCATAGATCTATGAGAATGATTTACGGATAGTTTGATGAACCTCAAGAAGAAGATGGAGATTTCGCAACGTTGCAAAAGGAGCTTAAAATGATTGAGGTAATGGCGTTGTGACATACTCCCTCCGTCCATGAGTAAGTTTTCTATTTCTTTTTGTTGAATGGTTTAAGAAAGTGTATTTGTTTATTAACTTTTGAGATAAAATAATGAATAGGTTGAAAAGTTGATTGAATGAGTGACATTTTTGGTAATATTGTGTGAATTTGAAGGTTAAAGTTTATATGTAGTAAAGTGTTATTTTTGCCATTTATGGAATGAGAAATTTACTGGGGGACGGCCCGAAAAGAGAAGTGAGAAGTTTACTTAGGGACGGAGGGAGTATTAAACTTTGGAAAAAATATCAATAAATATTCGGTATAAAATTAAAGCAATAGATGATTGGGAAATTTTGAAGCAAAAATTTCAAGGAACTAAGAAGACAATTCTTTGAAGCTTCAATCCTTGTGGTGAGATTTTCAAAATGGAAGACCAAGAACCGCTGTGATTTCTCAACTCGAGTAGCATAGATCGCAAAGCAAATCAAATGATGTAAGAAAAGAGAAGTAGTTTGATCATGCTGCAACTGCAATTGAATTAATTATTTCGATCGGTTTTTGGCAGGATACCTCTTGCAGTTCATGCACTAAAAAATTGAAGGATTGTCCGAAGAATTCTGCTCTAATCGGATATAGACATATTTCAAAAAAATAAAAAATAAAAATTACAATCACGAAATCCTAAGTTACATGATATTTAAAAGCTCCAAAATATTCAAACTTGAATGAATGGGCTTAAATATTGGAGTTTTCCTTTCTATGTGTGATCTCAAATCTGATATTTTAAACATTGAACATTTTGATGGTATATATGAGCTCCGTGTAGTAGTTTTTAATTTATAATGAGAATTCATTATAAGGCATTTCCGCCCTTTCTGCTTTAGTATAGTTCATCATCAAATTGTAACATCAGGGAAAAATTTATTACATATTCCGTTAAAAAGAAATAAACTTTATTACATATCCAAGCTGAGTAGAAACAAGGCATCGATGTCAAAACTCTCTTTGAACTTATATAATTAATTATAATTTAATTTAGTTCGTCACCACCACCACCTCCACCGCCTTCTGATGCAGGAGGGCGAGAAACTCATTTTCAATGTCAATTGGTTCTTATATAAATTCAGCATCGCAGATTTTACTTGGTAAAGCTGAGGCAACCTAAATTAAGATGCTAATTATTAATTAAGAACAACACAAACTAATGAAATATATTAATTATCCAGAGTAAATTGCAATACCTGACTCATATAAAATTTCCGCAAATATTTTTGCTACCTACCTTTCTTTCACAATTTTGGTTTCCACTTTCAGCCATTTGAACAGAACTTTTCAGTTGACCAAAATTCTGAAATTCTCGTGGAATCAAAATTAATTAAAAAAAAACTATCAATTTCGTAAAATTCCCAACGCCCTTTGTATTTCATGCATCGACATCTGTTAGTTTTGGATCAAAATTGTTACCAAACCATTATTTTAGTGAGGCAAATATTTATGTGAATGGAAATGCAATTAACCTTATTCATCGATTCAATGAAATAAACCGAACTGATCAACACGGAACCGAAGAATTGGTCTCTTGGTTAACAATAATTGCATGAGAGACCCATGTAAGAAATAGAAATAGATAGATAAAATTGTTACAAAACCCATGTTATCTTAATTGTTCTTTCCTTGGGAAAATTATATAGAAATAGATAAAATAAAAGGTATATCTATACAATGGAGTTGCTGTGGGATCAAATTATGAATAAAGTAATTAAGTGTAAAATGAATGATATGTGTGTAATTAAGTTATGATGAAAGGGTGATAATAAAGTGAACTATTTCAAAAAAAAGTATGTAGATAGATCTTGGGGACGGACGAAAAATTCAAGTGAAAACATGTGTGGATAAAAAATACATAAAACCTTGAAATCACTTGAAAACATAATAATGACTTGTATGGTGTTATAATAGAAAATGTGTGTCATATGGGCAGTAACAATTATATGTTCGTCATTCATCCACCGCAATGTGAATTAAAACATAAACTAGTGATTGAACCCGTACATCATAATTGTATAATAATTTTTGGGTTTTCAATTTATAGTGAAGTTTGTTTGTTTACATTTGAGAGTATTTATTAGTATTCTCGAGAAAGTATTTTTCATTTCAAATAGATATTGTTAGCGAACGATTTTCATTAACTCTTATCTATTGACATTTCATATGAGGCAATCTGTCTATTCTGAAACTTGTGAACGAAAGTCTTGGTCGAATGGGGTCAATGAAAGATTAGGAATCAATATCATCTTACCTGAATTGCTTCTGGTTATGTATGTACCTCTCAGAACACTGTCATATGCTCTTATTAGAGTCAATCTAGTCTTGTTGCACAATCCTCTTGAATGATCTATATGTCTGAGTAACATAATTGGGGTTTTAACATTCAAATTCATATCATGATTCGACACACCATAACATTTCAAGTTATTCAAAGAGTAAGTGCAAATATGGCTTTGTCCTTCAAATAATTCAGATAGTCCACAATATTATTCAAGTGTAATTTTTGAAAAAAATATTTTAAAAATTATCAATGGAGTCTCTCCACTTCTTTCTTTTTTCAATTAAAAAAAATCATCTATGAAGTTTTCCTTTCATACGGTTACTCGTACATATTAATTTTTTAAGATTTATATTTATAAAATTGATATAAATGCACGCATTAAAATAATTATGCAATTTAAGTATGTATATATTCCACATATATTTTTACAAATAAATAACTAATATTATTCTGTATCCACCAAATTTAATCTAAATTTGAGGTTGTAAACCCTTAATTTTTATCCATTCATGTGTTGGATCACTCCATACTGAATATTGTTCTTTCTTCAATTAAAGTACACTGTTTATATTATTATCCCGTGAAATTTTTCTGAATCTAGAGGCAAAAATATTGAGGAATATGAAGTTTGTTGGAGATCTTACTCGTTCCTTGCTTTGTAGAAGACAAAGTGCATTAACTTATGTATAGTTTGTATGTTAATTAATTAACCCAAATATATATCTCAAACTTATTCCAATATGATAGATATGCTCATATGTATTTTGTGGTTGATATATTAATTGTTAGTATAATTTTTTTTCGAAGTAATTAATTTAGATAATATTTCTCTTCTAAAAAAATTAAGAATATGTATAGAGTGAAACCTTTCTTCTAAAAAATAATGAAGAATATGTATAGAGTGAAATATTTCTTTAAAAAAAATTAAGAATATGTACAGAGTGAAACTAGTTTATACATAAACTATTTTGTACTACCTCCGTCCCAATTTTATTTACCCATTTGACTTTAGTTGACTTTTTTGTGAGACTTAATTTGTAGTATTTAAATTGATAAAATTAATTTTTTATGATTGCATATTATTCAATTGAAGTGCATAAAACAAAATAAAGATGTTTTTCTACGTAATTATTAGTGTAACGAGGTGTAATTTAGAAGTGTTTGAAGGGGGTACATAATGAAATGGGTAAACAAAATTGGGACCCTTGGAAGTAGTACTTTTTAGAATAACCAACTAATACCCTTTAGTCTAATCAACTAATACCCTTTAGTTAAAAAACTAATATTCTTCGCACCCTTCAACTAATACCCTTCAGTTAAAATAATGAATTACCTATAGAACTATTACCCTTAAGTGAAAATAATACCCTTTAGTGAAACGACCAATACACTTTAAATGGTTCATGTACAAATAATTTTCACTCTATACTTTGCAAAAAAATAAAGATTGGTTTTTTTTTTAGATTAATAAATATTTATTTTAATAACTTTTAGTAAAAATAAACTTCTACAAACTATATATTGAATTATTTCTATATATTGGTCATTCACAGAAATGTTTAATAAATAAATTTTTAAATAATTAAAATATCTTTTATACCATAAAATAGAGGGATTTATCATAATATATATCTCAAAGATATATTCAACATATTTTTATATAATTTCTCAATATTTATTATAATTTATATTTTAAAAATATATTCAATATATTTTGTAATCAATTATTTGTCAATATTTATAATAAAATATATTTAAAAGATATATACCAAAGATTTAAAATTTTAAAATGAATATTACTATATTTAGCAATAATTTTGGCGGAAAAATTTAATGGTTACTAAATGTAGGTCGGTTAGCGTTATTATATATAATATATAGATAAAGACAAAACACTAGAAAATATGGAAAGTGCTAAAAAAAGTTGCATGAGAAAAATTGTCAAAATAGAATTGTGCACTTTGTTAACAAGAAAACTCTACATTTATATTTATGTACATAAAAGCCCTTAAGATTTCACTATAACACAAAACCCCATTTTCTAATAAGAGTGCCATTTAAAAAAAAAAAAAAAATAAAGGAGAAGTTTTATACGTTGACGGTGCTTTTTTTTAACGAAAGATACCTTTTTAGTTCACTCTTGAAAATTAATTTAGTGGCATTTTTGCCTTTTCAATTTTTTTAGATATAGTAGTTCATTATCAAATATTATAAAAAAAATACGGATTAGCGAACGATTTTTAGTCGGAAAACGTGATTAGCAACCGATAAAAGTCGGTCGCTAAAACGACGGTAGCTAATATTAGCGACATTCTTAGAAAATTGGTCGCCGATCAGAGACCGCCTAGGCGATCGCTAATGATTAGAGACCGCCACCGGTCAGTCGCTGACCTGGCCGGGTTTGACCCAATTGGATCAGGTTTTTGCAACTGTTGTTCATGCGATCGCTAATTTATTTTTTAATAAAAATAATTGTTTAATTTGAAATTTGAGATTAGTGACCGACATGTGGGTGGTCGCTAATCAACGAGCCTGCAAAAAAAAAAAAAAAAAGGCTCAGTGGGTTCGAACCCGCGCCCATTGGGGTCAGGGCGGGGCGCGAACCACTGAGCCACTTACCCATTAGTTCATATTAGGCAAACTATATAGTGTATAAGCCTTTTAAGGCTTGCAGAAATAAATGGACATATATGCGCCCAAGGGGAATCGAATCGCCGACCTCCGGTTGCGTTGACCACTAGGGCACTTGCAATTATTGGTCGTTTTTATGCATTTAATTGTATATAACTTCAATTTGACTCCCGGTTTTTTTAAATTCATCAAATTAATTCGTTTTTATTTTCAATTCATTTATATATATATATATATATATATATACTAGAGTGTACCACGCGAATTTCGCGTACTGAAAAAGTATATATTTTTTTTTTCTGTAGACATTTAATATAAGAGTATTATTGTCTAAAAAATTTCGAGGTATATACAATAAATTATGAGGTTTGTTTAGCTGTGGCCCGTGCCCTTCACTAAACCCTATAGGTATATCCTACAAACTAATTAAATAAAAAAAATATCAAAATTCACATAAATTAATAATAATTATGGAATAATATTACTTAGACTAATAATTTAATAATAATCAATTTCCATTTCAATATTGAATAATTTATAAATTAATCAACATTATTAGTTATTAGGAGTATACGGTAAGAAATTAATTTATATAAAAAACAATACAAAATTTGAAATAAACTTTAACGTTACAAATACATGTTCATCGATCAAAATGAGTTCCAAGTAGAACTTGTCTCTATTAAAATCATTAAAAAATAGTGTCCAACTTTTTCAATCCTAACTTTAACAGTCAATTTTTGGCTCCTACTCTTGATTTTAGAAATCAGAGAAAATTGAGGTGTCATACTCTTGAAATCTAAAATGGGATTTAAATTACAACAATTAAACCATCATAATTATTCAGATAAAAATATATGGTATAGTTAAATATATTATTTTTGCACATGAAGAATATTTAAACTGAACGATATAGAGCATAAATCAACAATCATTATTACATTCATATTGATATTGATATTTAAATCTAATCAAATTGTGAGCACTTAAAATGATGAATTTAATTATAAAATAAATATACTAATAACAATAGATATATAACTAACCAACAATTGATGGGAGAAATCTCACCAAAAGAGTGGAACAAATGAAACTTTAATGTGAAAAAATGAAATACAATATTCTCTTATTTATAATAAAAAAAAATGCATGCAATATTATATCTTATCCATAATAAGAATATATCACATAAGAATATTCTTTGGAATATATAACTATATACCTTTTATTTTAGGAAAAAATAAACGAATATTATATTATACTATATATACTAACTCAAACTTAGAAATGATAAATTTAGATTCATTCAATAAATAGATCATATTTAATTACATTAAGGTTTGAAAAAAATATAATTTATAATAAATTCTAAAAATAACTAAATAAGAAAATGGAAAAAATATCTATTTGCATTAATTATGCAGATATAAATTAATGGTTTAGATTTAATGATATAGAACGAAGGGTCAGGATTAAAAGTTTAACCAACTTTTAATGAGAGCGCAATATTTCAAAATGGAGAGATTTGAGACATGCCACCTCATCCTAAGAATAAGGTGGTGTTGACACATCAACTTTGAGAGGTTTGGAAATATATTATAATAAGATATATATATATATTTACTAACTTTTTTATATTTTATAAATTTAATATTTTAGGCTAATATAAATTATTAATTTATTCATTTTTTATTCATTTAATTGTATATAACTCCATATTGAGTCCCATTTTTTTTAATTCATCAAATTAATTTCTTTTTGTTTCTATTTCATTTAAATATATATATATATATATATATATATATTTACTAACTTTTTTTTATTTTGTAAATTTAATATTTTAGACTACAATAAATTATTAATTTATTCATTTTTTATGCATTTAATTGTATATAACTCCAAATTGAGTCCTTTTTTTTTTTTTAAATTCATCAAATTAAATCTTTTTTGTGTTCTAGTTGATTTATATAGATTCATACAATATATGCAAATCTATAATGATTCATACAAATTAATTATAAAATCATAATAAAAATATAATAGAAATATTAACATCAATTAAAAAATATAAAATATTAAACAAAAAATATAAAATATTCAAAAAATACAAATTTAGTAAATTATTTTTTACTTCCTCCCCACCACCTCTCTCTCTCTCTTTCTCCACCTACTCCCCATCAGAGACGAAGAAGTTCACCTCCGGCTCGTTCTCCTCGCCACCCGCGCCACCTGACCCACCGGATGCACTCCGTGATTAGGCGTGAAATTGTTATATTTTGGTGTCCGATTAGTCTATATTTTAAGTGTTTTTATGAGTATTTAGAGTTATTTGAGTGATATTTTCATAAACTCATCAATTTGTCTCTTTGATGCTCATATTAGGAAAGAGGGTGAAAAACGAAGTTCGTAGGACTTTTAATCGACTCAAACGGACTCCCGGATGAGAAGATATTGAAAAAATACGAAAAGTATTAGTTCGAGTGAATAAAAGTATCACTTTGTTCAAAAGGAGGAAGCACTCGAGTAAGGGGAGCCCGAGCACCAAGTGCTCGAGCACTAGGGCTCCAATCGCCCCCATCACGCTGTGGAGATTGGCCGCTCGAGTTGGCCAAGGTCGAGCGTCAGCTGCTCGAGCAAGGAGAGCTCGAGCGCCCGGATGATGCTGATGTCAAGACCCGCTTGATCCGTGAAAGGTCGAGCGAAAACCGCTCGAGCAAGGAGGGCTCGAGCCTACTGTTGCCGCTGTTGATTGAAACCGCTCGAGTTGGAGCTCCTCGAGCGCTAGGCGCTCGAGTGAGAGCCCTGCTCGAGCACCTAAGGCTAAATTAGACTCAAACCCTATAAATACCCTTTTCAAGCCAATTTTTGGAGACACACATATTTTGACATAATTTTTGAAGAGGAGGAGCTTGGGAAGGTGATTTTGAGTCTTTAGTAAGGTTTTGAAAATTGTAATTGAGGTTTTTAGCATATAAATTCTTTAGATTAATTACTTCTTTGAACGTTTTGGATTTTCCTTTTGATTTCTTGAATTCTTGAATCTTTTAGACCTAATTTTTCAAAATTTATAGATTTGATTTTGAGACTTGATTCAATTGATTTCTTTAGTACTTTCAATTATGTTCATGATTATTGATCTTATTATTGCTTTTATTCTTGAAATCACCATGCTAGGCTAGAACCCTTGTATGCTTGGGAAATGATGAACTCGTAGAATTAGGATGTTGGTACGTAATTAGGATAATTTGTGATGTATAGTTTTAGTTCTTTTAATTATTGAAAAATTCTAATAAACCCTAGAATAATCATAAAATTAAGTACGAAAATTGTTAGAGAGAAGACGACCGCATCACTCTTTAATAACGAATAGGCTTAAGGAGAGGGCTTTTGAAGCGGTTTATAATCTATCGATTTATCTAGGGAGGACGGCCGCATCACCTTAGCTAAATTAGAGCCTCAAGAATTAAGCATAATTCATATAATTTAATTAGTGGATTAGTGAAGTAGGTTGATAGAACTAAGTATTGGGATTAATTCTTGAACTTTTATTCGTTCAATTCTTTTGCTAGATTAGGAAAGTTGATTGCCTAGTTTTAGTACACTTAGGATTTTAACTTGAACATCACGATTATTTTAGTTAACGTACCAATTCCATTAGTATACGTAGGGATTCCTATCCCGAGCATCACCACCATATTTGCACTTTCTATCGGAGTTAGAATAATTTTTATTTCTTTTCGTTTGATAATTAGTAGAATATAGTTTAGGATTAGTTTAAACCAAACATCGCATTCATATTAGCTACGACACGTACATTTCCAGAGATTTATTCGCATACAAACTTTCCCACGGGTTCGATACTACTTGATCCCTATACTTGCCCATATTACTGTGATCCTATACTCTTGTAGGGTAACTACTAGTCAAGCTAGTATTTTGCGTTTAAATCAATGGTGTCGTTGTCGGGGAAGGCGATGTATGCTCATTGAGTAAAACTTGGAAATTGTTTAGTAGCTAGTAGTGAGTGCATTTATTTCTGTTTTTCTATTTATTAGTCAGTTGTGTTTGATCTTTCTTTCTGAGTACTCAGGTATATGAAAACACACTCAAAGGTAGAAACGAGCGTAATCAGAATGAAGAACGGATATAAGGAGTTCATGGATTGAATGGGGAGAAGTAAGTGCCCCCAGGGGGAAATGACAACCAAAACATCCTGATTCGAAACCAAAACCCACCTCTCAACAATAACCCCACACCACACCAAACCAAAACCAAATCATCAACCAAAATAACCAAAACCCAAATAACCATTTCAACAATTATGTCTACCAACACAACAATCCACCTTACCCATACCCTTATCCACCCTACTATCCACCATACTACTCTCCACAACCATTCCATAACCAACCAAAAATCCCACAAATCCCGCCACCACCAGTCTACCAACCACAAGTACCCCATAATGCAGATTCGTCTGGTATGGCGATTAGAGGAAGGTTTGAAGCTCAGCCTTAACGGTATTACGATGGTGTAGCTGTGCCACCAGTTGAGGTAAATAACTTCTCTATTTCTCCCGAAATTTTGAAGATGCTCGTGGAGAACCAGTTTAAGGGAGAAGTAGGGAAGGACAACCCCCACACCCATTTAAGGAACTTCCTCATGATAGCCTCTACCTTACACTACAATGGGATGTCTGAAGATGCAAAGAGGCTCATATTGTTTCAGTTCTCTCTAACTGGAATAACTAAAGAATAGTACGATAACACGCTTCCGCGGGAGGGGGAGGGGGGGAGTGTGAACACATGGGCTGAGCCCGAGCGTCTGTTCCTTGAGCGTTTCTACCCTCTGTCTAGAACGGTGAAGGCGAGGAAGGAGATCTCCTAACTCAAGCAGAGACCGGGAGAAGAATTGAGTCAAGCGTAGGAGAGATTCTCTAATATGCTTATCAAGTGCCCGCCGCACGGGTACAATGAGGGAGATATTATGGCCTACTTCTATTGTGGGGCTTGCAAGGCTGCTCAAGGTCATCTCGATGCATGTGCGAATGAAGCATTCCAGTATCGAAGCGCAGCTGAGTGCAGACATATAGTAGAGGACATAGTGAAGAACGCGGGGCAGTGGAATGAAGATCAGGAGAATCAGAGGGTCTATCAGATGGAAGACAGCGAGGGGACTAGAAAGCTGCTCATGGCTATAATGGAGAAGATTTGTAATTTGGAGGTTGGACAAAGTTTGAGTGGTGGAAGTAGTACTTTGAGTGAGAAAGTGGATCAGCCAGGATACCAGCAAGAGGAGGTCAACTATATGGGAAGACTTAATTATAACCAGGGTGGCTATCAACAAGGTGGAAATCAGCATGGGCGACCTGTCTACGGTCAACCGTTTGTACCACCGGGTCCACAGCCTCCTCATAATCAGTGGAGAAATAATCAGGGATACCAAGGAGGGCAGCAACCAACTCAGAACCAGTGGAGGAAGAACGATAACTTCTACTACAGCAATCCGAAAGCCGGAATAATTATACGGTACCTCCAGGTGTAGATCTAGGTTCGAAACTCCCAGGGGGAGAAGGCGGTGCCTCAACCGATGAGATGTTACGAGCTATTTTGCAGAAGGTGGAGGAGGGTAGTAAGAGATTGTCCTCTTTGGAGTACGATGTGAAGGAGATGAGTAAAATGAATGACCAAAGGGATCAAGAACTTCAGAGGAGGGACATGGACCTCAATAGAATTCAACAAGAGAACAACAGACGGTTCACCTCCATGGAGTTTTAGATTAGCCAGATCGTGAAATCATTAGGTAGAGAGCCGGGTAAATTTCCTTCTATGCCAGAAGGTAACCCGAGAGAGCAATGTAAAGCGATTCAGTTGAGAAGTGGCACCAAGTATGACGGTCCACCATTACCTGCTGATGTGGAGGAATTCCATAGGGAGATTGAGAAGGAGAGCGATAAGGAAAATGTGGAAGAAGGGAAAGTGGAAGGAGAATGGGTTTCTAAGTGGAAGAAGACAAAAGAAGCTAAGCGAAACATGAAGGGAACCGAGTGAGATAGATGGGGGATACCAAAATCAGTGATTCCGGTACCATATCCTCAGAGATTTATGAAGAAGAAATTGGATGAGAAATTCGCTAAATCTCTTGAGGTCTTCAAGAAGTTGCATATCAACATCCCATTTTATGATGCTTTGGAGCAGATGCCGAACTATGCCAAGTTTTTAAAGGACTTGATTGCAAAGAGGAGAAGAGCAGACGGGCATGAACTTGTGCAGTTGAACCATGAGGTGAGTGCTATGGTGCACAAAGCGCTTCCCCCGAAGTTGAAGGATCCCAGTAGCTTCACAATCTTGTGTGATATCGGGAATGGAGTCAAGAGGGGAGCGTTGTGCGACCTTGGGGCGAGCATAAATCTTATGCCACTGTCGTTTTTTAAGAAGTTGAATGGAGGTGAACTTCAACCGACAATGATGGCTCTCCAACTCGCCGATAGGTCTATCATAAGACCTCAAGGTGTGGTTGAGGATGTCCTGGTGAAGGTGGTGGATCACGTGTTTCCAACTGATTGTGTAGTCCTTGACATGGAGGAGGACGAGCACGAGCCCCTGGTTTTGGGAAGACCGTTCTTAGCTACGATCGGGATGGTGTTGGATGTGGCGAACGGAAAGATCACGGTGAAGGTGGATGATCAAGAAGTGAAGATCTCCCTCTATGAGGCCATGAAACACCCAATGGAGAAAGATAGCGAAGAAGTGAAGTGGGTAGACATGGCCCAAGTGGGGAAAAAAGGAGGAGTAGATTTGGAGAAGACTAAAATCAGAAAGTGGCTCGACAAGGCACCTCCTTGGAAAGCTAAAAAGAAATTAAAATCACCACCAGAGGTGAAGAAGGTATTCAAGAGTGGATTCCTTAAGGTTGAGAAGGAAGATGGGAATGTAGTCATGTGAATGGGCATCGAGTAAAGAAATTCTACAACTTCTCTTATGGGAATAAGGGAGGTACCTTTGAGTCTCATGACCCATGAGCTCGGTCCGACATTAGGACCTTAAAAATAGCGCCGAATGAGAGGCAACCCATTTTTACTTGCTTTTGAGTGTTTTTAATATTTGAGTGTGATGTCTATGAATCGTGTGATTTTTAACCTTGTTCTTGAGTGATTTGATTGTAGGTTTGCATTGAGGGTGCACGAGTTTCAAGGAGAAATATGAAGGGGAGCAACCCAAGGGAATACACTGGCATGCTTGCTTTCTATGTGTTAACCGGTATTATGCGTATGAGGTAACCCCGAACCCCAAACTTAGACCGCTTCACAAAGTCGAAGTTTGGGGGGGTGGAGTGTTTATAAGTTTTAGGGTGATACATATGGACCGGCGCGCTTGAGAGGTTTAATTGACATTGCACAGGCGCACGTCTTCTCGTTGAGTTGAGTTTGGTTATATATTGTGCATTGATAGGCATTTGAGTTGATGTTGTGAATTAATTTGGTGCTATTGATGATTTCATGTTTATTAACTCTTCTTTGCTTATTGATTGCTATCATTGAGTGTGGAATTTTGAGTTGGTAATTGTGGGAGTGAGTTAGGACTAGATTATGTGAGTCTAGTGAGTAGAGTTGATTTGAAAGGGAATTTGTACACTTATGAATTTTCCTTTTGAATACTTGTGTGGTAAAAAATGAGAAGTCACTAGGTCTAGCATGGATGTGAAAACCTGTGAGATTAGAGCCTTATAAGAGATTAAAATTTATTAAAATGATCTCATTGTTTGTGAGTGGATCTTCACCTTAGAGGTGCTAGAACTTGTGGGTACTCTCGCTTCTTGATTGTGTCTAGTATGAAATATCGGAAGTGATTTAAGGCCGTCTTTGAATTGATAAGCCACTTAGCTAAAATAAGTCTACCAATGACATTAATCCATTGTTAGTCCGTTTGAGTCTGAGCTTATCATTTGCTAGTATATTTGAGTTTATCCAATTTCTAAAACACTTTTTGTCCCAATTTGAGTGGAGAATAGGAAATGTTGTGAATGAGAAGGGTTTTGAGTAGAGAGAATGTAGAATTGTATATGGTTGAGTGGGTATAAAAAAAAGGGAGTGATGAATTTTTTAGGAGTGGGGAAGAATAAAAAGATTTGAGAATGAGCAAAAGAAAATATGAGCTCATATATAGTTGAAAAAAAAAAGAACAGTGAATGATAAAAGTGTTGGAGTGAAAAGAAAAAAAAGAGTTGAGGTGTTGAATGTCGATGGAACTGAAAGTGCATTGTATGAGGATATTTGAAATATTCTATTCCGTGTATTGAAATACCAAAGCTATGATTTTCTATTCTCCATTCACTTGAGTTAGTTTATCCTATATAGTTACCCCACCTGTCCAAAGAGCCGTACATTACAACCTTGAAAAAGTCCTTTTTGATTCAGCATGAATTCTAGTATGTGGTCGAAGTTGAGAGTGCTTACAAACTTATGGTCACTGATTTGAGTGGATGATTAATTGAGAGAATCCCTACTTATTGATAAACACTTGTGAGGGAGTGAAACACATCACCGAGGGCACATCCATGTTTAATTTACTGAGTTTTTATTTATTATCCATGAGTAGAATGAAGGGGTGAATTTGTGTACGGGTGATCGATCTTTGAAGCTTGAAAACTATTCATTGCATGAGTTAGTACTTTGATTCATTTCTAACAATTTCATTTGACTTATTAGTTTATTTCTTGAGGACAAGCAATATAGTAAGTTTGGGGGGGTCGAGTATGCGTGAAATTGTTATGTTTTGGTGTCTGATTAGTCTATATTTTGAGTGTTTTATGAGTATTTAAAGTTATTTGAATGATATTTTCATAAACTCATCAATATGTCTCTTTGATGCACATATTAGGAAAGAGGGCGAAAAACGAAGTTCGTAGAATTTTGAATCGACTCAAACGGACTCCCGGATGAGAAGATATTGAAGAAATACGAAAAATATTAGTTTGAGTGAAGGAAAGAATAACTTTGTTCAAAAGGAGGAAACACTCGAGTAAGGGGTGCTTAAGCACCAAGTGCTCGAGCACTAGGGCTCGAGCGCCCCCCATCACGCTGTGGAGATTGGCCGCTCGAGTTGGCCAAGGTCGAGCGCTAGCTGCTCGAGTGCCCGGATGGTGCTGATGTCAAGACCCGCTCGAGCCGTGAGAGGTCGAGCGGGAACCGCTCGAGCAAGGAGGACTCGAGCGTCCTGTTGCTGCTTTTGATTGAAACCGCTTGAGTTGGAGCTCCACGAGCACTAGGCGCTCGAGCGAGAGCCTTGCTCGAGCACTTAAGGCTAAATTCAACCCAAACCCTATAAATACACTTTTCAAGCCAATTTTTTGAGACACACATATTTTGACATAATTTTCGAACAAGAGGAGCATGGGAAGGTGATTTTGAGTCTTTGGTAAGGTTTTGAAGATTGTAATCGAGGTTTTTAGCATATAAATTCTTTAGATTAATTACTTCTTTGAACAGTTTCAATTTTCCTTTTGATTTCTTGAATTCTTGAATCTTTTAGACCTAATTTTCCAGAGTTCATAACTTTGATTTTGAGACTTGATTCAATTGATTTTTTTCATTAGTTTATGTTCTTGATTTCTTTAGTACTTTCAATTATGTTTATGATTATTGATCTTATTATTGCTTTTATTCTTGAAATCACCATTCTAGGCTAGAACCCTTGTATGCTTGAGAAATGATGAACTCGTAGAATTAGGACGTTGATACGTAATTAGTATAATTCGTGATGTATAGTTTTAGTTCTCTTAATTATTGAATAATTCTAATAAACCCTAGAATAATCATAGAATTAAGTACGAAAACTGTTAGAGAGAAGACGACATCATCACTCTTTAATAACGAATAGGCTTAAGTAGAGGGTTTTTGAAGGGGTCTATAATCTACCGGTTTATTTAGGGAGGACGGCCACATCGCCTTAACTAAATTAGGGCCTCAATAATTAAGCACAATTCATATAATTTAATTAGTGGATTAGTGAAGTAGGTTGATAGAACTAAGTATTGGGGTTAATTCTTGAGTTTTTATTCTTTCAATCCTTGTGCTAGATTAGGGAAGTTGATTGCCTAGTTTTAGTACACTTAGTATTTTAACTTGAACATTATGATTATTTTAGTTAACATACCTATTTCGTTACTATACGTAGGGGTTCCTATCCCGAGCATCACCCCCATATTTGCACTTCCTATCGGAGTTAGAATAGTTTTTATTTCTTTTCGCTTGATAATTAGTAGAATATATTTTAGGATTAGTTTAAACCAAACATCGCATTCATATAAGCTACGACACATACATTTCCAGAGATCTATTCGCATACAAACTTTCCCACGGGTTTGATACTACTTGGTCCCTATACTTGCCCATACTACTGTGATCACGTACTCTTGTGGGGTAACTACTAGTCAAGCTAGTATTTTGCGTTTAAGTTACTACCTCCGTACCCCCCTCCACCCAACACTTCTCCCCCAGACATCAAGATCTGGTGGAGGTCGAGGTGGAGGGTTGAATCCCATCTGTTGAGAGATGGTGGGACACCAGTTAAGAAGAGACTCGTTGTAGTTCACCAGGGTCTCCATCTTATTACGGACGACTCTCAGCTTACGCTCCACCTGAGAGAGAGTAGAGTCGATCGAGGAGGACGATCCACTGGGTTGGCGGTAGGATTGTAGGACGACCTTATTGTTACTGTCCTGCCCAACGATCTTCCCCTTCTTGACTCCGGTCACATCTAAATAGATACGGTCCTGATCAATTGGGGGAGGGGTGGGGTTCTCCCCACTGTCGCCGATGGGAGCCACTTGCTGCGAGGCCTGGGCGAGACGATCCTTGAACCGGTTCTGAAATTATATAAATAAAATTATAATTAAATTACAATTATAATTAAAATTAAAATTTAAAATATACTTACATAGATTTCGGTGCATGGTGCGGGCGTAGGTAGATGTCCCAGTTTTCGGGTTCACTGGGTAGGAGATCTCCACCTGCTCATAGAGAGAGGGCTTTCGTCCGCGCTCCTATTCCTATTACGAACCAAATTCAATAGATATTTAAATATTAAACATTTAAAAATTTATTAATATTCAAATGTAAATAAAAATTATGATACTTACAAAGGCGGGGGAGTGCTCATAGATGGACCGGGATTCATCCCGATGTCTGGCGATGTCGTGCCAGGTGGGGTCCTTCAACCGGTCCTCCCTGGCCTTTGTGGACTTGACTTTGAATGCATCATTATTCCAGTGAGCAACCAAAGCATCCCAGACGGAACATCCGTCTGGCCCTCGGCCAAGCTCCAGCAGCTTCCCCTCGACCCACTGCTTCTTCAGATTGTAGATAATGTTTTTGTACCGCTCCTACGCTTTCACGCAGGACAAGCCGTACGTAACGCTATTATGGGCAGGGTCCCAGATGCACAGCTTCTGCAATTAAATTAAAAATAAAATATGAACAAGTAAATTCAAAATAAAATATTAAAAATTAAAATCATAATAAATATACCTTGAACCTCTCAAAGTAGTCCATCCTCTTTCGCTCGGACACCATGGACCACGAGGAGGCACCAACCTCGAACGAGATCTTCTTAATGACCTTTGAGACGCGAGAGCCAGTCTCATGGCCTGGAAGCATACTGTGACATCAAAATAAAAATTCAAGTTAATATTAATAATTAATATTAATGGATATAATTAAAATTATTTAATTCATTAAAAAATACTTACATGATGTCGTGAGGGACAACAATGAGACGACTATCCAACACAGGATGCTGCCGTGAAGCCGAAGATCCGTCTACTGAAGAAGAGCCGGCAACAACACTAGATTGATGTGAAGAGGATGGTATCATCTCCGGTGCCCGTCTAACCTCTGGGATCTCTGGTCTCAACGACCCCGACCTCCTCTTATCCCTCCCCGACCCGACCCGACCTTGACCCCGACTCTGATCAATGTTATCTTGAGAGCTCATCTGTAATAATTATAAATTCAACAGATCAGCATACCATATTATATTTATACACATTCAACTTAATTCATACCTACGTATATCAATCAACTAAATTCATCCATATGTATACCAATTAACTAAATTTATACCTACATATATCAATCAACTAAATTCATACCTAAGAATATTAATCAACTAAATATATATCAATCAACTAACATACTATTCAACATGTAAAGATGTATATTCCTAAACTAACATACCCACTAAATATACCAACTAACATACCAACTAAATATAATACTTACGGTTATTATGTAGACATATATATACAAACACATATATATAAATATACTAAACATATATATATATATATATATATATATATATATATATATATACATAATTTAAAAATATATATACAAACATATAAATACATACAAATATATATATATATATATAAATATGATATATAAATCCTATAAATATATATATATATATATATATATATATATATATACAAATCCTAAAAATATATATATACAAACACACATATACATATATATATAAATCCTACAAACACATATATACAAACATATTTATATATATATATATATATAAATCCTACAAATATATATATATATATATATATGTGTGTGTGTGTATATAAATCCTACAAACAAAGATATATATAAATCTTACAAACATAATAAACGGTTAAAATTTTAAAAACTTACGGTTATTGTGTAGACAGGGAATCAACAAGTGATTTGACCGAAACGGATTGCTCGACGGAGGCGGTGGAAATTTAGGTGTGTGGGAGAAATGGCGTACGGATTCGAACCTAAAAAGGGTAAAAAAAATTAACGACCGCCTATGTCGGTCGCTAATCACAGATTTTACTGGCCCCAATTGACCAATTTTAGGAGCTGTTGCTAAGTTACCAACATTAATGACCATCAACCGTTTCCAAGAATGAGTCAAACTTACAAATTTGCGACCGCCTTGACCGTTCTACGACCGCCAACAGGCGGTCGTTGAATACAAAATTGAAATTAGCGACCGCCAAGACTGTCATTGATCTGGCGGTTAAAATTATTGGGGCAATTTTGACCGGCCTTTGAGTTTAGCGACCGCCTTAGCGGTCGTTAATTATGTTGCATTAGAGACCGTCAGTCATCGTCGGTCGCTAATCGTTTGATTTAGAGACCGATTTTAGAGGTGATCGTAATTTTTTTTACTTTGAGACCACTGGCCTATTTCGGTCGCTGATTGGTCGCTAATACATGATTTAGAAAATAGGTCGCAAAAACGCGAGTTTTTTGTAGTGAAATTTTAACATCAAGGAAAAGTTTAGTAGATTATATAACAATAAACTTTATTACATATATATCCAAGCTGGACTAGAAACAAGGGGTCGGAGGTCACAACTTTTTTTGAGCTTATATAATTAATAATAATTTAACTCTTCACTATCGTTGCCGGCGGATTTAGGAGGGCCCTCACCAGGTTCTTCACCACCACCTCCGCGGCCTCCCGATTTAGGAGGGCCCTCACCAGGTTCTTCACCACCTCCAGATGCAGGAGGGCCCTCGCCTTCCCCACCGCCGCCACTTCCACCAGCATTACAATCTTTTAGGCACACACACTTAAACATTTTGCACTTTCCAGATACGAATCCTTCTATCTCACAAATCGCTGAGCAGTTTTTTCTGCTGAAGCAAGCTCCATGGAAGGATCTGCTACGTGCCTGGCAAAGTTGTGCTTCACTCGGCATCATCTCTTCTGCATATACGTACAAATTTAATTAAAACTAAATTAGTCGATACAATTCTCTATACCACAAAATCTTGAGAAATACAATACTTACGAAAAGTCAAGAGCAGGAGAAGAAGCAGAGAGAGACTCCGCAATTGTGCACCCATCATCCAACACTTTGGATTAATTAATTACGAAATATATTGTATGGATTTTGATATGATTTGCAACACACAAACATACGGGGTTTTATATTGTTGAAGGCATTGGAAGAATTCGTATTTGGGGAACAAGTAGTGAAAACCTATTTTCCATGGGGAAATAACTGCACTAAAATAGCTCCTTAACATTAGAGTTTGTAATGTTAAATTAATTGTCAATCCATTCTTACATAAAATCTATATCTTAGTTCACAAATTATACTTGGTAAAGATGCTAATTAACTTTTAAGAACAATATCAACAAGAGTTCGATTAGCTTGGTTGAGAAAAACTTGGAATACAAGTCTCTGCTGAAAATAAAGTGAAATTTTGGAAATATTGCACTTTTGGTTCCAAAAGAATTGGTCCAAAACCCTTTTAATTCTGATAAAAGAGTTGATGTTTTTTTTTTTTTTTTTTTTGTTTGCTGTTTTGATCCTATTCATTAATTTTATAGGACCAAATTTTAATTTTATCCATTCTCTTGGGACTAAAATTGCAATTAACCCATTGTCATGATACCAAAACTGCAATTATCTTAGGCTCGAAATGTTAAAAAAAAAAAAGAGAAGGGACTATTCCAAAAGTGTCATTTACCCTTTGAAATTAGACCATGATTCTCAATGAAACTCAATCTCACACTCTAAAATCGCAAAATAGGACCTCAGGAAAAGTATCTCTTGAAATTAAGATAATGACAAGCAAATCATTATAGGGAAAAATGCTTTTTTATGCCTGTATTTTTATTGAGGTTGAAAAAGGAGGACAATACATTTTTAGGCTTGGAGAAGGAGGACAATAATTTTTAAAATTGGTAAATGTAGGACAATTGAGCCCGAATTAGGACTATGAGACTAATTTTGATTCGAGGGCAAATTAATGCTTTTCAGAGGGAGGGAACGATGAAGATGAGATTGCTAAGCATAATTGGAAAAGTCTAAAGTATGATCGAGCTAATAGTTTTATCTAATGTTTTGGGTTTAAATTAACTGTTCTTATTGTTTATCACTTGTCTTTGTCACATTCAGTTGTTGTATTTTCTATTTTCTTTCATAAAATAATTTTCTTTCCACTTTATAAGTCAAAAGTCAAAAGTATGATCGAGCTAATAGTTTTATCTAATGTTTTGGGGTTAATTTAATTAATCTTATTGTTTATCGCTTGCCTGTGTCACATTTAGTTGTATTTTCTTTTTTCTTTCATAAAATAATTTTTTTTCAAATTTATAAGTCACAATCTTTTGGG
Organism: Ballota nigra; assembly: GCA_947034835.1. Classification (NCBI taxonomy): domain Eukaryota; kingdom Viridiplantae; phylum Streptophyta; class Magnoliopsida; order Lamiales; family Lamiaceae; genus Ballota; species Ballota nigra. The sequence goes on from OX344730.1 coordinate 31,496,022, forward strand.
GTAAGAAAAAAAATTTGAATTAGAAATGAATTTCACAAAAAATTTGGTCATTTCACTGAAATTTCTTCTGAAAAAATATAATTTGAAGCAGTACTGAATTTAAATTTCAAACTCATTACATCGATAAAAAAAATAAAAGTGTCAAATTTACAAGGGAAATATGCACAAGTGTCACTATCAAGTTTTTATTTTCAAAAATATCACCCAACTTTTTGTACGACCCACTGTGCGGCCCTTATGTGACCTTTTTTAGTGACATTTTAAAATAAAATAAAATTGGGTGATAATTTTTTAAAATAAAAACTTGAAGTAACATTATTCTACATTTTTCAATTTACAACTATATATCCACATACTAAAATATATCATGCAAATCTTAAGTAACAAAAAATAGATAAATTTGATTCATGGAGAAAAATATTTTATTAGACCCGTATCTTTAGGGTGGTTGGAAAAGGAGGACAATATATTTTCGGGTTTGGAGAAGGAGGACAATAAGTTTAAAAAGTATTAAATGTAGGACAATCAGACCTAATTCGGGCTCAATTGTCCTACATTTACCACTTTTTAAAATTATTGTCCTCCTTCTACAAGCCCGAAAATATATTGTCCTTCTTTTCCAATCACCCTAAAGATACGGACCTAAAAACACACTTTTCCCAATCATTATAACGACACAAATATTGTTATGACCACATACTACAACAAATTCATTATTCATACATTGTAACTTTACTGTATACCGGTAAAATTAGATAATGTTTGCTCAATTCACATTCAAAATATTACGTTCTATATCACACTGAGGACCTCAAAAAAAAAAAAAAAAAAGTAGATTTATGATTTCACTCGAAATTCAAATAACAACATATGTGACACTATAACTACACACGTTTCATTATTACCATGTAACAATAAATTCACCATTCGTCTACCTTCACGTGTTGTTTACTACCCACTCTATTCTCCAAATCTATTCCCATGTAAATGGTCACATTTAATTTACACAAAATGAGATAAAGTAGATAAACATGGTTATATATTATTGGGTTATTGTGGGGTCCATTTAAGAATTGATTATTTTTTATTGTAAAATCAATGACATGTGTATAATTAAGTGATGGTTGGAGAGTGATAATATGATTATTTTTTATAAAAAGTGTATTTAAATAGATCTTGAGGACAAAGCTCAAAAAAATATAAGTGAGAATAAATTGGGTGGACAGAGGGAGTATATTTTAGAGAAAACAAGTGTGAATAAAACATAAATAACACCAAATCCAAAAACATAATAATGACTCGTAGAGTTTAAATCCCAAATTATCTCATAACTTTTTGACAAAATAGATTAGTCCCAAAATTAATTTTTTTACCAGATCTGGCCCCATTTTCTCTTTCAATGTCCAATTTTGGTCTCAATTCGGCGATAAGAAATGAAACAACGTCGCGTTGAAGTCTGCAATTTGTGATTTCCGGCAAGGATGTTGAGGTGACGTCCATGTGTGCTAATTATATATATTTTTTTCTTTTATAATTTTACTATACATCATGTATATTTAAAAATCTAAAAAGAAAACGTGTGTCTTTATGGAAACTAAAAATTATATATTCATCCTTCATTCACTGTCACATTCTCTCGTTGCTATGACTAAGTTTCAAAATATGAATTAAAATATAAATAGAGACATTAAAACATTAGAAAAAGAAATAATTCAAATGGTTGTTTGAAGGTCTTAATAGAAAAAAAAAAGGGAAAATAATTTTTAAGCTCATAACTTAAGCGGGTTTGTGTTTTAAGGATAATAATTTTTGTACTTGTGGTTGTAGGATATTATGTTTAAAAAAAATTACATGTAGGACAATCGAGCCCGAATTAGCCCAGATAAGTTCAAATCGGACTGAAATGTCCGATGTTTACTTTTAAAACAAAGTTACATTTATTGGCCCGTCACTACAAGAAAATTGACATATAGTGTCAGTAATCTTGTCATTATAACTTCTCTAGCTAAAAGTCTTTAATGACAGGATCCTGTCATTAAAGACTTTTAACTAGAAAAGCTATAGTGACAGGCCATGACATTACTGCCACAAAAAGTCATTTTTTTGTAGTGCGTAAAAGTAGGACACCATGTTTTTAAAAGTTGTAAATGTAAGACATTTCAACTTGATTTGAGCTTATTCGGGTTCAATTGTTCTACATTTACATATTTTTAAACATAATGTCCTGCATTCATAAGAACGAAAAATTATTCTTTTAAAAACACGAATTAATATATAGGTAATCTTATTCTAATCTGTTGTGACCGTTTCTATGCGAGATCGGCACCGACCCCTCCGAGAAGGACGTACCACAGGGTTTGGTCCGACCGGTCGCCGCCGAGACGAGATTTTAGACGTCGCCGATCTCGACCACGTCCGACCCCCCGACAACCATTTCCGACCTCCTCGGTCCCAGGTGTCAAATAGATCCATCCGATCGCTCTTTCCGACCTGGTCCAAGTCCCTCGCCACAAGGACTCAGGATCACATCGCTGCGATCCGATCTCCGACCTCGCCTTCGGTCGCTAAGGCCGCCGACTCTCCGATCTCCGACCTCACCAATCTAGAAGGCCTTTTGAGCACGTAATAGAATCCGGCAGAATCGTCCCAAATATGGCAAAGAGTCGCCTCCGTACGATACGATAGAGGGAATATTCCCACCTAATGAAGAAATAACTCAGAGAATCGTCCTTTTGAGACACGTGGCGACACCTCAATAGCCGATCCCCTGTGTACTGGAACAAACGGGCATCCGCACGCTTCCAGGGCCTGCAACTAATTAATGTGGTTGTTCCCCGTAGAGGTCGGAAATGACCTAAATACCTCTGTATATGAAACCTATAAATAGGACAACATATGTACTAAAGAAGAACAACTATTCATAAATATAAAAAACTCTATAAGCATTCAAGTCCACGGAATAAAAAACCCTGACAATTCTTGGTGTTCCTGCATTCATATCTCCATATCCAACTTCATTTATTTCTTGCATTAATGGAGTCCTCAATCTCCCTATTTTCTTTGATGTTTTTATCTAAGCCCATTTAATAGCCATTAAATTCCAGTATATTTTTAGATAAACAACATAATCTTAATTTATTTCATCATTATAGATAATATAAATCTAATACCTTGTACGTATAGTATTCGGCCTCGATCTCCGCATTGGTATGACATTGTCGCTTTGGACCGAGATAACATGAATTTTTTTTGGGTTTCCCTCAAAAGACCTCTTACCTGTTGAGATATTGTTCATTCTTAAAAACCTCATGATCCTCCCTTGTGAATCTGAAGTGAAATATTGTTTGACATCACAACAATCCTCCCTTATTATATATTGAACCTCCTATCGGACGATCTGCTCGATGTAAACTCACTTGGTCCACAGAGATCTTATCATTTCACCAAGACTTACTGCAAACGACCGCTTTATGAAGGTCCACCTATCTAGTCCATAAAATCCTTGTTCACTGTTCTGTTTGACGTATGGGGAACTCTTCAACATCATTTCTTCTTAGACCTGGTTTTAATACTAGTGTCAGGGAATGGACTTCCAATCTCTGCATCAATATCATATTGTCCACTTTTGACTGAGCCTGTACGGTTTTGTATTATGGCATATCCTAAAAGGTCTCTACCAATATAGATATTGTTCATCCTTATAAACATCATGCTTCTTCCATATTAATTTGATTTGCGATATTGTTTGACATCCCAACATCATTTTGATTTGTGATGAAATGGCGATTTTTGAGGAATTTATTTATAAGAATTATAATATTCTAGGTCTCAATGAATATTGATTCGTTTTCTCATATAACAATATTCATTGAATCTTTAGTTTTATTATTAAAAATGTATACTACAAAAAAAAACACTGTTTTGCGACGGAATTTGCGACGGAAAATCCGTCGCAAACAGTGTTTTGCGACGGATTCTGCGACGGACACGTGTCCGTTCCTAAAACAGCCGTATCTAATTTTTGCGACGGATTTTAGAGGTCCGTCGCAAATTAACGACGGATAAATCCGTCGCAAAAATGGCGGGTCAGACCCGGCCGGGTCGCACAGAATTTGCGACGGACAATAGTCCGTCGCAAATCTTTCGGGTTAGACCCGATCGGGTCAACAACATTTGCGACGGCCATATTCCGTCGCAATTATTTATATATATATTTTTTTATTTTTTCCTGTTATAATTTGCGACGGACTGTTTTTCGTCGCAAAATTCAAAATTTGCGACGAAATTTGACCTTCTATATTAGTCTTATTAGGCCTTGAACAATTAATCCATTTTTGCGTCCAAGGGGAATCGAACACGGGACCTCTTGAGAAAGAGGAGGGGGCGCGCGCCACTAGGGCACAAGCTACTTTCGTTCATTTTTATGCAATTAATTGTATATGTATTCAAATTAAGTCATTTTTTTTATATTTTACCAAAATAATTTCTTTTCGTATCTAAGTTGTTTATAAAAATATTTTGCCCAACTATTTTTTTTATTTTGTAAAATTATTTATTTCGACAATGCATAATTAAACTATAATTCGTTCATTTGTGCGCAATTAATTGTATATGTATCCAAATTGACTCGTTTTTTTTCCATAATTCACCAAATTAATTCATTTTCGTTTCTCACTTGTTTTTATAAATGTTGGGGCCATTTAATTTTTATTATTTTGATAAAATTATTTATTTCGACTCCCGCTTAAATTTATAATTCGTTCATTTGTACGCAATTAATTGTATATGTATCCAAATTGACTCGTTGTTTTTCCATAATTCACCAAATTAATTCATTTTCGTTTCTCACTTGTTTTTATAAATGTTGGGGCCATTTATTTTTTATTATTTTGGTAAAATTATTTATTTCGACTCCCGCTTAAATTTATAATTCGTTCATTTGTACGCAATTAATTTTATATGTATCCAAATTGACTCGTTGTTTTTCCATAATTCACCAAATTAATTCATTTTCGTTTCTCACTTGTTTTTATAAATGTTGGGGCCATTTATTTTTTATTATTTTGGTAAAATTATTTATTTCGACTCCCGCTTAAATTTATAATTCGTTCATTTGTACGCAATCAATTGTATATGTATCCAAATTGACTCGTTGTTTTTCCATAATTCACCAAATTAATTCATTTTCGTTTCTCACTTGTTTTTATAAATGTTGGGGCCATTTATTTTTTATTATTTTGGTAAAATTATTTATTTCGACTCCCGCTTAAATTTATAATTCGTTTATTTGTATGTAATTAATTGTATATGTATTCAAATTGATTCATTTTTTTCCATAATTCACCAAATTAATTTCTTTTCGTATCTAATTTGTTTATAAAAATATTTTGCCCAACTATTTTTTTTATTTTGTAAAATTATTTATTTCGACAATTGCATAATTTTATAATTCGTTCATTTGTACGCAATTATTATTTTGGTAAAATTATTTATTTTGAACTAAAAGTAAATAAATTGTAGTACTTCACAAAAAATTAAATAAAAATAACATCAATTCAAACTAAAAAAAATTGTATTTCACATTTATTAAAATTAAAATTTTTCTACCCGTCAGAATTAAATCCGGCTTCCTCTTCCTCCTCATCCTCGCCCATGTTAACAATCGGCTGCATCGGGGGCATCGATGGCATCGACGGTTGGGTCGGCGGGATCGGCGGCATCGGTGGCGCAGGCATGAGCTCTCGTGGCACATCAGAGGTGAACAACCGCCACCACTCCTGCATGACGGCTGTATACTGCTGCATTTGGAGTGTATACTGCCTCTCAGACTCTTCCTTCTCTCGCTGTTGCCTCTGCATGTTGTTCATCTGCTCCACCACCGTGGCAAGCTGCCTCTCGACCTCACTGGGATGAGAGTCGATGGAAGACTGAGAGGAGGATGAGCTCGAGCCACGAGGTCGGAAAAAGTTCTTTCCGAAGCCACCCAATCCAGCGAACCGCCCCTTTTTAGCCTTGACGTTCTTGAAGTACAATTCATTTTGAACGTCAACAGAAGGCTGTGTGGGGGGCATCGACCCCGACCCCTCTGTCGTTTCCTCAGGCTGAGGCTGGGAGGCAAGGTCCTCGAGCATCTTTCTCTGCAAATTATTTATACAAAAAATTAAATAAACTGAACACAAACTATAAAATAATACTTTTAATTTTAAAAATTAAAATAATACTATTAATATTGAAATAATACTTACGTGGATCTCGGTGGTACGGCCGTAGGTAAACTTCCCAGTCTCCTCGATGAGTGGGTGGGCGAGCTGCAATCTCTCAAAATGAGAGGGCTTGCGTCCTTGCTCCGCCGCCTAATTAGAAAAAAAGATAGTAAAAATTAATACCACTCATAAAAAATTAGGAAAAAAATAATATAAATTCAAAAACTACAAAATTAAAGACGAAACTTACAAATCTCAACCCGTGCTCATAAATGGACCGAGAACCGGCCCGATGTCTCGCCATCCCTTCTCCATCAGGGTCACTACGCCGATTCGCCTTGTTTTTCGCCGACTTCTCTTTGAATTCAACGGAATCCCAGTAGCGGAGGAATTGGTCCCAAATCGGCCGGTTTTCACTGTCAGTCCCCAGGTCGGTGACCTCTCCCTTCTTGTACCACTTCTCTCTCATTCTAAAAAGGAGGTCTTTGTACCTTTCCGCCGCATATTTTTCGAAATTCTTCCACATCTGGTCATCGTGCTCCGATGCCCAGACACATTCTTTCTGCAATTACAATTTAAATGTAAATATCTATTTATATATTTGATATTAATAAACGGTGAATTAATAAATTAAATTAATACCTTAAACTCCTCGAAGTATGTCTTTTTCTTTGCATCGGACACTAGCCTCCAACTGTAAGCAGTGGGCTCGAATCCACATCCAAGGATGGACCGGGAAACCTGATTAGTAGCCTCATGACCAGGAATCCAACTGTAAAATTAAAACTGCAAAGTTAGTAAAATAATTAGGTTTTAATTAATAAAAAAATTTAGTATAAAATATTAAAACTTACGTTGAACCATGTGGCTGAACAGTCATCCGTGCTTGAACAATCGGATGTTGTCGGGAGGAGGATGAGCCCTCAGTAGTCTGCTGTGAGGAGGAGGAGGAGCCCGCACCAGGCTGTGAAGAGGTCTCTGATTGAGACCTCGGTCTGAAAATAGGTGGAACCACGGGTCTTAGTGAGGCCCGTCGTCTCCTCCCTCCTCGCTCTCCTCGACGAACCTCCTCATCCCTCGGAGGCTCCTGACTGCCACTGCCACTGCCTTGTCCGCTCATCTTTAACAAAATTCGAAATATTGAATTAAAATCAATGAAATTAAACATGCTTTAAAAATCTATAACATAATTCGAAAAAAAATCAATTCGGCTCTACAATTCAACTATTTCTAAACATGCTTTAAAATTAAATTAAAATTCGATCAACTAATCTAATTCAACTAAAATCAATTCTAAACTTAACAAATTCAACTATTTCTAAACATGCTTTAAAATTAAATTAAAATTCAAAAAATTCAACTAAAATCAATTCTAAACTTAACAAATTCAACTATTTCTAAACATGCTTTAAAATTAAATTATAATTCAAACAATTCAACTAAATCAATTCTAAACTTAACAAATTCAACTATTTCTAAACATGCTTTAAAATTAAATTATAATTCAAACAATTCAACTAAAATCAATTCTAAACTTAACAAATTCAACTATTTCTAAACATGCTTTAAAATTAAATTATAATTCGATCAACTAATTAAATTATAATTCAACTAATTCAACTAAAATCAATTCATTTCTAATATAATTCAAACAATTCAACTAATTCAATTCTAAACTTAACAAAAATTAAACATGCTTTAAATTAAAATTCGATCAACTAATTAAATTATAATTCAACTAATTCAACTAATTCAACTAAAATCAATTCATTTCTAATATAATTCAAACAATTCAACTAATTCAATTCTAAACTTAACAAAAATTAAACATGCTTTAAATTAAAATTCGATCAACTAATTAAATTATAATTCAACTAAAATCAATTCATTTCTAATATAATTCCAACAATTCAACTAATTCAATTCTAAACTTAACAAAAATTAAACATGCTTTAAATTAAAATTCGATCAACTAATTAAATTATAATTCAACTAAAATCAATTCATTTCTAATATAATTCAAACAATTCAACTAATTCAATTCTAAACTTAACAAAAATTAAACATGCTTTAAATTAAAATTCGATCAACTAATTAAATTATAATTCAACTAATTCAACTAAAATCAATTTATTTTTAATATAATTCAAACAATTCAACTAATTCAATTCTAAACTTAACAAAAATTAAACATGCTTTAAATTAAAATTCGATCAACTAATTAAATTATAATTCAACTAATTCAACTAAAATCAATTTATTTTTAATATAATTCAAACAATTCAACTAATTTAATTCTAAACTTAAAAAAAATTAAACAATGCTTTAAATTAAAATTCGATCAACTAAATCAACTAAAATCAATTCATTACTAATATAATTCAAATAATTCATCTAAAATCAATTCTCTAAACATGTTTTAAAATTAAATTTTAAACGGTAAAAATGAAGAAAACTTACGGTTTATTTGTAGAAGATGACGAAACAAGAACTCGGTGGTGACGGATTGGCTCTACAGCGATGGCACCCGACTTCTTCTTCTTCCCTCTTCTTCTTCTTCTTCCTCTTCCCTCTTCTTCTTCTTCTTCCTCTTCTTCTTCTTCTTCTTCTTTTCTCTCTTTCTCCGTCTGCAACTCGGCGGGTCTGTATATATAAGTGGAAAAAAAAATTTGCGACGGACGGCTGTCCGTCGCAAATTTTTCCCGTCAAAAGCAAAACGACGTCATTTTTTACTGATTTGCGACGGCTTTTCCGTCGCAAATAAGTCAACGCACCGTTTCCCGATAAGACGCGTAAAACAGTTCGGATTTGCGACGGACATTCCGTCGCAAATCAGTCAATGGGCCGTTTCCCGAAAGGTCGCGAATATAAATGTAAGATTTGCGACGGCTTTGGTCCGTCGCAAATACAAAGTTAAAAATTGCGACGGCAAAGTCCGTCGCAAATCAGTCAAACGGGTCGCTTCATGAACGGTCACCTTTAAACAGGTATATTTTGCGACGGAATGGACCGTCGCAAATTCAAAGTTGAAATTTGCGATGACCTTTCCGTCGCAAATGTAGCCGGTTCAAGACGGAGTCGGTGGGCCCTAGTGTTTGCGACGACGTATCCGTCGCAAATTACTATCATTTGCGACGGACTTCCTTAGTCGTCGCAAATTGATATTTTTTGCGACGACTTACATAAATCCGTCGCAAATTCACTGTATTTGCGACGGATATTCTGGCCGTCGCAAAATTGCCGTCGCTAATCTCCGTCTTTTTTGTAGTGTATGATTTGGTTTAATCACAATAAAATTAATGGAATGGCTTTATACATGTCCTCAAATTACTTATTATTTTTTTGCTAGGTGCTTTGTTTAAATTTTTGGTGATGTATTGTCTGTATTAAGGTGCATCTCACACCTTGAATTTGCTGTAATTTTATGCTTTTGAATACAAAGTTTTGCTTTCCTGATAAAATAAAAAATAAAAAATTACTTATTATTTTTTTAGAAAAAGCAATATATAAATGAGAGTACAAGGGTACTCATCCCTTGCACATACTAATACCGGGCGACAATACAAATTTAGATGCTTTCTAAACACATAATCAAATTCGAAATCCACCACTTTCATAATCTAACACAACACAGATAAAAACAATCCTCCGAATTTAGATTAATATTGCTGAATATTACCAAGTATCGAAGTTTCCACAAACCCCAAATACTTTTCCACGCATTAATTCTCTTTTAATTGACACATGTTCTCAAATTTAATGATTATCATTTTCACATCTTTAGGAGAATTAAAACATTATAATACGAAATAACCACGTGTATAACATTATAACGCAACAGTTTTCATTATTAGCTCACCATCACGTGTTCATTACTATGATTAAGACAAACATAAAAACATAAATAAAGACATTAATACATTATAAAATAGAATAACGACTCTTATAACGTTATAAAGGAACGCAAGTTGTCATGAGCCCAAACGACTATGTACTCATCGTCCACCCACCATCATGTAATCATTACCATGATTAAAAAATAAAATGTGGATAAAATATAAATAAAAAATTAAAACACTAGAAAATGGAATATCGTCTCATATGACGTTATAATAGAACACAGTTCATTGTGGGTATTAACAACTATATAGTCATCATTCGTCCTCCATGTGTTTGTTAATACAATTAAAATGTAAAATTTGGATAAAACATAAACAAAAACATTAAAACACTATAAAATGAAATACGACTTGTATGACGTCACTACTATACACTTGGACTTGGAGAGCTATACTTGAAGAGCTATTAAAAAAACCGCTCTCCAAAACAAAGCTTGGAGAGCGGTTTTACATAATTATATTAAAAAAAAAAAAAAGGGCTAAGACAGCGGTTATTAACCGCTCTCTTAGGATTAGTCTTAGAGAGCGGTTTAAAACTGCTGTGTAAGATGGGAAGTGCAAGAAAGCGGTTATAAACCGCTATCTAAGTGAAAACTTAGAGAGCGGTTTAAAACCGCTGTCCAAGTGAAACTTAAAGAGCGGTTTTTAACTGTTATCTTAGGATTTTTCTTGCATAGCAGTTTTTAACCGCTGTCTTAGCGTTTGACCCTATTTACCCCCCTTTGACCACTAAAAATCCCTAACAGAGATGCGTAATTTTCTTCCTCACGACGCGGTTCCCCCACCCCCACCGCCGTCGTCGACCTTCCTCCACCACCGCACCAGTAGCCTCTTCCTCCCCTGCCGCCGTGACGCTGCCCAGCCACCGCCGCTCTCTCCGCCGTCGCTCAGCCCTCCCCCGACGCGGATAGGCCCCCGACGCGATGATTAGGCGTGAAATTATCATGATTCGTAGCTAGAAATGCCCTAGTTTTGGTCGATTTTATTGAGTTTTTAGAGCCAAATGAGTACTATTTCTATACATTGATGAATTTGTCTCTTTGATACTCATAGGTGAATCGAGGACGAAAAATAGAGTTCGTAGGACTTTGAATCGACTCAAACGAATGCCCGGATGAGAAGATATCGAAGAAATGCGATTGGTATTAGTACGTGAGAAGAAAAGTGTTAGTTGCAAGGAAGGAAGGCCCATTCGAGCATCATCACTCGAGCACCATCGCTTGAGCAACGTAGGTCGAGCGCTCCGGACTTACAGAATATTTTTGCCGCTCGAGGGGAACAGCTCGAGCGCCCCGCTCGAGCTCTTGAATCATTCGACCAAAACAGCTCGAGCGACCCGCTCGACCTCTTGAATCATTCGAGCAACACAGCTCGAGCGCCCCGCTCGACCGGGACGGCTCGAGCGCTTCCGAGGCTTATATGCCAAATTTCGTTTTTCGGCCCACGAGATCCCGTTTCGACCCGGTGCATATATATACCTCTTCCAAACACGTTTTGGAGGACGATCCCGAACTTTAGAAATCACTTTTAGACTTAGTTTTTAGAGAAAGGAAGAGGAGAAGAACGAGCAAGCTTTACTTACGTTTTGTTGATGTTTTTCATACGAATTCTTAGTTTCTTTTTGTTTCTTAGTTTCTTTTCATTATCTTGGTTACTTTAAACGCTTTGAAACTTCGTTTTAGTTAATTAAATTTCAGTTCTTAGTATTTATTTCTTTAAACCCTAGTTCATGTTTCTTATTTTCTTCGTTCAATTCATTATGTTTATGTTCGTTGTTCCTTCTATTGCTTTTATGTTTGTTAAAGCCATGTCCGGCTAAAACCCTTGTATGCTTGGGGTAGGATGAACTCGTAGAAGTATGATGTGGGTATGTAATTAGGGTAATTCGTGATGTTAGTTTTAATTCTCTTAGTTAATGAATTCTTAAAATTAATCTAGACTTCGCTTTTGAATTTCGTTCGAAAAGTGTTAGAGAGAGGACGACCGTATCACTCTTTAACAACGAGTAGACTTAACTAGAGGGTTTAGAAAGGGTTAATTCATCTACCAGTTTAGCGAAGGAGGACGACCGCATCACCTTAGTTAAATTAGGGTCTCATTAATTAAGCACATTCTATTAACTTGTTAGTGGATTAGTGAAGTCGAGTGTTAGGGTAAAGTATTAGGGTTTAGAATCTTGAGCTTTCACCTTGCATTCTTTTACTTAGGTTATTTCTTGTGTGTCACGGTTATTTTAATTATCGTACCAACTCCGTTAGTATACGTAGGAATTCCTATCCCGAGCATCACCCTTTTATATTTGAGACAAAACCCTTAGATAATTAACTCATTTCTTTCTTTTGCATTAGTAGAGTAGAATAGTTTAGATTTAATAATTTTCAATCCCCAAACATACACTCATATTAACTACGACGCGTAGATCTTCAGGGATCTATTCGCATACATACCTTCCCTTGGGTTCGATAATACTTGGTCCCTATACTTGCCCATACTACAGTGAACCCGTACTCTTGCGGGGAAGCTACTAGTAAAAGCTAGTGTAATTCGCTTCAAGTCAATGGCGCCGTTGCCGGGGATGGCATTGTATGCTTTTTGAATAGGACTTGTAGATTGCTTAGTAGTTAGTAGTGAGTGATTTTATTTTCTGTTTTTATTCTTTATTTTCATTCGTTCGGCAGTTGCATTTTGATCCTTCTGCTAGTGTTTCAGGTTTATGAGAACATGCTCACAAGGAAATACGAGCGAAGAGAGGTTACCTGCAGATCCTGAGACAATAGCAAGAAGAAATTGAGCCTTCTTACGAAGGATGAACGCTGCCGGAGGGAAAGAACCGATGGACATCACTAATGAGTTGGAGGATGCCGAGAATGAGTTCAATCAGGCATTGAACCGGGTTGACGACACTGATGGCAATACCAGCAAGAATCAAGATCCTTTAGGAGAAAGCCAGAGCCAAAACCCGGGTACTCAGAACCAAAATAGCCCAGCTCATAATATGGTCCAAAATCCTCATCACAACCCTGCTTACCCACATCCTAACTTACCACAAAACAACTTACCCTATCCACCTTACCCATACCCACCTTATCCTTACCCACCATACCCGTATCCTCCACCTCCAGTTTACAATCAACCACCTGTTTACCAACCACCACCACCTGTTGCTCCTCAGCCTGTGCCCCAGGACGTAGATCACAATATGGCTATTCGAGGGAGGTTTGCAGCGCAGCCACAGCGGTACTATGATGGAGTGGCATTGCCTCCTGTTGAGGTAAATAACTTCTCGATTTCCCCGAGAATTCTAAAGCTGCTGACCGAGAATCAGTTCAAGGGGGTGATCGGGAAGGAGAATCCTCACACTCACCTGAGGAGTTTTCTCATGATAGCCTCCACATTCAATTATAATGGCATGTCTGAAGATGCCAAGAGGCTTCGGCTGTTCCCATTCTCACTGACGGGAATAGCTAAAGAGTGGTACGACAATACGCTCCCGCGGGGAGGTATTACCACTTGGGCCGAGCTCGAGCGTCTGTTCCTCGAGTGATTCTACCCTCCATCTAGGACGATCAAGGCTAGGATTGAGATCTCTTCCTTCCGCCAGAAGCAAGGAGAGGACCTACGTCAAGCGTGGGAGAGATACTCAAACATGCTGATAGAGTGCCCGCAGCATGGGTACAATGAGGGAGATATTATGGCTTTCTTCTACAGTGGTGCCAACCAGGCGGGGCAAGACCATTTAGATGCCTGTGCGGGCGGAGCATTCCTGAATCAAGGCATAGATAGATGTAGAGAGATCGTGGACAACATTGTCACGAATGCCGGGGCTTGGAATGGGGATGCAGACTTCCAGAGAGTGCATCAGGTTGAAGAGGGTGAAGGAACGAGAAGGCTATTGATGGCCATGATGGAGAAGATCAACAACCTCGAGTTGGAAAAGAATTTGGTTGGAGAGCATGCAGTAGAGAATGAGAGAGTAGACCAGCCAAGTGGACAGCAAGAGGTAGCCAATTACATGGGAGGTCCGTATTACAATCAGAATGGCTACCAAGGTGGAAATCAGTATGGAAAGCCTCCTTATGGCCAACCATTTGTACCTCCAGGCCCACAGCCGACTCAAAATCAATGGAGGAACACACAAGGATTTCAAGGAGGCCAGCAGCCTCCTCAAAATACATGGAGGAAGAATGAGAACTTTTCTTATGCTAACCCAAAAGCTGGTATTACTGTTCCTGCAGGTGTTGATCCGGGGTCTAAACCTCCTGGTGGAGAAGGCGGTGCATCAACCGAGGAGATGTTGAGAGCTATTCTTCAGAAGGTGGAGGAAGGTAGCAAGCGACTGTCCTCCTTGGAGTACGATGTGAAGGAGCTGCACAAGAAGGGCGATCATCGAGATCAAGAGCTCCAGAAGATGAACGTTGAGTGGACTAGAACTCAACAAGAGAACAATAGGCGGTTCACTTCTATAGAGTTCCAGATGAGCCAGATTGCAAAGTCGTTGAATAGAGAGCCGGGTAAGTATCCTTCCATGCCGGAAGGGAACCCGAAAGAGCATTGCAAGGCTATCCAGTTAAGAAGTGGAACCAACTATGAAGGTCCCCAGATGCCTGCTGATTCTGAGACGCCCCAATATGGAGATGAGAGTGGGGAAGTAGGAGTTGAGAAGGGGATTGAAAGTGAAGGGATTGAGAAGCATAAAGATGTGGATGAGTCTCATAAGAGCAAAGAGCTTGAAGAGGAAGACATTGAGAAGGGTGAGAGAGTTCCTAAGTGGAAGAAGGCAAAGGAAGCAAGGGAGAAAGTGAAAGAGACCGAGAAAGATGAATGGGGGTACCCAAATCTGTGATACCCGTCCCGTATCCACAGCGCTTCATGAAAAAGAAGCTTGATGAAAAATTTGCAAAATTTCTTGATGTTTTTAAACAACTTCACATTAACATTCCTTTTTATGATGCTTTGTAACAGATGCCGCATTATGCAAAGTTTCTGAAGGACTTGATTGCGAAAAGACGGCAAGTGGATGAGCCGAAGTTGGTACAGCTGAACCACGAGGTGAGTGCATTAGTGCACAGGGCGCTTCCACCGAAGCTGAAGGATCCCGGGAGCTTCACGATCTTATGTGACATTGGGAACGGGATCAAGAAAGAAGCGCTATGCGATTTAGGGGCGAGCATCAATCTCATGCCCTTGTCGCTTTTCAAGAAGTTGGAAGGTGGAGAACTTCAACCCACAATGATGACGCTTCAACTTGCCGATCGGTCTATTACTAGACCTCAAGGTGTGGTTGAAGACGTCCTAGTGAGAGTTGGAGATCACATTTTTCCAGCCGACTTTGTAGTGCTAGAGATGGAGGAAGATGAGCACGTTCCCCTGATCTTGGGAAGACCGTTCTTAGCTACGGCGGGGATGGGGCAAATGGGAAGATTACTTTGAAGGTTGATGATCAAGAAGTGAAGATCTCCCTATATGAAGCCATGAAGCACCCGAGGGAGGATGAGAGCTTGTATTGCATGGATGCAATTGATCCTCGTGTTGAAGACACGCCTCCTATCCCTAATCCTTCTCATATTCATGAATTTTATAATCCTTCACTTGATAATTTAACCCATGAGCATTATGTTCTTGATTATTTTGATATGGATAAAGTGAGGAAGTTGAAGGATGAAAACGTGAAGAAAGTGGACGTGGTCCAGTTAGAAGGGAAAGGAGGAGTTAAGAAGAAAAAGTCCAAGCGCAAGAAATTGCATAGTGAGACTCCTCCAGATAAAGGTGAGAAGGAGTTGAGACCTATACCACTTGAGGTGGAGAAGGAAGCAAAGGAGCTCATGATGGAGGGACAACAAGGAAAGAAATTCAAACACCACTCTTATGAGAGTGAGGGAGGTAAATTTGAGTATGATGTCCCATAAGCTCCTTTGAGCTTGGTCCGGCATGAGGACCTTAAAAATAGCGCTGAATGGGAGGCAACCCATTATTTTTTTATTTGCTTTGAGTTTTTTTAGTTATTAGGGAGTTATTTTGAGTCGTATGTTTAACCTCGTACTTGAGAGTTTTATTTTGTAGGCTTGTCTCTAAAGGAGTAAAGGTATCATGGAGTTATTCAGATTGAAGGAACCAACTTGAGACAAGGGAGTGTGCAAAGCTATTGAGAGAAATTGAATTATTTGGTTGAGGTAACCCACAACCCCAAACTTAGACCTCTAGCAAGGTCGAAGTTTGGGGGGTGGAGTTTTTTTATCTGTTTTATGATTACATTGCACATGCATGCACGCCCTTATCTTTGAGTTGAGTTTGATTGATTATTGGTTTGTTGAGATACTCCTTGGGGTGATTTTGAGTTGACTCGCTATTGCATATTTCATGCCTATCAACTATCTTATGCTTGTTGATTGCTATCTTTGAGTATGATTTGATGAGTAGAGTTGAGTTGTGAGGTTGAGTTAGGAGTTTTATTGTGTGAGTGTTTGAGTTAGAGTTAATTTGAGAGAGAACCCGTATGCTTACAAATTTTCCTTCTGAGTGCTTGTGTGATGATTGTGAGAATGCACTAGACTAGCATGGATGTGAAAGCCGAGAGATTTGAGCCTTATGAGATTTTGATGTATGAATTAATCTCTTCGTTTGTGAGTGGATCGTCACCTTAGAGGATGCTAGAACTTGTGTGTGCTCTTGCTTCTTGATTGTGTCTAGTTTGATATGCCGAATAGGATCTTAGGCCATCTTTGATTTTATTGAGTCACTTAGCCAAAATTTTCCTTACCAATGACATTGAATCCCTTGTTAGCCCCTTTGAGCCTAAAGTCTATTTTATTTGCTAGCACATATGAACACTATTCCAATTCCTAAGCCTTTTTGTCCCAATTTGAGTGGAGAATAGGAAAGTGTGAACGTGAAGGGAGTGAATTGAGTTGAAAAAGGAAAAGGTTGTTTGTTGAGTGAATATGAGAAGAAGTGTGATGAAATTATGAGATGTGGGAAAAAGAGAAAAAAGTTGAGAATGAGCAAAAGAAAAAAAAGAGCTCATGTGTTTGTGCGAAAAAAAAAGAAGTAAAGTGATTGAAAAAAAAAATTGAAAGGAGTTAGAAAGAAAAAAAAAGATTGAAGTGTTGAGAGTAGTGGAATTGAAAGTGTGTTGATTGAATATGTTTGAAGTAATCAGTTCCTAATCTCGAAGTACCGAAGTTTGATTTTCTATTCTCCATTCACGTGAGTCACTTATCCATATTGATATCCCACATGTCCAAAGAGCCTACATTACAACCTTGAGAAAAGTCCTTTTTGATTCGGCATTGATTTCTAGAGTACGGTCGGAGTTAAGAGCGCTTCCAAGCCTATGGCTGCCAATTTGAGTGATTGATTGTTTGAGTGAGTCCCTTAATCATTGATATACACTTGTGAGGGAGCGAAACACATCGTTGAGTTCACATCCATGCTTGATCTTGGTGTTTCTTGTTATTGTTGCATGAGTATGATAAAGGAAAGTGAGTGAGTATACGGGTGATTGATTTTTGAAGCTCGAGTTCATTAGCTTGCATGATTGATTCTTTGACTCATCCCTAACAATTTCACTTGACTTATTATTTCATTGCTTGAGGACAAGCAATATGGTAAGTTTGGGGGGGGGTTGATTAGGCGTGAAATTGTCATGATTCGTAGCTAGAAATGCCCTAGTTTTGGTCGATTTTATTGAGTTTTTAGAGCCAAATGAGTACTATTTCTATACATTGATGAATTTGTCTCTTTGATACTCATAGGTGAATCGAGGATGAAAAACGGAGTTCGTAGGACTTTGAATCGACTCAAACGGATGCCCGGATGAGAAGATATCGAAGAAATACGATTGGTATTAGTACGTGAGAAGAAAAGTGTTAGTTGCAAGGAAGGAAGGCCCATTCGAGCATCATCACTCGAGCACCATCACTCGAGTAACGTAGGTCGAGCGCTCCGGACTTACAGAACGTTTTTGCCGCTCGAGGGGAACAGCTTGAGCGCCCCGCTCGAGCTCTTGAATCATTCGACCAAAATAGCTCAAGCGACCCGCTCGATCTCTTGAATCATTCGAGCAACACAGCTCGAGCGCCCCGCTCGACCGGGACGGCTCGAGCGCTTCCGAGGCTTATATGCCAAATTTCGTTTTTCGGCCCACGAGATCCCGTTTCGACCCGGTGCATATATATACCTCTTCCAAACACGTTTTGGAGGACGATCCCGAACTTTAGAAATCACTTTTAGACTTAGTTTTTAGAGAAAGGAAGAGGAGAAGAACGAGCAAGCTTTACTTACGTTTTGTTGAGGTTTTTCGTACGAATTCTTAGTTTCTTTTTGTTTCTTAGTTTCTTTTCATTAGCTTGGTTACTTTAAACGCTTTGAAACTTCGTTTTAGTTAATTAAATTTCAGTTCTTAGTATTTATTTCTTTAAACCCTAGTTCATATTTCTTATTTTCTTCGTTCAATTCATTATGTTTATGTTCGTTGTTCCTTCTATTGCTTTTATGTTTGTTAAAGCCATGTCCGGCTAAAACCCTTGTATGCTTGGGGTAGGATGAACTCGTCGAAGTAGGATGTGGGTATGTAATTAGGGTAATTCGTGACGTTAGTTTTAATTATCTTAGTTAATGAATTCTTAAAATTAATCTAGACTTCGCTTTTGAATTTCGTTCGAAAAGTGTTAGAGGGAGGACGACCGTATCACTCTTTAACAATGAGTAGACTTAACTAGAGGGTTTAGGAAGGGTTAATTCATCTACCAGTTTAGCGAAGGAGGACGACCGCATCACCTTAGTTAAATTAGGGTCTCATTAATTAAGCACATTCTATTAACTTGTTAGTGGATTAGTGAAGTCGAGTGTTAGGGTAAAGTATTAGGGTTTAGAATCTTGAGCTTTCACCTTGCATTCTTTTACTTAGGTTATTTCTTGTGTGTCACGGTTATTTTAATTATCGTACCAACTCCGTTAGTATACGTAGGAATTCCTATCCCGAGCATCACCCTTTTATATTTGAGACAAAACCCTTAGATAATTAACTCATTTCTTTCTTTTGCATTAGTAGAGTAGAATAGTTTAGATTTAATAATTTTCAATCCCCAAACATACACTCATATTAACTACGACGCATAGATCTTCAGGGATCTATTCGCATACATACCTTCCCTTGGGTTCGATAATACTTGGTCCTTATACTTGCCCATACTACAGTGAACCCGTACTCTTGCGGGAAAGCTACTAGTAAAAGCTAGTGTAATTCGCTTCAAGTCACGCGTCGCCCCTCCACTGCCGCCGTCCCTCCGCCGCCTCCTCCAGGTATGTATATAATACGTATTTTAAATGTATTAAAATGTATATGTGTATATATATGAATAATATGTATATATATGAAAATGTATAATGTATGAATATGTATATATATATGAATATGTATATATATATATATATGAATATGTATGAATATGTATATATATATATATGAATATGTATGAATATGTATATATATATATATATATATATATGTATGAAGGCTTTTGGATTAATTTTAGATGAAATTGTTGCAAGTTATATAGGTTTAATATGTTAAAATTATTTTAGATGAAATTGTTAGAATTTGTTAGAATTTTAGATGGACATATTATAATTTTTTAGAATTTTAGATGTATATATGTTAATTAGTATTAAAATGTTAGACTTTATTTCAAGAGGTTTGTAGATATGAAATATTGAAGGCTTTAGGAATAATTTTAGATGGAATTGTTAGAATGCATGTTAGGATTAATATGTTAGAATTTTAGATGAAATTATTTTAGTGTGCATGTTAATTATAGTATTAAAATGTTAGAATTTATTTCAAAAGGTTTATAGATGGGAAATATTGAAGGCTTTAAGAATATTTTTAGATGAAATTGTTAGAATGCATGTTAGGATTCATATGTTGAAATTTTAGATGAAATTGTTTTAGGGTGCATGTTAGGATTAGTATGTTAGACTCAACACGTGTGCTTTTCGATTAATCTATATAGGCATCTCTAGTTCTATATGGATCGAAAGTGGGTTCGGGCAGATAGATTATCAGAGGAGTATAGGAATGGGGTGGAAGAGTTTTGTAATCATGCAATTAGACACTGCACCGACCATCGATACATTCTATGTCCGTGTTGGAAATGTATGAATGGAAAAACTGTTAGTGGTCGAGAAAGTTTGTTTAACCACTTGATGTGTCACGGTATTGATAAAACATATACCGTTTGGACATTTCATGGTGAGAGAAGAGATGGATGTAGCTCTAGCAACATAAGAACTGACTTTAGGTTTGAAGATACAGTGGATGAGGATAGTTTCAGAGATGTACCGAATGTTGATACATCGAGTGGGGATGACACCAATCTGCGAGATCACCCTTATATGGCTGAAAAATTAAGGGATGACGCTGGATTGCCCCTTTGGCCCGGGTGTAAGAAGGCAACAAAGTGTCAGCTGTGTTGATATTGTTCAACCTAAAAGCAGCACACGAGTTATCCGATGTGTGCTTCTCAAGTATGCTGGAAGCACTTAGTGGTCTATTGCCCGATGGAAATGTACTGCCTACGAAAGCATATGAGGCTAAGGAAATGCTTAAGTCCATCGGGTTAACACATCAGAAAATTCATGCTTGCCCGGGTGATTGTATCTTATTTCGGAAGGAGTACGAAGACCTCGATGAATGTCCCAAGTGTGGGAAGAAGAGATATCTGAAGAATAAATCTCCAGCGAAGGTGATGTGGTACTTCCCAATAATACCAAGATTCAGGAGAATGTATAGTAGTGGTGTGGATGCTAGAAATTTAACTTGGCATCATGATGATAGGATCGATGATGGAATGCAAAGACACCCTGCTGATTCACCCCAGTGGAAGACATTCGATGCCAGACATCTAGAATTTGGTGACGAGCCACGACACTTGTGTCTTGCACTCTCAACTAACGGAATGAATCTGTTTGGTATCCAAAGTACCAACCACAGTACATGGCCAGTGATTCTGATGGTTTATAATCTTTCACCGGAGTTGTGCATGAAGCGCACTTATATGATGTTGTCTATATTGATATCAGGACCCAAACAACCTGGTAACGACATAGATGTATATCTGGCTCCTTTGATAGAGGACTTGAAGCTCTTGTGGAATGAGGGGGTCGATGTGTATGATGCTTATAGAAAGGAGAATTTCAAGTTGAAGGCCATGTTGTTTGGGACTATCAATGACTTCCTCGCTTATGGGAATGTATCTGGATATAGTGTGAAGGGGGCCGATGCATGTCCTTGGTGTACCACGAACACAGATCACATTCGTTTATGTCATTGTAGGAAGACTGTTTATATGAGGCATAGAAGGTGGCCGATGCATTCGATGGCACAATTGAGGAACGTGGAGCACCACGTTTATTGTCAGGTACAGATGTATTGAACGAGATGAAGAATGCCAACACACAATACGGAAAACACTTTGCAAAGAGTCTCCCAACTAGAGGCTGGAAGAAGGAATCAATTTTCTTTCAATTGCCCTATTGGAAAGAGTTGTATGTTAGACACTTCATTAATCTAATGCACGTTGAGAAGAATGTTTGTGCTAGTTTGCTCAATACTCTGCTAGCTGATAACAAGTCTAAGGATGGTTACAATGCAAGAATGGATATGGTTGATATGGGTATAAGAGCTGAACTGGCACCTTTGTATGAAGAAGGTAAACCACCGAAATTACCTCCTGCTGCACACACCTTGTCCAAGAGTGAGAGAAAAATTCTTCTTCAAACACTAAAGGATGTGAAAGTACTAGAGGGTTATTCGTCCAACATACAGAGACTTATTTCAGATGATGGCGTGAAGTTGATGAATCTGAAATCACATGACTATCATGTCATCATGGAGAATTTCTTGCCCATTGCAATACGTTCTATCTTGCCTGAAAATGTGCGCATAACCATAACAAAGCTTTGTTGGTTCTTCAAGGCAATGAGTAGTAAAGTTATTGATCCTAGAAAATTGCTTGGTTTTCAGAGACAGATTATGGGGACGCTTTGTGAGCTTGAAATGTATTTTCCTCCTTCATTTTTTGATATAATGGTTCACTTAACCGTTCATTTGGTACACGAGATAAGAATGTGTGGTCCTGCTCGTATGCGATGGATGTATGGTGTAGAGAGATATATGAAAGTGTTGAAAGGGTATGTGATGAATATGTACAGGCCGGAGGGATGCATTTCAGAACGCTATTTAGTAGAAGAAGCAGTCGAGTACTGGTCTGAATTTATTCCGATTGTCGATGCAATTGGACTTCCAAGTACCCGATACACCAATAGAATGGATGGTGAAGGCATTACCGGTGGCCAACCTGTAAGTGTTAGTATGAAGGAGCTAACACGGATGCACTTGTGTGTACTTCACAACACGGTCGACGTGCTTCCTTTTATTGACCTGCACATGCAGGCACTTTCCCACCAGAGCTAGATCATGGATTGAAATTGAGCACAATCGCACGTTTGTTGACTGGTTCAATGGTTATGTTGCAAATATGTTGTCACAGGATAAAGACTCGGTGAAAGAAAGAGTTAAGTGGTTATCCAGATTGCCTGATAGACATGTGTATTCATACAAGTGTTATCTTATTAATGGATACACGTTTTATACCAGAGATCATGATGCCACAAGTACAATGCAGAATAGTGGGGTGTCTATTACTGCAACTGCATGGAATCAGTCGAATACCACTTACTTTGGACAGATTGTCAACATTTGGGAACTCGACTATATTGGTCACCGTGAGCCAATTTTCGATTGTAGTTGGGTGAGGATCCCAAATGGGGTCCAAGTTGAACGTTCTGGGTTCGTACGCATTGATTTGAAGAATGTGGGATACAAAGATGACTCTTACATAATGGCTAGTCAAGCTCAACAAATTTTCTATGTCCCCGACCCAGTTAAAAAGAAATGGTCAATTGTGCTTCTGTCAAACAAATTTAACCATAGTTACCAGATCAGCGATCACGTCGATGAAGATGTTGAATGATTGATGATCCTTTCCAGAACTTCACTCATTCTGTACCCTCTTTCGATGATCCTGCAAATCCTCGTCCGTACCAGAGAAAACTTACAAGTGATGATGAGTATATCAATCCGGATCTCGTCAACATTCATGGTCATGAACAAGAAAAGTCAACCAAAAAACGAAAAAGAAAAATCAGTGCTAAAAAGAAATGTATGACTTTATTGAATGTTATTGTTTGTGCTTTATTAAATGTTGTTTCTTTATAACTTTTACATATTTTTTATTTTATTTCGCAGGATCATGGATTATTTGCCCTATGATAGAGATGATGGAGATGATCCAGCTTATTTTCCATATGCTGGAGATGAGCCAGATGATGGAGATGATCCAAATGACGGAGATGATGACACAAGACAGGATAACACTGATGCTCCCACCTCTAGTAGCTCTGGAGAGAAGCGCAAGAGGGGTATAGTCACGATGACTTCACTGAAAAAAAATCGTAGCAAAGGAAAATTACTGAAGGTAATTTTAATACAATTGAACAGTTTAATTGTTATTATATTAATTAATTGTCTGTTGACCTAATGATATCATTGAATTGCAGTTATCATTCAATGAGTATGGGCAGCCGATAGGACCAGAGAGTGCGAAGTTGGCGTACTTCATTGGGTCTGCAGTGAGGAGAGTTTTCCCCATCGTGCTGCTATGCAATGACTGGCGTAAGCCTGAGATGACTCCTTTCAAGGAAGCGATATGGGATGAGCTCGTGGTATGTTAATTAATTGTAGTGCATATTAAAATTGTTGTATAATTTATTTTTATATGTGAAATTACTAAATATAAATTGTTATATTCTATATGTATATGCAGTCAACATTCATCGGCCTTGATCACACAAAGAAGCATGATATACTTAAACAAGCTGGAAATAAGGTCAAAAAATTTCGGACTTTTCTGAGGAATAAGGCACGAGACCCGAAGACTGGTTTGTATTCGTCTACGCCGCCTAAAGACTATGCGGAATCCCCTATGGTGGCTCCTTATTGGCAGGAGTTTGTGCGTAGATCTATGCTTGATGATTTCAAGGTAAAATTGATTAATGTTATTTCACCTATTCTTTTCTTTCAGTATTTATCGTATTTATATTACACTGTAGAAAAAAAGTAACAGAAATAGCATACAAGCTAAGAATATGGAGGCGCGATATTGTGGATCTTCCAGAGGTTATGCACGCATTAGGGAAGATTTGGTGAGATTTTCTAACTTTTAATTTTTTTTATGATCATTCACTTCATTAATATATATTCACTTTTAATGATTTTTTACATGTTTATTATTATCGTAGAAAGAAGAAAAAAGGAAAGGTGGAGAGAGTGCACCTGTTGTTACCCGTTATGAGTTATTTCAAACTACAAGAAAGACTCGAGATGGGAATGTTCCCGATCCCAAAACACAGCGTATCATTGATGAAGCGGTAATTCATCCATTATTTTTATCTTTAACATTATAAACTATTATTTAATTTAAAATGATTTAATAATATTTGTTTGTTATTTAGGAGCGCATATCTCAGAGCATGACGCCCGACGAGACCCGCACTGTGGGGACTGATGATCTGTTTGCACGGGCAATAAATTGTCAGGAGCATCTCGGACGCATACGGGGACTTGGATTTGGCGTCACGAAGAAATCATTGAGTATGGCACCTAGTATGGCGGCTATGTCTAAGGTGGAACAACTTTCAGCCCAGCTTGCCGACTTAGCTAAACAAGTTTCGATGATATCAAACCATCAAATGAGATACGGGATGTCATCTAGTGGTGCTAGCTGTGAAAACAGTGCTCCTATGTTTTCCGCTGAGGCTAGAGAGAGTGCTGTTTGAAACAATGCTTCAGACGACTTCAATGATGCACTTCAAAACGTCTCCAAGGTATCAGATGTATCTCGTATTTGTTTTAATTAAATACTAGTATAAATTTTCTAACTGAATATCCTCTTCGAACAAACGACTCCTTGTTACCTTTATTTGGATTATCCTCTTCAGTTGGTGGCCACTGGAATGTTGTTCGATAGCTCCAGTGGAGTGATCCATGGTCGCCCAATCACTCCTGGTTTTGTGAAAGTCACCCTCACTGTACCTGAAATTGGACAAGAGACTTCACTATTGCCAAAACCAGAAGATGTGGCCACCACAGTCGGAGACGCGGTCGGGCATTTCCTCGAATGGCCGCAAAACTTGGTTTCTCTCACAAAAAAGGTAAAATACATGTTATTAAAGTAATTAATAAGTCAATTTATTTTAAATAATATTACAAATATTGATTGTAGATACTCCCGACTCCACAAAAGACTACACAGAGGGAGAGACCAGGGGAACCAACTGTGTGTGTGCGCAGACGGCGATTAGGGTACCCCCTGGCCGGAGACGTACCCTACGATGTCACTGTAATGAGTACGGTGCACTACATGGTGTCCTCCAGCTTCAATACAGTCACAGTGCCCATTAATGCTTACTTTAACTATGTTGGATATGAGGAGTTCATCATACGAGATTATGTAGAAGAAGTCTTCAGTGACAAGTGGTTGAGTGCAACTACCATGACTTTTTACCTCAGGTGTGTTTACTTAATTCTCAACATTTACTTCATTTATAGTTTAACTTACTTATTAAATATTAATATTACCGTATGTTGGTTAAAGGTATTTGGGCGAGGTATATTTAACCGTAGATGTCGTTGCAAGTGCAAAATATTCCTTCATCTGCCCCCAAGTGTGTAGCATTTTTGGTAATAGGACACAGTATATGAACGACATTGTTCAACATATGTTGAAATATAGAGAGAGAGACCATCTCATTTTTTGGCCAAACAATGTGGGGTAAGTATAATAAATATTTCATAAAAAAATTTATTTATACGAACAAGCGATTAATTTTAATTTTGTTAATATAATGTAGTGATCATTGGGTGATGTTGGCCATAAGAATGAAGGATCTTACTGTGTATTATTTGGATCCAGCTACGGATGGGGTGTATACACATCGTCCCGATCTTATAGCATTTATGGAAGGGTACGTAAGTTAATTTTTAATATTCTCATATTATGATTTGTTTTACTTTTAAGATTATACATATCTAATGTATATTTATTTTTTAAAATAATTATATAGTGTGATGGCAATGTATCAGACTAGCCTTCCAAGTAAAAAATCAGATACCACCAATATTAGTAAAGTGTTGTGGAAAAACATTAAGGTAAGTTACTTTAGAAAATTGTAAAATCAATAGAAAATAATCACAGTTATAGTACTTGATTGTAATTGTTAATCAATAGGTTCCGGGCAGCAAGATGGCAATCATTGTGGACATTTTGTGTGTTGCTACATTGAAAATATAATCTTGACTTCTCGGACCACCATTCCTGAAGAAGTAAGTCGATTATCGATTTATTTTAAATATTATTGATTGAATAAAAAATATTTATTATTTAATTAAATTTTCTATGTAATTTGCAGTTTGTGCATAGGCCTCGGATCCCTTTTTACAACAACGCTCGAATGGAGAAATGGAAGATGGATTGGATTGAGTATCTTTACAATCGATTCTTGTAAAACATTATTATAACTTTTCATAGCATGTAACTTATATATTAATTTGTGATGAATTAATATTTCATGTTATTGAATATTATATTATATTATATTTATTTGATGTTACGAATAAATATTAGTATATGTGTTTTGGTAATTTTGAATATATAAGCAGGTTTATTAATATATATATATATATATATATATATATATATATAATTGAAAAAAAAGAGGTTAAAACCAAATAATTAAAAAAAAATTAAAAAATAGCTTGGAGAGCGGTTAATAACCGCTGTCCAAATAATTAAAAAAAAATTTAAAAGGCTCTTGGAGAGCGGTTAATAACCGCTGTCTAAGAGAGAGGCTTGGATAGCGGTTTATAACCGCTCTCTTAGTATGGCACTTGGAGAGCGGTTAAAAACCGCTCTTTTAGTTCTTCCTCTTGGACAGCGGTTTAAAACCGCTGTCTTAGTTCCAACTTTGCACAGCGTTTACTAAACCGCTCTCTTAGACTTACATAGTTGTTTCTTAGAAAGCGGTTTTAACCGCTTTCTGAGCTTAAATATAACCGCTCTCTTAGCCCTTTTTTGTACTAGTGCATTCTAATGAAAAGAGGGTCGTCGTGGGCGATAACAAATATATATTTATCATTCCTCCACTGTCATGAAGATGTAAAATGTGAATAAAACACAAATAAAGAAAACAAAACATTAGAAAATGGAATAACGACGTGTGTGAAAAAAGTGGCGTGATCTATATTTATCTTAATAAAACCAGGGTCCTTAAGATTTAACTATCGCATAAACCATTTTTTAATAAGAGGGTCTTTTTGAATTTTTTATTTTTTATAAAAGAAGAGGTTTTAATGTGTTTTTTTAATTAAATAAAGATGCCTTTTTAATTTATAGTGAGAATTAATTTAATTGCATTTTTGCCTTTAACTTTTATTAGGTATACTAGTTCATCATCATATTGTACGTACTATTAGGATTTTTTTTATTGATTATATATCAATAAACTTTATTACATATTCTACCAATAATTAAATAAACTTTATTACATATTCAAGCTAGACTAGAAAGAAGTGGTCAGAGGTCACTGCTTAATTTCTTTGAACTAATATGACTAATTATAAAGAAAAATGAAGTATGTGAGTGTGAAGTTAAATAATAAAATAAACAAAATGTGATTTATTGACTTTTATGAATATGAATTATTTCCTTTTCAAAGATGTGAAAAAAGAGTTGGGACGTTCCAAAAAAAAAAAAAAATGTAAAAAACGATCCGAAACGGAGGGAGTATTTAATTTAGTTCTTCACCGCCCTCATCAGGTTCTTCACCAGCACCGCCTCCCAATGCAGAAGGGCCCTCGCCAGCATTACAATCTTTTAGGCACACACACTTAAACATTTTGCACTTTCCAGATACGAATCCTTCTATCTCACAAATGGTTGAGCAGTTTCTTCTGCTGAAGCAAGGTCCATGGAAGGTTCTGCTACGTGTGGGGCAAATTTGTGCTTCACTCGGCATCGTCTCTCCTGCATGCGTACATATACAAATTAATTTATTCAAAACTAAATTAGTCATACCACAAAATCTTGAGAAATACAATACTTACGAAAAGTCAAGAGCAGTAGTAGAAGCAGAGAAAGACTCCGCAATTGTGCACCCATGATTGATCACTTTAGGTTAAAAAGTAACAAGATTTGGAACACGCAAACATACGGGGTTTTATATTGTTCAAGGCATGGGAAGTATTCGTATTTGGGAAACAAGTAGTGGAAATTTTTTTCCTTGGGCACTAAAAATAGATCCCAAACATTAGAGATTGGAATGTTGTATTAATACTCAATCAGTTCTTACATAAATTCAATATCTTAGTTGACAGATTTTACCTATTAAAGATGGCAACAACTCATTTAAGATGCTAATTAATTAGTAAGAATAACATAGTTTAAATTACAAATCGTTCCATAACTTTTTCATAAAATAAATTTAGTCCCACAATTAATTTTTTACGAATTTAGTCCCAATTTCTCTAACAATGTCCAATTTTGATCCCAAATCGACCGGAAAAAAGTTGAAACAACATTGTTTTTGTTCATTGAGTGGCACATGACGGACAAAATTGGGAATTTTCGGGGATGGAGTTGATCTTGTTGCCATTTATTTGGTAAAATTTTATATAAATGATGTGTAATAAAATTATAAAAGAACAAGAAAAATCAAATATAATTAGCACACTTGGACGCCACATCAACTCACTTGCCGAAAATCATCAATTTCAAACTTCAAAACAATGTCAAATTGACTTTTGCGGTCGATATTTGGGACCAAAATTGGATGTTTTCAGAGAAATTGGAACTAAATCTGATAAAAAATTAATTTTGGGACGAAATTTGTTTTATCATAAAGTTATGGGACAATTTTTGATTTAAACTTAGAACAACACCAACAAGAAGTTCGATTAACCAGTTTGATAAAAACGCGGAATATAGATGAGGAAAATAAAGTGAAATTCGGAGGTATTACACTTCTTGTCTAGAGAGAATGGGTCCAAAACCTCTTTGGTACCTATGTGAGAAAGTTGTCTTTTTTTGTTGTTTTGATCATTTTCGTTAATTTTTAGGATCAATATTGCAATTTTATCCATTCTTCTGGGACAAAACTACAATTAACCAATTTCTTAGAACCTAAACAACAATTCTCTTTGGCCTAAAAATATAAAAAAAGGATTATGTTGAAAATGACTCATTCTTCTAGGATCAAAAGTACAATTTACTAATAATTCTCAATGAAACTCATTCTCACTCTCGAACTTATAGTCTTTTATTTAATATTACTTTCTAAAATCGCAAAATGGGACATCGGGAAATATATTTGTGATTTCACTCAAAATTAAATTAATTATATTCAAGTCAATATAAAGAAACAAATGTCGTTATGACCACATGCTACAACAAATTCATCATTCACCCACCTTCACATGTTTTTTTATTATATTTAAGAAAACAAGGGTTGATCTAGCCATCTTGCACATAGTCCTATGTTTTGCTTGCCTCACACACTTCTCATTTCACTAGAACTAGGACCATGCACTGCTATAGTTCATTTTAGGATATATGTTGGTTTCTGTAAAGTTTATTTTCTTGCATGATTGAAATGACAAGTTTTGTGAGATGACTGGTTTTGGTTTCTAATTTTTTTTTATTTTTTATTTTTTGCAGGGAGTTATAGAGCTGCAATTTAGTTTTCTCTTGCTGGAGTTCTCTTTGGTTCTTTGTAGTTTCTTGTTTAGAGAATCCGCAGGTAATGGACTGCTGATTTTTTCTTGATATTAAACATTTTTGTTTGATTTATAATATTGGATCCATATATAAGTTTTCATCTTTTTCAATTGATATATAACATGTTTTTCTTATTGAATCCCTTGTTTTTGTTACTTTTCTTTATTTCCCCGGTTTTTGTTATGTTGGAATTAAAATCCTAATGGCATGTTAATTCAGATTAGTATTTCAAAAAGAAATGTTAGACCTTTTACTAATTAGAAGCGCCATTCGTGATGCTAATCTTTCTCCCATCAACTTGTTTTGCTTGCACTACTACAAAAATGCTAAACAACAACATAAAATGGGCAACGGATATTTTGAAATTCGCTGTCAATAGGACAATTTGCATTTGTCTATTTAACCAATCGTTTCTATTAGTTAGTATTCATGATAATAGACCCTTATATGAGCGTATGTTGTCTTTTAGTGTTGTCTATTAGCTTGCATTTTTTCTATTAAACAACGGTTGTAGATTGACGTTGTTGTATAGCATTTTCCAATAAATAAAATAATTTATATTTATTCGAGATGCTTTATTTGATTAATGTTTCGTCTACATCATTCACATCCTTGACTTTACACTATACATCATACCAACAATGGATCACGTGAGTTAATGTTTCGTAGTCATTACTTCTCATATCAGCAATGGATCATGTGGATTATAATGGAAGTACTTTATATATTGATGAGAGACGAATAGATTTTATCTTCTGAAGAATGAAAAAATCTTCTTTTTGATTCAGTCTTAGAGAGGGAGTTGGGCCCCCAAATCTTTTTTGTTGTGCATCATTCAAATAATGTTAAACTCATTCTCATTTTTAATTTTTTTTAAGGAATCCTTTGACTTGAGATACAATAGGGAATGCGAAAGGTAGAAGAAAAGATATCTAAACTAGCAAGGTTTTTGTGTTTTTGTAGTATTTTCATAAGTTACATTGTCAAACTGTAAGTTGTTAATTTTATAATAAAACGCGTGTCGTTATGAACACTAACGACAATATATTCATCATGCATCCACCATAACATCCTCGTTACTATGATTAAGACATTAAAACCATTAGATAAAAACAAAATAAAGGAATAAGCAGGTACTAGGAAAAAACATTTTAAATAATCATGTAATCGATTTCTAAAAATTCTTTTAATTATATATGATGCCGAGTGACGAACCTTTGAGGGTTTCTCGATGATTATCTTGTATGCAAGTTTTCCTTTTCTTATTTGATACCTATTAATAAATAAAAAACCTTGCCCACTTATTTTTAAATGCCTATAATCTTCCGCGACAAAGTATTTTATTTACACTTTTTTCTTCATTAAAAAAAATATGACCCCTTACCATTAAATATTAACTCCTGTTCAATCTAAATGTATGAATAACACTCCAACATCTAATGATCATCAATGAATTTCAAAAAATAATCCAACTGGTAGTTGGGAAGACTTTTTTTTCTTTTTTCTTTTGGTGGAAATAGAAAAAAGAACAACAAAACCTGCCTAGGAAATACAAGAAAGGGGCTCCCCTCAAGCAACTGGTAGTTGGAAAGACTTAAATGACGAAAATACTCGACTTTGGGCAAGTTTGTGTAGGCCACCTTCAAGTAAAATTGACATAACTTCTGCTAGAAACTCCATATAATTATTCGTTTGAAGCATTGGAAACTAGACTGGGGTGGCTTTCCAACTATGTATGGATCATGGTCTGACTATTCACCAGTAAAACAGAATTTCATCCACAATAGTAATATGCCACCTTTTAGGCAAATAAAAAGATATCGTTCCAATAAAAGGCAAATAAAAGATGACATTTTGGTATTAAGTCTAATAAAATGACATTATAAACATCTTCCAGAATTGATTCATATTTTATCTCAGTGAAAATAAAAAAATATTAGGACTTGGAGAGGTCTCAAGATGGCTAGTACATTAGTTTGTTATATAAACAAGTCTTTGAACAGTTTGGATGAAGAAAAGAATCGCAAATAAATGTAAAAATAATAAGCAGCCTAAATGTGATGCATGTAATGCTAGCATAGGACTTAACAACAGTAAAGTCTTTGTTGCAAAATAGTAAAATAAGTTATTGATGTGCCCTTTAAGTACCATTCGGAAAGTAAGTCTTCTCCTTAAATAACTTAAAGTGAAAGAAGAAGTTTGAAATTTGAGTCGACAAAGAAGTCTTCTTCTTCTCGATGACTTATTCATTGCACACATAAAGGTGTCAATAGTGATACGACGAATCACATTACCAATATCGCCAAAATCAATCAATATATGTAAAAGAGATCATGGTTCTGAAAGTACCTTCTTCTTTTGTATATACACAAGGAGAACTCTTTAATGGAGATTTAAATGTCATTTAAGCTTGAGAAGATGGATGATAACTCATATGAATAATCTTAATTTTCTTTATCAATACCATGGCCGATTGAATAAAAGAAGATGAACCGATAAACCCAGAAAAAAATGACGTAAAGAACGTGCTGTGAGAGAACCTGCCAAATTAGAATTGTATATTAAACAAAAGACCATAAGATATAATTATTGCAAAAAATCCCAAATTTAAAAAAAAAAAAAAAAAAAAATTATGAAGGGAGGTCTTTTATTTGAGATTTTATGGTGAGTAGGTTACTTAAATAAAGACCCCCTAATTAATTATAATTTAGTTCTTCACCTCCGCCTCCCGATTTAGGAGCGCCATCATCAGGTTGTTCACCACCAGGGGCCGGGGGGTCCTCACCGGGTTCCTCATCACCACCTCCCGATGCAGGGGGGCCCCCGCCTGGTTCTTCCCCACCAGCATTACATTCTTTTTGGCACACACACTTAAACATTTTACATTTTCCAGACGAAAATCCGTCTTTCTCACAAATTGTTGAGCAGTTTTTTCTGTTGAAGCAAGGTCCATGGAAGGATCTGCTACGTGCCTGGCACACTTGTGCTTCACTCGGTATCATCTCTTCTGCAATGCATACATGTACAAATTAATATAATCATAACTAAATTAGTCATACCACAAAATCTTGAGAAATGCAATACTTACGGAAAGTCAAGAGCAGGAGAAGAAGCAGAGGGAGACTCCGCAATTGTGCACCCATTATGGATCACCTTATGTTAACAAGTATGAAGATTTGGATGCTTTGCAACAGGAGAACATCCATTGGGTTTATATTGTTGAAGGCATGGGAAGAATTCGTATTTGGGGAACAAGTAGTGAAAACTTATTTCCGTGGGGGAAAAACACTGCATTAAAATAGCTCCCTAACATTAGATTGGAATGTTTAAATTAATTGTCAATCGGTTCTTACATAAATTCTATATATTAGTTGATAGATTTTACAAACTACATTTGTGGAGTATAATATATATGTATATACTAAAGAAAACGAATTGCCAAGAAATTTTTCAATATAACAAGGAAATTTCCAACACTACAAAAAAGACGGAGATTAGCGACGGCAATTTTGTGACGGCCAGAATATCCGTCGCAAATACAGTGAATTTGCGACGGATTTTTGTAAGTCGTCGCAAAAAATGTCAATTTGCGACGACTAAATAAATCCGTCGCAAATGATAGTAATTTGCGACGGATACGTCGTCGCAAACACTAGGGCCCACCGACTTCGTCTTGAACCGGCTACATTTGCGACGGAAAAGTCGTCGCAAATTTCAACTTTGTATTTGCAACGGTCCATTCCGTCGCAAAATATACCCGTTTAAAGGTGACCGTTCATGAAGCGACCCGTTTGACTGATTTGCGACGGAATTTGCCGTCGCAATTTTTAACTTTGTATTTGCGACGGACCTAAGCCGTCGCAAATCTTACATTTATATTCGCGACCTTTCGGGAAACGGCCCATTGACTGATTTGCGACGGAATGTCCGTCGCAAATCTGAACCGTTTTACGCGTCTTATCGGAAAATGGTGCGTTGACTGATTTGCGACGGAAAAGCCGTCGCAAATCAGTAAAAAACGGCGTCGTTTTGCTTTTGACGGACAAAATTTGCGACGGACAGGCGTCCGTCGCAAATTTTTTTCCACTTATACATACAGACCCGCCGAATTGCAGACGGAGAAAGAGAGAAAAGAAGAAGAAGAAGAGGAAAAAGAGAGGAGAAGGAAGGAGAAGTCGGGTGCCGTCGCTGTAGAGCCAATCCGTCCCCACCGAGTTCTCGTTTCGTCATCTTCTACAAATAAACCGTAAGTTTTCTTCATTTTTACCGTTTAAAATTTAATTTTAAAGCATGTTTAGAGAATTGATTTTAGATGAATTATTTGAATTATATTAGTAATGAATTGATTTTAGTTGATTTAGTTGATCGAATTTTAATTTAAAGCATGTTTAATTTTTGTTAAGTTTAGAATTGAATTAGTTGAATTGTTTGAATTATATTAGAAATGAATTGATTTTAGTTGAATTAGTAGAATTATAATTTAATTAGTTGATCGAATTTTAATTTAAAGCATGCTTAATTTTTGTTAAGTTTAGAATTGAATTAGTTGAATTGTTTGAATTATATTAGAAATGAATTGATTTTAGTTGAATTAGTTGAATTATAATTTAATTAGTTGATCGAATTGTAATTTAAAGCATGTTTAATTTTTGTTAAGTTTAGAATTTAATTAGTTGAATTGTTTGAATTATATTAGAAATGAATTGATTTTAGTTGAATTAGTTGAATTATAATTTAATTAGTTGATCGAAATTTAATTTAAAGCATGTTTAATTTTTGTTAAGTTTAGAATTGAATTAGTTGAATTGTTTGAATTATATTAGAAATGAATTGATTTTAGTTGAATTAGTTGAATTATAATTTAATTAGTTGATCGAATTTTAATTTAAAGCATGTTTAATTTTTGTTAAGTTTAGAATTGATTTAGTTGAATTGTTTGAATTATAATTTAATTTTAAAGCATGTTTAGAAATAGTTGAATTTGTTAAGTTTAGAATTGATTTTAGTTGAATTGTTTGAATTTTAATTTAATTTTAAAGCATGTTTAGAAATAGTTGAATTTGTTAAGTTTAGAATTCATTTTAGTTGAATTAGATTAGTTGATCGAATTTTAATTTAATTTTAAAGCATGTTTAGAAATAGTTGAATTGTAGAGCCGAATTGATTTTTTTTTTTAATTATGTTATAGATTTTTAAAGCATGTTTATTTTCATTGATTTTAATTTAATATTTCGAATTTTGTTATAGATGAGCGGACAAGGCAGTGGCAGTGACAGTGGCAGTCAGGAGCCTCCGAGGGATGAGGAGGTTCGTCGAGGAGAGCGAGGAGGGAGGAGACGACGGGCCTCACTAAGACCCGTGGTTCCACCTATTTTCAGACCGATGTCTCAATCAGAGACCTCTTCACAGCCTGGTGCGGGCTTCTCCTCCTCCTCACAGCAGACTGCTGAGGGCTCATCCTCCTCCCG
The DNA here is from genome assembly GCA_947034835.1 of Ballota nigra. Lineage (NCBI taxonomy): Eukaryota > Viridiplantae > Streptophyta > Magnoliopsida > Lamiales > Lamiaceae > Ballota > Ballota nigra. Next base: position 31,531,481 of record OX344730.1, read on the forward strand.
ACAGCATCCGATTGTTCAAGCACGGATGACTGTTCAGCCACATGGTTCAACGTAAGTTTTAATATTTGATACTAAATTTTTTTATTAATTAAAACCTAATTATTTTACTAACTTTGAAGTTTTAATTTTACAGTTGGATTCCTGGTCATGAGGCTACTAATCAGGTTTCCCGGTCCATCCTTGGATGTGGATTCGAGCCCACCGCTTACAGTTGGAGGCTAGTGTCCGATGCAAAGAAAAAGACATACTTCGAGGAGTTTAAAGTATTAATTTAATTTATTAATTCACCGTTTATTAATATCAAATATATAAACAGATATTTACATTTAAATTGTAATTGCAGAAAGAATGTGTCTGGGCACCGGAGCACGATGACCAGATGTGGAAGAATTTCGAAAAATATGCGGCGGAAAGGTACAAAGACCTCCTTTTTAGAATGAGGGAGAAGTGGTACAAGAAGGGAGAGGCCACCGACCTGGGGACTGACAGTGAAAACCGGCCGATTTGGGATCAATTCCTCCGCTACTGGTATTCCGCTGAATTCAAAGAAAAGTCGGCGAAAAACAAGGCGAATCGGCGTAGTGACCCTGATGGAGAAGGGATGGTGAGACATCGGGCCGGTTCTCGGTCCATTTATGAGCACGGGTTGAGATTTGTAAGTTTCGTCTTTAATTTAGTAGTTTTTGAATTTATATTATTTTTTTCCTAATTTTTTATGAGTGATATTAATTTTTACTATCTTTTTTTCTAATTAGGCGGCGGAGCAAGGACGCGAGCCCTCTCATTTTGAGAGATTGCAGCTCGCCCACCCACTCGTCGAGGAGACTGGGAAGTCTACCTACGGCCGTACCACCGAGATCCACGTAAGTATTATTTCAATATTAATAGTATTATTTTAATTTTTAAAATTAAAAGTATTATTTTATATTTTGTGTTCAATTTATTTAATTTTTTGTAAAATTAATTTGCAGAGAAAGATGCTCGAGGACCTTGCCTCCCAGCCTCAGCCTGAGGAAACGGCAGAGGGGTCGGGGTCGATGCCCCCCACACAGCCTTCTGTTGACGTTCAGAATGAATTGTACTTCAAGAACGTCAAGGCTAAAAAGGGGCGGTTCACTGGATTGGGTGGCTTCAGAAAGAACTTTTTCCGACCTCGTGGCTCGGGCTCATCCTCCTCTCAGTCTTCCATCGACTCTCATCCCAGTGAGGTCGAGAGGCAGCTTGCCACGGTGGTGGAGCAGATGAACAACATGCAGAGGCAACAGTGAGAGAAGGAAGAGTCTGAGAGGCAGTACAATCTCCAAATGCAGCAGTATACAGCCGCCATGCAGGAGTGGTGGCGGTTGTTCACATCTGATGTGCCACGAGAGCTCATGTCTGCGCCACCGATGCCGCCGATCCCGCCGACCCAGCCGTCGATGCCACCGATGCCCCCGATGCAGCCGATTGTTAACCTGGGTGAGGATGAGGAGGAAGAGGAAGCCGGATTTAATTCCGACGAGTAGAAAAATTTTAATTTTAATAAATGTGAAATACAATTTTTTTTAGTTTGAATTGATGTTATTTTTATTTAATTTTTTGTGAAGTACTACAATTTATTTACTTTTAGTTCAAAATAATTAATTTTACCAAAATAATAATTGCGTACAAATGAACGAATATTTTTATAAACAAATTAGATACGAAAAGAAATTCATTTGGTGAATTATGAAAAAAAAAAGAATCAATTTGAATACATATACAATTAATTGCATGCAAATGAACGAATTATAAATTTAAGCGGGAGTCGAAATAAATAATTTTACCAAAATAATAAAAAATAAATGGCCCCAATATTTATAAAAACAAGTGAGAAACGAAAATGAATTAATTTGGTGAATTATGGAAAAACAACGAGTCAATTTGGATACATATACAATTAATTGCGTACAAATGAACGAATTATAAATTTAAGCGGGAGTCGAAATAAATAATTTTACCAAAATAATAAAAATTAAATGGCCCCAACATTTATAAAAACAAGTGAGAAACGAAAATAAACTAATTTGGTGAATTATGGAAAAAAAAAATGAGTCAATTTGGATACATATAAAATTAATTGCGTACAAATGAACGAATTATAGTTTAATTATGCATTGTCGAAATAAAAAAATTTACAAAATAAAAAAAATAGTTGGGCAAAATATTTTTATACACAACTTAGATACGAAAAGAAATTAATTTGTTGAAATATAAAAAAAAATGACTTAATTTGAATACATATACAATTAATTGCATAAAAATGAATGAAAGTAGCTTGTGCCCTAGTGGTGTGCGTCCCCTCCTCTTGCTCAAGGCCTAATAAGACTAATATAGAAGGTGGGCCGCATATATTAAGCAATGGGCCGAGTGGCCCAGTGGTCCGCGCCCGACCCGCCCGCCCTGGGTGCCCGGGCTCGAACCACACGAGCCACTTTTTTTTTGTATAGGCTCGGTAATTTGCGACGGCCAAATTCCGTCGCAAATATTTAATTTTGCGACGGAAAACAGCCCGTCGCAAATTATAACAGAAAAAAAAATATATATAAAAACATTTGCGACGGAAGATGACCGTCGCAAATATTTTTGACCCGATCGAGTCTAACCCGAAAGATTTGCGACGGAATATTGTCCGTCGCAAAATCTCTGCGACCCGGCCGGGTCTGACCCGCCATTTTTGCGACGGATTTATCCGTCGTTAATTTGCGACGGACCTCCAAAATTCGTCGCAAAAATTAGCTACGACTGTTTTAAAAACGGACACGTGTCCGTCGCAAATTCCGTCGCAAAGAACTGTTTGCGACGGAAATTCCGTCGCAAATTCCGTCGCAAAAGAGTGTTTTTTTTGTAGTGCAACAAAAAGAAAATCGTAGTGAAAATTATCTACGACTTGCCTATAAAATTTTCTAATCATATAGTTATATTGATCTCTTAACCTCATACAAACAATTTCCCTAGAAAATAAATTTCAAGGTAATTATAATTATTTATAAGCAATTTGCCTAAAAAAAGTATCTACGACAATTTTTTGAAGGTAAAGAATGAAAATGCTTACATAATTAAAAAAAAAAAAAAAGAATTAGACAAATTGTAGACAATACCCATTGCAGAATTTTTTATTGGAAAATATTATAGTCATGCATATTGAAAAATTTCCTAAACAATTTTTTAGTGATATATATATATATAGGATATGTGAAAGAATTCCATGTCATCTAGATGTCAAGCGGGCTGATAGATGGTGCTCATAGATGTAGTCATTCATGGTTAGTGCCTGTAAACATAGTGCCTATGGATACGTCTCCTAATTTAGTAATTTTTATTGACGTAGTCATTCTTAATAAACTGGATCAACAAATATGTTATCTTTATTATTCTTTTATTTTCTATCATAATTGCTGTTCAATTCCTAATAAAGGTTACACACTGTTGGAAAAGGAGTTTAAAAAGAAAAATGCTACGACACTGCGATATTACACAAGACATTGAAAAAAAAATCACTAATTAATTTTTGGGGTAATAAAAAAAATAGATGCAGAGAAAATATTTAAGCAAAGACTTTTAAGGAATCGACAAGAGATTGCCTTGAAGTTTCAATTCCTGTGGAGGGATTTTGATAATCTCAAAATGCAAGACCGAATCGGTCGTAATTAGTATCCTTCTATATATGTTTGATAAAGCAACAAACACGACTGGACAATCAAATAATTTAACTAATACACTACACGAAATATGCGATTAACGTTGCTTAAAATTCATCGCAAAACACTATTTACGTCGGACACGTGTCCGTTATTAAAACAATCGTAACTAATGTTTGCGACGGATTTTTGGCGTCCGTTGCAAATTAGCGACAATAGTGTCCGTCACAACTCGGTCGGGTCAAGACCCGGTCGGATCATCAATATATGCGACTGACACGCATCCGTCGCAAATAATAGAATTAATTTGATAATTTAATTTTCCATGGAAATATTTGTGACGGACACGTGTCCATCACAAATCCTGAGCCTAACACAAAAAAAATGGTCCTCGTGGTTCGAGCCCGAGCCCTCCGCGCACCCAGGGTGGGCGCAAACAACTGCACCACCGACTCTTGAGCTATATTAATCAACCTACCTTTTATATTAGTCTTATAGGATCTTAAACAATTAACTCCAAATTTGCGTTCGAGAGGATTCGAACACGCGACCTCTCGTGCATGTGTAGGCACACTCTGTTTGAACACGAGCTTCTTTTGTTCTTTTATTTACGATTAAGTGTATATGTATCAAAATTGAGTCTTTTTTTTTTTCATAATTCATCAAATTAATGTTATAGGGTATGACATCAAATGATGATATGATGGAAATAGATAATAGTTTAAATAACCTTGAGGGATAAGAACAGAAAATGATTCGGTTCTAACTTGTTTAAATAAATGTTGTGACTAACTAGTAAAATTATTTATTTCGACAACACGTAAACTTAAATTCATATTCGTTCATTTATACGCAATTAATTGTAGATGTATCCAAATTGACTCAAAAAACTTTCATAATTCATCAAATTAATTTTTTTTCATTTCTAACTTATTTATGTAATTATTGTGCTTGTCTTTTTTTTTTTTTTTTTTTAAAGTTATTTATTTCGACAACGCATAACTATATAATTCGTTCATTTGTACGCAATTAATTTTATATGTATCCAAATTGAGTCCTTTTTTTTTTCATAATTCATCAAATTAATTATTTTTTCTAACTTATTCAAATAAATATTGTGACCAACTATATTTTCTTATTTTATAAAATTATTTAATTTGAGAATGCGTAATTTTATAATTCGTTCATTTGTACGCAATTACTTTTCATTTCTAACTATTTATATTGTTTTGTATAAATGTTTTCACTAATAAATGAAATTGTTCAAATAAAGTAAACTTAATAATTGAAATTGTTCGAATAATACATATACTTTAAATTACCAATCATCAAATGAATTTTCATCAAATTTTTCCTCAACAAAAAGGTTGTCCCAATACTTGACAAATGATATCCACACCTCACGCGACAACTCATCAGGACCATATTAAACTTTCTGATAATATATCTGCTTCCCCTTGCTCACCATATGTTTGAATACTTAATCCTTAACATATGAAGAAATGAGAGATATACCTATTCACGAATAGTGTGATCCCATGTGAAGTTTTCTAAAATAAAAATTAATTTTTTGACTACGTAATATAATTATTATATATATATATATACATATATATATAATTTAAATAAGAACAATTTAATGAAATACCTTAAAATTGCCTTCAATACATCATGATCCTGTGACTTCTCATCAATGACCAGGATGCAGCACCAACATCCACGGAGTTTACCTTAAATATATAATTGAAGACTTGCGAAACTTCATCAATAGACATCATACTGCATTTAATCTCAAAAAGTAATTATTAATAATAAAATAATAAATTAATTAACTTACTAATAATTAAAATAAATGATATATCTTTACTACTCATTCACAATGGTAATCTCCATTTTTTCATTCACCATTATAGGTCTATTTAAAATATAAATATGCATTAACTCGGTGTTAAAAAAAAAAACTAATAAATGAACAATTAAAATATTAAACCCTAAATTGTACATACTCAATCATACAATGATTCAACAATTATAACGCTAACTACTCAACATATAAATTATTCAAGAATACTCAACATAAATAATTAAATATACTAAATCATATGATTAACATGCTTTAAAATCTAAAAAAATATCCTAAAAGATTAAAAATCTAAACCACGCGATGATTCAATAATTAAAACGGTAACATACTCAACATAAAACTTATTCGTAACACTAAAACAATAATATATATATACTCAACATATAAACGATTCAATTATACTAAATCACTAAGTTAACATGCTTTAAAATCAAATTTAAACGGTAAAATATGAAAAAAAAAATTATGATTATTGTATAGAGGATGACGAAACAAGCACTTTAACAAGGATAGATTAGCTCTATGGTGACGTCACTATCCTTCTCCAGTGTTCCTCCCTTTTTTTTCTTCTTCTTCCTCTCTTCCTGTTTGCATTGTCGGACTGCTGCTTAAATAGGAAAAAAATATCTGCGACGATTAGGCTTCCGTCACAAATCTTGCCGAATTACAACTAATATGGCGTCGTTTTAAGGATTTCCGACGGGCAAGTCCAACGAAAATTCTCAAATTAAATTTTGCGATGGTTGTATCCGTCGCAAACCGATCGGCCACATTTAAGTCGAATCATTTCCCGAAAGGTCTCGGTCAAATGGGTCAATTTTCCGATGGGCATGTTTGTCGTAAAGTTCAACTTTGAAATTTGTGACGGACTTTTCATCGCAAAATTGATGGAATACATGAAGGCCGACGGTCCCTTATTTTGCGACGATATTATCAATCGCAAAATTTCAAAGTTTGCGATGGAAGTGTCTGTCCGTTGCAAATTCTTAGCATTTACGACTACTGGTCATCATCCGTCGCTGACCCATCGCTGATCCATCGCAAAACACTTGAATTAGCAACGGATAAGATTTTTGTCGCTAATCAGCGAGTTTTTAGTAGCAGTGATAGATATGTACGATCAAGTTGACAGAATCTCTTCTTTCACTAGAGCAAAGGATCAAAAGTTCAAAAATATAGAGAACATGTAAAGCAGAAGTTTAGAAATCACGAAAGGCAGAATCACAAGAAATTAATTCGACCAAGGCAGAAAAAATGGGAAGCAAGACAACTGGAAAACTAAATAACCAAAAAATTCTCGTAATAATTTTAGTTGCCTAATTATTTTGACCGTGATCTCAATGTTGAAATTGATCCTTGTTAATCTCGTTTTGGATTCACAAGAAAACTTGTTTCCGGGAATCGGAATCACATGCAATAAGAACGTAATTGAAAATCACACAAGAACACCAGAGTTACGTGGTTCGGAGAAGAACTCCTACGTCCACGGGATCCGAGAGGATATCTTTTTTCACTAAGATGAAAAACAGAAGTTACAAGTTACAATCGCTCACAATCTCACAGTGTTTGCGCTCACAGATGTTGATCTCTCTCAATGATTGTGTTCTTTTCTCTCAGTTGAGAAATCCCCCTTTTATAGATACAGAGATTGAGCTGAATCCCTAACTTGATTCAGTTGTAACAACCCCAATGTAAGCAGTTATCCAGCTGGCTTAACAGATTCAATAACCGCTTTAGTTGTTTCAGTTAGAACCGCCCTTTCGCAAGCTTCAATTTGGTGTAATTCCCGTATTTTCACATTGGACCAGACGACACGACCTCCACTGGCTCTGGTCAATTACACCAGATGACTCCAAGACCAGACCTCCTCTGATAGGACTCCTCTGGTGGACCTCATTTGATAAGCCTCCTCTGATGACTCTCATCTGATAGACATCTTCAGTTGACTCCTCTGGTCAGACCTTCTCTGGTTGGCCTCATCTGGTACAACTCATCTGATACCCCAAATTAGCTAACTCTCTACGGCTAACACTTTACAACATAGCTTCTGTTGAAACTTCAGCTCAGCAGATTAACTACTTCACATATGACTTCACAATTCTCCACCTCAGATGAGAAGTATCAATCCTCTCCTCCTCTCCTCCATGCTCCAGCAAGGGCCTAAGGAACATCCCATACACTCATCTTTACCAATTCAACACAAAACTTGAATTTAGTACCTGGTAAAGACTTTGTACACATATCTGCAGCATTGTCCTCTGTAGATATCTTCTAGATGAGAACCACTCCTTTATCAATGATTTCCCTTACAAAATGCAACCTTACATCAATATGCTTTGACCTCTCATGGAATACTTGATGTTTCACCAGATGAACTGCATTCTGATTATCACAATGAATGACCACAGCCCTTTGACTTATCCCAAAATCCTTGATTATGCCTTTCAACCACAAAGCCTCCTTAACAGCCTCAGATACTGCAACAAACTCTGCTTCTGTAGTAGACAAAGTAACTCCACTGTTAAGGATATACCCTGTTAAGGATCTTCTGGTGTCCAGATCTCCAGCTTACAGCAGTATTGTACAGAGTAAAGATATACCCTGTTAAGGATCTTCTGGTGTCCAGATTAGCAGCAAAATCAGAATCTACAAATCCTTCCAGTGGACTCTTCTGGTCAACCATCTTCTCAAACATCAAACCCAGATCAGATGACCCCTTAAGGTATCTGAATATCCATTTCAAAGCTTCCCAATGTAATCTCCCAGGATTAGCCATGTATCTGCTCACCATACTCAATGCATAAGCTAAATCTGGTCTGCTGCAGACCAGAGCATACATCAGGCTTCCAACCCCACTTGCATAAGGTACTTTCATCATAGTCTTCTTCTCTTCTTCAGACCTTGGTTCCATTTCCTTAGATAATTTGAACTGTTGTCCCAGAGGAGTTGACACAGCTCTACTCTCATGCATGTTAAACCTCTTCAGGACCTTCTCAATGTAACCCTTCTGGGATAAGAATAGTCTTCCAGCTTTCCTGTCCCTAAGAATATCCATTCCAAGAATCCTCTTAGCATTTCCCAAGTCCTTCATGTCAAATCTAGCACTTAGCTTCCTTTTGATACTCTGAATTTTAAGAAGGCTTTTACTGGCAATAAGCATGTCATCTACATAGATCAGAAGATAGGCTATCACATCACTACCTTGTCTTTCCAGGTATACACAAGTGTCATACTTGCTCCTTACAAAACCAATGGATAGCATAACTTCATTGAACTTCTTGTGCCACTGCCTTGGACTTTGCTTGAGGCCATACAATGATTTCTTGAGCAGGCACACTTTCCCTTCACTCCCTGGTTCAACAAACCCTTCTGGTTGGTGCATGTACAGATCCTCAATAAGATCACCATGCAGAAAAGCTGTCTTTACATCAAGTTGTTGTAGCTCCAGATCCTCTTGGACTACTCTGCTCAGAAGTAATCTGATAGAACAATGCTTAACAACAGGTGAGAAAACCTCATTGTAATCAATTTCTTCCCTCTGAGTAAATCCTCTGGCAACTAACCTGGCCTTAAACCTCACCTGATCTTTCACACCAGATTCAAGCTTTCTTTTAAACAACCATTTACAACTGATTAGCTTCTGCCTAGGTGGCTTATCAACAAGAATCCAAGTTTTATTCTTCTTAAGAGACTCCATCTATTCTGTCATGGCTGTCACCCATGACTCCCTATCATCACACTCAAGGGCTTCCCTGTAGCTTTTTGGTTCCTGGTACTCTATGGCTTCTGCTGTAACAAGTGCATAGGAGACCAGATCCACACGGCCAAACCTTGCTGGAGGATGTATTTGTCTTCTGGATCTGTCTCTTGTCAAACTATAATTTCTCAAGTCTGCTTCTGGCACTTCTTCCTCCTCTGCAGGTGCACTATCCTCATCTGATGACCCAGTATCTCCTGTTTCCTGCTCTGGTTCAGAACCAGATGCACTCTCATGATTATCATGATCAGGCTCAACCTCAACTTGAGTAATTGGCTCAGAAATAACCCCATCCATCTCCTCTGCTGATGGCTCCCTATCACCTCCACCTGACTTGTATCCCATCTGAGATTCATTAAACACAACATCTCTACTGGTAATACACTTCTGGTTTCCAGGCTCCAGACACCACAACTTATACCCCTTAACACCTTTGGGATACCCAATGAAAACACATTTTAAAGCTCTAGGTTCAAGTTTGTCTTGCCTCACATGAACATAAGCTAGGCACCCAAAAACTTTCAACTTTGAGTAATCTGATATCTTTCCATACAAAACCTCATCTGGGGTTTTAAACTCAATAGCAGATGATGACACTTTATTAATGAGATACACAGCTGTGTTAACAGCTTCCCCCCAAAAACTCTTAGGTAAATGAGCATCAGATAACATACACCTAACCCTTTCCAGAATAGTTCTATTCATCCTCTCTGCTAGACCATTCTGTTGGGGGTTTGAAGGAACAGTTTTATGCCTAGTAATACCCTTCTCCCTACAGAATTGTTGAAACTCCTCTGATAAGAATTCAAGCCCATTATCAGTCCTTAAGTGCTTGATAGTCCTGCCTCTCTTATTCTCAAGTTCAATTAACCATTCTTTGAACTTAGAGAAGGCATCACTCTTCTGTTTAAGAATGTAAACCCAAACTTTTCTGGAATAATCATCAATAAGGGTAAGGAAATACCTGCCTCCACCATGAGTGGATACCCTTGCTGGGCCCCATACATCAGAATGTATATAATCCATAACCTCCTTGGTGGTATGCTTCCCTTTCTGGTATGCTTGCTTCTTTGATTTCCCAAGAACACACCTCTCACAGAATTCCAGCTTACATATCATCTTCCCAGGGATTGCTCCCTTCTTGGATAACTCCACCAGGCCCTTCTCACCAACATGTGCCAATCTCTTGTGCCACAAGTTAACATCAGAAGACCCCATGGTAACATCAGCTGACCCTGTAACAGTTCTTCCAATCAAAGTATACAAACCATTCTTGATAGCCCCCTTCATGACAATTCTTCCAGATTTGGTTATTGAAAGACTTCCCTTGTCTGTCTTGAATTCAAAACCCTTTGAATTCAAGGTACCAAGAGAAACAATATTTCTCTTTAACTCAGGAACAAACCTGACATCAGATAAGATCCTATCAACCCCATCAAACATCTTGATCTTGATAGAACCAGATCCTTGCACTCTACAGCTCTCATCATTACCCAAAAGAACAAGACCTCCATCAATCTTCTCAAGATCCAGGAACCAGTCTTCATGTGGACACATATGAAAAATACACCCAGAGTCCAGGACCCACTCTTGACTTAGTCTTTCATGACTAACCATCAAGACCTCTGCACTATCATATCCTTCAACCTCCACAACAGCTGCATCTCCATCTTGATCACCTTGATTGTCTTTCTTCTTTCTTTCAGGGCAATTCTTTCTCAGATGACCTTCCTTATGGCAAGTGAAACACTTCCTCTTCTCAACAAAATCAGATTTCTTCCCACCCTTATTCCCTTTTCCACCAACCTTCTTCTTGGACTGAAACCCCTTCTTCTTCTTGGATTGAACATTCAATCCTTCAGCAGGCTTCTTCCCATCAGCTTGGATCTGTAGAAACTTGGTTTTCAGGGCAGTTTGAACATCATCAAACATCACCTGATCTTGCCTACCAAACAACAAGGCATCTTTGAAATTTTCCAGAGACTTAGGTAGGGCATTCAACAACATCAATGACTTATCTTCATCATCAATTGTAACATCCAAACTCTCCAGATCATCCACCAATCTGTTGAACTCGTCCAACTGATCACCAAGATTCTTATCTTCACTCATTTTGAAGACTTGAAGCTTCTGTTTCATGTATAACTTGTTCGTAACAGACTAGGTCTGGTATAACTGCTCCAACTTATTCCAGATCCCAAGAGCGGTTTCCTCCTTCGATACTTCCCTCAATGGCTTGTCCCCAAGACACAAGATAAGGGCACTATGCGCCTTCCTCTTGTTCTCCTCCACCTTCGCCGGATTAGATCCAGAAGCCACCTGAGCCGGTGGCAACAAGGCTTCGTACAACCCATTGTGTACCAGGAGTGCCTTCATCTTGATCTTCCATAAGCTGAAATCGTTCTTCCCCGTGAACTTCTCAATGTCGAACTTAGTTGCAGCCATGATTGCTTCCCACAGACGGCGCCACTTGTTAATCTCGTTTTGGATTCACAAGAAAACTTGTTTCCGGGAATCGGAATCACATGCAATAAGAACGTAATTGAAAATCACACAAGAACACCAGAGTTACGTGGTTCGGAGAAGAACTCCTACGTCCACGGGATCCGAGAGGATATCTTTTTTCACTAAGATGAAAAACAGAAGTTACAAGTTACAATCGCTCACAATCTCACAGTGTTTGCGCTCACAGATGTTGATCTCTCTCAATGATTGTGTTCTTTTCTCTCAGTTGAGAAATCCCTCTTTTATAGATACAGAGATTGAGCTGAATCCCTAACTTGATTCAGTTGTAACAACCCCAATGTAAGCAGTTATCCAGCTGGCTTAACAGATTCAATAACCGCTTTAGTTGTTTCAGTTAGAACCGCCCTTTCGCAAGCTTCAATTTGGTGTAATTCCCGTATTTTCACATTGGACCAGACGACACGACCTCCACTGGCTCTGGTCAATTACACCAGATGACTCCAAGACCAGACCTCCTCTGATAGGACTCCTCTGGTGGACCTCATCTGATAAGCCTCCTCTGATGACTCTCATCTGATAGACATCTTCAGTTGACTCCTCTGGTCAGACCTTCTCTGGTTGGCCTCATCTGGTACAACTCATCTGATACCCCAAATTAGCTAACTCTCTACGGCTAACACTTTACAACATAGCTTCTGTTGAAACTTCAGCTCAGCAGATTACCTACTTCACATATGACTTCACAATCCAAACATTACATCTCAACTTATTCTTGTGAGAGAGTGGTTATTGGATAAATTTGAACCCGAGTATATAAAAAATACATTCATTAAATATTGCATAATAATAAATGGAGTCAAAAGACAGTTTGATATTATCGATCAGAACGCTACAACAAAATGGTGTTGTCGAAAAGAAAATCTACACAATTGTCAAAATGGCAAGAAGCATGTTGAATGGAAAAGAAATTCCAAATCTCTATTCTGTGGCATTCAAAGCATAAACCGAGACTCATACCATCTCACGCTAGCTTGTGAGAAATTTGATGAAAAAAGTAAAGAAATTTTCATGACTTGCTATTCGTATGAGTCAAAAGGATTTCGACTTGTTGACCTCACAAGAAATAAAACCACTATGTCTCAAGATGTTGTTATTTGAGACATGAAAAGAAAGCAAGTTGTGGATGATCCAATTTATGAAGATCCACCAAATCTCAAACTCAAAATGATGCAAATCTTGTGACATGAAGGAAAGGGATTCAAAAACTGAATTTTCCTTCGGTATATGTGATCTCAAAGCAAATAGTTTTATGGATTAATCTTATTACATATCCAAGCTAGACCCAAGATAAGGTCACAGCTTTCTTTGAACTTATCAGAAACTACAAACATGGGCTAAAATTAATTAATTATTTTCTTTAAAGGAAAAGAGAAACACCGGAGATACTCAAAATTAATTAAGCCAAGTATACAGTTCCCCACGGCCTTCGGATTCTCCACCATCATCAGGAGCAGGAGCAGGAGAAGGTTGTTCACCGACTCCCGGTGCAGGCGGGCCATCAACAGGTGGTGAAGCATTACAGTCTTTTTCGCACACACACGCAAACCATCTGCATCTTCCACTTGTAAACCCGTCTTTCTGACAAATTAATGAGCAGTTTTTGTGCCTAAAGCAAGGTCCATCGAACGATCTGTTAGGTGTCTGGCACATCGCTGCTTCACTCGGCATCATCTCTTCTGCAATTTTTTAACTTATAAATTAAACAATACAATATTAATTAATTAATTGATTGATTACTACAAAATCTCGAGACTACACTTACGAAAAGTGAAGACAAGGAGAAGAAACAAAGAAAAACTCCTCAATTTTGCACCCATGATCGATCACTTTATGTTAATTAATTGACAAATATATTGTATGGATTAATTTCAGGATGATCTGCAGCTTCCAAATAATCAGGGTTTTATATTGTTCAAGGCATGGCAAGATACCAAAATTGGAGAACAATATTAATTAGTGGGTGAAAACTTTTTTCCATGATATCTCCCAATCATTATAGATTAGAATGTTAAATTAATTGTTAATCGCTTCTTCCATTAATTATCTTAGATGGCAGATTCTTCTGGGTAAAAATGGCAAAAATTCAGTAAGACCGGTTCACCTGATTTAACCAAAACTATAGAAATAAAGTGAAATTCAAAATACATCCGTGGAGAAATAAGTTTTATCCTAAAACCTCTATGAATTGCAAAATCAAATAAGAAAACTCGTAAATTTATATATCCATATGTATACATCGGATATTTAGTAAAACTACAAAACAAAATTTCAATTTACTCATATATTTAAAATAAATTATAATTCATTAAAAATTATAATCAATAAAACATTAAAAAAATATAGTCCCAAAATAAAACTGCTAATAATAAAAAAAAAAAAAAAAAAAAAACTTATTACAACTACCAATCAAATGCAAATCTCACTACTACAATTTTGCACTTAGACAGCGGCACTTAGACAGCTCTTTTCAATAACCGCTGTCTAAGTGAAGCTCTATACAACGGTTATACAATAATTATTTAAAAAAAATCTTAGACAACGGTTTTTTACCGCAGTCGAAGATAAATCTTAGATAGCGGTTAATAACCGCTGTGTTTCAAACAGCATTCTAAGATAAATCTTAGTTAGCGGTTATCAACCGCTGTATATTTTTTTTAAATGTATATACGCGTCTATCTCCCCCAATTCACTTCAAAATTCCAAATAAAATTGACCTAGCGCCGCGTCCTCACAGTCCATTGCCGGCGTCCTCGCCGCCCGCCTCCACCGTGCAGCCCCCTAGCACCGCCGACCTCACAGCCCTCGAGCGCCGCCGCGCCACCCTTTCTCTTTGAACGACCGCCGACCGCGTAGCTCCACGGGGGTTCTTCCAGCGCCGCCGTCGATGACTCTCCTCTCCACAGCCGCCGTCGACGCCTCTCCTCTCCACTGCCGCCGTCAACGCCTCTATAGGTTGGTATAATGTTTTCCTAATTTTCTGATTTTATGCCTTTTTAGTTGTTTGGTATATTAATTTAGTGATAAACATTTGTTGCTTTTGGCCTAATTAGTAATCAAATTGGTCCTCTAAAATACTACTGCTAAAAGTTATAGGAAATGAACCTGAATTCATTACTTAAAGTGAGAACAGAAGAAGATGAAGACATATATCTCTTCCCTTTTGTTCAATTTTTGCGTTTTCATTCAAGGAAAGAACCTGATATGACAAAAAAAAATTATGAATTCAAAATATAAATAAAAAAAAATTCTACATATAGAAAATTTAAATCCGTCCCTATGTGTCGTACAATATTGAGATGCCTCAAAAATTGGTAGTTTAATATTAAATTGGAATGGGTTGTCAATTTATATATAATGATCAGAGCTGTCAATGTTCATATGTACATATTTTGATTTTTTTATTTAAATAATAAAATTCATAAAATTTTATTATTTTGCCCAGTCTTGAATAAAAAAATTCCTCCCTTTGTGAAATTTCCCTCTGAGACTAAATTCTGGATAAGTCCTCGTTCTTGCCCTATTAACGAATCAAGTCAAGTGGTTATTAAGTAAAAAGATCTTGTTTATTTAGTGATTTTTCTTGAGGAAAAGAACCATTTTGCGTGATAGGAAAAGATTTAGTGGAATGATAGTTGCAAGTAACTAAAATCATCTGACCAAGAAGATGATTTCCATTCTCAATTTCTGTTTCATTTTAATTGTAGATTTTTTTTAGCATATTGTATTGAGATAAATGAATTTTTTTTAGCATATTGTATTGAGATGAATAGAATTTTTTAGCATGGTGAATGGAATTGCATGAAGTTTGTTCCTTTCATTTGTATTGCCTGGTGAATCTACACCAGGTACTTCAGTAACTGAGCTGAGTGTCTCATATGATGGGTTTTGTGGGGATTAGTATTTTCCTTCAAATTTACAGTAATGTTCTATAATGATTGAATCTTGGGTCATGAATTTCATATTTTTGTGCATTTTTCTTTAGCTTCATGGATGGGATATAATCACTTTTAGTATACTGAACCTTTGCTGCTGTATTGCTTCATATTCACTATAATATCATGCATGGTTTTGGACACAGGGGAGTTGGCAGTGTCTAGTATTATATTAATTTATTATCATGTATCAATTTTGTTGGTCAGATGTTAGCTAAGTTTTAGAATTTCATCATGTTATGGAACAAACATAGGGATGTTCAAGGCACAACTGTATGTTATTACGTGTTTGGATCAGCGTATCAGCTTGTTAGGATTAATATGTTAGAATTTTAGATGGAATTGTTAGAATTATCTAATATGTTAGAATTTTAGATGGTCATATTAGAATTAGTAAATTTGTTAAAATTTGTTAGGATTAAAATGTTAAATTGAGTTGGATTGCTAATTATAATTGACTCAACTCTTGTGCTTTTCGGTTTAATCTGTAGGCATATCTAGTTCTATATGGATAGAAAGTGGGTTCGAGCAGGAATGGGGTGGAAGAGTTTTGTAATCATGCAATTAGACACTGCACTGACCATCAATACATTCCATGTTCGTGTTGGAAATGTATGAATGGAAAAACCGTTAGTGGTCGAGAAAGTTTGTTGGACCACTTGATGTGTCACGGTATTGATAAAACATATACCGTTTGGACATATCGATCATAGTGAAAGAAGAGGTGGATGTAGCTCAAGCAACCTAGAAACTGGCTTTAGGTTTGAAGATACAGTGGATGAGGATAGTTTCAGAGATGTATCAAGTGTTGATACATCTAGTGGGGATGACACAAATCTGCGAGATCACCCTTATACGTCTGAGAAATTAAGGGTTGACGCTGGATTACCCCTTTGACCCGGGTGTAAGAAGACAACAAAAGCATCAGCTGTGTTGATATTGTTCAACCTAAAAGCAGCACACCAGTTGTCAGATTTGTGCTTCACAAGTATGCTGGAAGCAGTTAGTGGTCTATTGCCCTATGAAAATGTACTGCCTACGAAAGCATATGAGGCTAAGAAAATGCTTAAGTCCACCAGGTTAATATATAAAAAAATTCATGCTTGTCCGGGTGATTGCATCTTGTTTCGGAAGGAGTATCCATACCTCGATGAATGTCCCAAGTGTGGGAAGAAGAGATATTTGAATAATAAATCTGCCGTGAAAGTAATGTGGTACTTCCCAATAATACCAAGATTCAGGACAATGTATAGTAGCGTTGTGGATGCTAGAAAGTTAACTTGGCATCGTGATGATAGGATCAAGGATGGAATGCTAAGTAGGGGTGGGCATTCGGTTTCGGGTTTTGGGTACCCGATCCGAATCCGAAAAAAAAAAATCGATCGATTCGGATTTTTTAATTATAAAACCCGAATTTCGGGTTACCCAAATTTCGGGTTACCCGAACCCGATATATATAATCGGATTCGGGTTCGGGTATTAAATGTCTACCCAAAAAATCCGATCGGGTTACCCGAAATTACACATATAATTTAATATATTTATTTATGTTAATTATAATAATTTCAAAAAACATGCAATTTATATATTATAATGAGATCAAATGTTAATGTTAATTTATATATTTATAGAAATTTGAATCGGTCAATTTATATACTAAATAATAATTTAAAAGTAAATCTTATCAAATATTCTAATTATCAATTATCAAGTATTGGTGTTTCATGGTTGCAATTTCAATATTTGATGAGTGGAGGATGAGTTCAAGTGTTGTTATCTTTGCTCGTTCATTCATGCCTTGATGCCTCGATGAGTGAAGAAAGAAGTTTGCTACAATTTTAGTTGGAGTTGATGTTTAATAGACTATTTGTATTAAGTATGAAATATTCACTTTTTTAGTTGTATTTGCTCGACTTTGGTAATTGGTATTGAATACCTATTTAGTAACTTTTTAAAGTTGTTTATGTTATTGTTTGGTGAAATAGGATCATTTGTTATGTTTGATGAATGAAATGACTTTGTGAGGTAGTATATTATGTTTGAACGTTTAAACAGGAAAAAAGAACAAAAAAATTCGGGTTACCCGCATTGGGTACCCAAAAAATCGGATAACCCGAATTTCGGGTAACCCAAAAAGTTTGGGTCGGGTTCGGATAATGTAATTTCCAACCCGAAATTCCAGGTACCCGAACCGAAAAATCTGAACCTGCAAAACCCGACCCTATGCCCACCCCTAATGCTAAAACACCCTGCTGATTCACCCCAGTGGAAGACATTCGATGTCAGGCATCCAGAATTTAGCAACGAGCCACGACACTTGCGTCTTGCACTCTCAACTGACGGAATGAATATGTTTGGTATGCAAAGTACCAACCACAGTACATGGCCAGTGATTCTGATGGTTTATAATCTTTCACCCGAGTTGTGCATGAAGCGCACTTACATGATGTTGTCTATATTGATATCAGGACCCAAACAACCTGGTAACGACAAGATGTATATCTGGCTCCTTTGATAGAGGACTTGAAGCTCCTGTGGGATGAGGGTGTCGATGTGTATGATGCTTGTAGGAAGGAGAATTTCAAGTTGAAGGTCATGTTTGGAACTATCAATGACTTCCCTGCTTATGGGAATATATCTGGATATAGTGTGAAGGGGTCCGATGCATGTCCTTGTTGTACCACGAACACAGATCACATTCGTTTATGTCATTGTAGGAAGACTGTTTATATGGGACATAGGAGGTGGTTGGAGCCAACGTATAAGTACAGAACAATGGTCGATGCATTCGATGGCATAATCGAGGAACGTGAAGCGCCACATTTATTGTCAGGTTCAGATGTATTGAACGAGATGAAGAATGTCAACACACAGTACGGAAAACACTTCGCAAAGAATCTCCCCACTAGAGGATGGAAGAAGAAATCAATTTTCTTTCAACTTCCATATTGGAAAGAGTTGTATGTAAGACACTTCATTGATCTAATGCACGTTGAGAAGAATGTTTGTGCTAGCTTGCTCAATACTCTGCTAGCTGATAACAAGTCCAAGAATGGTTACAATGCAAGAATGGATATGGTTGATATGGGTATAAGAGCAGAACTGGCACCTGAGCATAGAGAAGGTAAACCACCGTACTTACCTCCTGCTGCACACACCTTGTCCAAGAGTGAGAGAAAATTGTTTCTTCAAACACTAAAGGATGTGAAAGTACCAGAGGGTTATTCGTCCAACATAAAGAGACTTGTTTCAGATGATGGCGTGAAACTCTTGAATCTGAAATCGCATGACTATCACGTCATCATGGAAAATTTCTTGCCCGTTGTAATACGTACTATCTTGCCTGAAAATGTGCGCATAACCATAACAAAGCTCTGTTGGTTCTTCAAGGCAATGAGAAGCAAGGTCATTGATCCTAGAAAATTACTTGGGTTTTCAGAGATAGATTGTGGGGACGCTCTGTGAGCTTGAAATGTATTTCCCTCCATCATTTTTTGATATAATGGTTCACCTAACCGTTCATTTGGTACACGAGACAAGGATGTGTGGTCCTGCTCATATGTGATGGATGTATGGTGTAGAGAGATATATGAAAGTGCTGAAAGGGTATGTGATGAATATGTTCAGACCGGAGGGATGCATTGCAGAACGCTATTTAGTAGAAGAAGCAGTCGAGTACTGGTCTGAATTTATTCTGAATATCGATGCAATTGGACTTCCAAGTACCCGGTATACCAATAGGATGGATGGTGAAGGCATTACCGGTGGTCAACCTGTAAGTGTTAGTATGGAGGAGCTAACACAGATGCACTTGTGCATACTTCACAACATGATCGAGTGCTTCGTTTTATTGACTTGCACATGCAAGGACTTTCAGAGTCATTTCCCACCAGAGATAGTTCATGGATTGAAGCTAAGCACAATTGCACATTTGTTGGCTGGTTCAATGGTTATATTGCAAATATGTTGTCACATAATAAAGAATCAGTGAAAGAAAGAGTTAAGTGGTTATCAAAATTGCTTGATAGGCATGTGTATTCATACAAGTGTTATCTTATTAACGGATACACATTTTATACCAGAGATCATGATGTCACAAGTACAATGCATAATAGTGGGGTGTCAATTACTGCAACTGCATGGAATCAGTCGATTACCACTTACTTTGGACAGATTGTCAATATTTGGGAACTCGACTATGTTGGTCAACGTGAACCAATATTTGATTGTAGTTGGGTGAGGATTCCTAACGGGGTCCAAGTTGAAAGTTCTGGGTTCGTACGCGTTGATTTGAAGAATGTGGGATACAAAGATGACCCTTACATAATGGCCAGTCAAGCTCAACAAATTTTCTATGTCCCCGGCCCAGTTAATAAGAAATGGTCCATTGTGCTTCTGTCAAATAAATTTAACAATAGTTACCAGATTAGAGATCATGTCGATGAAGATGTTGACATAATTAATGATCCTTTTCAGAACTTCAGTCTTTCTGTACCCTCTTTCGATGATCTTGTAAATTCACGCCCGTACCACAGAAAACTTAGAAAGGAGGATGAATATCACAATCCGGATCTCGTTAACATTCATGGTCATGAACGAGAAAAGTCAACCAAAATATGAAAAAGAAAAATCAACAGATAAAAAGAAATGTACGACTTTATTAAATGTTGTTTCTTCGGTTATATTAAATGTTATTTTTTCTACTTTATTAAATGTTATTTCTTTTTATTTATTTAATATATTTTTTTCTGTTTTACAGGATCATGTCTTATTTGCCCTATCCCGGAGATGATGGAGATTATCAAGATCATCTAGACGCAGATGACATAGATGACACCCAGGAGGAGGATGACTTGGGACAGGATAGCACTGATACTCCCACTACTAGTAGCTCTAGGGACAAGCGCAAGAGGGGTATAATCACGATGACATCATTAGTGACCACCTCATTTCGATCTCTAATCTGCCCGGGTATGTCCCGGTTGGATCGTGGGATTTGCAACCGCCTTAGCTGGCGGTCACTAATCTTATTTTTAATAAAAATAATTTTTTAATTTAAAATTTACGATTAGCGACCGATATTAGGCGAACCACTGAATCATTGACCCCCTAGCTCATATTAGGCGAGTCATATAGTGTACAAGCCTTTGTAAGGCTTGTAGAAATAAATGAGGATATATGCGCCCATGAGAAATCGAACCGCCGACCTCCGGGTTAACCGGATGAGGCGTGGACCACTCTGACACTTGCAACTATTGTTCGTTTTCATGCATTTAATTATATATAACTTCAAATTGACTCCCATTTTTTTAATTCATCAAATTAATTTCTTTTTGTTTCAAATTCATTTATACATATATATATATATATATATATATATATATATATATATATATATATATTTACTAACTTTTATTTTATTTTGTAAATTTAATATTTAACACTATTAATTTATTCATTTTTATGCATTTAATTGTATATAACTCCAAATTGAGTCCTTTTCTTTTTTGTTTCTAATTTATATATATATATATATATATATATGTATATATATTCACTAATTTTTTTTATTTTGTAAATTTAATATTTTAGACTACTATAAATAATTAATTTATTCGTTTTTATAAATTTAATTGTATATAACTCCAAATTGAGTCTCCCTTTTATTTTAAATTCATCAAATTAATTCTTTTATGTTTCTAATTCATATATATATCTACTAACTTTTTTATTTTGTAAATTTAATGTTTTACACTAATATAAATTAATAATTTATTAATTTTTATGCATTTAATTGTATATAACTTCAAGATTGAGTCCTTTTTTTTAATTCACCAAATTAATTCTTTTTCGTTTCTAATATATATATATATATATATATATATATATATATATATATATTCACTATATTTTTTATTGTAAATTTAATATTTTAGATTACTATAAATTATTAATTTATTCATTTTTATGCATTTAATTGTATATAACTCCAAATTGAGTCCCGCTTTTTTTTTAAATTCATCAAATTAAATTCTTTTTTTGTTTTTAATTCATTTATATAGATATTTTCACATATCAATATTCATACAATATATGCAAATCTATAATGATTGATACAAATTAATTATAAAATAAAAATAAAAATTATAATAGAAATATTAACACCAGTCAACATACCATGTTATATTTATACACATTCAACTAAATTCATACCTACGTATACCAATCAACTAAATTCATACCTATATATACCAATCAGCTATAAATTATTAATTTATTCATTTTATGCATTTAATTGTATATAACTTCAAATTGAGTCCCATTTTTCTTAAAATCCATCAAATTAATTTCTTTTTATTTCTAATTTATATATATATATATATATATATATATATTCACTAATATTTTTTTGTAAATTTAATGTTTTAGACTACTCCAAATTATTAATTTATTTATTTTTTATGCATTTAATTGTATATTACTCCAAATTGAGTCCTTTTTTTTTTAATTCATCAAAATAAATCCTTTTTTTTGTTTCTAATTCATTTATATAGATATTTTCACATATCAATATTCATGCAATATATGCAAATTTATAATGATTCATACAAATTAATTATAAAATCATAATAGAAATATTAACACCAATTAACATACCATGTTATATTTATACTCATTCAACTAAATTCATACCTACGTATATCAATCAACTAAATTCATACCTATGTATACTAATCAACTATAAATTATTAATTTATTCAATATAATACATTTAATTGTATATAACTTCAAATTGAGTCCTGTTTTTCTTAAAATTCATCAAATTAATTCATTTTTGTTTCTAATTTATTTCTCTCTCTATATATATATTAACTATTTTTTTTGTAAATTTAATATTTTAGACTACTACAAATTATTAATTTATTTATGTTTATGCATTTAATTGTATATAACTTCAAATTGAGTCCTGTTTTTTTTTTTAATTCATCAAATTAATTCCTTTTTGTTTCTAATTTATTTCTATATATATATATATATATATATATATATATATATATATATATATATATATTCACTATTATTTTTTGTAAATTTAATATTCACTTATCAATATTCATACAATATATGCAGATCTATAATGATTAATACAAATTAATTATAAAATTACACTAAAACATAATAGAAATATTAGCACCAATCAACATATCATGTTATATTTATTTATTAAAGCCTCGAAGATTCAATATCTTTCGAGACATCCATTATAATATGAGTCCATTGGATTTAGGAAACAACGGAGTACAATTCGCAATTTGTTCAATATGTATCAATTTACGAAACAACTAAATCAACATAGTACAATTCACAATTTGTTCAATATGTATCAATTTACAAAATAATTCATTTTTTTGGATTTTTTCCTGGAATTTTTTTTAACTTTTTGGTCGTTTTGACCGATCTTAGGATTAGCGACCGCCAGAAATTCACCGATTAATAATGAATATCACCCGTTTTTAAGAACGGGTCAAATTTACCGATTTGCGACCGCCAGGTATAAAATTGAAATTAGCGACCGCCAGATATAAAATTGAAATTAGCGACCGCCAATCGGGCAGTTAAAAATAATTGGTCCTTTTGACGACCTTTGGAATTAGTGACCACCAAGGCGGTCTCTAATCGCACAAGAGTAGCGACCGCCTAGGCTAATCAGACGATTTTAAGATCGATTTTGTAGGCGGTCGCAATTTTTTTTGTAGTGCACGTTTTATGAGACTACTGGTCAATTTCAGTCGCTGATCGATCGCTAATATATTATTTTGAGACTGATTATTAGGCGGTCACTAATCCGCATTTTTTTGTAGTGCACGTTTTATGGCAGATCTACGACGAAAATTAACCAAAGCTCGTCCTGGCTTAAATTTTACGATGGATTGCAAAAACCCATCGTTAAATCTCGATTATTATGATGGGATGGACCGTCGTAATACAATTTTGACCCACTCTTCATTTATTCCGCCAAATTTAACGATGGATCGCCCGTCGTAGATTTTAAAATTAACATCAACGACGAGCGTGGCTGTCGTAAAATTCAAACTGTTTGACCGGAACTTTTCATAATCGGTGCAAAATTATTTTGGCCGACAAGTTTATGACGGGAAGTCCGTCGTAAAATTTAACTTTATGTTTATGACGAGCAAGCCTGTCGTAAAATGTGACATTTTAGCCGCGACTTTTCGAGAACCAGTGCTCATTTATTACCGGTGACTTATTTACGAAGGGAAAGCCCGTCATAAATTTTAAATTTAATATTTACGATGGGCGTAATAGTCGTAAATCTGCAAATACAGCGTCGTTTAAGGCGTAAAGGCGGCAAATTTAGCGACGGGTTGTTGTCCATCGTAAAAAAAATTACCTATATAAGGCAGCGCCGGCGAGCTCATTGCTCACACGAGCAAAATCGAAGAAGAAGAGGGCGACGTCCGGCGAGCACTCAGGAACCAATTTTATCCCGATCAAAGTTCTTTTTTCGTCGATCTCTACCCTTTAATCGTAAGTTTTTCAATTTTTTACCATTTAAATTTCATTTTAAAACATTTGATAAGTCTTTAGTTTTTTTATATGTGATATGTTAATTGGTTAGATTTTTATTTATATTTAATTGTTTAGATATGAGTTTGTACAAATCATGTTAATTGTTTAGAATTTTGTTTAAATATGAGTATGCATAAAAATGTTAATCGTTTAGATTTTTGTTTAGATATGAGTATGTACAAATCATGTTAATTGTTTAGAATTTTATTTAGATATGAGTATGCATAAAAATGTTAATTGTTTAGATTTTTGTTTAATATGAGTTTGTACAAATCATGTTAATTTTTAGAATTTTGTTTAGATATGAGTATGCATAAAACATGTTAATTGTTTAGATTTTTGTTTAGACTAGTATTTCTCCCGTGCGATGCACGGACTGAATATTGTAAATTTTAAATACAAAATTATATAATGAATGAATTATAAAAATGAGAGTTTAAATTATTTTTATTTATCCATAAATCAATTAAGATATAAGAATATTGTATATATGTGAGTATTATAATATTTAATTGTTTACTAAATTCATAAAATTATTTTAACATTTAAATAACTTATATAGTCTAAATAAAAATTATTTAAATTCGATCAATCATATAGTCAAAGTCAATAGAAAACACTTAGTAATAAAAATAAATATTTTAAATATGATTTTTATTTTTATATGTACAATATATATGTTAAATTAAAAAATTTCATAAGACAATTTAATTTGATATATATTGTATTGAAAATAAATTTAAAATAAAAAACTTAAAGATTTTTAAAACTATTGGTGCAAAGTAAAAAAGAAAAGAAATTGGTAAAATTAATTCATTCTCTTTAGTGGAGAGTGAGAGTCACTATTGCACCATAAAGCAAGT
Organism: Ballota nigra; assembly: GCA_947034835.1. Classification (NCBI taxonomy): domain Eukaryota; kingdom Viridiplantae; phylum Streptophyta; class Magnoliopsida; order Lamiales; family Lamiaceae; genus Ballota; species Ballota nigra. The sequence goes on from OX344730.1 coordinate 31,556,674, forward strand.
GCATTTTACTTATTCCAATAAATGCAACTTTTTCTCTCTCCTCACTTCTACTTTTTATATATATATATATAGATATAGATATGAGTTTGTACAAATCATGTTAATTGTTTAGATTTTTGTTTAGATATGAGTATGTCTATAACATGTTAATTATTTAGATTTCTGTGTTGATATGAGTATGCATAAAACATGTTAATTGTAAATATTTAATATGGTTGTTTAAATTTCTAATATTTTATGATACATATAGTTGTTAAGATTTTTATAAATATTGAATGTTTTAAATTTTTAATATTCTAGGATATATATATATATATATATATATATATATATATATATATATATATATAGTTGTTTAAATTTTATATATAAATATTGATTGTTGTTATATATTGAATGTTTTAGATGAGTGGACAAGGAAGTGGATCCTCTGGAAGGAGTGGAAGCCATGAGAGGGGTCCAGGGATAGGGAGCGGGGTCTCTTAGCCCTGTTGTAGCTCTGATTATCCAGCCCGAGGGGTCCTCGTCCGCACCCCAGACGGGTGAGGCCTCATCTTCCTCCCGCCAGCATCCCACTGGGCGGGTGAGGATTGATGTTGAGCCTCGTGGGCATCGTACATTTAAATCTTTTATATTCAACATTTATTAATTAAAATCTAATTATTTTACTAACTTTGTAATTTTAATGTTGCAGTTGGATCCCGGGACATGAGGACGGACAATAGGGGCCGAAAGATTTGGCCTTAATTTCTCGCCTACTGGAACAGCGACGAATTCAAGGAGAAGTCGCAGAAGAACAAGGCAAATCGCCTTAGCGACCCTGATGGAGAAGAGGTCGCGCGATATCGGACCGGTTCTCGGTCTATATATGAGCACGAGTTGTAATTTGTAAGTGTCCAATTTTATATAAATTTTTAATAATTTTTATAAATTATTGGTAAATATTTATTACTAAATATTTATTTGTAGGAGCGGGAGCATAGACGTGAGCCCTCTCATTTTGAGAGACTACAATTTGTCCACTCGCTGGATGAGGAGACCGGAAGGTCCACCTACGGCCGCACCACTGAGATCCACGTACGTATTATTTTTAATTTTAATTAGAGTATTATTTTAAAAAAATTCATTTATTAATTTAAAGTATTGTTAATTTGCAAAGGAAGATGTGCGATGACCTTGCTTCCCAGTCTCAGCCTCAGAAAGGGGCAGAAGGGCAGGCCTCTATGCCTCCCCCCCCTTCAAGAGCCTTATGTAGACGTTCAAAATAAGCTCTACTTTTAGAACGTCAAGGCTAAGAATGGGTGCTTCACTGGATTGGGTGGTTTTGGAAAGAGCCTACTTCGATCTCGTGGAACCGGCTCATCCTCCTCCCATTTCTCCATTGACTCTTATCCCAACGACATTGAGGGACAGCTTTCGACGGTCGTCAAGCAGATGGAGCTCCTCCAGGAGCGAGAGGCAGAGCGACAGGCACAGCTGGAGGCACAACAGGATTACGAGAGGAGATTGTTGGAGTTATGCATGAAAGTATGCTTTTATTTTGTATAACTCATGTATTAAACACTTGTTTATGAGAATAAATCTTTTATCGCATTTGCTTTAGATATAATTGAATGTTCAATATTTATTGTAACCAGTTCACTATAAGTGGTACATGTTACATTGTAGTTAATGTGGTGATACCCGATCACAGAAGATCACATTAACGGTTTCCTTGTAACTAAACGTACAAATTCACGACCTAGGTGGAATTGAACAATCCATCGTGAAAGGTCGATGTGTACATTTCAGATTGGCTTGTCTTGACCAAGAGATTGCACTAGCACATTAGTATGTGTTGAAGGGGACCTACACCGAGGATAAATTCTTCTGTTCTGAAATGTGAAGAATTAGACCTCAGTGGTTATTGATTACTTAATCTCCGTCACTTAAATAGGACCGTGTGTGCTTAATGGTTACTGCTTTGATTCATGTTGGGTGAGAATCATCGTGACTTCGAACCTTGTGCTTTGGGCAGTAATATTAATCATACGACGGTTGCTAAGATTTAATGCAGAGAAACGCGTGCGAGTACGACTCGTGTGATTTGTCCCCTTGGTGGGCTCAGAAGTTTTATCGTACCAAATCTTGCAAGTGAAGAATTAGTTTCTTCGGTACGGATAATAATGTTGAGCTGTCTTTACTCCAAGGTAAAAGATGTTAATTAATTTAGAGCTATTCAGAAGCTTAATTAATTAATGGACTTGATAATCTTAAACGCGGAAAATAATAATCGGGAGCCCATATTATCGTAATATGGATTAAGATGGATAATGCAATATTAATTTATTAGTGGTACTAATTAATATTAATGGGCTGAATTATATTGGGGCTCAATATTGAAATTCAGAAGCCCATTGGAGGTCCAATCTTAATTCTCCTAAAGGCCCCTCAAGTAGCCCATTAAGTAGCTCAATAATAATAAGGTGATTAAAATAAAAGAAAATATATTTGCTGATTTTTTCATGTAATTTTCGAAAAAAGCATATATGGAGAAAGAAAAGATATTATGGAGGATATGTATTCTAGGAATACAAGATTATCTCATAAATTCAAGAAGATCCAAATCTTGGATTCTTATCTCTATATTTTTCGAAAATCACCCCTTAGATGTGGATGGGATTTTGTGAAATATTTTATTATGGAGAAAAGAATATATGGAATATATTCAAGATTTCTTAAAGACTAAGAAAAAAAATTTATCTCCCCTAAAATATGCAAAATTTCGAAATCCTCTCACCTATATATAGGGGATGATTATTTCATCTCCAGTTTACAGTTTCACAGTGTCGAAAAAAAAATCAGCAACAATATTTTTTTCCAGTTTACAGTTTCACAGTGTCGAAAAAAAAATCAGCAACAATATTTTTTTCGTTTTTTCCTTAGTTATTTAATTGCTTGAAAGCACTTCCCACCGGATATCAAGCGAGACGAAAGGGAAATACTTGAGAAGGTCTTTGGTTGGTAGCACGTCCCGTGATAATCAAAGGCCATATCTACAAAATGTACGTAGTCACATAATCTCTTAGTTTTCCGTCATAGATTTTATGTGAATTAATTCAACTTGCATGATGATAAAATTGTTGTTGGAATTATTATTTGAATTAATTAGGATTAATTCATGCTAGTAATAATTGAATTTAAATTCGCATTTAATTATCATCCCGAATAGATTCCGGGCACCCTATTTTCCCAACAGAGACGACTAGCAGAGGAGGAGGAGGCTGCGCGGAGTGATAGGACCGAGATGAACAAGTGGTGGAGGATAGTTACCTCCACATTAGGTGGATCGATACCACCACCGCCGGACTCGGTGCAACCTGTGATCCCGCCGCCCTCACCGGAGCTCCAAAGGCCTCATCCGGAGGATGAAGAGAGAGAGAATTTTGATTTTCTATCTGATGATTAGGATTTTTTTTATTATCTTGTACTTAATTTTTTTATTCGACATTATTTTTATTATATTTTTTTGCTAATTTTATATTTTTATAATTTACATGTTTTACTTTACAAACAAATCAATTATAAATGTCGAATTAAATAAATTTACAAAATAAAAAAAATATAATTAGTAATAATATTTATTAAAACAAGTTAGAAACGAAAAGAAAATAATTTGATGAATTATAAAAAAAATAATGGCTCAATTTGAATAAGTATACATTTAATTTCGTACAAATGAACAGATTATAATATTAATTACGCGTTTTTCGAATTAAATAAATTTATAAAATAAAAAAAAGTTAAATGGTAACAACATTTATTAAAACAAGTTAGAAACGAAAAAGAAATAATTTGATTAATTATAAAAAAAAGAATGGCTCAATTTGGATACGTATACAATTAATTACGTACAAATGAACTAATTATAATATTAATTACGTGTTTTTCAAATTAAATGGTAACTGTTGGGACATTGTCAGTTTTGATTAAGATCCCAAAGCCCCTGAAAAGATGTTTGCCTTAATCTGTCTTTGTCAGGCTAGTCTTGGTTAGGGTTAGTACTTAGTCATTTTACACTTTACAGGTACTCAGTGAGAGGAGAACTCACTGGAGACAATCAAGACTCAGAGCCTGAAGACGAAGAGCACCATCCTGAACTTATGGCAGTCCTCTAAGCTGGCTGAGTAAGTGTCAGTGATGAAGAGTATGACCCTGAGGTCATTACTAACTCAGTCCTGAAGAGAACAGGATGTCACTGAGTTAATGGGAAGACTTGGAGTAGAGCCAAGCAATGCAAAAGGAATTTCAGCGTCAGGACAAGACCGGTGAGCTCAAGACAAAATGAACTTAATAAGACAAGCCTGAAGCTCAGGAATAAGTTCTGACATTCTCACCAACCTGATGACGTGGACCAATCTGAGGAGGACACGCACGTACGGAACCTGACATGAAGACTGAATTCAGACTGCATATTCAACGGGCAAGCATTTAATGTGCATTTAATGCAAATACCAAATCCATGCAAGGGCGGCTGCTGCATGAAGATATGTCCGTTTGAAGCCCCTCTACATAGATGACTAGAAGGCTATCTCTCCAACGGATAGTTATTCAAATCACCTATAAATACAGAAGGCCTTGAACACATTCAAGGTTACGGAAAATTTCCAAGCCAGAAATTACTCAAACTCTCAAGCAATCAAAGCATTCAGCCTTTAAGAGAAGCACTCGAAAACATTCAAATTTCCCAAGTGTTTCTTAGCAACTGAGAGTTATTCTGTATTCCAAGAGCTAAATAGAATTATCTTAAGCTTAGAGAGATTATCCAATCCTTAGCATAGCTTTGTCTTGTAAGGATAATCTCAACTTAGTTGGAATCCAAACTGAAACCAAAACCCTAAGATAGGCTTGTTGGGAGTAAGTCAGTTAGTGTGTTAGTAAGTGGAGTTTGTATAGATCAGTGAGGTTAGCTGGTCTTGGTGCACCTTGGCACGTTAAAAACAAGAATCCCTTGAGTGGATTTCCTGTTAAGTCAGGCCGTGGACGTAGGAGCTTGAGACTCTGAACCACGTTAAACTCCTTGTGCTCTTACTACTTTGATATTGTGCATACTTGCTATATTACTTGCTCATTCATTGCATTCAAGTTTATCAGGTCTGAATCAATCAGCCTGATCTTCAAAAGAGCACTGCCCTACTAAACACCATTCAGAACTTAGTAAAACAAGTTTTTCAGAAAGCAAACTAAACAAGACTTTAAACTTTCAGGGCTCAAACATTTCCGCACTGACTCGAACTGATAGTTAGCCAACTGACCCGCACCAAGTGTAGCCAGTAGGTATATTATCAGCTCCTAGTTCTTTACCACTCTGAGCAAAGGGGACTCAGTCAGTTTTAAGGTTGAAAAATTGGTATACGTGTATTCCCCCCCCCATACACGTATTCCTCAGTCTTGTACCGGGACCAACAAGTGGTATCAGAGCAGTGGTTCGAAAGACCACTGACTTTGAATACTAATAGTTTCAGAGGAGAAACTGTTGGTGGTCACTGAACAGATCTGAGTTTGCTTTTCATAAAACTTGCATCATCATGACTTCGAGGAGACTTGAAGCTTCGTTACCTGAATTCTCTGTGTCTAACTTTGTCTATTGGAAGTTCAGATTAGAAGCACATCTAGATGCCATCCATGACCAGATGCCGCGTGTGCTCAGGGAAGGACCGATCAAGATCACTATTCCTAACGTCAGAGGACTGGGATATGATGACCTTGCGATTGGCGTGCAGGTTCCTAAAGAGAGGAAAGACATGACCAACGATGAAATCAAGATGGTGGGGCTTGACAACGTCGCCAGAAACATCATCTTGCACACGGTGCCTTTCGAGGAGTCAGCCAGGCTGATGAACCTAAAGACAGCAAAGGAGGTTTGGGATGAGCTGACCAGGATGTGCGAAGGGTCAGAAAAGATAAAGGAGAACAAGAGAAATATTGCCATTCAGAAATTCGAAGCGTTCGAGATGCTGCCTGACGAGAGCATAGATCAAATGGAGTCTAGATTCATCAAGTTGATGAATGAGTTGGTGATGTTGGACAAGGATGTCCCAAGGAGAGATGTTGCTTCAAAGATCCTGAATGCCCTTCCTGAGAGATGGGACAACAGTGTAATTATGCTTAAGAACACTCAGGATATGAGTAACATAACTTCTGCTTTACTTTTTTCAGAGCTCAAAGCGCTTGAATTTGATCTTAACAAAAGAAAGAAGAAAGTTCAGTCAGAAGAGGAAGTAAAGGAGAAAACTCCTGAGAAAAGTGTGGCGTTCAAGGCCAGGTCTGAACCTGTTGAGCCCTCATCAAATTCTTCATCAAAGTCACTGTTGGAGATGAGCAGGGAAGAACTCGCTGAGGAGTACAGCCTGATGGCCAGACGATTTGACAAGCTCAATTCCAGGTTTGGTCGTTATAAAAAGTTTTATCAGGACTCACGTGACAGGAAACCTGAAGGAACCCACCAAAGCTCGAGGAGATATGAGGAGCGAAGGAACACTGACCAGAGGAGAGAACGTGGTGATGAAAGGAGATATTCAGAACCAAAACCTGAAAGAAGAGACGAACAGAGACGTACTCGTGATGATAGATATCCAACCAAGGCTGAAAGCTCACCAAGAATCAGGGAACCTGACTCAAGGAGGAACCCTGAACTAAGAAAAGAAAGAGTAAGTGAGCAGGTAGCATGTTACAACTGTAATAAGATTGGTCACTATCAGTACGACTGCCCGGAGCTGAGTGCAAGGGAGAGAGAGGAAAGGAGAGCCACTAGGGATCTAAGATCTGCTGATCGGAGAGCGATGGTCGCTGAAGATGCAACAGATTCTGACGGTCCTACTGAAAGGTCACCTGAACTCTTCTCAGATGACGAGTACGATGATGTCTGTCTAATGGCTAGGGATGAGCCTGAGGTAACATCAAATTCTATTTGTGCTTCTTACACTGGTCAAAATCCTGAGCTTAGCTCAGAGTCAGTTAGAGAAATGAACCTTCAGATCTGTCTTGATCAATTGATGGTTGATTTCTCCAGACTGCAGGAAACTAATGTCTTCTTGGTAGAGGAGAACAAGAAATTGAGTACTGAAGTTCAAAACCTGAATGAACAACTCACTCAGTCTGATCTCAAAGAATCAGCTCAGATTGTGAGACTAACTCAGGAAATTGATATGATCAATTCTGAGCGTCTCCCAAGAGAGAAGATTCTGAAGGAATTGGCTGAGGAAGAGCTGGTCAGGAAGGAAGAGCTGAAAGCACTTAAGAGTAAGTTCGATGACCTTTTTACCAGACATGAAATCCTGAAAAAGAGTGAGGACTCTCTCAAGAAAAAGGTTGCAGCAATGAATAAATCCTCAGTGGCTAGAGAGGAAATAAATAGCAACCAGATACTTGGGAACAAGAAAAAGGGACTTGGATATGTTCCTGAGAAATCCTCACAAGGTCAGTCTCATGTTGCTTCAGGGAGCAACACTGAGAGGGTATTTGTTCAGACAGGCCAGAGTGCACCTAAGGTTGTGCTCCAGGCCCGTCAAACTGATAAGGGCAAAGAAACCGTTGACACAGTCAGGGTTGCTCCTAAGGTAGCTAAGCCAAAACCCAAGGGAAAGGCGAAGCAATCTAAGGAAGCCCCTGAGAGCTCAGGCCAAGGAAAACCTCAGCGAAAGCAGAGGAAGACTCAGGCTAAGAGTCCTCAGACTGGTCAGCGAGGGTACCATCATGCTTGGCAATACCAACAGGGAAGGCCAAACATGATGACACCCCCGTGGTTTTGGCATCCTGAGGCCTTTAACTGTTTTCCCTTCCCTCACTTGCCTAGGGGGAATAGAAATCAGGGTCCTTATCAAGAACAAGGCCCAAGACCTACTGCACCCAGACCTAGGAAGAACAGGAAGCCAGCCCAAAAGGCATCCACTCAGGCTCCTGCGAAGCCTAAGTCTAACACTCATACACCATCTTCCTCTAAGGCAAAGAAGAAGAAAGTTGTGTATGTCGATGTTTCAGGGAGACAGATTCACCACTCTGAGGCAATCAGGGTTGTGAAGCAAGTCTGGATCCCGAAGGGTACAGCTGACACAATAGGACCCAACACCCAATGGGTACCTAAAGCCTGATTTGCTTGCAGGCGGCTGTGGATCACAACAAGAGGAGAGGAGACTCAATCAAAGTTGTTTGGTACCTAGACAGTGGTTGCTCGAGGCACATGACTGGATTGAAGAGTCTCCTCCAAGAGTATCAAGCTAAAGATGGTCCACAGGTAACCTTTGGTGATAACTCAAAAGGTGTTACTAAAGGTTTTGGTGTTCTAATTATAGGTACAGTCAGAGTGGAAAATGTGTCCTTTGTGGAAGGACTGAAGCATAACCTGCTGTCAGTAAGTCAATTCTGTGACAAAGGGTTCAGTGTTGAGTTATCATCGAATACATGTTCAGTCAAGGACAAATCAACACAAGTGCTTCTATCAGGTATAAGGAAAGGTAACGTTTATCTCGCTGATTGGAGCAGCACTATTCCTAATACCTGTCTTGTTGCTAAAAGCTCTCTAGAGCTCAGTTGGTTATGGCATAAAAGATTAAGCCACCTGAACTTCAAGATTCTTAACAAAATTTCTAGACAGTCACTTGTTGATGGTCTACCTAATGAAGTTTTTAGCAAAGATCACGTGTGCAAAGCTTGTCAGGAAGGGAAGCAGGTCAGAGCGTCATTCAAAGAGAAGGCTTCCTACTCCACTGACAGGATACTTCAGCTCTTACACATGGATCTATTTGGTCCCATAACACCTGTGAGTATGAATGGTAGAAAATATACCCTTGTGGTTATTGATGATTATTCTAGATATACTTGGGTTATTTTCTTGTTGAATAAGAAGGAAACACAGGTGAAGCTTCCAGAGTTGCTCAGAAGACTCAGCAATGAGAAGAATCAGTCCATTACTAAGATCAGATCTGACAAAGGCACTGAATTCATAAATTCATATATTTCTGACTTCTGTAATGAACTTGGTATAGCTCATGAGACTTCTGCAGCTAGAACCCCACAACAGAATGGTGTCGCTGAAAGGAGGAACAGGACACTGAAGGAAGCTGCAAGGACCATGCTGGCTGAGTCAGGATTGCCCAAGAAATTTTGGGCTGAGGCAATCAACACTGCATGCTACACTCAGAACAGATCCATGCTGAACAAGCAACATGCTCAGACCCCATATGAGACATGGAACAAAAGGAAACCTCGTATTTCCTATTTTCATGTATTTGGTTGTAAGTGCTTCATCCTCAACAATGGGAAGACCCAGTTGAAAGCCTTTGATAGCAAATCTGATGAAGGAATATTCTTAGGATATTCTGAAGTTAGTAAAGCCTTCAGGGTTTACAATTGTAGGACCCTTGTTGTGGAAGAATCACCTCATGTTGTCTTTGATGAATCTGCTAATGAGTCTAGGGCAAAGGTGTTGAATCCTGACACTGAGGAGGTCACAAGGAGGGTGACAAGGCTGAGCTTGAAGAATCAACCTGATCCCAAGATCAAGACTGTGCCAATTCCAAGATGGGATGATGATGATGATCAGGATGATGAATCAGGTGCCACTCCTAAGCCTAGCACATCAGGGGTTGTTGAGCCTCAGACTGAGGAACAGGCTCAACCTGAGGTAAGCACCGTCTATGAAGATGCTGTTGCAGCTGAGACGGCTCCTGAGTCACCTCATCAAGGGGGAATCAATGTCCCTGACATTGAGCTTGTTAATCCCTTTGGTACAGACTCAGGATCATCCCCTTCTGTTCAATTTCCTGAATTTTATGAGCCTGTAGACACTAACATTGCAGGTACTTCAGGAACAACTCCTGGCAAAAGAACATGGTTAGAAGATCATCCCTTTGATCAAATCATTGGTGATCCAACTGAGGGAGTCAGGACCAGACGGTTCCATGGTGAGAGTGCATTGTTCTGTTGCTTTCTCTCTGAGCAAGAGCCTCAGAACATTGAAGAAGCTCTCACTGACTCGAACTGGATCATTGCCATGCAAGAGGAGTTGAATCAGTTCACAAGGAATCAGGTTTGGGAACTGGTAGATAGACCTAGGCATCAAGGTGTGATTGGTACCAAGTGGGTCTTCAAGAACAAGAAGGACGAGAATGGTGTTGTGGTAAGGAACAAGGCTAGACTGGTTGCAAAAGGGTATTGTCAGTCTGAAGGAATAGACTATGATGAGACTTTTGCTCCAGTGGCTAGGTTGGAAGCTATCAGGTTATTCCTTGCCTATGCAACATATAAGAAGTTCAAGGTGTATCAAATGGATGTCAAGAGTGCCTTCCTAAATGGTGTACTCAATGAAGAGGTATATGTTGAACAACCTCCCGGGTTTGAGGTTGGAGATAGAGTATACCATTTGAAGAAAGCACTCTATGGACTTAAGCAAGCACCAAGAGCTTGGTATGATACCCTCTCTCAATTCCTGACAGACCATGGGTTCAAGAAGGGAACTGTGGATAGGACATTGTTCAGGATCACTGAAGGTGATGACATTCTCTTGGTCCAGATTTATGTGGATGACATAATCTTTGGATCACCAAATCATCAGCTCTGTGAGAAATTCTCTAAGTTGATGACTGGTAAATTTGAGATGTCCATGATGGGAGAGATGAATTTTTTCTTAGGATTGCAGGTCAAGCAGACTGATCAAGGTATATTCATTAATCAGGCCAAGTATACAAGAGACTTGATTCATAAGTTTGGTGTTCAGAACAGCAATCCAGCCAGGATCCCAATGAACACAAATTGGAAGATGGATCCTGACACTGAAGGGACTTCAGTAAATCAGACTGAGTATCGTGGGCTGATAGGTTCTTTATTGTACCTGACTGCAAGTAGGCCTGACATTACGTTTGCAGTTGGTGTGTGTGCTAGGTATCAGTCTGATCCCAAGAGAAGTCATTTGGAGGCTGCTAAGAGGATACTTAAGTATTTGAAAAGGACAGTCAATATGGGACTGTGGTATCCTTCAGATGACAACTTAGAACTGACAGGTTATTCAGATGCAGATTATGGAGGTTGTAGGATTGATAGGAAATCAACCTCAGGGACATGTCAGTTTTTGGGAAGTAAGTTGATCTCGTGGTTTAGTAAGAAACAGAATTCAGTGGCTACATCCACAACTGAGGCTGAGTATATGGCTGCAGGTAGTTGTTGTGCTCAGATCTTATGGTTGAGGCAGCAGTTGAGGGACTACCAAGTATTTGCTAATCAGGTTCCAATCTATTGTGACAACAATAGTGCAATAGCAATTACTCAGAACCCAGTGCTTCACACAAGGTGCAAGCATGTGGATATTAGACACCACTTCATTCGAGATCATGTGGAAAAGAAAGATATTAGGATGGAAAAGATTCACACTGACAGGCAAAGAGCTGACATCCTGACTAAGCCTTTGGCTGAAGCTAGGTTTATGGAACTGTCAGTGGAGTTGGGACTCTTAGATCCGGGAGAGCAGTCAGTGTAGGGTTCTAGGAGGAACTCAGGCCAGACTCGACTCAGCGAGGTATCAGGGTGCTACAATGTCTCCCTGACAGGTATGAGTTCTAACCTGACTCTTGTGAATCTCAAGCATCTCCCTGAGTCTTTCGTCCTGAAAATCTTTATTAAATGCATTCCGTTTTCATTAAAAGCGCGTCTTTTCATATTTAAACCCACGCGCACGGAGCATTTAAAGCTACAGTTGCTTTTTCATATACGTGTCCGTTTTATATGGAATATGACTGACATGGGGTTTAATTAAAACTGAGATTAATCCTGGCCTCTCATTTCAAAACCTTTCGAATTCAGGGATCAATCTCAACCCCACGTTTGAGCAACTGACTTAGTCTTATCAATCAAGAGTGTCATTTGAGGTTTTTACGCAAACACACCGCACAATCTGCACACTGAGTTTTCTCTTGCTCAAACACAGACATTTCAAAAACCTTTCTTTAAAAAACAATGGCATTCCTTAATTCCAACTGGACAACCGACAAGATCGTCGACGTTGTTGAGAAGAGACTGGTACACATGGAGCAAGTCATCTCCATGGAAGGTATCTGTCTAACGGTTGAGGAAATCAAACCCGTTTTTAAATGGATTTCCAACGCCGGGTTGGAAACATACTTCACCACCCGCCCCATTTCCGTGCTCCCAAGAACAGTAGTGGAAGCATATTTGAATATGTTCTTGCGGAAAGGGGAAGTCTTCACGAAAGTGACTGCGCTGAAGCCGACGGGAGAGAAGGATGGCAACGGTGAACCTCTTAACGACACAGAGGTGGTCACGATCAATTTCAGGCAGGCGGTGAGGGAAGTCTTCAAGCTGCCATTCTCAGGCATCAACCCAAAGACTTACAAGGAAAACTCGGAGGGAGAATTCCTTGGGAAATGGACCAAGTCAGGGTCATCTGAGTTCAGGGCCCGTCAGAACAAGAGCACTCTGAAGCCGGAGTACAGAGCGCTGGTGGACTTGGTATCCAAAATGGTGATGGGTGCAACTGGCTCTCACGAGCAGTTGAGTCTGCCCAAGCTGAGGCTCATGGGAGCTATCGTTGATAGAGTGGAAGCGAACTGGGAGCAGTTCTTCCTCGATCAACTCCATCAGGCAGGATTGGACAAGCTCACGCGTGACGAGGAGAAGAAGCACATTTCCGTCAGTGCCATCTTGCCATTCGGCACTAGAATGTCCATCCTGATTACTCATGCTTGCCATGGGTATACCTTCGACTTTGAGGACAATCTCTCCTCAAAGAAGGTAATGTTTTCCTCACTGAGTGACACCTATTCAGTGCTAGGGCTGACTGATCCCAATGCGAAAGCAAAGGGTCAGGCCAAAAAGCCAGCTGGTAAGGCCAAGAGAGTGGCAACCAGCCTTATTGAACAGGTGGATGAGCTCTTTGAGAGGAGTAAGAAAGGTGAGGAGATTGCAGTTGAGGAGGTGGAGCAGCTTGAGGTGGACGCGGCTGAGAAGAAGAAGAGGGTGAAGATCGTGCTGTCAGGGAAGAGCACGAAATCTGGGACTGAGTCTGATCCCAAGAAGGCCGGGACTGAGGCTGAGGGAACTGACGATGACGTCAGAAAGGAGGGTGCTCAGGGAGAGAGGCCCCTGAAGAGACTTAGGAAGGGAGTAAAGAAGTCTCCTGCTAAGAAGCTTCCTGAGCTGAGTGAGAGGGAGAAGTCAAGCTCTCCTGGAGCCTCTGACTTGGAGGAAGTGAGAAAGACTGTCGAGACGGCTGAGTCGTTGCAGCCTGAGACAGCACCCACTCAAACACCCCCACATCCTGAAACCCAAACACCTTCCATCCCTGACCCCACACCTCAAACTCCCCAACCCCCCCAAACCTCACAGCCAGATCAGCCTACTGAGTCAGCGCCCTCAACTTCACCTACAAATGAGCCTGACCAGTTAGCCGAGCCAAATCTTCCAAACCCCTCAGATTTTCCCTCATACCCCAATCCTAAAGACTGTCCCAAATCTATTTCAGCTGAAGAGGATGAGTTCCTTGAAATAGAGGAGGAGGAGTTGGATGAGCACATGGCAGGAGGGATACTGGAGAACACGCTCAGGGGGAATGCCACGGAATGGGCAGGGAAGTGCTGGCCTGGGCTATACAAGTATACTGAGTTGCTGGCATATGTGGTTGAGCTCAAGGTTTGGTTGGACTTCAAACAATCGAACATGCAGGAGCAACATATGCTAGTAGATGCTCGTGGCTGGGAACATTGGGAGACTGAAGAGGCCAAGATTTGCTCCTTCTTCGGACTGACTAGCTGGCTTCAACTCTTGAACTTTGACAACCTGAAGCAGCTAGTGGCTGAAATGATGTCCAAGAGCAAGGCTGACCTTCTTTCTGATGACGAGAAGGAGGATGAGGATGATGATGAAGCTCAAGGTGGAGCTGTGGAGAAGGCAGTGGAGGAGACTGCGAGAGAAGTTGATGAGATGAACTCTGAGCCTCAGGCTCAGGGGGAAGGTGATAAGAACACTGGTGCCAAGGGTGGACCAGTGGCTGAGGATGTTGTGATCATCTCAGCTGCCAATGAGACATCTGTCAATGAAGGGATTCCCTGCCCTGAGACACGAGAGGAAGATGTTGAGGCATTTAAGGAGACTCTCAGTTCCGAGGGACTTGCTCCCAAGGTTCAAGTTAGCTTAGCTGAGCCTAAGGAGGCGGTTATGACTACTTCACAACTGCCTTCAGTGCACCTTGAAGAAGGGACTGATGACGCAGGGGCTGACAAGGGAAAGCAGCCAATCTCTGATACACCAATCACTGAGGGGCCGTTGATGATGAGGATGTGATCATAACCGGGGTCGGACGTGCTGAATTCACCAGCATAGTGGAGGTCAAGCAGGAGAAAACCTCAGAAAATCTAGCTGAACTTCAGGAGGAGGTAATGAGGCTACGAGCTGAGAAGGAAGAAGACTCCAAGGCCCTGGCGAAGCACATCAGGTGGACAAAGTCAGCTTACAACACCCTTGCTAACAGGGAGCTGATTTTGTTAAAGAAAACGATGACTGACACGGCCAAGTCAATGAGGAATGAGAGGAAGCGCACCAAGCAGATGCTTAGGAACACTCTCATGAAGCTTGAAGAGAGGGATGCGATCAGGGACGAAAAGATGAATCAGGCAGTGGACAGGCTTGCAGCTCAGACTGGAGCCGTTGTCACTCAGGCCTTGAAGGACTCAGCGTCCAAATTGGAGCTGGAGTCAGGGAAGCTGGATCGCACCTCTCAGTCAGTGGCAGAAATTTTGACAAAGGCCACTAAGGAGTCTGCAAAGATACTAACTGAGGCCAGCAGAGTCAGCGGTGAGTCCTTGAAGGTGGAGGAAAGGATCACCAAGGCTGAACAAAGTCTCCAACTCTCTATGGAGGTCTTTGAGAAGAAAGTCAGTGCTGCCATCAGTTCCATTTCTTTTGCAGGGACTGGAATTTCAATGGGAGTTGAATTATTGAAGGAGGGAATTAACGATGTCCATTCCCTAGCCTCCTTCGTAATCAACAGCGGATCTGACGCATTCCCATCTGAGGCCAATGATGATGCCAAAAAGGGGGAAAAGAAGAAGAAAAGATCCCGCCCTGAGGCATCTGAGGCAGTTAACCAAGGAGAGACCGTTCTAGCTGATCCTGAAGCCAATCCTGAAGGGAACATTCTAAGGGTGAGGAAGTCAGCTAGGTTAGCGGCGGTGGAGAAGGAAGGAGAACAAATTGTTGCCAAGCTGAGGGAGGAGGCAACAAAGGCAAAGGCTAATGAACCTTCCAAGCAACAACCTGAGCCAATTCAGAGATCGTCTCCCATGAGCTCAAGGAAGAATCCAATCACTTATTCAGGTGAGTTGGTTGCGGAGCTATGTGCTGAAGCGTGGGGAGATCAATCTGAAAAATCTGAGGCTATGCGCAGAGCTGAAATCGCTCAGAAGGAGAAGATGCGCATCTTGGAGAAGAAGGTTGAGAAGCTGACTGACATCAATGAGCTTCAACAACGAGAACTAGATGATGCAGTGATCAGCTTGCTAAGGAGGAAGAAGGCGAAGCCTGAGCCAAGGAAGTACAGGAAGAAGCCAACAGTTAGGAAATCAACAATTCTTCAAGTCAGTAGGCCAGAATCAGGAGCAAGGGAAGCTTTTGTTGATGAGTTCGTCTCAGAAACATTGAAGGAGTTTTGGACTGATGCAAGGGATGAATTTGTCAGGCTATGGTTTGTTGTGAAGAAGTGGGGCGACACTGACGATATCGATGCCCACTTCACTGACTACATGATGGACAATCATCCTGAGCTATTCCAGAAGATCTTGGAGGAGGCTGAGGCAGCTCAAGTCCAAGTGAAGGCTCCTGAGTTCACCATTCGAGCTCCTCCCTTGATTCCTGGAACTCGAAAGCATGATACAAAGGCCATAATGATGGAAGTCTTGAAGATAGCCAGAGCTGAAGGATATGTGAACCAACCTGGAAGACTTGACGAGCTGAAGGCAAGAGTTTATACAGGATATGGACTCAAGCCTGAAATGAGATTAGTCTAGGTGTTCACAGGCTTCTTTGTAATAGATTAGATTCATTGTAATCATTTCCACATCAATCAATGAAATCTATTACTTTTGCCCACAGACAAAAATTCATTGTCCTTTTGGCTTATTGTTTAAATTCTGTACTTTATCAAGAATTGCTCTAACACTGTCTTATCTTATAGATAGGTTTATCTTGTTTCCTCTAAGTGTTTTGAGGATCTTTTCAGTGTTTTGGCATCATCAAAAAGGGGGAAATTGTTGGGACATTGTCAGTTTTGATTAAGATCCCAAAGCCCCTGAAAAGATGTTTGCCTTAATCTGTCTTTGTCAGGCTAGTCTTGGTTAGGGTTAGTACTTAGTCATTTTACACTTTACAGGTACTCAGTGAGAGGAGAACTCACTGGAGACAATCAAGACTCAGAGCCTGAAGACGAAGAGCACCATCCTGAACTTATGGCAGTCCTCTAAGCTGGCTGAGTAAGTGTCAGTGATGAAGAGTATGACCCTGAGGTCATTACTAACTCAGTCCTGAAGAGAACAGGATGTCACTGAGTTAATGGGAAGACTTGGAGTAGAGCCAAGCAATGCAAAAGGAATTTCAGCGTCAGGACAAGACCGGTGAGCTCAAGACAAAATGAACTTAATAAGACAAGCCTGAAGCTCAGGAATAAGTTCTGACATTCTCACCAACCTGATGACGTGGACCAATCTAAGGAGGACACGCACGTACGGAACCTGACATGAAGACTGAATTCAGACTGCATATTCAACGGGCAAGCATTTAATGTGCATTTAATGCAAATACCAAATCCATGCAAGGGCGGCTGCTGCATGAAGATATGTCCGTTTGAAGCCCCTCTACATAGATGACTAGAAGGCTATCTCTTCAACGGATAGTTATTCAAATCACCTATAAATACAGAAGGCCTTGAACCCATTCAAGGTTACGGGAAATTTCCAAGCCAGAAATTACTCAAACTCTCAAGCAATCAAAGCATTCAGCCTTTAAGAGAAGCACTCGAAAACATTCAAATTTCCCAAGTGTTTCTTAGCAACTGAGAGTTATTCTGTATTCCAAGAGCTAAATAGAATTATCTTAAGCTTAGAGAGATTATCCAATCCTTAGCATAGCTTTGTCTTGTAAGGATAATCTCAACTTAGTTGGAATCCAAACTGAAACCAAAACCCTAAGATAGGCTTGTTGGGAGTAAGTCAGTTAGTGTGTTAGTAAGTGGAGTTTGTATAGATCAGTGAGGTTAGCTGGTCTTGGTGCACCTTGGCACGTTAAAAACAAGAATCCCTTGAGTGGATTTCCTGTTAAGTCAGGCCGTGGACGTAGGAGCTTGAGACTCTGAACCACGTTAAACTCCTTGTGCTCTTACTGCTTTGATATTGTGCATACTTGCTATATTACTTGCTCATTCATTGCATTCAAGTTTATCAGGTCTGAATCAATCAGCCTGATCTTCAAAAGAGCACTGCCCTACTAAACACCATTCAGAACTGAGTAAAACAAGTTTTTCAGAAAGCAAACTAAACAAGACTTTAAACTTTCAGGGCTCAAACATTTCCGCACTGAACTCGAACTGATAGTTAGCCAACTGACCCGCACCAAGTGTAGTCAGTAGGTATATTATCAGCTCCTAGTTCTTTACCACTCTGAGCAAAGGGGACTCAGTCAGTTTTAAGGTTGAAAAATTGGTATACGTGTATTCCCCCCCCCCCATACACGTATTCCTCAGTCTTGTACCGGGACCAACAGTAACAACATTTTTTTTAAAACAAGTTAGAAATGAAAAGGAATTAATTTGATGAATAATAAAAAAAAAATTAATTTGAATACATATACAATTAATTGCAAGAAATTGAACACTAGAAGCAAGTGTCCTAACGACGCGCGCCCCCTCTACATGCAAGAGAGGTAGCGGGGTCGATTCCTCTTGGATGCAAATTTGCAATTAATTGTTCCAGTCCCAATAGGGCTAATATGGATGTTGGACCAGAATATAGAGCTTGGGGGCCGATGACCCAGTGGTTTGCACCCGCCCAGGGTGCGCGGGGGGATTCGAGTTCTAACCACACGAACCATTTTTTTGTTCCAGGTTCGAGTTTTACGACGGACACGTGTCCATTGTAAATTTTATCTGGATACATTAAAAAATAAAAATTCGGATATATTTTACCATGGGCACATGTAACGCCCCGAATCCAAAAAACATTAATTGTATCGAATTCGAGGTGCCACTTGTGACTAAAATCCGAACTATAAAAATTTTGATATAAAAAGGGATAATAAAAGGGAGATGAATTTTTATGCAGCAGAAGAAATGAGTATAATATTTTTTATACATATCTCACACATATATATAAAGCTTAATATCAATAGCAACATTTTATTTAAGCGGGAAACTCCGTGTCGTCTCTATTACTGTCCTTGCTCCACGAAATCATAATCTGCAAGGGTTGTAAAAAGGGGGCGTGAGATTTGAATTCTCACGTATGGGTGATTCGCAACGTCATGGGATTGATAAATCCGAAATATATTAAATTGTACTCATTGGTAAAGTATATAATTTATTTAAGCAGTTGACATATAAATATGAATAACATATATCACAGAAGTAACAAACTCACGTAATAATTAATTGGGCATAACAGGTTTCACATTTACATAATTAATATATCACAAGTTGATTCACATTAAGGAGCAAAGCCCAAAGTCATTTTCAAGAAACAGCTCAATCTGCCAAAACCATTTTCCACATATTGTAATTCTCTTCCAAAATACCATAAACAATTCTCCGTGGTCATGCACCTGATCTATTATCAAACATGGCCACATCCACCGCAAACAAATTCTGTGACCATGCACCTGATTTATTATCAAACATGGCCACGCACAACTGATTAGGCGTGAAATTGTTATGTTTTGGTGCCCGATTTGCCCATGTTTTGAGTGTTTTTATGAGTGTTTGGAGTCATTTGAGTATCATTTTTATAAACTGATAAATTTATCTCTTTGATGCTCATAGATGGATAGAGGACGAAAAGAGGATTTCGTAGGACTTTGAATCGGCCAAAACGGACTCCCGGTTGAGAAGTTATAAAGGTTTTACGAACATGTGTACAGCCAACGGTCGAGCGCCACCGCTCGACCGGAAGAACCACTCGACCACCATAGCTCGAGCGCTAGCGCTCGAGCTACACCAGCACTCGAGCATTTTTTGCATGTTTTTGGCCCAAAATCGCCCAAATTCATCCCAAAGCCTATATGTACCCCTTCCAAGCATATTTTCACATAAGAAGACATATCTACACATATTTACACTCGTTTTTCGAAGGAGAAAGCTTGGGAAGGAGTTTTGAAAAATTTTATACGTTGTAATCGAGGTTTTAATTTACGAATTCTTAGTTTTAGTATTTCTTTTGAACGTATTAGATTAACTCTTTCTTTCTTTACTCTTTGAGACGATTAAACCTAGTTTTTCAGATTTATATAGATTTCTTTGGAGACTTTAATTTGTTCTTTCGTTTATGTTCTTGATTTTATTAGTTAATTCAATTATGCATATGTTTATTGTTCTTGTGATTGCTTTGATTATTCAAACCACCATGTTAGGCTAGAACCCTTGCATGCTTGGGGTAGGATGAACTTGTAGAAGTAGGATGTGGGTACGTAATTAGGGTAGTTCGTGACGTTTGGTTTTAATTCTCTTAATTAATGAATTATTAAAATCAATCTTAACTTTTCCTTTGAATTTCGTACGAACGTGTTAGGGAGAGGATGACCGCATCACTCTTTAACAACTAGTAGACTTAACTAGAGGGTTTAGAAGGGGTTGATTAATTTGTCGGTTTAGCTATGGAGGATGGCCGCATCACCATTAGTTAAATGAGGGCCTCTTTAAATTAAGCACGATCTATTAACTTGTTAGTGGATTAGTGAAGTCGAATGTTAGGATAAAGTATTAGGGTTTAAAATCTTGAGCTTTCATCTTGCATTCTTTTACTTAGGTTATATCTTGCGTGTCACAATTATTTTAATTATGTACCTGCTCCGTTAGTATACGTAGGGATTCCTATCCTAAGCATCACCATCACATACTTGCATACAAACCTTAGATACTTAGTTTAATTTTCCTTTTGCATTCGTAGAGTAATTTACTTTAGATTATTTTCTCTTTTCAAAATCCAAAAAAATTTCACTCATATTAACTACGACGCGTAGATCTTCAAGGATCTATTTGCATACACATTTTCCCTTGGGTTCGATAATACTTGGTCATTATACTTATTCATGCTACAGTGGACCTGGAGGTACAAATGGTTGGCCATAAGAAGGCCTTCCTTGAAAATTTCCACCTTGTGGATACCCATTCTTATTGTAATAAGGACCTCTCATATAATTTAATACTTCTTGCTGAATTGTGGGCTTGTCCTCTTGCTCATTCTCTGCTGCATTCCCTCCAACCATATTTTTCCCCAACTCAAGGTTGTTAATCTTTTCCATCATGGCCATCAACAGCCTTCTCGTTCCTTTACCTTCCTTAACCTGATGAACTCTATGGAAATTTGCATCCACCCCGGCATTCGTGACAATGTTGTCCACGATCTCTCTACACCTCACTATTCCTTGATTCAGGAATAATCCACTAGCACAGGCGTCTAGATGGTCTTGCCCAGCCTTGTTGGCACCACTATAGAAAAATGCCATGACATCTCTCTCATTGTACCCGTGCTGCGGGCACTCTATCAACATGTTCGAGTATCTCTCCCACGCTTGACGTAGGTCCTCTCCTTGCTTCTGGCGGAAGGAAGAGATCTTAATCCTTGTTTTGATCGTTCTGGATGGAGGATAGAATCGCTCGAGGAACAGACGCTCGAGCTCGGCCTATGTGGTTATACCTCCCCGTGGAAGCGTATAATCGTACCACTCTTTAGCTATTCCCGTCAATGAGAATTGGAACAACCTAAGCCTCTTGGCATCTTCAGATATGCCATTATAATTGAAAGTGGAGGCTATCATTAGAAAACTTCTCAGATGAGTATGAGGATTCTCCTTCCCGATAACCCCCTTGAACTGGTTCTCTATAAGCAGCTTAAGAATTCCCGGGGAAATCGAGAAGTTATTTGCCTCTACTGGAGGTAATGCCACTCCATCATAGTACCGTTGTGGCTGCGCCGCAAACCTTCCTCGAAGAGCCATATTCTGATTTGTGTTCTGAGGAATATGCTGCGGATTAGCAGGTGGTACTGGTACTTGTTGGGTGGTGGTGGTTGATAAGCTGGTGGTTGGTTGTAAACAGGAGGTGGAGGATACGGGTATGGTGGATACGGATAAGTTGGGTATGGGTAAGGTGGGTAAGGTAAGTTGTTTTGTGGTACGTTAGGATGTGGGTAAGCAGGGTTGTTCTGAGGATTTTGGACTATGTTATGAGCTGGACTGTTTTGATTCTGAGTACCCGGGTTTTGGCTTTGGCTTTCCCCTGACTGATCTTGGTTCTGACTACCACTTCCTCCAATGCCGTCAACCCGGTCTACTGTCTGATTAAACTCATTAGCTGCATCATCCAACTCATTACTGAGGTCCATTGGTTCTTTCCCTCCTCCGGCAGTGTTCATTCTCCTCAAGAAAGCTCGGTTCCTTCTAGCTATCGTCTCAGGGTCCAACGGTATTCTCTCTTCGCTCGTATTGCCTTGTGAGCGTGTTTTCATATACCTGACACACTAGCAGAAGGATCAAAACGCAACTGCCGAATGAATAAAAATAAAAATAAAACAGAAAATAAAGCACTCACTTCTAACTACTAAGCTATCTACAAGTCCTATTCAAATGACATACAACGCCTTCCCCGGCAACGGCGCCATTGACTTTTGAATAGGACTTGTACATAGCTTAGTAGTTAGTAGTGAGTGCTTTATTTTCTGTTTTATTTTTATTTTTATTCATTCGGCAGTTGTGTTTTGATCCTTCTGCTAGTGTGTTAGGTATATGAAAACACGCTCACAAGGTAATATGAGCGAAGAGAGAATACCGTTGGACCTGAGACGATAGCTAGAAGGAACCGAGCTTTCTTGAGGAGAATGAACAGTGCCAGAGGAGGGAAAGAACCAATGGACCTCAGTAATGAGTTGGATGATGCAGCTAATGAGTTTAATCAGACAGTAGACCGGGTTGACGGCATTGGAGGAAGTGGTAGTCAGAACCAAGATCAGTCAGGGGAAAGCCAAAGCCAAAACCCGGGTACTCAGAATCAAAACAGTCCAGCTCATAACATTATCCAAAATCCTCAGAACAACCCTGTTTACCCACATCCTAACGTACCACATAACAACTTACCTTACCCACCTTACCCACCTTATCTGTATCCACCATACCCATATCCTCCACCTCCTGTTTACAACCAACCACCAGCTTATCAACTACCACTGCCCCAACAAGTACCAGTACCACCTGCTAATCCGCAGCACATTTCTCAGAACGCAGATCAGAATATGGCTATTCGAGGAAGGTTTGCGGCGCAGCCGCAACAGTACTATGATGGAGTGGCATTACCTCCAGTAGAGGCAAATAACTTCTCGATTTCCTCAGGAATTCTTAAGATGCTTACAGAGAACCAGTTCAAGGGGGTGATTGGGAAGGAGAATCCACATACTCATCTGAGGAGTTTTCTAATGATAACCTCCACTTCCAATTACAATGGCATGTCTGAAGATGCCAAGAGGCTTAGGTTGTTCCCATTCTCATTGACGGGAATAACTAAAGAGTGGTACGATAATACGCTTCCACGGGGAGGTATAACCACATGGGCCAAGCTCGAGCGTCTGTTCCTCGAGCGATTTTACCCTCCATCCAGAACGATCAAAGCAAGGATTGGGATCTCTTCCTTCCGCCAGAAGCAAGGAGAGGACATACGTCAAGCGTGGGAGAGATACTTGAACATGTTGATAGAGTGCCCGCAGCACGGGTACAATGAGGGAGATGTCATGGCATTTTTCTATAGTGGTGCCAACAAAGCTGGGCAAGACCATCTAGACGCCTGTGCTAGTGGACCATTCCTGAATCAAGGAATAGTGAGGTGTAGAGAGATCGTGGACAACATTGTCACGCGTGTCGGGGCTTGGAATGTGGACGCAGATTTCCAGAGAGTTCATCAGGTTGAGGAAGGTGAAGGAACTAGAAGGCTGTTGATGGCCATGATGGAAAAGATTAACAACCTTGAGTTGGGGAAAAATATGGTTGGAGGGAATGCAGCAGAGAATGAGCAAGACGACAAGCCCACAATTCAGCAAGAAGTAGTAAATTATATGGGAGGTCCTTATTACAATCAGAATGGGTATCCACAAGGTGGAAATTTTCAAGGAAGGCCTTCTTATGGCCAACCATTTGTACCTCCAGGTCCGGTCCACAGCCGCCTCAAAATCAATAGAGGAACACACAAGGGTACCAAGGAGGCCAACAGCTTCCTCAGAACCAATGGAGGAAGAACGAGAATTTTTCATATGTTAACCCGAAGGCGGGTATTACAGTTCCTGCAGGTGTTGATCCAGGTTCGAAACCTCCGGGTGGAGAAGGCGGTGCCTCAACGGAGGAGATGTTGAGAGCTATCCTACAGAAGGTGGAGGAAGGAAGCAAACGTTTATCATCTTTGGAGTACGATGTAAAAGATCTGCATAAGAAAGTTGATCAGCGTGATCAAGACCTCCACAAGAGAGATGTAGAGCTGAATCGAATTCAGCAAGAGAACAACCGAAGGTTCACTTCTATAGAGTTCCAGATGAACCAGATTGCAAAGTCATTGAATAAAGAGCCTGGCAAATACCCTTCAATGCCTGAGGGTAATCCTAAAGAGCATTGTAAGGCTATCCAGCTTAGAAGTGGGACCAATTATGAAGGTCCTCAGATGCCTGCTGATTCTGAGACGCCCCAAGGAGATGTTGAGATAGAAGGGAAAGAACATAAGAAAGATGGAGATGAGAGTGGGAAGGTAGGAGTTGAGAAGAAGGTTGAGGGTGAAAGCACTCAAGCGAGCAAAGAGCTTGAAGAGGGAGGTATTGAGAAGGTTGAGAGAGTTCCTAAGTGGAAGAAGGCAAAGGAAGCAAGGGAGAAAGTGAAAGAGACCGAGAGAGATGAATGGGGGGTACCCAAATCTGTGATACCCATCCCATATCCACAACGCTTCATGAAAAAGAAGCTTGATGAGAAATTCGCTAAATTCCTTGATGTGTTTAAACAATTGCATATTAACATTCCTTTTTATGATGCTTTGGAACAGATGCCCAACTATGCAAAATTTCTGAAGGACTTGATCGCGAAAAGACGGCGAGTGGATGAGCCGAAGTTGGTGCAGTTGAACCATGAGGTGAGTGCATTAGTGCACAAGGCGCTTCCTCCAAAGCTGAAGGATCCCGGGAGCTTTACCATCTTATGTGACATTGGGAATGGGATCAATAAAGGAGCGTTATGTGATTTAGGGGCGAGCATAAATCTTATGCCCTTGTTGCTTTTCAAGAAGTTGGAAGGTGGTGAACTTCAGCCGACAATGATGACGCTTCAACTAGCCGACAGGTCTATTACTCGACCTCAAGGTGTGGTTGAAATGGAGGAAGATGAGCGCGTGCCCTTGATCTTGGGAAGACCGTTCTTAACGATGGCGGGAATGGTGCTAGACTTGGCAAATGGGAAGATTACATTGAAAGTTGATGATCAAGAAGTGAAGATTTCCCTATATGAGGCCATGAAGTACCCGAAGGAGGATGAGAGTTTGTATTGCATGGATGCCATTGATCCTAGTGTTGAAGACATACCTCCTATCCCTAATTCTTCTTTTATTTATGAGTTTGATAATCCTTCACCTGTTGATTTAACCCAAGAGCATTATGATCTGACTTATTTTGATAGGGATAAAGAGAGGAAATTGAAGGATGAAGAAGTGAAAAATGTGGACGTGGTCCAGCTCGAGAGAAAAGGAGGAGTTAAGAAGAAAAAGTCCAAATTCAAGAACCTGTTTGGTAAGACTCCTCCTGAAAAGAGTGAGAAGGAATTGAGACGCTCACCGTCTGAGGTGAAAAAGAAAGAGGGGAATAGAGCAAAGAACTTAGACAACTTCTCTTATGAGAGTAAGGGAGGTATTTGTGAGTATCATGTCCCATAAGCTCCTTTGAGCTTGGTCCGGCATGAGGACCTTAAAAATAGCGTTGCGTGGTAGGCAACCCACTTTTATTTGTTTTTAGTGTTTTATTATGTTATTAGGATGTTGTTGAGTCGTACGTTTAACCTCATACTTGGGAGTTTATTTTGTAGGCTTGTCTCGAAGGAGTGTCAAATAAGTGAAGATTGAAGGAACTCAAGCAAGGGAGTGTGCAACGTTGTTGAAAGAAACTAAATTGTTTGGTTGAGGTATCCCACAACCCCAAACTTAGACCTCTTCGCAAGGTCGAAGTTGGGGGGGGTGGAGTTTTTTTATGTTTCTTATTACATTGCACCGGAACACCTCTTTCTTATCTTTGAGTGTGTTTGGTTATTTGGTGCCTTGAGATGCTCCTTGGGGTGATTTTGATTTGATTCGCTATTTCATCTTTCATGCCTATCAATCAGCTTATGTTTGTTGATTGCTATCTTTGAGTATGATTTGATGAGAAGAATTGAGTTGTGAGGTTGAGTTAGGAATTCTCTTGTGTGAGTGTTTGAGTTAGAGTTGATTTGAGAAAGAACTAGTATGCTTGCAAATTTTTCCTCTGAGTATTTGTGTGATGATAGCGAGAATTCACTAGGACTAGCATGGATGTGAAAGTTGTGAGATTTGAGCCTTATGAGATTTTGATGCATTACTTAATATCTTCGTTTGTGAGTGGATCGTCACCTTAGAGGATGCTAGAAATTGTGTGTGTTCTTGCTTCTTGATTGTGTCTAGTTTGATATGCCGAATGTGCTCTTAGGCCATCTTTGTTTTGATTGAGTCACTTAGTCTAAATTTTCCTTACCATGGATATTTGTCCCTTGTTAGCCCTTTTGAGCCTTAAGCCTATTTCATTGGCTAGCACATATGAACACTATTCCAATTCCTAAGCCTTCTTGTCCCAATTTGAGTGGAGAATAGGAAAAGTGTGAATGTTGAAGGGATTGATTTGAGTTGAGAAAAAGAATTATGATGGTTGAGTGGTGATAAAATAAGGGTGTGAATGAGATTTGAGTTGTGGGAAAGAAAAAAAAATGGAGAATGAGCAAAAGAAAAAAAATTCATGTGTTTGTGAAAAAAAAAGTGAAGTGATTGAGAAAAGTGAAAAAAAATGAGAAAGAAAAAAATTGAAGTGTTGAGAGTGTTGGAATTGAAAGTGTGTTTATTGAATATGTTGAAGAAATCTGTTCCTAATCTCGAAGTGCGAAAGTTTGATGTTCTATTCTCCATTCACTTGAGTCACTTACCCAAATTGATATCCCACCTGTCCAAAGAGCCTACATTACAACCTTGAGAAAAGTCCTTTTTGATTCGGCATTGATTTCTAGAGTATGGTCGGAGTTAAGAGTGCTTACAAGCCTATGGCTGCCAATATGAGTGATTGATTGTTTGAGTGAGTCCCTTTATCATTGATATACACTTGTGAGGGAGTGAAACACATCGTTGAGTGCACATCCATGTTTGATCTTGGTGTTTCTTGTTGTTGTTGCATGAGTATGATGAAGGAAGGTGAGTGAGTATACTTGTGATTGGTCTTTGAAGCTCGAGTTCATTTGCTTGCATGATTTGATTCTTTGACTCATTCCTAACAATTTCACTTGACTTATTATTTCATTGCTTGAGGACAAGCAATATGGTAATTTTGGGGGGGGGGGGGGGGGGTTGATTAGGAGTGAAATTGTTATGTTTTGGTGCCCGATTTGCCCATGTTTTGAGTTTTTTTATGAGTGTTTGGAGTCATTTGAGTATCATTTTTATAAACTGATGAATTTGTCTCTTTGATGCTCATAGATGGATAGAGGGCGAAAAGAGGAGTTCGTAGGACTTTGAATCGGCCCAAACGGACTCCCGGTTGAGAAGTTATGAAGGTTTTACGAACATGTGTACAGCCAGCGGTCGAGCGCCACCGCTCGACCGGAAGAACCACTCGACCACCATAGCTCGAGCGCTAGCGCTCGAGCTGCACCAGCACTCGAGCGTTTTTACATGTTTTTGGCCCAAAATCGTCCAAATTCATCCCAAAGCCTATATATACCCCTTCCAAGCATATTTTCACATAAGAAGACATATCTACACATATTTACACTCGTTTTTCGAAGGAGAAAGCTTGGGAAGGTGTTTTGAAGAATTTTATACGTTGTAATCGAGGTTTTAATTTACGAATTCTTAGTTTTAGTATTTCTTTTGAACGTATTAGATTAATTCTTTCTTTCTTTACTCTTTGAGACGATTAAACCTAGTTTTTCAGATTAATATAAATTTCTTTGGAGACTTTAATTTGTTCTTTCGTTTATGTTCTTGATTTTATTAGTTAATTCAATTATGCATATGTTTATTGTTCTTGTGATTGCTTTGATTATTCAAACCACCATGTTAGGCTAGAACCCTTGCATGCTTGGGGTAGGATGAACTTGTAGAAGTAGGATGTGGGTACGTAATTAGGGTAGTTCGTGACGTTTAGTTTTAATTCTCTTAATTAATGAATTCTTAAAATCAATCTTAACTTTTCCTTTGAATTTCGTACGAACGTGTTAAGGAGAGGACGACCGCATCACTCTTCAACAACTAGTAGACTTAACTAGAGGGTTTAGAAGATGTTGATTAATTTGCCGGTTTAGCTATGGAGGACGGCCGCATCACCATTAGTTAAATGAGGGCCTCTTTAAATTAAGCACGATCTATTAACTTGTTAGTGGATTAGTGAAGTCGAATGTTAGGATAAAGTATTAGGGTTTAAAATCTTGAGCTTTCATCTTGCATTCTTTTACTTAGGTTATCTCTTGCGCGTCACAATTATTTTGATTATGTACCTGCTCCGTTAGTATACGTAGGGATTCCTATCCTAAGCATCACCATCACATACTTGCATACAAACCTTAGATACTTAGTTTAATTTTCCTTTTGCATTCGTAGAGTAATTTAGTTTAGATTATTTTCTCTTTTCAAAAATCCAAAAACATTTCACTCATATTAACTATGACGCGTAGATCTTCAGGGATCTATTCGCATATTCACCTTCCCTTGGGTTCGATATACTTGGTCATTATACTTATTCATACTACAGTGAGCCCGTACTCTTGCGGGAAAGCTACTAGTAGAAAGCTAGTATTTTCAATTCAAGTCAACAACTGCCACAAACGAATCCCGTGACCATGCACCTAATTTATTATCAAACATGACCACACACAACTTCCTCTTCCTTACATAAACTGTCAATTCGAATTATGCACATAATTCATACTTAGATAGATGAATGCTCACAAAATGCCCTTATATCATGCAATAGTGATAGATTTGAATAAAAACAATAGACATTATGCATCATATATAATTATATCACGTAATTCAAACAATTATATAGTAGGTGTACATTTATGTTGGATAAGTTGTTTTAGATTGATTTAGTCGCGTTCAGAGTATACCAGCACACCATATTATTAGCAGATCAATCACCCACCTCTTAACTTTATAGCTAAGTTACAACTGTCTTTGAAATTCATTTGGAAGATAACTTGCGTTGTAGAGACGTCCCGAGAGTGATAAATAGAAGGTCGGATCTCTCGTGCGTATTCCGATGAGCACAGAATCCTAGTATGAAACCATTTGATTAAAAGTTGACCTTTAAATTATTAGAAAAACTTGAGAGTTTGTGTTACGAGAATCGAGGAGGTCGTTATCTTATAGACCTATTGAAATAGACCTACTTAAAAACACACACTATCTTGATAAATACACCACTTCTAAAAGGTTGGTGCATAGGGGGAGTGTACTTACTAATTTCCTTGTGGTACGACTATTTTGATTTTCATAAAAAGATCTTCTAATTTCCTTTGCCCTTTTATAAATAAAAGTTTTTATAATTTTAAAAGTATATCTATATATATTTTTCTTGAAAATGATCAAAAGGATAAGAAATTATAAATATAATAAAAATCTCAATTTAATATTTTTCTTTATAAAATTCCCATTTTCTTATTTTCAAAGAATTTTGAATATAATTTATATTTTATAAATAAAACCCCAAACTTGCATAATAGTATATATATGATTTTCTTCTTAGTATTACTAATCAAATTAACTTGTGTTATTCTCAAAACAAAATAATAATATAACTTTTCCAAATAATTGATCTTTTTCATTTGTTACTAAAATTGGATATAAACAATTTTTATCTTCTTAAATCTTTTATCCAAAGTGACTAATATGACAATATTGATAACCAAGAATACTAGTTTTAAAATTCAATAGTATTAGTCTTTTTCCCAAATAAACTGGGACTTAAAATTTAAGAAAAATAACTTTCCCTTTGAGTCTCTAATTCGAACCGGCAAGAGGAACCAAACTAATTCATTCACCCAATAATATCAATCAACTAAATCAATAATACTTAACAGCTAAACCAACAATACTAGACAACTATATCAACAATACTAAACAACTAAATCAACAATACTAAACAATAAATCCAATGATACTAATAGTTCGTCCAATAACAACAGTAGGAATTTCACAACAAAAGTCCATTTACAACTCTCCAATCCAACATCAGGGAATCTAAAACTGTTCAATTCCTATTCCAACTACAACGAAAAATAGAGAGAAGTTTAGAAATTCATACGTGTCCCAAATCGGGCAGCTTAACGGCGTCGTACAAGGATTCGCGGAATTAATTGGGCAGCCTAACGGCGTTGTCTAGTGATTCGGTTGTTCATCGGATTATTTCAACAGCCTAAAGGTGTCGTATCAATTCCTCCAAAATCAAACGGGCAGCGGCTCGTTACAACGACATCTCAAATAACACGAAAGAATGAATTTGTGAGTTTCATCGAAGAATTAATTGAAAGAATTGAAATCAAATTGGAATTAATTTAAGAAATCGTGGAATTAAAAGAATTTGGGAACAACAACAGAACAGAAACTCACCAAATGAGGAGAGGGGGAGGGCGTCGGCCGGAGGTGGCGCTGCCGTGAGGAGGTGCGACGGCTGTTCGAGCGGAGAAGGAGGAGGCGCGACGGCTTCGGCTGGGGATGGCGCGAGGCGGCGCTGGAGGAGGCTGGGCGGCGCTCGCGATTCATGCGACGGGAGGGAGAGAGAAAAGCAGTGACGGGTGAAGAGAGAGGCATCGTTGGCTTCCGTGCGACGGCGTTCGGCTGGAGCGAGATCGACGGCGGAGCTGGGTCTCGTCGGCGGAGGAAGGGAAAGGACGGCGCTTGGTGGCGGCGATGTTGGGCGAAGGGGACGGCGGCTTCGCGGAACAGGGAGGAGAGAAGGGAGAGGGTGTGCTCTGCTGGTATTGAGATAAAGAGAGAGAGGGAGAGAGAGAGAGAGGGGGAGAGAGAGACGTGGGTTATTTTATAGAAGGAAAAATCTAATTAATTAATTTGAAAAGGAAATGAATTAACTTTTGGGTAGAATTGAAAGATGTGGATGTTGAATAATGATCAATATTACCCTAACTTTTTATTATTTTTAATAAATAAAAATATATCTCTCCCACTAACTTCTCTTTCGGGTGTTTTATCAATTTAAGGTTTAAAATATAGTAAAACTATCAATTTAAAGTCTTGAAGATATTTCATATCGATTTAAGGTCTGAATAACTAAAAACTATTAATTCAAAACTTGAAAGATAGAAACTATTAATTTAAGACCACTCTCTTATTTTAAAACCATGTTTGTTTCTTATAATTTCTTATCCAAATTATTTTTATAAATTATAATTTCAAAAATATAAAAGATATATTAATTTCAGATGATGGAAAAAAAATAAAAAATAAAAATAATAACAAAAAGTAGTAATGTATATAAGTAAAATAAGAATTTAAAATATAATATGTTAAATATGGTCTTAATATTTTTAGTCTTAAACTGATAGACTCTATTTTTTCATGTCTTAAATTAATAGTTTTTTTATTTTTCAGGTTCTAAATCAATATAAAAAATATTAATTTTAAACTCTAAATTAACGATTTTACCATCTTTCATGCTGCGAATTATATTGACGTTGTTTCTCCCGGGACCCACACCACATAGTTCACAAAGGCATAATAAATTTGGATATAGTAAGTATCGTTTATGTATTTACTATTTGTTTATAATAAGTTATTTTTATTTATATATTTACTATTTATTTGTACAAATTCAAATTATTTTATATTTTATGTATATAATATTGGATTAATTGCAAATAAAATTACGATTTTTTTTTTTTTTTTGCAAATTCAAATCTAATATAAATTTTTGAATCGTTGATAAAAAAACTTCACCTTAAAATTTATTAACAATTCTAACCAAAAGACAGAGTAATTAATTTTAATCTGCTAGAGAATGATGATTAATTTTGCATTACTGTTCAAACCAATATAAAAATATTAATACAATTAATTATTTATTGTTAAATAAGTGAAACATCATTTTCGAACAAAAAAAATATGTATTGGTTCGAATTACAACCAAATATTAAATTTGAATTTTATTTTAAATATTCAAAATTTAAATTAGATTGCAATATACTAATTTTAATTTTATTTACTATTATCCTTGGAAATGTGACCAATTATTCAAAATTATTCTTAAAATTATTAAAATACGTAAATAAATATAGTCTTTATTAAAAATAAGACAAAGTATAGAATAAAAATGTTTCATACATGAATTATTAAAGGGTATAAGTTTTCACTAAAGAGTATTAGTTATTTTCACTGAAGGGTATTAGTTGTTTATACTAAATAACAACTAGGACTCTTTATTATAAACAACTAATATCTTTCAGTGTAAACAATTAATACTCTTTGATAAAAAAAACTAATATCTTTCAATAGTTTCAATCTCACTATATAAATACTCATAAAAAAAAAAAATTAAAACATTGGTAATCAATTAGGATAAATGTGCATTAATTCAAGACGATAATAACTGTATGTAAAAATCTATCATCCGGACATGGCACATTTATCTTAATTGATTCAAAATTAAGTGAGTGAAGAGAATATATGTAATCTAATTTTTACACTATTAGTATTATGTAACAACACTAGACATAATAGGAGATCTTAGCGTGAAAAAAGCAAGAATAGAAAACAGAGTGCAGGTACAATTCACGAAAAATAAAGGGAAAGTGGAAACATTAGTTACATACATGCCCAAACATGGAGAGCTTATTCATGATGCACATATATAGATGTTGTATTTATATTTATTTTATATAATTAATGTCTAACAGGGCTTAGAGCAGACACAGCCGCGCCCTACAGGTGCCCCAACCACGGTCCGGCACAATCCGTCACGGAAACCCTCGCTCCTGCACACCACCGCGCAGTTGTGGTCGGTGGTGCATATCCCGCTGAATCCTTGGCTCGGCGACTCGCACACCCTCACTGACGTCACCTCTCCTGTATTCATTACACCCATTAACTATTTTTTTTTTTTTTAATATTACTAAATGAATTCTACACATTTTGGGTACCTTGTTTATAGTATAAAACTGATATTGTTAGTTATTTTTGTTGATACCATTACATACATACATTGATATATCATCGTTATTTATATTGTGATAACATTTTAATATAACACTGACTTTTAATTTAAATATGCAGATTAATAAAACTTTTGAAGTAGAAATATGACATTAATTTTAATTATAATTATAATATAGCACTAACTTTAATTTAAATGAGTAAATTAATAAAATTTGAACGTCATATTATATTTAATTGAAAATATAAAATGAAACGTGATTCTAGCTAGGTCTGATTGAAACATGAAATCTTAAGTAGAATATCATGTGCGTGTGAAACTTTGCCTAAATAAATATATATATATATAACTTTGCAAATATATATACGTGGAAAATTTTAAGTGGAATATCATAAGTTACTCCGACTTATGACTTTGCCTAAATAAATATATATAAGGTACTCCAACTTACGAGGTGCCAAGAACAACAGCAGAACAACGAGGCACGCAATTGAACGACTCCCAAATTTCTCCATCTATTTCTGATTATGTGTATATAATTAAATATTTGGTATTTTTTATGTTTGAGATAGAGAATTATATATACAGGTGAAGCATAGGTGTCCATTTCGAGGGCGATATGCATGTTGCTACAGATGTCCAAAATTGTTCATGCGGTGTGCCACGTTGATCTTAAGGTTGTTGGGCAGATATATTTGGAATCCGTTTATAATTACCCTTCGGATGAGCTTCTAATTACCAAATAAGACATGAACTACACGTCCATGAATTAAATGCTCTCCTCCATCTAATTAAAGTCATATATTATAGATGGATCTGTGCTTTGTTTTATTGGGCACCATTTTTCTAATGATATATAGACGTACGGGTAGATCTAGAGATTTAAAAAATAAATAGCCCTCGTCTGACATCGTTAATGACATGAGATGGTATAACGCATTAACACTTTAACAGAGAAGTGTATTAATTTGTATTGTTTCATATTATAAAACGATTTCATGCAAACTTTTATCTATATATAAGGAGAGATCAAAGTTAATTAAAAGGAAAGCAAAGAATATTTGTCCTATAAAATTAAGAACAATTTTATATATTTTCTTTTATATATATCTCCAATGGCAAACGATAAAATTATAATTTTAATAATGTGTTGATTCGTTTTTAAATTAAGCCATACATGCATGCATGTGCCGATATTAAATTTATAGAAATAGAACCTTATTTAGAACAGCATAGTTTCACGGCTTCATTTCTAACTAACATATAAAATTGCCTTAAATTTATTTTGCTCAAAGAAAAAAGTACAAAAGGGTGAAAATAAAGATGTTTTTATTACAAAAGAAGTGCACTTGTACAGTTGTACTGTCCTCAATTACCATTTTGAATTAAAAAAAAATGTAATTTATTCATATTCCTTTAAATTTTTTTATTATTGGGGGTCTAGAGCTCACTAGATTTTGGTTCAACTACCATTTTGAAAGATTTCCATCTAATTTTTAAAAGTTTAAATATATATATAAAAAATTAATTAATTAATTTAATTATTTTTCCAATACTCCCTTTTACGCAAACGTTATTCCTTTAATTTGGAGTGGAAATTCAATAAGTAAACAATTAAGATGAGAGACGTTGCTTTCAGCGGAAATCAAACCTAGAATGTGTGGCGAGCCTCTTGACTCTGATACTATATTTAAAATGGTTTTTTTTTTTCAATAATTTTGGTCTCGTGGTTTTTTATTACACTTTTGATCCTAAGAAAATGGGTATATTACACTTTTGGTCCCAAAAAATGTGATTAAAATGTAGTTTTAGTGCAGAAAATTAACGTATGGAACCAAAACTATCATAAAATGACTGGTTTAGCACATAAATTTAAAAGTGTTCTACTACTCCCATCAACTCAACTCTATCTTCACACTTTTCATTTTGGTTCATCCTAACTCTATCTTCACACCTTAAAAAAAAAAAAAAATCAATATAAATATGCATAAAAGCAAAGACGCTCACTCTTATTGGGTGAATACTCAATAAAATATTTTTTCTTAATATGTGTGTCCACACAAATATAAAGATAGAATTGAGACGGGGGAGTAATTCCTTTAAAATAAGAGTGCAATTATTTCAATTAAATTATAAAAAGTTTTCAACCGTTTAAGTTTGTTCTTATTTCTGAACACTCCAATTTCCCTAATTGAATTCCGCACAGTTAAACAAATCCTCCAATTTCCCTAATTGAATTCCGCACAGTTAAACAATCGGATTTGTCTCATTCTATCTGAATGGCTAAAATATTAGATTTTAAAAGTTGGCGGATAAATTCAATTTGAAAAAGTGAATCTCTTGAATTTCGCAAAATATTATATAAAAATAGTTTACGATAAGTTTTATCATGAAATAATTTTAAAGTATCATTAATCTCATCGGAATTATCATTAATCTCATTAGGGATATCATTAGTCTAAGTTTAAAAAAATTTAAAACAATTACAATATAATACCACTGACCCAGATTAGTGATGCCCCTGACAGGTTTAATGATACTCCTGATGAGACTAATGATACTCTAAAAGTATTTCATGTTAAGCTTATTATGAAGCGTTTTCATATAAAATCTACACCTTGAATGCATAATTGAACAAATTTACGCCCCATATAATGTGGTACCCAAATTCTAGCCAACCCTCAAATGCATACCATGCATTTGAATTTTAAGTTCAATTTTTATTTTTATATTTATTTTTTTTAAACACACACTAACACACTGAACTGTATATTTTTTAAAAAATTGAGGTATTATCGATTAGTTCTTGGGATATTACTTATTATTTCTTGAGGTATTTTTTTTTATAAAATTCAAGTGCACACTAAAACTACACAATGAGTTAACGTGACAAATTAAGTTAAGCCCCATATAATTCGGAATTTATGACTCATGCCCAGGGGTATAAATAGGTCAAGCCATATTAGGCTTCTTGTTAAACAACTTATGCCAGATATTTAATTTTTGAGCTAAAATCTAACTAATTATCTAATACACGTTTATAAAATCGAGCCAAGTTAGACTTCTGGTTAAACAACTTATGCTCAAAATCTAACTAATTATTTAATACACGCTTATAAATCGAACCAAGTTAGACTTCTGGTTAAACAACTTATGTCGGATATTTAATTTTTGAGCCAAAATCTAACTAATTATCTATTATACACTCTTTTTTTTAGAGATTAATGGGTCTTACCAAAAGAATTTTAAGGATCTTTTATATCATATTTACTAAATAATTGGGTAAATTGCGCCAAACCCCCCTATGGTTTGGAAAATCGGCATGAAACTCCCCTATGCTTTAAAAATTGCGTCAAATCCCCTTGTGGTTTTATAAATATAGCGCAAAATCCTTTTTTTTTTAATTCAAAATATTAATAGCGTTTATTTTTAACCTGTATGACCTATTATATACTTCTGGCTTGTTTACGTTCTTTCTTAAAACACCTAAACACAAAATAGGTTTATCTCCAAGTAAAATATCAAGATTTATACTCCCTCCGTCCCCTCTTAAACTTCATAGGTTGGGTGACACAAATTTTAAGAAAAATTGTTTTATTGACTTTTCAACCAATGAATGAAGAGTATTTTGAATTAAAGTAGGTATTGTGAGTGTGTTTCATTTCCATATTTGGGGTGTGAAATTTATTGTGAGAAGTCTCAAATAGGAAAGTGTGAAGTTTAAGAGGGGACGGAGGGAGTACAATTTTTTTTTAAAAAAAATATGTGAATTTCTTGAAAAAACTTACTTATTTTAAACATACAAAGACTTGACCAAGAAGAAATTTGTTGTTGTTGATTTTCTTTAGAACGAAAAGTATCCAGGGTAGGTTCCAATTTCTTTTATTTCTTTTATCTAGGGTAGGTTCCAACTTCTTTTATTTCTTACTGCAAATTATTTACTAAACGCTATATTTATATATAAAGAGGATTTTCTAAAATTAGTTTTCACTTCTCGTCTATTTATAATATTTTATAGACAATAATTATAAAATAAATTAACTATATAAAAGCATAAGATTACAAAAAAAATAACACGTAAAAAATTCATAATAGAAAAAGCATTTAATTTAGTTAATGGGGGGTAAATGTGTCAACATATTAAAAAAAAAAAAAAAAACCACTAAAATTTGTATGAAGCGTGTGTGAATTGCACACTACTGTTAATCTTAACAGAGTTGGAGACTTAATGTTATATTTA
This sequence comes from Ballota nigra, assembly GCA_947034835.1. NCBI lineage: Eukaryota > Viridiplantae > Streptophyta > Magnoliopsida > Lamiales > Lamiaceae > Ballota > Ballota nigra. Next base: position 31,593,607 of record OX344730.1, read on the forward strand.
TAAACTATAGGAGATTTTCATGCTATATTTATAAACCACAAGAGGATTTCATGCTATCAATTTTTAAAACACAGTGGGATTTCATGCCGGTAATGATTCCAACAATGATAAAAAAAATGATTATTGTCTATAAATTTTTTTTAAAGCACTGAGGGGTTTCATGCCGCATTTTTCCAACAATGATTCTATTCTTAAATCATACTCCCTTCGTCCCATAATTGTTTGTTATATTGTCAAAAAAAAGTATGTTCCATACTTAATTGCTACATCCATTTTTGACTAAAAAACAATAGTATTTTTTAATATTATATTTTTTATACACTATTAACAAAAAATATCTACTTTATCACTTTAAATACTAATAAATAATTATTTTCTTAAAACATGTGCAAACAGTAAAGTAGCGGAGTGAGTAACATTTAACTCTTTAAATTTTAAAATGAAGACTAAAAGTAATTTACCAAAAACAATTATCAAATAATAGAGAGAAAAAAAACCCATCAAATAGTGTATAAAACAATAATACTTAATACTAGTGTTACAAGGTTTCTTAATATTTTAATTTCTGTTTATCTCACTTAATATTATAATTTCTTCACTTGCAATTTTTTTTAGAATGGTTAGTTGAACGCTCTGTTTCTTTTCTTGTATATAGTTAATGAATTTATTGCAAAATTGGACCCAAATGAATTGATCATTGCAAAAGTAATCACCAATAATAGTTTCGATAGATCCTCTTTTTTCCTCAATAATAGTCTCTTTCAATTAGATATTTTTTTCTCGTTCAAAATAAAAAAATTAGATATTTTTTCACCAATCATAGTCCCAATCCCAAACGTTTAAATAGAATCCTTGTGGGATCCACTTTACAATTTAGCAAAAAAGAAATCAACTAAAATGCATACAAAATGAGATTTTTCAATCATAACTACATAGTGGTACTAAATAGTCAAAATCAAGGTTGATGTTCATAAATGAGCTTCAAAGATAATCCACCTTTCTTTTTTATTTAAAGGACTAGGATAGAAGGGTCACATGAGGATTTGGATCATGTACTGGGTACAGGATCCAAATCCGTCACATGGACCCATAAAACACTTGAAATTCCGTCACATGGACGGATAAAACACAATTAGTGTACTTGAAATTCTGAATTTTAAACTTCCCATCCTTAGTTAGTGAATGATATAATATACATTAAAATGAAAAATGTTACTGAGGAGAGTAAAGAATTAAAGATAAGTAAAGCAGTAGTACTAAAGTTCATGGTAAAACGCTGGATGTGCAATTAGTAGAACGGGGGAGGCATGCTTATTCATGATACATTAATTATATGTGCACCAGACAGCACATATATATATATATATATATAGTAATGCTTATTATAATTTCTTAAGTAATTAGGAAAACATCTAACAAGGCCTAACGCAGAAACAGCGTTGACGAAAGCCACGGCATTTTCCTTGAGGGAAGCCCTCGTTCCTGCAGACAAAGCCGCAGTTGGAGTCGCTCAGGCATCTCCCCTTGAATCTATGGCTCTGCGACTCGCATGTCCTCTTCTCCTCCTCCAATGACCTCACTTCCTCTGCACTAATAACCATCGTTAATCCACCATTAATAAATTATCCCTACTATACTATGTATTCTATGTCTACTTACCAGGTGCTAAGAACAGCAGCACAACAACAAGGCACGCAATTAAAACACTCAATTTCTTCATCTCACGTCTCTCTTTCTTTATGATAGTTGATGTTCGGCATTCAGGATTATATATAGAGGCTCGGGCGAACCCATATGTTGCTACAGATGTCCAAAATTGTTCATGCGGCGCGACACGTTCATCTTATGTTTCTTTGATCAACACATCACTCTCAATTCCTTCTTTACCCTTACCACAACCTTCTAATTACCCAATAACACACTCATTCTCAATCAAATTAATGATGTTCAGGCCGCCCAAAGAGAAGATGGTTTAATGGTCCAAGGTCATAACCAGGCCCATTAAAAGAGCTCATCATGAGTTGGGCCCAGTTCATAATTCAAGTGCAACCCAATAAGGGTTCTACTATATACTCCTCCATATTTATTTGATACCCCCACTTTATTTTTAATTTATTATAATGTATTATATAAATGACTTTTATATTCATATAATTAAAAAAAAAAATTAGATACACCCACTAAAATACCAAAAGACACAAGATACACAAATACAAGAAGAGAATCAGTAAAGATACGGAAAGAGAAGAGAAAATTCATTTTGTCCACCATTTTATCATATTTATAATAGTAATGCAACCTTAGTTCGTTGTTTTTCTACAATGTTGAAGCAAGCAGGTGCAGGCAATTGAGCTTTGCTACAATGGTGAAGCAAGCAAGTGCAGCCAATTGAGTTTTGCTACAATGGTGAAGCAAGCAGGTGCAGGCAATTGAGTAAAACAACACGCAACCGAGATTACTTTGTTGCGGACACCACCAAATCACCTCAACCTAAGCCTCACCATTCGACCAATATTTGAGTAAAGCATATAACAGAGATTAATTCTTCTAAGACTATTGCTATATCTTTTGGAAAAAAATCCCGATACTAGTTTTTCGAACCTGGTTTTTCGAAAAATGGTTAAAGTTTCGGCAAAAAGTTGTCGAAATATGGTTAGGGTTTCGACAAAATATTTTGGAAATATAGATTCTCGAAAAAATATTGCGAAATATTTGTCATTTTTCGACAAGTTTTTTTCCAAATCCTAACCTTTTTTCGAAAAATCAAGTTAAAAAATTTTAAGCCAATTTTTTTTTTAATCATTGTTTGCCAAATATCGTCATTACCGGTGTTTTGCCGCCGTAAGTCCTGGCTCAACGCTTTATCTCGTCGTGCAGAAGCGCTTGGTAAGGGGAGTATCAAGAGTAACAGTAATATAATATAGATATATATATTAATGGGGATGTATTTAATAATTATTTAAAATAGGATGAATAAATTAAGTGAGTGGGGTATCTAATAAACATGGAGGGGTATATAGTCGGGCCCACCCAATAATTCAAGTACAACCCAAGTTTTGAGTTGGACTCTCAGGGGACTTATAGCAGGGGAACAAGAACTAAAAAAAAGGGTAAGAAAAAGTGGATCCTTAATTGCCACCTGATTTGATGAACCACTAAATTTTGATAAACATAAAAAAGTTATCATAAATCGCAACTCATATGCATGTGTAGGCCTCGCCATATTTCAAAAGTAGTCTACATATTTCAATTATAAGTATGCATATTTCACAAATGTGATAATATCTAATTTATATTTACATTTTAAAGTGTGATAATATCTTATTTGTTCTATCCGAACATGTCACACTAAAAATTAGTACTCTCTCCGTCCCCTGTTATGTTCAACATTCTGTCAAATCGGACGTACCTTGTTAAGTTTTTTTTTTTTTTTAAGTTTTTTCAATAAAATACTATATTCATTACTCAAACTCTCTTTTTACACTCTCTCTATTTTTCTTTTTATTCTCCTTACACTTTTCACCAACAATTTTATAATTAAATACTGTATTGCTTAGAGGATGCGTTATCTCTCAAATATTAAATTTAATGGGGGACGAAGGGAGTATATGATAATAATACATAAAGTGTAATCATAAGTATTCTATTATAATACTTTTAAACATCTTTACTAACAATACTTTTTTAATGATAATAATATGATGAAAATGCCCACAGTGTCCATAACACCGTTTAATGATAAATTATCATACTCGGGCGTTAGAGGCATTAACTAGATTAACATACAAGCTGAAATTGTGCAATAAATATATGTAAATATATGCAATGAAAATCTTGTTCAATAGTTTGTCGCTATATATAATATCATGGAACAACAAAATTACATATGAGCCCGAAGAGGTTATTCAGAAATAAGGCGAGCTACAAGGATAAAAACGGAATTTTAGGTTTGGCGGCCAGTGGGTGGCCGAGGACAATATATCTGTAGTCTACAAATACATCGTCGTGGGGAGAATTCTCTCATTTCACAATACGAATATTGGAACACTGGAACGTTGCCGTACTTGGCCAAGCAAGCTTGACGGCATACGATGTCATTCGTGCAATTTCCGTTAACAAAGTCGCAATAATAACCCGTGCTCTCCTCTGCAAATACACAAAATTCATTAAAAAAAAACACTATTAACCTAACCTTTTTTATTGGTGTAGTGTCATGTCATGCACTATGTGCACCGTGCAACTCAAGTGTATTTTTAAAGGAGCTAATTGCAAAAAAAAAAAAAAAAAAAATTACGAATTTTATGGTTTTTATCAATTACAACATGAAATTTTTCCTTTGCAATTTAAGTCACCAACTTTATAAATTTTGCAATATGAAACATCTGATAATTTTTAGTCAACAATTAAATTGTATGGTTATCAGATATGCCACATAGAGCCCATGCCAACAAATAAGATTATGATTTTTTATAATGAGAATAACATCCTAAAAATGTGTTTTAACTTTTCAAACATAACTTAATAATGTATTTTAAAGACTATTCTCATTTTAAAAAAAATAATTTTATCTATTGGTGTTTACATGAACAATTATGTGACATTTCTGGCAGGAACTTTACTTAATTATTGTATAAAAATTATCACATGTTTTAAATTGCAAAACTTATAAAGTTGGTATATTAAGTTTTAATGGAAAAAAAATCATATTGTAATTGATAAAAACTATAAAGTTGGTTTTTTTTTTTTTTTTTTTGCAATTAACCTTTTTATAAAAAGCTGCTCAAAAGTTACCCTTATTATTACTGAAAATGAGCATTTAATAAGGGTTAATTTTTTAATACGTAATAACAAAGATAATTTTTCAGTAACAGTAAGAATAACTTTTCAAAAAATACATTTGAGTTGCATGGTGCACCTAGTGCATATGTGACTTACTCTTTTTTATTATGTACGTATTTCTTCCTAATTAATTATTAAATAGGTTTTAAATTTGAACTAATTTTCAATTTCATAATTCTTTACCTAATTTTTTATATTTTTGTTCAAATATTTAATACATTTGGTCACATGCATATTCTTTAAATATATTTTTTAGAAAACTTGATATTTTAAATTTAAATATTACTCATAACATTATATTTCCTATATTGAATTTGAATAATTTAAATTGTAAAAATTAATTATTGTCGATATTTCTAGACAATAATATTATATCACTGACTCCAATTCTTGATACTTATGATGAAATTCTTAATACTCTTAATTAAATATTAGATACTTAAAAACTTTTAAAGCCATTTCATGATAAGTTTATGGTAAACCAATTTTCATATAAAATTTGTCATTAAGTGTAACAACAAATATGAATATATAACAAGGTATATATCATAGATGACCTATCAATTTTGTTCTCCGTATTACATTTCATTTATAATACTAACATTATATTTATTCACTAATACCACAACTTTTATAAATTAATACATAATACATACTTCGGCTGATTTGTTCTCGAGAGTAGTAGTATTAGCTTATAATAATATTAATGGTATTATTGAATGAATGTAATGATATTATTATTATTATGAATTCAATTTCATATTGATTGCTTGCAACAATTAACTAGTTATTTAATTTTTTAAAATTATATGTAATGAGTGCACGTTAGACAAGCAATCAATTAACTTGTTATTTAATTTATTCTTATTAAAATTATATATAACGAAAGCACAGACATATTCTTTTTCTTTAAAATATGGAAATATTGTGAAATGTAAAATAATCGAGCATAGGGAGAGAAAGGTACATACGAGCAAAGAAAGCAGACAGCACGAGAAACATGGGCATTATTATTGTTTTAAACCCCATTATACGCCGTCGACGTCGTACGTATATTCCTTGATTTTTTCACTTCAAGAATTATTGTGACCACGTTGTACAGAAGTTGTGTACATATATATATATATTTTATACTCGTACCGTATTACTTAGTAATGCTTTAAAAGAAAACATATCGCCCATTAATAATTTCTTTACTTAATAATAATGCTTTAAAAAAAACATGTGGCTAATAATTTATTTCACTTAATATCAGAATCGTGAAGATTTTGTTATCCCAAACTATGGAAGTAAATCCATCACATTTGCAGTACCAATTAATGCCCACTTAATGTCGCCAAGTTTCCGTTAAAATTAATGACATGTTTTAGTCAAAACTTATGTACCATGTTTCAGTTAATTCCAGTCACACCTGTATCACAATTCTCTCGTGCCTAATTAATATGTGCAACTAGCGTAAGAGAGAAGGGCTTGTTAATATCAGAATATAAATTAATTTCAATCTTTATAACGGCAAATCCTTATTACCAAATACCATCAATCATAGTTAAAATTCATACTACAAAAAAACTCGCGTTTTAGCGATAGAAATTAGAGATGGACAACAAATCCGTCTCTAAATTGTGGAATTAGCGACGGATTTGGGACGGAAAAAGTCCCGTGGTCTTTTAAAAAAACTTTAGTGATGGATACCAATATCCATCGCTCACTACAAAAAAAACATTGTTTTGCGACGGTAAACTTGCGACGGACAATTATCCGTCGCAAATTTCATGAATTTGCGACGGATATTGGAGACCCGTCGGAAAAAAAGATAATTTGCGACGGAAATAAAAAATCGTCGCAAACTGCACTGTTTTGCGACGGCTACTCCGTCGCAAAGTGTGGGGTCCATTAACTTTGTTGCATACCGACAAATTTTGCGACGGATTAGCTGTCGCAAATTTCAATTTCAATTTTGCGACGGACGTGTCCGTCGCAAACCGACCCGTTAAAAAATACCCGTTGGGGAAACGGTCCACTTGACTATTTTGCGACGGATATTGCCGTCGCAATTTTTAACTTCGAATTTACGACGGCCTATTCCGTCGCAAATATTGACCCGGTTTTGCGCGACCTTTCGGGAAACGTCGTGTTGACTGATTTGCGACGGATTGTCCGTCGCAAAATTTTAAATTTCACATTTGTGACGGCTTTGCCGTCGCAAATACTAAAAAACGACGTCGTTCAGGTGTTTGGCGGTCGCAATTTGCGACGGACAGGCGTCTGTTGCAAATTTTTTCGCCTTATATAAAGGACAGCGCAGGCGGCGAGAAGAATAAGAGGAAGAAGAGGAAAAAGAGAGGAAAAGGAGGGAGAAGTCGGGTGCAGTCGCTGTAGAGCCAATCCGTCCCAACCGAGTGCTCGTTTCTTCATTAAATCGTAAGTTTTCTTCATTTTTACCGTTTAAAATTTAATTTCCAAGCATGTTTAGAATTTGTTAAGTTTAGAATTGAATTTAGTTGAATTTTTAAGTTTATATTATATTTTTAATTTTAGTAATTTTAGTTGTTTCATTTTAGTTGAATTGTTTTAGTAATTTGTTAATTTTTAATTGTTAAGCATGTTTAAATAATATTACAAAATAATTTTAGTTGATTGATTTTAGTTGAATTGTTTAATAATTTTACAAAATAATATTAGTAAATTGATTTAAGTTTAATATATAATTTTACAAAATAATATTTATAAGTTGTTTGATTTTAGTTGAGTAGGTAGTTAATTGATTTTAAATAATATTAGTTGTTTGATTTAAGTTTAATATATAATTTTACAAAATAATATTAGTTGATTGAATTTAGTTGAGTAGGTAGTTTGAATTATATTAGTTATTTGATTTTAGTTTAATAATTTTAAATAATATTAGTTGCTTGATTTAAGTTTAATAATTTTATAAAATAATATTAGTTGATTGATTTTAATTTAGTTGAATGAATTTAGTTGAGTAGGTAGTTTGAATAATATTAGTTGCTTGATTTAAGTTTAATAATTTTACAAAATAATATTATTAGTTGATTGATTTTAGTTTAGTTGAATGAATTTAGTTGAGTAGGTAGTTTGAATAATATTAGTTGCTTGATTTAAGTTTAATAATTTTACAAAATAATATTATTAGTTGATTGATTTTAGTTTAGTTGAATGAATTTAGTTGAGTAGGTAGTTCGAATAATATTAGTTGCTTGATTTAAGTTTCATAATTTTACAAAATAATATTATTAGTTGATTGATTTTAGTTTAGTTGAACGAATTTAGTTGAGTAGGTAGTTTGAATAATATTAGTTGCTTGATTTAAGTTTAATAATTTTACAAAATAATATTATTAGTTGATTGATTTTAGTTTAGTTGAATGAATTTAGTTGAGTAGGTAGTTTGAATAATATTAGTTGCTTGATTTAAGTTTAATAATTTTACAAAATAATATTATTAGTTGATTGATTTTAGTTTAGTTGAATGAATTTAGTTGAGTAGGTAGTTCGAATAATATTAGTTGCTTGATTTAAGTTTAATAATTTTACAAAATAATATTATTAGTTGATTGATTTTAGTTTAGTTGAATGAATTTAGTTGAGTAGGTAGTTTGAATAATATTAGTTGCTTGATTTAAGTTTAATAATTTTATAAAATAATATTATTAATTGATTGAATAATTCGTGATATTTGTTATAGATGAGCGGACAAGGCAGTGGCAACGACAGTCAACAGCCTCCGAGGGATGAGGAGGACGAGGAGGGAGGAGACGACGGGCCTCACTAAGACCCGTGGTTCCACCTATTTTCAGGCCGAGGTCTCTATCAGAGACCTCTTCACAGCCTGGTGCGGGCTCCTCCTCCTCCTCCTCCTCACAACAGACTGCTGATGGCTCATCCTCCTCCCGCCAGCATCCGGTTGTTCAAGCACGGATGCCTGTTCAACCATGTGGTCATACGTAAGTTTTAATATTTTATACTCAATTTTTTTATTAATTAAAACCTAATTATTTTACTAACTTTGAAGTTTTAATTTTACAGTTGGATTCCGGGTCATGAGGCTGCTAATCAGGTTTCCAAGTCCATCTTTCGCGGTGGATTCGAGCCCACCGCTTACAGTTGGGGTTAGTGTCCGATGCAAGAAAAAAGACATACTTCGAGGAGTTTAAGGTATTAATTTAATTTATTAATTCACCGTTTATTAATATCAAATATATAAACAAATATTTACATTTAAATTATAATTGCAGAAAGAATGTGTCTGGGCACCGGAGCATGATGACCAAATGTTGAGGAATTTTGAAAAATTTGCGACAGAAAGATACAGGGACCTCCTTTACAGAATGAGGGACAAGTGGTACAAGGATGGAGTGGCCACCGACATGGGGACTGACAGTGAAAGGCGGCCGATTTGGGACCAATTCCTCCGGTACTGGGATTCTCCTGCATTCAAAGAGAAGTCGGCGAAAAATAAGGCGAATCGGCGTAGTGACCCTGATGGAGAAGGGATGGCGAGACATCGAGCCGGTTCTCGGTCCATTTATGAGCACGGGTTGAGATTTGTAAGTTTTGTCTTCAATTTTGTAGTTTTTGAATTTATATTATTTTTCCTAATTTTTATGAGTGTTATTAATTTTTACTATCTTTTTTTCTAATTAGGCGGCAACGCAAGGACGCGAGCCCTCTCATTTTGAGAGATTGCAGCTCGCCCACCCATTCGTCGAGGAGACTGGGAAGTCTACCTATGGCCGTACCACCGAGATCCACATAAGTATTATTTCAATATTAATAGTATTATTTAAATTTTTAATATTAAAAGTATTTTTTATATTTTGTGTTCAATTTATTTAATTTTTTGTATAATTAATTTGCAGATAAAGATGCTCGAGGACCTTGCCTCTCAGCCTCAGCCTGAGGAAATGGCAGAGGGGTCGGGGTCGATGCCCCTCACACAGCCTTCTGTTGACGTTCAAAATGAATTGTACTTCAAGAACGTCAAGGCTAAAAAGGGGCGGTTCGTTGGATTGGGCAGCTTCGGAAAGAACTTTTTCCGACCTCGTGGCTCAGGCTCATCCTCCTCTCAGTCTTCCATCGACTCTCATCCCAGTGAGGTCGAGAGGCAGCTTGCCACGGTGGTGGAGCAGATGAAGAACATGCAGAGGCAGCAGCGAGAGAAGGAAGAGTATGAGAGGCAGTAGCGAGAGGCGCACAACCGGTATACAGCCGAGATGGAGCGGTATCGGGTCGAGGTGCAGGAGTATACAGCCGCCATGCAGGCGTGGTGGCAGATATTCGCCTCTGATTCAATGCCACGAGCACAAATGTCTGCGCCACCGATACCGCCGACCCAGCCGCCGATTGTTAACCTGGGCGAGGATGAGGAGGAAGAGGAAGACGGATTTAATTCCGATGGTTAAAAAAATTTGATTTTTAATAACTATGAAGTACAATTTTTTTTTTAGTTTGAATTGTTACTTTAATTTAATTTTTGAATTGTTACTTTAATTTATAATTTTGTGAATTTATTTTAGTTTGAATTTACTTTTATTTAATGGACACAACATTTATAAAAACAAGTGAGAAACGAAAATGAATTAATTTGGTGAATTATGAAAAAAAAACGAGTCAATTTGGATACATATACAATTAATTGCATACAAATGAACGAATTATAATTTTAAGCGGGAGTCGAAATAAATAATTTTACCGAAATAATAAAAATTAAATGGCCCCAATATTTATAAAAATAAGTTAGAAACGAAAATGAATTAATTTGGTGAATTATGGAAAAAAACGAGTCAATTGGATACATATACAATTAATTGCATACAAATGAATGAATTATAATTTTAAGCGGGAGTCGAAATAAATAATTTTACCAAACTAATAAAAATTAAATGGCCACAACATTTATAAAAAGTGAGAAACAAAAATGAATTAATTTGGTGAATTATGGAAAAAAATGAGTCAATTTGGATACATATACAATTAATTGCGTACAAATGATCGAATTATAATTTTAAGCGGGAGTCGAAATAAATAATTTTACCAAACTAATAAAAATTAAATGGCCACAACATTTATAAAAACAAGTGAGAAACAAAAATGAATTAATTTGGTGAATTATAGAAAAAAATGAGTCAATTTGGATACATATACAATTAATTGCGTACAAATGAACGAATTATAATTTTAAGTGGGAGTCGAAATAAATAATTTTACAAACTAATAAAAATTAAATGGCCACAACATTTATAAAAACAAGTGAGAAACAAAAATGAATTAATTTGGTGAATTATAGAAAAAAAAATGAGTCAATTTGGATACATATACAATTAATTGCGTACAAATGAACGAATTAGAATTTTAAGCGGGAGTCGAAATAAATAATTTTACCAAACTAATGAAAATTAAATGACCACAACATTTATAAAAACAAGTGAGAAACAAAAATGAATTAATTTGGTGAATTATAGAAAAAAAATGAGTCAATTTGGATACATATACAATTAATTGCGTACAAATGAACGAATTATAAAATTATGCATTGTCGAAATAAATAATTTTACAAAATAAAAAAAATAGTTGGGCAAAATATTTTAATAAACAATTTAGATACGAAAAGAAATTAATTTGGTGAATTATAAAAAAAAACAACTTAATTTGAATACATATACAATTAATTGCATAAAAATGAACGAAAGTAGCTTGTGCCCTAGTGGCGCGCGCCCCCTCCTCTTGCACAAGAGGTCCCGTGTTCGATTCCCCTTTGACGCAAAAATGGATTAATTGTTCAAGGCCTAATAAGACTAATATAGAAGGTGGGTCGCATATAATAAGGAATAGGCCGGGTGGCCCAGTGGTCCGCGCCTGCCCCGCCCGCCCCGGGTGCCCGGGCTCGAACCACGCGAGCCATTTTTTTTTTGTATAGGCTCGGTAATTTACGACGGACAAATTCCGTCGCAAATATTGAATTTTGCGACGGAAAACAGTCCGTCGCAAATTATAACAGAAAAAAATAAAAACTATATATAAACATTTGCGACGGACTACTGACCCGTCGCAAATGTTGTTGACCCGGACAGATCTAACCCGAAAGATTTGCGACGGACTACTGGCCGTCGCAAATTCTGTGTGACCCGGCCGGGTCTGACCCGCCAATTTTGCAACGGATTTATCCGTCGTTAATTTGCGATGGAGAGCAAAATCCGTCGCAAAAATTAGCTACGGCTGTTTTAGGGACGGATACGTGTCCGTCGCAGAATCCGTCGCAAAATACTGTTTGCGACGGATTTTCCGTCGCAAATTCCATCGCAAAACAGTGTTTTTTTTGTAGTGGCTAAACTCTACGGATTAACGACGAATAAGTCATCGCTAAACCACGGCCTTCTAAGTTCGATTGTGGTGAACTCAATCTCCAAAATTAACGACGGAGTTTTTGTCCCAAATTTTTAAATTGGGATTAGCGACGGTCAAGAGGCTATCACAAAACTGACCTATTGACCCATGCCCTTTTGTATTCGGTGCACATTCAAGTGACCGACAAAATTAGCGATGGAAAGTCTTCGCTAATTTTAAAATTAGAGTTAGCGACAGCCTCTCCATCACATTAATCTTGAATAAGGATGTTGTTTTGGTCGTTTAAGCGACAAGATTAGCAACAGACATCGTCTATCGCTAATGTTTTTTTTGCCATTTAAGGCAACAAACGAAACAATTAAAAGAGAAGCTCGTAGGAGAACCGCGCGTCCTGTCCCATTTAAAGTGTTCACCTCTCGATCCTCTCCACATTAACCGTAAGTTCTTTCATTTGTAACCATTTAAAATTGATTATAAAACACGTTTATCGTATATTTAGTTAGTATATTGATTGAGTATGATTCAGTATATGGATATTAGTATGTTGAATATTAAGTTGAATTATTTAAGTTGAGTATGTACATTGTTATGTTGATTGAGTATAATAAAATATATGGATATTTGTATGTTGAATATTATGTTGAACTGTTTGTGTTGAGTGTGTACATTAGTATGTTGATGGAGTATATGAATATTAGTATGTTGAATATTATGTTGAATTGTTTAAGTTGAATATGTACATTAGTATGTTGATTGAGTATATGTGATGAATTTGTTGATGATTGATTATAATCACGTGGATTAGTGGATGTTTTAATCATTTTATGGAATCATCAAACAATTAAGTGTGATTGATTACCATCGTAAATGGTAAATATGCAAGATCGGAGTAAAATAGGGGTGAATGCGTGTATAGATTACGTATTATTCTCGTATATGTGTGTTTTGAGGTGTATGAGTGTGTGTAAGAGTATTTGCTATGTATTTATGAATTTGGACTTCCTTTTATTAATATAAATAAAAAAAAAATTTATACACTCCACCAAGTAGGTGGTGACATAACCCTTTCAACTTCCTTTCATGCATGCTTGACACATGTATGAGTTGACTATTTGACCTTATCTAAGACATATATAACATAGTTACAAAGTCTTCTTAGGCTAGGGTGCTCGTCCGTTGGGTTGTTCAACTTGGAGCTTCTTGATGTTAGTCACCTCTGCTCTTTGGTATAAGTTGTTCGATTCTCTTAAAGTCTTGCTTCATCCTATTCACTCAGCTTGTTAAGCATTTGATTTTAATTTGGTCACTCTTGTAAAGTTGTTCACACACTTGGAGTTGCTTGTCGGATGGTCCTGAGAGTTGATTTGTTAATTTCCATGTAAGTTATCGTTCGAAGGTTGCTCGTGTGACGTAGCTATTCATCACTGTTGTTATTGACTTATTTTGATGGTTAACCTTCGCTATGGGCCTTAATGTTGCTCGTCGTATCATTAGGTTGTTCATCTATCAACAAAATCGTTTAAGATCAGTATGTTGATTGAGCATGTACATTAGTTTGAATAATATTACTTGATTGAGTACGAAAGTTTATTTAACTAAAATTTATATTTTTGTTTGTTACGGATAAGTGGACAAGGCAGGGACCCCCCTGGAGATCAAGGTGACTCTGGTCAATAGAAGAGGTTTGGGAAGAGGTGAAAGGGTTTACTAAGACCACATGTCCCCGAGGTTCAATGGTCTTTGTCGATGTCGCAAACTCATCCAGAGGACTAGACTGCGGGTTCTTAGTCCTAGCCTCAGGGACACAAGTCATCTGGCTCATAGTAAAAAAACCTCCCTCCTGACGGTTTCACATCAGGGCAAACGACAGGTCGGTGTAGGACGCCCAGGTGGTCTACTGGATGAGTCTTGAGTTCCTCGCCAAGTCCGTGAAGAGCAAGAGGAATCTTCTGAGTCACCCTACTGGGAAGAAGTCGCTATACATCGGGTTGATTTGTTGCCTTACGAGCACAAGCTCAACTTTGTAAGTTACAATTATTTTAAAATGTATTTTTTATATAATTAATTATAATGTATTAATAACATATTTGGTTCGTAATGCAAGGGGGGCGTGGGTGCAGGCCCACTCATTTTGAGGGGAAATTTGTTATTTCAGGACCATAACTTAAGGGGGGTGGTAAAATGAGGATTGTAACTTCTCGAACTGACAAAATGAGGACCGTAACTTTTTAGATTGACAAAATGGGGACCGTAACTTTTTAGATTGACAATAAAAAGAATGTAACTTTTAAAATTTTGCAAATAAAGGCCAAGGTCAGCCCGAACTAAGGCCAAATTGGCCCGATTTGTATCGATTTAAGCTGGTTTGTTCTCAATTTAATATATTTTAAAGTTATTGTCCTCATTTTTGCTTGCCCGAAAAGTTATGGTTATCATTTTGCTACCCCCTTAAGTTATGATCCTTAAAAATATTTTTTCACATCTTGAGAGGTTGAAGCTCGCTCACCCAGTGAACCCGGTGACTGGGATGTCCACCTACGACTGCACCACTGACACATACTTAAGTCTACTAACTAAATATCAATGCTAAGATTATTATTTGAAATTTCTAAAACATATATATACACACATATATATAGACTAATTAAAATATGGTTAATTTGCAGAGAAGGATGAATAAGACCATCAACGAGGCCTAGACATAGCAGATGCATGATGCTAATCAAGTTGGGGCATCTGGGGAGAACCCTAGTCCCGGCCCCGCCTTAATTGAGGAGGACCAAAAATATTTGAAGACTGTAGAAACAAAAAAAGATGGCTCATTGGTTTAGACGATCGATAACTCTAAAGCCATCCTATATTGTTTTGAGGATGCGTTAACTCTCAAATGTTAAATTTAATGGGGGACGAAGGGAGTATATGATAATAATACATAAAATGTGATCATAAATATTCTATTAAACACTTTTAAATATCTTTAATAGCAATACATTTTTAGTGATAATAATATGATGAAAATGCCCACAGTGTCCATAACACCGCTTGATGATAAATTATCATACTCAGACGTTAAAGACATTAACTAGATTAATTTGCAAGCTGAAATTGTGCGATATGTATATATATATATGCAATGAAAATCTTGTTTAATAGTTTGTCACTATATATAATACCCAGGAACAACAAAATTACATATGCGCCCGTAGAGGTTATTCAGCAATAAGGCAAGCTACAAGGACAAAAACGGAATTTTTGGTTTGGCGGCCAACGGGGGGCCGGGGCAAATATATCTGTAGTCTACAAATACATCGTCGTGGGGAGAATTCTCTCATTTCACAATACGAATATTGGAACACTGGAACGTTTCCGTATCTGGCCAAGCAAGCCTGACGGCATACGATGTCGTTCGTCCAATTTCCGTTAACAAAGTCGCAATAATAACCAATGCTCTGCTCTGAAAATACACAAAATTCACACAATCACTTAATCAATACACTACTAACAGAATTAACATACCCTTTTTTATAGGCAATAGTCTAAGGTGTATCATACAATTAAAATGTATTTTTGAAAAGTTACTCCTACCATTATTGAAATATTACTCATATTATTACTTAAAAATTCATTTAATAAGGGGTATATTTTCAGTAATAACAAAGGTCGCTTTTTAATAATTGGAAAAAATTATTTTTCAAAAATACACTTAAATTGCACGGTGCATGAAACTTACTTTTTTTTATTATGTACGTAACTCTTCATAATTAATTATTAATATATTTTCAACATGAACTACTTTTGAATTTCATAATTCATTATCTAATTTTTATTATTTTGATCAAATACTTAATACTCATGGTCAAATGCATGGGAATAAAAAAAAATTAGGCCAGTATGTTAAGGGGTAGAAAAAGAAGGACCACAAGTCTTCAGGCTGATAATTTAAGGACACCAGATTTAAAATGTTGCCAATTTGACCTGAATTGAGTCTAATTAGAGCTAATTCGGGCCAACCTGGCCTCAATTTGCAAATTTTTAAACCTGTGGTCCTTAAATTGTCAGTCTGAAGACCTACAGTCCTTCTTTTACTACCTTCCACTACAAGATTTTCGCGTTTTAGCAACGGAAAAATTCCGTTGCTAATCGATGAATTTGCATTTAGTAACGGATTAACAACGGATTTACAACGAATATTTTCCGTTGTTATTCTGCTCGTTGCTAAATATGCGAACGAAATAGTATCCCGTTAGTAAAAAATACCAACAGATTATCAACGGATTACCAACGAAAAATAAAATATTTGTTTATATGATCAATCTGTTGGTAATCCGTTTGTAAAACGGTTAGTAAACATAATCTGTTTGCTAAATTGGTGTGGTAATTTTTTATTCCGAATTAGCACTAATTAGACCCAAATTGCACGTGCTCAACACATGAACCCTGATTTTGGGATATTTTATACACATGGAGCCGGTCCAACACCACTTTGAGACATAACTATTTCATTTCTAAATATAAGTATATATTTGAAAAAAATTAATACAAAAAATAAATCTTCTTTCTCATACCAACCGCAAGCCCCAATCATTTTTCACCCAAAGTTTAGACCGTCATCGTTTCCCACCCTGGCCCTCGCCTCGGCCGTCCAACCCCAAGTTTTCGACCGTCAATGGCGCTGAGGTGGAATAGTGTGAACTACACATAAGCAACAGACTTGGTTTCAGCCGAAATCGAGGGTCATGTGTCAAGCACGTGTATATAATAGCCCGAACTCGGGGTCATGTCTCAAAATAGTTATTTTTACAATTTTTATTTTAAATATATATTTATATTTATAAAGAAAACAATATTTATTTTTAAAGTGGTATCGGACGGGCTCCACGAGTATAAACTAGCCAAATATCGGGTGTCATGTGCCGAGTACGTGAAATTTGGATCCAATTAAATCTAATTTGGGATTAATTTTTTAAGACCACAACTTAGGGGGTAGTAAAAGAAGGATCGTAGGTCTTCAGGCTGACAATTTAAGGACCATAGGTTTAAAATTTTACAAATTGAGGCTAGGTTGGCCCGAATTAGCTCTGATTGAGTCAATTCGAGTCAATTTGGCCTCAAATTGCAACATTTTAAATAAGATTGCCCTTAAATTGCCAGCCGGAAGACCTGTGGTCCTTCTTTTGCTACCCCTTCTAACCTACTGGCCTAAAAAAATTATTATACTTTTTAGGAAAGCTTGATATTTTAAACTTAAATATTAATTACTCATAACACTATATATTTTTATATTAAATATGAATAATTTAAATAGTAAAAAATTAATTATTGTTAATATTCCTAGAATATAATATGATATTACTGACCCCGATTCTTGATGCTTATGATGAAATTATTATTACTCTTTAATACATAATTTTTTTTTAAAATCATTTCATGTTAAATTTATCATAAATCATTTTCATATAAAATTTATCATTAATCATAACAACGATTATGAATAACAAGATATATATCATATATCACCTATGAATTTTTTTTCACTGTATTATATTCATTCACTAATATCACTACTCTTATAAATTAATACAACATTTAGTTAGGCATGTTTGTGTATAAACCGATCAATTTACGAGAGTAGTATTATTAGCTTATAATACTAGTGGTACTAGTGAATTAATGTAATGATATATATATATATATATATATATATATATTTTTTTTTTTTTTTGAAGATTAATGTAATGATATTATTAAGAATTCAGTTTCACACTGATTTCTTACAACAATTAACTTGGTACGCATTTAATTTTTTTAAATTATATATAAAGAATGCACGGCATCTATCTTTTCTTTTAAATAAGAAATAATGTGAAATGTAAAATGATCGAGCATAGAGAGAGAAAGGTACATACGAGCAAAGAAAGCAGACAGCACGAGAAACATAGGAATTATAATAGTTTTAAACCCCATTATACGCCGTCATTCCTTGATTTTTTCACTTCGAGAATTGTTAATAACCATATGACTCAACACGAAAGCAGCAAAGCAATTCACAGCCGAAAAAACAAAGAAATCGAAAGATAAAGAACTAAAACAGGAAATCAAAGTATGACGCTCGATTTACGTGGTTCAATCGAATGTTCTACGTCCACGGAGAGGGAAGAACTTCTTATTATGCAAACGAGAACGAATTACAGAGTTTTCACACGAAATTGAACCCAACTCTCTCAAGAACCCTAGATGAAGAAAACCTCTCAATAGCTTGAATGAATTGACACAATTAGAACTAATTGATACCAGTATATATTGCATATTGTAATCCGTAACTACCCCCATAAAAGGAATTCACGCGTCGAAGCATCTGGAAGAAACACCCAATTCGACTTAAGCCTATAACAGAATTCTGTTATAACTGCCGGAATTATATACACTCCTATTTCTGGTAAATGCACACCCCTTTTAAGAAAGTAATACACGGAAGACAATTGCAGTGATACTTTTCATTCCAAACGTTACAATCCTCCTCCTCAATGCTTATTTTCTATTCTCCCCTCCTCTAAGCTGCTCAAAACATCAATACACATCCCATGCCACTAGGTTTATCAAGTTCATGCAATGCTTAAACTTAGCACTTGACAAAACCTTAGTGAACATGTCTGCAGCATTCTCCTCAGTCCCCACCTTTTTCACCTTGACCACTCCTTTGTGCACAATGTCTCGAATGAAATGGAGTCTCACATCTATGCGTTTGGATCTTTCATGGAACACTTGATGCTTAGCTAGATGTATAGCACTTTGGCTATCACAAAGAACATCAACACCTCCTTGAATGATACCAAAATCTTTCAGAATCCCCCTTAGCCACATAGCTTCTTTCACTGCCTCTGTAAGTGCAATATACTTAGCTTCTGTAGTTGATAATGCAACCACAGATTGTTGCACAGCCCTCCACACAACTGTTGTCCCATATAGAGTGAATACATATCCTGAAATTGACCTTCTAGTGTCAATGTTTCCAGCAAAATCTGAGTCCACAAATCCCTCCAATGGATCAGTCTTGACTTCACTCCTCCTGAATACAAGACCATCATTAATGGATCCTTTCATGTATCTGAACATCCATTTCAATGCTTCCCAATGTTCCTTTCCAGGTTTTGCCATGTATCCGCTAACAACTGATATCCCGTGTGCTAGGTCTGGCCTGCTGCATATCATAGTGTACATGATACTTCCTACTCTACTGGCATAAGGGATCTTCTCCATTTCTTTCAGTTCTTCCTCAGTTCTTGGTGATTGAGCAGCTGTTAGTTTAAGATGTTGTCCAAGAGGTATAGATATTGTCCTTGCTTCATGCATATTATACCTCTTTAGCACCTTCTGGATATAACTCTTTTGAGATAAGAATAGAATTCCATCTACTCTATTTCTGTATATGTCCATTCCCAGAATCCTTCTTGCATCACCCAAGTCTTTCATCTCAAATCTTGTTCCCAGTTTGTGCTTCAGAATTTCTATTCTCTCCATGCTCTTACTTCCAATGAGCATATCATCCATATATATCAGTAAGTAAGTGACCACCTGCCTACCTTGCCTCTCAAAGTATACACAATTATCATACTTTGACCTCTCAAGCCCTATTTCTGTCATGTAGCTATCAAACTTCTTGTTCCATTGTCTGGAGCTTTGTTTAAGGCCATAGAGTGATTTCCAAGTAGCACAAATCCTTCAGGTTGATTCATGTAGATATCCTCAATTAGATCACCATTTAGGAATGCAGTTTTGACATCTAACTGCTGCAATTCCAGATCATCTTGAGTTACTGTTGCAAGCAGGATCCTTATGGAACAATGTTTCACAACAGGTGAGAAGACTTCATTAAAATCAACTCCTTCTTCCTGTGTAAAACCTCTAGCAACAAGCCTTGCTTTGTACCTTACTTGCTCAGTCTTTCCAACTTCTATCTTCCTTTTGAATATCCATTTGCAGCTGATGATTTTCTACCATTTGGCCTCTTTACCAGCTTCCAGGTGTTATTGCTCTCAAGAGATTGCAATTCTTCCATCATAGCTTGCATCCAGTGATCTCTATCCTCACTTGACATGGCTTCCTTGAAACTCCTAGGCTCATGGTAATCCACTTCTTCGGCTGTGAAGAGAGCATAAGACACCATATCAGCTTCTGCAAATCTGCTTGGAGGATTGATATTCCTCCTAACTCTATCCCTTGTTAGATTATAGTTACTGAGATCTTGAGTCTCAGCAACATCCTGGTTAAGGACATCTTGCTCATTTACAGAATCAGGATCTTCTTCTTTATTCATATCTTGTTCATGAGCTTGATCTTGAGCTTGTTCATCCTTTTCAATTTCAACAGCTGTGCTGTCAAGTGAGATATCTCCATCTATTTCTTGAGTTTCTCCTGTATGCTTGTAACCCATCACAGCTTCATTGAATACAACATCCCTTCTTATGATACACTTCTTGTGTCCAGGTTCCAAGCACCAAAGCTTGTAGCCTTTAAAATCCCTTGGATAGCCTATGAATACACATTTGAGAGCTCGTGATTCCAGCTTATCCTGTCTAACATGCACAAAAGATTGACAACTAAAAAATCTTAAGATCAAAGTAGTTTGACAGCTTACTGTTGTTTGCCAAATAAAAAAGGCTGAGAATTAATGGCTATTCAAGTGAGCTTTGGCAAAAACATCAAATGATTGAGGACATAAATGTTGAATAATTATGATGAGGAAAATTAAAGATGAAGATGAACTGAAAGTAAGAACACCAAGAATTGCCAAGGGTATATAATCCCTGGACTTGAATGTAAATTATATTGCTCTTTGATTGATTGTGTTGAACTCTCATTTCTTGATACAAATATGGGACTATTTATAGTTTTCTCCCTACAAGGGTACAAATGTCATTCCCGACCTCTCGGGGGACAGAGTCATTAAATGCCCCCAGTCTCAGGTGGTGCGCGGGCATCCGTACGCTGTGGTTTGTAGTCGGCCGACCACTGGCGTGTTGACACGTGTTCATAAAAGGACGATTCTCTGAGAACTTTCCTCAATTGGGTGGAATATTCTCTCTTTGATTGCGTACGGAGGCGGCCCTTTGCCCAATCTGGTGTGATTCTGTTTGATATTGTCACGTGCCCTTAGGAGCTCCTCGCGCTGGACGGCCGGAGGCCGGGAGTGGCCTGGTCTTGGTGGCCGGGCGTGAAAACGGGGGTTATGCCTGGTGTGTACACCTTCCCTGGCGACGGTCGGCGATATACCGTGCTGAATCTGGTTTCTAGCTGAGCGGAGATGCCCGGAACCAGCCGTTCCGAGCCCGGGTCGAGGGCGGGTGCTCGGATGGAGGTCGCATTCTATGGCTGCTCTTTCGGTCTGCGCGTGTTGCCACATATACAGGGTACGATTTATGCCCAGGCCCAGCCGGTCCGGGCCCGGGTCGTGGAGAGGTCGGAATGTATTGCCCGGATCTCTTTAAAAGTTGGACGAGTTATTTTTGTCGCCTTCTGGGTGCCTGCCGGCCGGAAATGGGATCGTGGTTTCCCTTATTGGGGCGGAGCCGATCTTGTGCAGAAATTGTCACAACAATTGCCCCCCTAGTTCAGCTTTTACCGGGGGCGGGAGGTGAACTGGTCTTTCGGACCCCAATGGTGCCAGGCCGGCCTCGTATACTCTCGTGAGGCCGATGATTGGTATGCTACTTGGCCGCTGCTGGCATTTGATGGGACGTGTCTTGGGGGACGTGTCTGGTGGAAAAGAGTGTGTGACGTCATGTGACGCTTAGGCTTCTACGCACGTAGGAAGTCGTGCGCAGCCGTTTCGTGTCGGATCCTGACGTTTTGACTTTTTGCCCCTAGGCCCCTAAGCCTACAAAATTAAATTGTGAAGAGGTCCTCCTCCTCGTCCTATAAATAGTACTTGTCTCATTCATTTTCATTTTTTACTTTCGTGCCTACTATAGCAGAAGCTCCAGAGATTTTGAATTTTGGTGGTTCGCGGCGAGATCAAGGATTGCACGGCGGAGGTTGCGGCGGAGCTCGCGGTGGTAGTTAATCGGTAAGGTTATTTCTTTTATCCCTTCCTGTTTTCGTGAGAGTTTTGAGATGGTGCGAGGGTGGACTGGTCCTCCGCCCTGTGGGAGAGGTGTCGCCGTCTCTGGTAGGGGTGGTACCGGAAGGCGTCTATTTGGCGAAGCTGAGAGCTCTAGTAGCATTGACCCTTCTCTGCCACGTACGATGGCGGGTCATTTTTGGGCTCACGATGAGGATGGCCTAGAGTCCATCTTTAGACGCCCGGGCCGATCTTTATTGGGAGAGGGCGCCTCGCTTGCTAGTACCCGGCCGGAGAAGACCCGTGAATCGTCATGCGATGTGGCTGCTCCAGTCGGGGATTTCGGAAACCTCCGAGCGGTGGGCCGGCGCAAGAGAGGGATCCTTTCGATGATCTGCTCGAGGAAGATGACGAGTACTTCGCGAGGCCAGGTGGAGATGCTGATCTGACCGAGAACCAGCTTCTGAGGAACCTCGCGGCCGAGTGGGTGTTAGAGCAGTTGTCCTCTGCTGAGTTCCAGGAGAGGTCGGCTCCGGATCAGCCGGGCTAGGAGGTCGTTGAGGAGGGATTGCCAGACCGGTCTGAGACGGATGAAGCCGCGGGGTCGGAGGACATCCGAGCTTCCCCTGAAGTTCGTGAGCCGGCGAGGGTCAAGAGGGTGACCCTTGGAGCCCGGGATGACCCGGAGTACAAAAAGCAAGTTAGGAGAGCCTTCTGTCTATGGAAGGAGTTTGTGGAGGATCAGGATGGGTATGAGGCCATGGAATTCGACTTCGATGCCCACCATGACCGGTACAACCATGTTCCTGCTTTTCGAGATCCTACAACTGTGAGGCCGGCCGATTTGGAGGAGTCGAGAGAATGGTCCTGCGGGCTGGTCCAGAGTGTTATTAGCCAGGAATTTCTGGATGAAAACAGGGTTCATTGGGACATTCCCTTTTACGTGAAACTCTATGCCCCCGAATCCAACGAGAGGGCGGACCAGCGCCCGAGAGGCATGGTGGCCGTCTCTCTAGACATGATGAAGGTCGGACTCTGGTTTCCCTTGCATCCGACCGTTACTTATTTGTTGAATTTTTGGGACCAGGCGCCAATCCAGTTGCTCCCAAATGCTTGGATGATAGTCCTGGGTATCATGTCCCTCTTCGGACAAAATTTTCTGTTCCGGCTTCCAACCCCCTGGGGAGATGGCTTTTATGCTTCGGTTGATGAGCGATAAGGTCCGCATCGGAGATGTCTATGTCCAGACGAGAGGTCCGAAATTTGTGACCGGTATCCCGAGCAAAGCCTAGAATCTCCGAGACCGGTGGTTCTTCATGGTTGGAGCTTGGCAAACTGGGTACCCCGACGGCGAGCAAATAGATATCCCAACAAACCCCCGGCCGAAGCACGAGAGTAAGACCGTTGAGAACTCATATCTAAAACATGTCATACTGATCTAATTCCTTGTCCTTCCTTGTAGGTTATTTGGCTCCTACCGAGCGGGAACTGAACTTTGATTTCGCGGTTGTCCGGGAGAGGATACTGCAATTGCCCGAAAATGAACGGAACCAAGCGTTGCTCTGGACTCGGGAAGCATGGCTGAGAGGACGGACTTTCTGCTATCCTCGTCACTTGAAACATCCAGGTGAGAGCTTAGAGTTCGTGAAAATATCTATTATTATCTTTTTTTCCTCATAGCTTCCCGTTGCAGTGTTTGAATTCCGGGTTGTAAGACGGTGCCCAAAGGCTTTTTTCGACCAGTGCCCGGAAATGTTTTCTCGTCTCGGAGCTGCTCTAAAAAAATCGGAGGTCGCCAAGGTGGTGAAGAAGAAGAACGGGGCCGGAACTCGGAAAGGGATAGTAATTCAAGAGCCTACCCCCCTCCAGTCCATCCCGGCCACTGGGACAGCTGCGATCGGGGAGCCCGTCTCTTTCCCGATCACTGGTCGGAAGAGGGGGTGCGAGGAGGACGAGAGAGATGAGGCCGAGATGCACGGGTCAAGTCTGGCCCCCATCGATATCTCCGACGACACTCCTCCCGGGCCCCGGTCGGTCGGGGTGGACATGGCGGCCAAGTGGCACGAGCTCCCGGCCGGGAGGAGGACCGGACCTACTTTGGTCGTGACCCAGCCCGCTACCAAGCGTAAGTTGCTTGAATTTGTAAATTTGAATTTTATCAACTTGTAGTTTCTGTTCTGATCTTTTCTTCCTTTGTTTAGGTTGTCACGTAATGATTCCGACCTTCCGCCGATGGTGTTGGACTTTCTGTCTTCCCGGGCTCCGGGCTCTATTGTTGTGATGCCGGAGTACATGAGCCGGGCGGTGAATTCCCTGCCCCAGTCCTGGACTCGGGACCTGGCAGATATTATTGATCGTCGTCCGCGCTATGCCGGCCGGGCCAGCGTCGCTTTGGCCAACCAGGCGGCGATCATTGAAAATTTCATGGAGAGTGAACTCAACAGCGTCGTGAGCTCGCTCTGCAGGGCAGAGGCCGACCTAACCCGGGCCCGGGAGGAAAGGGCGGGTTTCGAGAGTCAGAACGTTGCGCTCCGTAAGGAGAGGGACAACGCAGTCGGCCAGTTGGAGGCCGTTCTGAAAGAGAAAGAGGATGCCCTTGCCCGGGCGGAGATGGCTTGGAAAGCTCTGGATGAGACCTGGGCCTGGATGGCTGAGATGGAGGATGCAATGGCTGCGCTCCGGCTGGAAGCTTATGCTGCAAAAGGGGATGCCGATCAGGCTCGTGCCCGGCAAGCCGAGCTAGAGAAAGAGGTGCGGGAGAAAGCTGTTGAGTTAGCCGCGGCTCTGGAAAGACCGGCCTACGACCCCGATGACCCTGCCACCAGCCCGATGCTGTTTTCTGAGTTTTGTTACTACATGGTCGTCACCGACTTGATCCGCGTGGGACGCAAGGCCAATCAAGACACCAAGGTCTACGAGGACTATTTCCGAGAATACGTTGCCAAGACCCCGATCCATGAGAGCTACTACCTCCACTTCTTGGACCTTGAGACTGAGCTCGGGGTAGACTTGTCATGGTTTCTGTACCGGCACTGGTTGCTCCTTCCGGGCCATGGTCCTCCAGCCGTTCAGGTTGAGGAGGTCGAGGAAGATGGGGAGGAGGAAGATGAAGAGATAGCTCCTCCGGAGGATCCTTTAGTGCCGGGCGGGAAAGTGGCAGAAGCTTAAATGAACGAGGCAGTCAACTTCGTGGCCGGGTCCCAGGAGCAGACGGGCACAGTGGGCGGAGCTGGTGACCCTTGAAGAAGATTTTTATTTGCCCTTGTTTGTAGTTGTTTTACTTTGCTTTCCGTATGTAACCGGCGTCTGACCGGGTTTGTTTCACTCTTTTACCGGCTTCTGCCCGGCTTTGAAATGAAATTCAGTTTAACTATTTGTGGCTTTGTTATTACTTTCTCGTTGTTTATTTCTGTTGAAAATGCTCAAATTTTTAACAAGTGTATGAGACTTTTCCCGGGCCCAATTGAGGGATATGCCGACCTCGACACAGTCGGCATGTGCTTTGAACTGGGCCCGGTTTTTGAAATGGCCTTAGTTGCCTTGCCGAGCTCAAGTGTGGTATGCCGATCTTGATATGGTCGGCATACACTTTTGAACTGAGCTCGGCTTTTAGATGGCCTTGGGTGGCCTCCCCGGGATCAAGTGTGATATGCCGACCTTGATACGGTCGGCATATGCTTTTGAACTGAGCTCGGTTTTTCGATGGCCGTTTGTGGCCTTCTCGGGCTCAGTTGTGATATGCCGACCTCGATACGGTCGGCATATGCTTTTGAACTGAGCTCGGCTTTTAGATGAGATTGAGCTGCACGCAGAACTTTGTATTAATAGGAACTTAGACTATATTGTACAACTTGATTATTGATAGTATTTCTTCAAGTGAATTGCATTCCAGGGGTATTGGTCCGGAGTGCCGTCCATGAGTTCCAGCTCATAAGCTCCCTTGGAGAGCCACTTGGATATCCTAAACGGGCCCTCCCAGTTTGGGCCGAATACCCCTTTAGGGACTTGAACCTTCTTGAGGACGAGGTCCCCGACCTGGAATTGCCTGGCCTTCACCTTAGAGTTGAAGAAATTTTCGGATTTCTTCTTGTAGGCCGCGTTCCGGAGATCGGAGTTGAGTCTTCATTCTTCTAGCATATCCAGATCGATCAACCGGGCGGTGTCATTGTCTTTAGAGATCGTCTGGGCTGTTCGGTGGCTCGGGAGGAAGACCTCTGATGGGATGATGACCTCAGTACCAAAAGCTAAAACGAAAGGTGTTTCGCCTGTTGAGTTTCTTGTAGTTGTTCGGTACGACCAAAGCACGTCGGGGAGCTCGGTTGCCCACTTTCCCTTCTTGTCCTCAAGCTTTGCTTTAATAGTGTTCTTGAGGATTTTGTTTACGGCCTCCACCTGGCCGTTCGTCTGCGGGTGGTAGGGGGTGGAGAACACTTTCCTGATTTTCCATTTTTCACAAAACTGGATCATCTGGAGACCGTCAATCTACTTTCCATTGTTGGAGATGATGTTTTTCCAAATGAATTTTATAATATGGGCTTGATTGATTTTGTTGAGCGGTTCGGCCTCTGCCCACTTTGTAAAATAGTCGACGGCCACAACAGCACATTTGTGGCCCCCGGGCGCAGTGGGCATTGGTCCGATCAGGTCGATGCCCCACTGGGCAAAAGGCGGAGGAGAGCTACTCGGGGGATAATTTAATGTTGGGTCCCAAGATTTGACACCTATGACACGACCTTGCAAAGTTGACAATGTCCTTGTTCAGGGTCGGCCAAAAATATCCTTGTCTGATCACTTTATGGGCCAGGGCCCACCCTCCGGCATGATTTCCACATACCCCTTCATGGATCTCGGCCAGAATGCTCTAGCCTTGCTCCGGGGTTAAACATTTCAGGAGTGGGAGGGTGAAGCTTCTTTTATACAAAAGGTCATCAATGAGGGTATACCTTGACGACTGGATTTACAGTTGCCGGGCTAGGACTCTATCTTCTGGGAGTGTGCCGGTCTTTAAGTATTTCACGATCGGAGTCATCCAATTTTTGTCGGTGCTTAGAACGGTTGACAATTGTGCACGGATCACTGTGGGAGTCCCGAGCGTGGAGAGCTGGATGTTGGCGAGATCGGCGGCCCCTTCCGCAGTTGCGAGTTTGGAAAGGGCGTCGGCCTGGGTGTTGTGCTCCCTCGGGATTTGTTCTATAAAAACTTGGTGGAATTTTTCGCACAAGGTTGTGACCAGGCAAGCCTAATGATAAGTCAAGCAATGGGAAGAGGCAGTTTATGATCGGAAGCGTGACAATGAATGAAGTGCATCATCTTGACATTTCTGTCTGAGGATTTGAGGCGCGTTCATGAAGACATTGTATCCGCTGTTGAAATCATGAAACGCCTTGAAGAGATGTTTTTCACATCAGAATCCCATGACTAATCAGTTCACCAAACATGACTCGGTCAAGTTGGAAATGGTGGAAGGAACGCCCGTGAGGGAGCACGTTCTCGAGATAATGGCATACCTTAACAAGTTGGAAGTACCTGGTGCGGATTTTGATTGATTTCATATACCATTCCCTACCGAGAAGCTTTGAGTAGTTTCATCTGAACTGTCAGATGAATGAACGGACAAGTCGTTTGCCCGAGCTCTTGCAAGCTTTAGTTTCGGTGGAGGTGATAATGGAGCACCAGTCTAGTGCTATGGTGGCTAATGGTTCGTCTACCTCTTTTGGTCCCAAGGGAGGGAAAAAGAGGAAGAGAACCAAAGGCCGGATCCAAGCAAATCCAATTGTTGCGAAAGGCAAATGCAAAGGCAAGCATCGAAGGGGAAGTGTTTTAGTTGCGGTGAGAGAGGACAATGGAGGTCTGCCTGTTCCAAGCCTAAGAGGCTAGGAAAGTTAGGTAATTCACACACCTTAGTCGTCGAAACTTGTGAAGTGGCGTATGCTGTCTATTCGTGGATAGTGGATACGAGAGCTACTGATCACATTTGTTTCATGGGTTTAAGCTAACCCGACGACTTAACGGAAGTGAGATCCCCATCACATCGGGCAATGCTACGAGAGTGGCAGCTGAAGCAGTGGGAGAAGTGCGCCTATCTTGTGAAGATAGAGTTATGGTCTTGAGAGACGTTCCTCATGTTCCTAGTTTAGAAAGAACTCAACCTTCAGTTTCTAAACTGTTTGAATAGATACTCAGTTTCTTTTAATAAGGATGTTATTATTGCTTGAAACGATGAGTTTATCCATTCCGGAACTTTAATGGATGATCTTTATACCATTTTTTGGGCACACCACTCACAAAATTGAATCTAATAACACATCGATTATTTCGAGTAATAAAAGAAAGCGTTCTTCGGAGATGAACGAAACACTTCTATGACATCTTAGACTAGGTCATATTAATCTAAAGTGGATAGAGAGATTGGTGAAAGACGGATCCTTGGAATTATTCCAAGTCGAACCGTTTCCAACTTGTGAATCCTGTTTAGAGGGTAAAATGACCAAGAGGGCATTTGGAGCCAAGGGGAATAGAACTACGGAAGTGTTAGAACTCGTTCATACCGATATGTGTGGTTCAATGACGATCATAGCAAGAAGAGGTATGAGTAATTTGATGATTACTCAAGATACGGATACATCTACCTTATGATGCATAGGGTAAGAAGTATCAAGTCTCTACGATTTGTTCGTGGAGGCGAATACCTTAGCAATGAATTCTTGAACTACCTATCGGAAGAAGGGATTGTATCCCTGTTGACCACATCGGGAACCCCTCAATAGAACGGTGTGGCGGAACGAAGGAGCCAGACTCTTTTAGAAATAGTCAGATCCATGATGAGTTATTCAGATTTACCCAAGTCGTTATGGGGTAACGCCTTGGAAACAATGACTTATATTCTGAACTTGGTGCCATCCAAATCGGTTCCTAAAACCCCAATGGAATTGTGGACCGGGGCGCAAGCCCAGTCTAAGACACTTGCAGATTTGGGGTTGTCCGGTATACGTGCTAGACAAGGAAGCCGGTAAATTGGATCCATGTTCGGAATTAAGGTTGTTTATAGGATATCCCATGGGAACGAAAGGGTGTATGTTCTATAGTCTCAAGGATTAAAAGACCGTGATTAGTTCGCACTTTAAATTCTTGGAGAAAGACTATATGAACAAAAGAAAGCCCAGAAGTGAGATTACCTTAGACGAGTTAAGAGGGCAAACTCCTATACCAAGTATACAAGATGATATACCACATGTCATACCTTCACAACCGGAACCCCGTCGTAGTGGGAGGATTGCAAGGCAACCCGAGAGATTCATGGGAATTGGAGAATCTTCGGATTTGATTCCCAGCGATGAATCAGACCCATGAACGTACGACGAGGCAATCCAAGACAAAGACGCGGAAGTGTGGCAAACCGCAATGGAAACCGAGGTGGGTTCGATGGATTATAATCAAGTGTGGGAGTTGGTTGATCCACCTAATGGGGTAGAGCCCATTGGATGCAAGTGGGTGTACAAGAGGAAAAGAGGACCGGACGGAAGGGTAGAGACCTTCAAAGCAAGGCTTGTGGCCTGTGGCCTGTAGCTATGCTTAAGTCCATCCGTATTCTCTTGTCGATCGCTGCGCACTTAGATTACGAGATCTGGTAAATGGATGTCAAGACAGTTTTCCTTAACGGAAGTCTTGATGGGATCTATATGCAACAGCCCAAAGGTTTCGTTGAAAAAGGCCAAGAGCACCTCGTATGCAAGCTTAAGAGATCCATTTATGGACTTAAGCAAGCATCGCGTACTTGGAACTAGTGTTTGATCAATTAATTAAGTCTTATGGGTTTATGATCAAAACAAGTTCGAAAGTTGTGTGTACAAAAGATGTGACGGAACTGCGGTGGTATTCTTAGTATTATACGTAGACGATATTCTGCTCATTGGAAATAATGTAAAGGTATTGTTAGACGTAAGGGTATGGCTGTCAAATCAGTTTGATATGAAGGACTTAGGGAAAAGCCGGTCACATCCTTGGGATCAAGTTCACTCGAGATCGCAAGAGGAAGATGTTGGGCTTATCGCAAGTTTCATACAAAGCCACTGTTTTGAAGCATATCAGCGTGCAAGATTCCAAGAAAGGTTTTGTACCTTGTAGGCACGGAATCCATCTATCCAAAGAAATATGCCCTAAGACGCAAGTGGAGATAGATGACATGAAAGACGTTCCGTACGTTTCGGACGTAGAAAGTCTTATGTATGCAACGTTGTGTACGAGACCGGATATCTGCTTTGTCGTGGGCATGATGGCAAGATATCAAAGTAACCCCGGGAAAGCACATTAGATTGCAATTAAATGCGTTCTTTAGTTTCTGAAAAGAACTTGGTATGGAATGCTGATTTAACAATCAGACAATCTAATTCCCATGGGATACACGGACTCAAATTTCCAATCAGACATAGACTCCAAAATACCTACCTCGGGTAGTGTGTTTTGCATGGGAGAAGGAGCCATGACATGGAGAAGCGATTTGCAGAAATGCATCGCAGATTCGACCATGGAAGCCGAATAAGTAGTTGCTTGTGAAGTAGCGAAAGAAGCGGTTTGGCTCAAGTACTTCTTAGTGGACTTGGACGTTGTTCCGAATTTGCCCGACAAGATAACTGTCTTTTGTGACAATGCCGGAGCAGTTGCAAATTCAAGGGAACCGAGAGCCCACAAGGCCAGCAAACGCATTGAAAGAAAACACCATCTTATGCGAGAAATCGTTAAGAGAGGAGATAAAGAGGTGGCAAAGATAAACGTCGGAGGACAACCTAGTATATCCATTCACAAAGGGTCTGCCTCTGAGTACATTCGAGAGACATGTGGATGGAATGGGAGTCAAGACTATTGCCAATCTGCTTTAAGTATAAGTGGGAGGAATTATTAGGTTAGTGTAGGTTGACATGAGATGTCACGTAGAGCTACTACACTAAGACATGCGTGATGTATACTAAAAGCAGACTTTAAGTATAAGTGGGAGATTGTTGGAGTTATACGTGAAAGTATGCTTTTACTTTGTATAACTCGTGTATCAAACACTCGTTTATGAGAATAATTCTTTTATCGCATTTGCTTTAGTTATGATTGAATGTTGAATTTCTATTGCAAACCGTTCAATATATAGTACGTGTTACATAGTAGTTAATGTGGTGATACCCGATCACGGAAGACGACATTAACAGTTTACTTGTAACTAAACGTACATTTTCACGGCCTAGGTGGAATTGAACAATCCACCGTGAAAGGTCGATGTGTAAGGCTCAGATTGGTCTGTCTTGACCAAGAGATTGCACTAGCACATTTAGTATGTGTTGAAGAGGTCCTACAGCGAGGAGAAATTCTTCTGTTCTGAAAGGTGAAGAATTAGACCTCAGTGGTTGTTGATTTCTTAATCTCCGTCACTTAAATAGGACCGTGTGTGCTTAGTAGTTACTGCTTTGATTCATGTTGGGTGAGAATCATTGCAACTTCGAACTTTGTGTCTTGGGCAGTAATATTAATCATACGACGGTTGCTAAGATTTAATACGGAGAAACGCGTGCGAGTACGGCTCGTGTGATTAGTCCCCTTGGTGGGCTCAGAAGTTTTATTGTACCAAATCTTGCAAGTGAAGAATTAGTTTCTTCGGTACGAATAATAATGTTGAGCTGTCTTTACTCCAAGGTGAAAGATGTTAATTAATTTAGAGCTATTCGGAAGCTTGATTAATTAATGGACTTGATAATCTTAAACGCGGGAAATAATAACCGGGAGCCCATATTATCGTAATATGGATTAAGATGGATAGTGCAATATTAATTTATTAGTGGTAATAATTAATATTAATGGGCTGAATTATATTGGGGCTCAATATTGAAATTCAGAAGTCCATTAGGAGGTCCAATCTTAATTCTCCTTAAGGCCCCTCAAGTAGCCCAATTAAGTAGCCCAATAATGATAAGGTGATTAAAATAAAAAGAAAATAATATGCTGATTTTTTCCTTTAATTTTCGAAAAATACATGATAAGGAGGAAAAAGATTTTGTTGATTTTCTTGGAAAGATATTATGCAAGATATGTATTCTAGGAATACAAGAATATCTCATATATTCAAGAAGATCCAAATCTTGGATTTTCTCCACGTAAATTTCGAAAGTTTCATATTTATTTAGGGGTGTGAGATTTTTGTGGAATATTTTATTTTGGAGAAAATAATATATGAGATATATTCAAGATTTCTTAGAGATTAAGAAAATATTTCTCCAAGCCCATTAATCTCTAAATTTTCGTCCAATACCCCTTTATAAATAGGAGATGGTTATTTCATCTCCAAGAACATAATTCCATGTGTTGGAAAAATCAAGAAGCATAGATATTTTTCTTTTTCCTTATTTTATTAAATTGCTTGAAAGCGTCTCCCACCGGCGATCAAGTAAGGCGAAAGGGAAATACTTGAGAAGGTTTTTGGGTTGATAAAGCGTGTACGAGAGTCCCGTTTTATTCAAAGGCCAAGTTCTACAAGAGGTACGTTAATCACATATTTACTTGTTTATTCCTCCATAGTTAATATGTGAAATTAATTTAACATGCATGATGATAATTAGTTGTTGGAATTATTATTTGAATTAATTAGGATTAATTCATGCTAGTAATAATTGTATTTGAATTCGTATTTAAAGTTCATCCCGAATAGATTCCGGGCACCCCTATTTTCCCAACAGGATGTTGGCGAGATCGGCGGCCCCTTCTGCAGTTGCGAGTTTGGAAAGGGCGTCGGCCTGGGTGTTGTGCTCCCTCGGGATTTGTTCTATAAAAACTTGGTGGAATTTTTCGCACAAGGTTGTGACCAGGTCGAGATATTTCACCATTTGCTCCCCCCGAGCCTCGTACTCTCCTTTTATTTGATTTACTACGAGTAGGGAGTCCATGAAGACGTGTAGCCGGCATACTCCAATGGCAATTGAGAGCTCGAGACCCCCGACCAAGACCTCATACTCAGCTTCGTTGTTAGTGGTCGGGAAGCTGAAACGGACCACATGGGTGAAACTCTGGCCCTCCGGTCCGACCAGAATGATTCCGGCCCCGGTGCAAGTGTTGGTTGACGATCCATCGACGTAGAGTTTCCACGGGGGATGGTCGATCCTTGTGAACTTTGGAGGGAAGGTGAGCTCCACTATGAAGTCGGCCAGTGCCTGGCCCTTGATGGCCGTTCTCGGGGCGTAAGTGACCCCGTACTGAGCTATCTCTAATGACCACTTTAGTAACTTGCCGCTGGTGTCCGGCCGGTGTAGGACTTGTCTTAAGGGTGGGGTGGTGAGTACCTCCCCTTGGTGATCGAAAAAGTAGGGTCTCAGCTTTCTCACACTCATGACCAGAGCGTAAGCCAATTTTTCGAGTGGGGTGTACCTGAGCTCGGCGTTGTGTAGGGCTTGGCTCACGAAGTAGATCGGGAGGTGGTTCTGACCATCCGCCCGGACAAGTACAGCGCTGAGGGCGACCTCGGAGGCCGCAAGATATAAGTAAAGCTTCTCCCCTGGGACCGGTTTGACTAGAATTTGTGGATTTTCCAAGTACTCCTTTAGTTTTGAGAAGGCCATCTGGCTTTCCTTATTCCATGAAAATTTGCCATTTTTAATAGTTGAGAAGAAAGGCTTACTCTTGTCTCCGAGCCGGGCTATGAATCTGTTCAGTGAAGCTAGGCAACCGGTCAGGCGTTGTACTTACTTGATCATTCTGGGCTCCTGCATGTCAAGGACGGCCTTGATCTTAGCCGGGTTGGCCTCGATTCCCCGCTGTCTGACGATGTGTCCGAAGAATTTACCGGCCTCCACTCCGAAGTTGCACTTCTTCGGGTTTAGCTTCATGTTGTATGCCTTGAGGATCTTGAAGGTCTCCTCGAGGTCTCTGAGGTGGTCTTCCTTTTTTAAACTTTTTACCATGATGTCGTCGATGTAGACCTCCATGGTCTTTCTGATCTGATCTGCGAACATTTTGTTGACCAGTCGTTGGTAGGTTGCTCCGGCATTGATCAGGCCAAAAGGCATTCGGAGCCAAGAAAATATGTCATTTTCCGTATGGAAAGAGGTGTGTTTGATGTCCTCGATGGCCATCGGGATTTGGTGATAGCCGGCGAAGGCGTCCATGAATGACATCATCTCGTGACCGGCCGTGCTATCCACTAGATGGTCAATGTGCGGCATCGGAAAATGATCTTTCGGGCAAGCTGTGTTGAGGTCGGTGAAGTCTATACACAGTCTCCAAGTGTTGTTCGTCTTTTTACTAGAACGGCGTTGGCGACCCATTGGGGCTCGTCTTTGGCTTGCTCGATCAGTTTGTTGTCCAATAATTTCTTGACCTCTTGGGCCAGTGCTTCATATTTTTCCGGGCCGAACTTTCTTCTTTTCTGGTGGACCGGCCTCCTATTAGGGTCGATCTTCAATCAATGGCATGCGTGTTTTGGGTCTATTCCGACCATGTCTTGGTGAGACCAAGCGAAAACCCCTATGTTGGCCTTGAGGAACTCGATCACTTCCCCCTGCATTTCGGTCGAAATGCGAGAGCCGATCAGGACTTCCAGCTACGACCTCAAAGGGTCGATCGAAATATGTTCCAATTCTTCCAAAGTTGTGGCTTGTTGGTAGCTTCACCGGTCGCTCGCATCGAACCTCGGGTCGAGATCAAGCTCAGAGGGCTTGAAGCCGATCCTTGGCTCGAGGTCGTCAACTTGCATTGGTTGTAAGTCGGGATCGTTATCAGGGCCGGCCGAGGTGGACCCGACCTCCATTATGACTTCAGCGGTCGGAAGGGTCCCCTCGAGTCCGGTTTGCGATTTATCAAATGTTTGATTGTTACAAATAGGAAATAAACAAGAATCGAAATAGTTCAAACATTTTCTGGCCATTGATTGGTCACCCTTAATGGTGCCGACCACCCCCTCGGGGGTGGAAAACTTAATACAGTAATAGTAAGAGGAGGCGACTGCCTCAAAAACCTCTAGAAAGGGCCTACCTAGAAAGCCATTATATGAACTTGGCTGATCTATGATTATAAAATCTAGCGGCCTTGTTATCTTGACGTCCTTGTTATAGCAACAGATGAGTTCCACCGAGAGCTTGATCCTCCCGTATGCAGCGACCGTCGCGTCCCCGAAGCCTTTCAGTTGAAGATCGATTGGTTTGAAGATGATGTTGCAAAAACACCCATTGTCGATCAGGACTCGTTGGACCTCTTTGCCCAAGATGTGGGCGGCAATCACCAACGTGTTGCCCTTGGGGTATAAAACCCCGGTCCGGTCCCGATTGGAGAATGTTATCTCCAAATCTTTGTGATTTTTTTGCTCTGGAGGGGTAACCAGGTTGACGTTGGTTAGAGCCCGGACCTCAACTTTGCATTTTCGGTTGGATAGCGTTGGGACGGGGGTGAGGCCGCCCAAATTTCCCCCACCGTCCTAGATCATATTGACCCATCCGCCGGGGTTCAATGGTGGGGGTTCATCTTCATCGTCATCTTTATCTAAAGCTGCGACCGGCCTGAGGGGCCGGCCTCCTTCCTTGTTTCTTCGAGGGGGACGCTACTGCTGCTGCTGGTTCTCCTGACGACCGGCTGGCCTTTGCAGAAGGTCGTTCAAATGCCCTTCGTCAAACAACTTCCAAAGTTGTTTGAGGAGATCACGACACTGGCTCGTATTATGGCTGATTGAGTCGTGATAGGCGCAAAACTTTTTGGGGTCCAACCAGGACCGATCCCCAGAAAAGGGCCTTGGCCGGGGAAGCACGTCCCTGTGTTGGATCGCATTGAAGATATGCGCAGGGGACTGCCTCATGGCCTGAGTAAGGTGTACTTCAACGTCCTCAAAGGACTTGAAGTTGCCGAGCGGTTTGGCCACCTTTCTCGCTTTGGGGCCGCTCTTGGGGGAGGCCTGAGTTGCGGCTTCTGTCTCCTTTGGTGCTGGCTCGGATTCTCCAAGCCTGAGCGCTAGTAGTTTCCTCCAAGCCAGGTAATCGCCTGCCCGGGCACGGAACTCGTCGTAGGTCTTTGGGAATTCTTTAGTGAGGTGTTTGAACATTGGAGACCGGCCATGAAAACCCCCTAGAGTGGCGTGTAAGGCCAGCCGGTCGCTTACTGGCTCGCCAGTCAGCATGACCTCGTTGACCCGGGCCATATAATCCTCGTCGGATTCATCTTTCTCTTGGCGGATCCGCATCAGTCGGTGCCAGTTCTCCGGTTGAGCGATCTTGGCAGTGAAATAGGACGTGAATTGTGCGCTCAAAGTGGCGAAAGAGTCGATCGACCGGGCCGGGAGAGACACGTACCATCTGTGAGCGAGATCGTCCAAGGTGAGAGGGAAAAGCCTGCATTTGGTGGCATCGGTTGCGCCGCGCCCAGTCATGTAGATCTGGAATTTACTCAGATGAGTCTCCAGGTCCGTCTTTCCCTCGTAGAGAGGGGTCGGTGGAGGGACGATTTTTAGCTGAACTGGGGCGAGCTCAATATCAGCCGCAAGAGGCTCGTTGGCGACCAGCTGAGGCTTCGGTTGGCCTTGCGCCTCTAGAAGTGCCTTCATCTCGTCAAGCTACTTTTGCATCTTGGCGAGTTCCGGGCTTGGAGTTTCGACCATTCGGTCGTCAGCGTCGGCCAAGGGGCCGATTCGGTCAAAAACAGCTGCTCGGGGGACTCCGCGCACCAGTATGACACTTTGGGCGAAGCTTAGCTTGCGCCTGGCGGAGTTGGCCGGGGCCAAGCTTACCTCGGCCGCCCGTTTGTGGGGCATTTATGTCGTGCTTCGTGAGTTGGAGATGGACTCGGTGTCCCCATACCCCGTATCGTAACTGGGGAGGCGACTAGGGTACCAGGATGGGTCCGTCGTGCCCAAGCGGTCGAAAACCGGGTGTGTGGAGCCACATGACCGAGTGGAGATGGAGTCTGCTCGGCATTGGCTTTCGCCTTGCTGCTCCGAGGCTTTCGTCTTTCCCTTGAGAGTGCGATCGTGGGCTCTCCTCTTGGAGGTGGAGGAGGTGCTTCGGCACCCCCTCGCCTCATCCACCTGGCGGCGTCGTCCTGACCCGATCTAGTTAGGAGTAAGGAAGTTCCGACCCTGGGAAGGGAGGGGCTCCTCGGGAAAACGGATTGGGGAGGCCACATGAGTGGCCTTTCCGTGGTAAGCGGGGGTCGGTTCCCCCGAGGCCCGAGCAGCGGGATCCCGTGGTGTGGCCGGAACCCCGATGGCTTTGTGGGCCTGTGGCGACTTCTGGTTCGTCATTGCTTTGGTGGGAAGGGGTTGGTAACTTGAAGATTTGAAGATTTGAAGATGGGGAACTTTGAAGAACAGTGAGTGTTCTTCAAAGAGAGAGAGAGAATGAGTTTTGATGGGTTGATACCCCCCTTCTAGCGCCAAATGTTGTTTGCCAAATAAATAAGGCTGGGAATTAATGGCTATTCAAGTGAGCTTTGGCAAAAACATCAAATGATTGAGGACATAAATGTTGAATGATTATGATGAGGAAAATTAAAGATGAAGATGAACTGAAAGTAAGAACACCAAGAATTGCCAGGGGTATATAATCCCTAGACTTGAATGCAAATTATATTGCTCTTTGATTGATTGTGTTGAACTCTCCTTTCTTGATACAAATATGGGACTATTTATAGTTTTCTCCCTACAAGGGTACAAATGTCATTCCCGACCTCTCGGGGGACAAAGTCATTAAATGCCCCCAGTCTCTGGTGGTGTGCGGGCGTCCGTACGCTGTGCTTTGCAGTCGACCGACCACTGGCGTGTTGACACGTGTTCATAAAAGGACGATTCTCTGAGAACTTTCCTCAATTGGGTGGAATATTCTCTCTGTGATTGCGTAGGGAGGCGGCCCTTTGCCCAATCTGGTGTGATTCTGTTTGATTTTGTCACGTGCCCTTGGAAGCTCCTCGTGCTGGACGGCCGAAGGCCAGGAGTGGCCTGGCCTTGGTGGCCGGGCGTGAAAATGGGGGTTACGCCTAGTGTGTACGCCTTTCCTGGCGACGGTCGGCGACATACCGCGCTGAATCTGGTTTCTGGCTGAGCGGAGATGCCCAAAACCAGCCGTTCCGAGCCCGGGTCGAGGGTGGGTGCTCGGATGGAGGTCGTATTCTATGGCTGCTCTTTCGGTCTGCGCGTGTTGCCACGTATGCAAGGTACGATTTATGCCCGGGCCCAGCCGGTCCGGGCCCGGGTCGTGGAGAGGTCGGAAAGCGTTCCCCGGATCTCTTTAAAAGTTGGACGAGTTATTTTTGTCGTCTTCTGGGTACCTGCCGGCCGGAAATGGGATCGTGGTTTCCCTTATTGGGGCGGAGCCGATCTTGTGCAGAAATGGTCACAACACTTACCATACCAGATCTCATCTGGAGTTTTAAACTCAATAGCTGAGGATGGGGTTCTGTTTATGAGAAAGCATGTTGTGTTTACAGCTTCACCCCAAAATGCCTTTGGCATTGCTGCATCAGCCAACATACATCTTTCCATCTCAAGGATAGTCCTATCCATCTTCTCTGCAAGTCCATTTTGCTGTGGGTTAGATGGAGTTGTCTTGTGCCAAACAATGCCCTTTGACTTGCAGAAATTATTGAATTCTTGTGATAGATATTCCAGGCAATTGTCAGTCCTCAAATGTTTAACCTTCCTTCCAGTTTGGTTTTCTTGCTTGATGATCCAATCTCTGAATTTCTGGAGAGCCTCATTCTTGTGTTTCATAACATATCCTGCTAAAGTCATCAATCAGGGTTATGAAATATCTCCCTCCTCCATGAGTTTCTGTTCTAGCAGGGCCCCAGATGTCTGAGTGTACATAATCAAGAATCCCTTTAGTCTTATGGATTCCCTTAGGATAAGGGTGATTCTTTGCCTTTCCCAGGACACAATGCTCACAAAAGTCCAGTTTTGTAACAGTGTTATTGCCAAATGCCATTTTCTTTGCCAGTTCTATCAGCCATTTTTCACCAATATGACCCAATCTCTTATGCCACATCATTGCTTCTGTATTGCTCATAACACTACTCACTGACCCTTTCATAGAATTCCCCATAAGAAGATATAGACCATTCTTCTTATTTCCTGTCATCAAGGTCTTTGATTCTTTTGTTATGATGATGGTCCCATCTTTGGTACAGAATTCACAACCAGCAGCATTCAAAGATCCAAGAGAAATCAAATTTCTCTTAAGATCAGATACATACCTGACCTTAGTCAAAATGACAATTGCTCCAGTTTCCATTTTGATCTTCACAGATCCTATCCCCTCCACTTTACATGACTGATCATTGCCTAAAAGCACATAGCCTCAATCAATTTCCTTCAAGTCTTGAAACCAGTGCTTGTGAGGACACATGTGAAAAGAACATCCAGAATCTAACACCCATTCATTGTGC
Source organism: Ballota nigra (assembly GCA_947034835.1). NCBI lineage: Eukaryota > Viridiplantae > Streptophyta > Magnoliopsida > Lamiales > Lamiaceae > Ballota > Ballota nigra. The sequence continues at coordinate 31,633,255 of OX344730.1, forward strand.
ATTCTAGACTCAGAAACTGTTAGAACCTCAACACTTTCATATCCTTCTTCAGCCATTGCCACATATGTCTTCTATTCTTGCTTCTCCTTTCCTTTACTTGGACAATTATTCTTCAAATGTCCTACCTTATGGCATGAGAAACACTTTCTCTTCTCCACAAAACCAATCCCAGATTTTGATTCTTCTTTGTGACCTTGTCCCTTCTTGAACTTATTGTTTTTCTTCTTGTTCTTAAACTTTACATTCAAGCTCTCACCCTCATTGTTGGCTTTCTTGTCAGTGGTGACTTTATCTCCAGTCATCTATAGGAACTTGGTTTTGATAGCAGTTTGTATCTGATCAAAATCCAACTGATCTTGCCTCCCAAATAGCAATGCATCCTTAAATTTCTCCATATATTTAGGCAATGCATTTAGCAGCAACAATGCCTTATCATCATCCTCTATTTTAACTTCCAGATCTTCAAGATCATCAACACATTTTGTTGAATTCATCAAGCTGTTCATTCATGTTCTTGTCCTCCTTCATTTTGAAACCATAGAGCTTCTGCCTGGCATAAAGTTTATTGGAAATCGACTTCGTTTGATATAAACCATCTAGCTTGTCCATGATTTCAATAGCCGATTTGGCCTTGCAAACTTCCCTTAGTGGCTTGTCCCCTAAGCACAGAATTATGGCACTAAGTGCCCTTTCCAAAATCTTAGCTTTGCGATTCACATTCGGAGCACTAGTCCATTGTTCATCCGTCAAGAAAGCATTGGCTAAACCATATTGAGTCAACAGAGCCCGTACCTTGATCTTCCATAGCCCATAGTCATTCTTGCCCGTGAACTTATCCACTTCCAACTTCAATATCGTCATCTTCAAGTCATGGTGATTCCCACAGACGACGCCAATTTGTTAATATCCAGATGACTCAACACGAAAGCAGCAAAGCAATTCACAGCAGAAAATAATAAAGAGAAATCGAAAGATAAAGAACTAAAACAGGAAATCAAAGTATGACGCTCGATTTACGTGGTTCGATCGAATGATCTACGTCCACGAGGAGGGAAGAACTTCTTATTATGCAAATGAGAATGAATTACAGAGTTTTCACACGAAATTGAACTCAACTCTCTCAAGAACTCTAGATGAAGAAAACCTTTCAATAGCTTGAATGAATTGACATAATTGGAACTAACTGATACCAGTATATATTGCATATTATAATCCATAACTACCCCCATAACAGAATTCACGCGTCGAAGCATCTAGAAGAAATGCCCAATCCGACTTAAGCTTATAACAGAATTTTGTTATAACTGCCGGAATTATATACACTCCTGTTTCTAGTAAATGCATATCCCTTTTAACAAAGTAATACCCGGAAGAAAATTACAGTGATACTTTTCATTCCAAAAGCTACAAGAATTATTATGACCACGTTGTACAGAAGCTTGTAACGTATCACTCAGTAATGCTTTAAAAGAAAACATATCTCCCAGTAATAATTTCCTTACTTAATAATAGTGCTTTAAAAAAAACACATGGCCAATAATAATTTAGTTCTCTTAATATCATGAAAAGTGATGATTTAATCATCCCAAACTATGGAAGTAAATCCATCTCATTTTCCACTTAAAAACGACAAGGTATTCTATGCACCAGATGCACGTATTTAATTTATGTGTATTCACCAAGCTAGTTTCAGTTACAGCAAATGTCATGTTTCATTCAATGCTAACTAGTGCATGTATGTTTAAGTTAAAGCTAACGTGACATAGGCTCATAGTTGGTATTACATTTCACCCTTGTACCTAATTGCACTGTGCAATTATGTAAAAGAGGTTGGTTTATTAATAGCAGAATATAAAATAATGTCAATCTTTATAATGAAAAATCCTCATTACCAAATACCACCAATCATTGTATATTTTAACAATACAAAAAAAAAACTCGTGTTTTATAAAAATTAGAGACGAAAGCAAATCCGTGGCTAAATTGTGGAATTAGCGACGAATTTGGGACGGACAAAGTCCAGGGTTTTCTTTAATTAGTGATGGACACCGATATCCATCGTTAAACTTTCCAAATTAACGACAGATAAGTCATCGCTAAACCACGGTCTTCTAGGTTCGTTTGCGGTGAACTTAACCGCCAAAATTAAAGACGGAGTTTTCATCGCTAATTTTTAAATTGGGATTAGCGATGGCCAAGAGGTTGTTACAAAACTAACCTGTTGACCAATGCCCTTTAATAACCGGTGCAGATTTAATTGACCGGCAAGATTTGTGATAGAAAGTATTCGCTAATTTTAAAATTAGAGTTAGCGACAACCTGTCCATCACTAATCTTGAAAACGATGTTGTTTTGGTCGTTTAAACAGAGTGCAGGTTCTTAGTCCTAGCCTCAGGGACACGAGCCATCTGGCAGACAGTCACAGCCGCCCCCCTGGCAGTTGCACATTAGGGCTCCTCCTCGCACCATCATCTTACCTTTCACTCCCAGATCATCATTAAATCTGGAGGAGGCGGGTAAATCATTTAATATTTAATTTGTACTAAATTATTTTTTATTTTCATTCATGTATTGAATTTAAATTCTTCATGTCACAATTTTGTTTTGGGTCACGAGACTGCCAATTAGTTGATTAATGCCATCAAGGCCTTCAGATTCAAAGTCGGCGCTCACCAATGGAGTCTTGTCTCCGAGCGCGAGAAGAAAGAGTACTTAAAGGAATTCAAGGTACATTATTTTGCCAATGATTTATTTTTATATATTTGTATAAAATGTATATGTATACTTAAAAGTAATTACAAAAAAAGTGTGTCTGGCAGAGCAGTACGATTACCAGATGCACAGCCTCTTCTGCAGTAAAGCTTAGGATCGGTACAAGAACCTCTTATATCAAATAAGGATGGTGTGGTCGAGAGATAAGGGGAGCGGACGCCCAGGTGACCCACTAGATGAGTCTTGAGTTCCTTGGCAAGTCCGTGAAGTACAAGGGGAATCTCCTAAGTGACCCTATCGGGGAAGAAGTCGCCATACAACAAGTTAACTCACAACCTGTTTACAAGCACGGGCTTGACTTTGTAAGTTATAATTATTTAAAATTTATTATTTTTATAACTAGTTATAATGTATTAAATTACATATTTGGTTTGTAATACGAGGAGAAGCATAGGAGGGCACCCACTCATTTTGTGAAGTTGAAGCTCGCTCACCTACTAAACTTGAGACTGGGGTATCTACCTACGGCTGCACCACCAATATATACATAAGCCTACTAACCAAATTTCAATGCTAAGATTATTATTTCAAATTTCTAAATATATATGTATATATATATATAATAATTAAATTATAATTAATTTGCAGAGAATGATGAACGGAACCATCAACGAGGACTAGACATAGCAGATGCCTGATGCTAATCAAGTTGAGGCGTCTAGGGAGAACCTTAATCCCACCCTCGTCTTGATTGACGAGGACAAAACATATTTGAAGACTGTTGAGACAAAAAAGGGGGTCGCTTGTTAGGCTAGATAGTTATGCTAAAACCGTCCTACGATCATATTAGTCTAGTTCGCCTTTCCAGTCTTCCTTCGACTCCTACCCCTCCGCTAAGTTAGAGCAAGTGCGGATTTAAATGGAGGACCTGGCAAAGTCTCACGAGAACAAGGGGGAGGGAGAGAGGGAGAGAGGGAGAGAGAGAGAGAGAGAGAGTTGGTAATGATGAAGGTGTGAATGGGAATGACCTCTTCAAAGATGGGTTTACTGCCTATACCTGATATTGGAGGCTCTAGTGGTACGAGGGCAGGAGAGGATGAGGACGAGGAGCGGGCCGAGGACCAACCAGGATTTGTGTCGGATGAATAGCTAAATTTTTTAAATTAATTTGAAGTTCAATTTTATTTTATTTGAATGTAAAATTTAATTTTATTAAATAATATTATGCTTTTAGAATATTATATTTTTGGAACTTTTATATAAAAAAAAGTTGGTGAAAATATTTATATAAATAATATAGTAACAAAAATGAATTAGTTAGAGTATTTTAAATGCATAAAAATGCATAAAAATGAACAAATTATAAATTTATAGGTAGTCTAAATTATTAAATTTACAAAATAAAATAAAGTTGGTGAAAATATTTTTATAAGCAAACTAGAAACAAAAAGGAATTAAATAGTGGGAATCATTTATGGCTTGCCTACAAAATTTTCTAATTTTTTTTAAATGTGTTTCCTAAAAAATTTCTAGGCAATTCTTCAAGTTTTAGATTGTTTATATTTTGTTTCTTTTTTCATTGTATTCTCATAATTGTGCATATTTTATTTAAATTTTCTGGATCCGCCACTGGTTTCAGCCGAGTAGAAATTAATCTCATAAATTATCACTTTTTTTTTATTTGGTCTCAAGAAAGTAAGATGTATAAATTTAGTTCCCTTTTTTTTTTTTTTAATTGTACAATTTTCATTCCAAAATTCGTTGGAAGCGAGAGATTGTGTCGGTTTTTGTCATTTGTCGGGGCACCTGAGGTTCTTTCTCATATGGAAATGCTAACTGTATTAAGAAGATATAATTTTGAAATATTTTTACGACCCGTTTGGTAGATGGTATAAGGGTGTGATAAATGCATAAGACCACTCAATATTGTGTTTGGTTTGTAGTATCCATAAACATATTAACCCTGTATAATAGTCGGATCCTGTTTTAGATATCTCATTTTGGGGTGAGTACGGATCATACTCCTCAAGGTGGTATTGACGTTGGGTTCCTCTGCCGCCGCCACTCCTCCACTTCTCTCTCCAACCTGTGTTCATCTTGTTTGTCATTGTAGGTTCTTCTCTCAATTTACTATGTCCCTGAGAAGCTCTTTTCTCTCTCTTTCTATTATTATTATATTTTCAAATTATGGGTTTCCCTCAAGAATTCAATTTGTGTACTCATAATTCAAGGGCATATTCTACCCTTGTTCCTCGATCTATTTTTTAAATTCCTTGTTCATCGGTCTTTATTATTTAAATCTTTAGCGTGAGTTCAATCAAGGATTGTAATTTCACATTCAATTTTGTTCGATTTTACTAACATGAATCGTCAAGTTAAGCGTTAGTCTTGGCAGTTTCGTCTACAACAATTTTCTTTCTATCAGACAGTTCCACAGCGGTTTCAAAATTGGTAATCGATTTTAGTCTTCGCCATTGTTTCTTTTGTGATTTAGGTTTCTTAAAAATTTGCAGAAATCAGTTAACATAATTAATAAATAAAGACGAAAACCTGCAAAAGAATTGAATAAGGACAGTTTCAATGCCCATCAATTTTTCAATTTTTCCAATTGCAGATCTAATAAGACAATCATAAAATTGACAAAAAAAGAATCTTCCCTATAATTTTTATTAAATAAATTGGAAATATATTGTTTCATAGAGAGCAAACTACAGGAATTAATTGGATCTATTTTAATTCTAGTTGGTAGATCTCAGATTTATATTTCCTCTTTCGATTCCAGGTTTTGTGTTTCCGTAGCCGAAAAGTTTGTCAAGAGGAAAAAATGGAAAATTATGTAGAACATATTCTATCTTCCGTATTTATCCTATTTAACAAATGAAAGTTTAATTTGTTAATCCAATTTAGAATAATGTAAGCAAACAAAAAATAGATTCATACACTCAGTTTTAAATATCAAGTATAGGCAAAACAAGCACATTCTAACCTACCTACCAAACGAGTCGTTAAAGTCTATTTTTAATGATAAATTATCATGCTCGGGCGTTAGAGACATTGACTAGATTAACTTGCAAGCTGAAATTGTGCAATAAATATATATAAATATATGCAATGAAAATCTTAGTTTAATAGTTTGTCACTATATACGATACCATGGAACAACAAAATTACATATGAGCCCGCAGAGGTTATTCAGAAATAAGGCAAGCTACAAGGACAAAAACGGAATTTTAGGTTTGGAGGCCAGCGGGGGGCCGGGGGCAATATATCTCTAGCCTACAAATACATCGTCGTGGGGAGAATTCTCTCATTTCACAATACGAATATTGGAACACTGGAACGTTGCCGTACTTGGCCAAGCAAGCCTGACGGCATACGATGTCGTTCGTGCAATTTCCGATAACAAAGTCGCAGTAATAACCCGTGCATTCCTCTGCAAACACACAAAATTCATACAATCACTTAATCAATACACTACTAACACAATTAACATGCCCTTTTTTTTTATAGGCATAGTATTGTATGCACCACGTGCGCTCAAATGTATTTTTTAAAAGTTACTCCAACTATTACCTGAAAAATTACTCCTATTTTTTTAAAAGTATTTTATAAGGGGTAACTTTTCAGTTATAACATAGATAATTTTTTAATAATAGTAAAAATATTTTTTTTTAAAATATACTTGAATTATATGGTACACCTAATACTTACTCTTTTTTATTATGTAAGTATTTCTTCCTAATTAACTATGAATAGGTTATAAATATGAACTACTTTTTAATTACATAATTTATTATTTGGTTTTTTATACTTTTGGTCAAATACTTAATAGTAAAATTCATATACTTTAAATATATTTTTAGAAAACTTGATATTTTAAACTTAAATATTAATTATAACTTAAATATGAATAATTTAAATAGTGAAAAAATAATTATTGTTGATATTTCTAGACAATAATATGATATCATATATTGACCACGATTATTGATACTTATGATGAAATTCTTAATACTCTTAATAAATATTTAATACTTGAAAATTTTCAAAACAATTTCATAATAAATTTATCACAACCCATTTTCATATAAAAATTTTCATTAATCATAACAACAAATATGAATTACAAGATATACATTATAGACCACATACGACTTTTGTTCACCATATTACATTTCATTTACAATACTGGTATTACATTCATTTAATAATATCACTACTCTTATAAATTAATACAATACATAGTTCAGCGAGTTTGTGTGTAAACCTATCAGTTCACAAGAGTAGTTGTATTAGCTTATAATATTAATTAGTGGTATTAATTACAATAATTAACTTGGTATTTAATTTTTTTAAAATTATATATAACGAATGCACAGCAGATTTTTTTTCTTTAAATAAGAAATATTGTGACATGTAAAATGATCGAGCATAGAGAGAGAAAGGTACATACGAGCAAAGAAAGCAAACAGCACGACAAACATGGGCATTATAATGGTTTGAAACCCCATCATACGTCGCACGTATGTTCCTTGATTTTTTCACTTGAAGAATTATTGTGACCACGTCGTACAGAAGATGTGTACATATATTTATACTCGTAACGTATCACTCAGTAATGCTTTAAAAGAAAACATATCCCCAATAATAATTTCTTTACTTAATAATAGTGCTTTAAAAAAACACATGGCCAGTATATAATTTATTTCTCTTAATGTCCGAAACGTGATGATTTTATCATCCCAAACTATAGAAGTAAATCCATCTCATTTGCAGTACCAATTAATGCCACTTAATATCGGCAAAGTATCATATGAATTAGTTGCATGGATTTAATATTTGTGTATTAGCTAAGTTTCAGTTAAAATTAAGGATTAATTGTAAATAAAATCACAACATTTTCAGTTAAAGCTAACGTGACATAGGCTCATAGCTAATATCACATTTCACATATGCTTGTGTTTAATTGCTCCACTACAACATAATTGACTTTAAATAACATCTTATTGTAACATATTTAGTTTATGTAACACATTATGATAACATTTCTTTTAGTTTATATATTATGTAACACTTTATGTAACACTTTGTTAATACGTAACACTTATATGTAACACTTTTAGGTAACACTTTATAATAGGTAACGCTTTTTAGGCAACACTTTTATATATGTAACGCTTTTACAAAGGTAACGGTTTAATATAAGTAACATCTTTCAGGTAACACTTTTATAAATGTAACATATTTTGGTAACACTTTATAATAAATATTTAAATTCAGATTATATATATTCATACATTACCTATAATACATATGATAATATTATTAGTTCGATATATATATATATATACATATATATATATATACATATATATATATATATATAATTATTAGTTCCACACACACACACATATATATATATATATAATATGCATATGATTTTAAAAAAATAAATTTTCATATGTATAAAATTTATTTATCATTTAAATCAATTTATTAATTAAAAAATAGGTTTATTATATATGTATAAAATAATTTATATTTTTCATTTAAAATTATTAAATAATACAATTATACTATTTATGAATTTATATTATATGTATACAAACACACACACAAATATATATATATATATACACATATATTATTTTATAAAGTAAGTAGAAAATTATTTGGTCCATTAAGAATTAGTAATTTTAATTATTAATGTGAGTTAATATTACCATTGTAAGAGAGATTGGCTTATTAATATCATAATATAATATAAAATAATGTCAATCGTTATAATGACAAATCCTCATTACCAAATACCACCTACAAAAAAACTCTTGTTTAATAAAATTAGATATGACAGCAAATTCGTCGCCAAATTGTGGATTTAGCGACGAATTTTGAATGGACAAAGCTCAGTGGTCTTTTCTTTGGTTAGTAACGGACACCCATATCCGGCTAAACTCTCCGAATTAACGGCAGGTAAGTCATCGCTAAACCACGGCATTTGTCTATGTCACAAACCCATTCAGAGGACCAGACTACAGGTTCTCAGTCCTAGCCTCAGGGACACGAGCCATATGGGTAAAAGTGACAGCCTCCCCCCTGGCAGTTTCACACCAGGGCTCTTCCTCACACTATCATCTTACCGCTGATTCCCAGATAATCATTAAACCAGGAGGAGGCTTGTAAATCATTTAATATTTAACTTTTTATTGAATTATTTTTTATGTAGATGCATGAATTGAATTTTAGTTTTTCATGACACAATTTTATTTTGGGTCACGATGCTGCCAATTAGTTGATTAATGCCATCAAGGCCTTCGGATTCGTAGTTGATGCTCACTGATGGAGTGTTGTCTCCGAGCACAAGAAGAAAGAGTACTTAGAGGAGTTCAAGGTACATAATTTTATCGTTTATTTATTTTTACATATTTATATAAAATTTATATTTATACTTAAATGTAATTGCAGAAAAGGTGTGTTTGGGCAGAGCAGTACGATTACCAGATGCACGGCCTCTTCAGCAGTAAAGCTCAGGATCGGTACAAGAACCTCTTGTACCAAATGAGGATGACGGGGTCGAGAGATAAGGGGGCATGTCGGTGTAGGACACCCAGAATTACTTGCACATTTTCATTTGTCATCCGTTGCAAATAGGGTTGTATTTATACATTGTGATTACTATTTTTTATTTAAATTATACTACTTGCGATGTAAAAGATCAACGTTGCAAGTAGTATATTTTATATAAAAAAAGTACAATATATAAATACAACCCTGTATGCGAAGGACAAAAAATGCTAGTGTGCAAATAATCTTATGATGGAGGGTGTATTAAATTACATATTTGGTTCATAATGCGAGGAGGAGCATGGGTGTGCACCCTCTCATTTTCAGAGGTTGAAGCTCGCTCACCTAGTGAACTCGGTGACTGGGGTATCCACCTACGACTGCACCACCGACATATACGTAAGTCTACTAACTAAATTTCAATTCTAAGATTATTATTTTAAATTTCTAAAAAAGAGTATATATATATATATATATATATATATATATATATAATTAATATATATATTAATTAATTAAATTATAATTAATTTTTAGAGAAGGATGAACGAGACATCAATGAGGCCTAGACATAGCAGATGCCTAATGCTAATAAAGCTTAGGCGTCTTGAGAAAACCCTAGTCCCGCCCCCGCCTTGATTGACGAGGACCAAATATATTTGAAGATTGTCGAGAACAAAAAGGACAACACGTTGGGTTAGACGCTTACACTAAAACCGTCCTACGATCCCATGAGTCTAGTTCGTCTTTCCAGTCTTCTATCGACTCCTTCCTCTCCACTAAGTTAAAGCATGAGCTGAAGCCTGTGAGGAAGCAAATGGAGGTTCTGACGAAGTCGAGGGGGGGAGGGAGGGGGGGGGGGGGGAGTTTGTCATTGCCAGAGGGGGGAGGGAGAGGGGGGGGGGGGGGAGTTTGTCATTGCCAAAGGTGTAGATGGGGATGACCTCTTCAAAGATGGGTTTACTGCGTATTCCTGATATTGGAGTTAGGCTCTAGTCGTACGAGGACCGGAGAGGATGAGGACGAGGAGCAGGACGAGGACTAATCAAAATTTGTGTCAGATGAATAGATAAAATAATTTAATTAATTTGAAGTACAATTTTATTTTATTTGAATGTATAATTTTATTTTTATTTGGACAATATTATGTTTTTAGAATTTTATATTTTTGGAACATTTCTACAAACAAAATTAGTGAAAAAAAAATTATATAAATAAAATAGAAATAAAAAAAGAATAAACTAGATGATTTTTTAAAGACTAAATTTGGATATATATGCGATTAAATGCAAAAAAAAAAATGAATACATTATATATTTATAGGTAGTCTAAATTATTAAATTTACAAAATAAAATAAAATTGGTGAATTTTTTTTATAAACAAATTAAAAACAAAAAGGAATTAATTAGAGAATATTACGTAATCAATTTGGATATATATACAATTAAATGCATAAAAATGAATAAATTATAAATTTATAGGTACTCTAAATCTTTAATATACAAAAAAAAAGAAAGTTGGTGAAAACACTACTTAGAAGCAAAAAGAAATTAATTAGATGACTTTTAAAAAATTACTTAATTTGGATGCATATACAATTTATGCATAAGATTGTTTAAAATATAAATTTATAGATACTCTAAATCATTAAATTTACAAACAAAAATGGTGCAAAATATTTACATATACTAATTAGAAGCAAGAAGGAATTAATTAGATGGTGTTAAGAAAATCACTCAATTTGAATACATATACAATTAAATGCATAAAAATGGTCAAACTATAAATTTATAAGCTGTTTAAATCATTAAATTTACAAAAAAAAAAAAAAAAAACGAACACATTTATATAAAAAATTAGAAACAAAGGAACTAATTAGATGATTTAAAAAAGAAAAAAAAACCAATTTGGATATATATACAATCAAATGCATAAAAATAAACAAATTATAAATTTATAGATAGTATAAATCATTAAATTTACAAATTAAAAATGAGAAAAATATTTATATAAACAAATTAGAAATAAAAAGAATTTAATTAGATAATTTTAAAAAAAAATTGGATACATATATAATTAAATGCATAAGAATTAACAAATTATAAATTTATAGGTAGTATAAATCATTAAATTTACAAAATAAAAATAGTTGGTGAAAACATTTATATAAAAAAATAGATACCAAAAGGAATTTTTTTGATGATTCTAAAAATAAAAAATCAATTTAGATACATATATAATTAAATGTATAAAAATGAACAAATAAAGTATGTGTCCTAGTGGAACACGCCTTCTCCGGCACCCGGAGGTCGGTAGTTTGATTCCTCATGGGCACAAATACGAAGGAAAATCATTATATATAGGCCTAGAAAGGCTGGTCTATTTTAATGATGGACGGAATATAAAAGCATATAGTGAGCCTATGGCCTAGTGTTTTGTGCTCGCCCGACGCTTCTTGGGTATGGGTTCGAACCACGCTGACCACAATTTTTTTTTTTACATTTTTGGAGATTTTCAACGGACAGAGTCGTCGTTAAATTATTTAATAAAAAAAAAATATTTGTTCAATATATCTTTAAGCAATAACTGTCGATAAAACCTTCGATCCATTCAGATTTTGACCCGGAATAATTGCGAGGAAACCGATCGTCTTATATTCTGAGACGGATAACTTATGTCGATAATTTTAGCTATATGCATGTTTTAGCGGCGGACAAAATTTCGTTTCAAATCCTTCGCAAAACATGCTTTGTGACTGGAAATTTGTCTCGCCATCTTTAACCAAATTTTGTTTTCGTTTCAATTTTGTCTCATAATTTTAAAATTTTCCGTAAAAGGTACTAAGAAATTTAGAATTTTCAATTTCATCCCATAACTCTGTAATTGGTGCGTGTTTTATCCATTTTTTGTCGGATTCAGCTTTTTTCGTCCCATTGCTTTGAAATTTTTCGCAAAAGATCCCTTAACACACACGAGAATCTTTATATGATTGAGAAACTTAATATATTTAACTCATTATTTTTCAACATAGAGACTTATACTCCTAAACTAAACTAAACTAATAAAATAAAAAAAATTCATTAGTATTATTATATTATTAAATTCATATTTATATTTATATATATTCATCTTATAATTTTTAATTAATTATTTATGCAGTAATTTTACAATAATTTAGTTACTGTGCTCGAGTCATTGTCACATGACTAATCAGTACGAGGTGCCAACAACGGTAACGATAATGACTGTATGTATGCATTCCTGGCCAAATACGAAGACAGAAAACTAATTATTTGGGGAGAATTTTCCGATGAAATAAATTATGAATATTGTGGGTGACCGGAATGATTGCATGAGTCGTGGGAAGGGGAAAGAGAGAAATTGAAAGGCATGTGACATCACTTCATTTAGAAAAAATGTACTCCGTACCTCCATCCCGAAATTATGTGCATACTTAAAATGACACAATTTTTAACAAATATGTATTTTTAATTAGTAAACTAATAACATATGGGTAAATTGTACTTTTGGTCCCATGAGAATAGGTAGCCTGCAAAAGTGGTCATCTTTTCGACATTTTAGGTCCCAAAAGAACTGCAGTTTTGGTCCAAAAAATTGCATCTTTGGTCCTTAAAATTAATGTAAGGGACCAAATTTACAAAAAAAAAAAAATGGAACAAAAATGAATGTGGGAGCAAAATTGTTATTAAAAAAATTTCATGGGACCAAATTTATAATTTTCCATATAATTATGAGTGCGCACACAAATTTGACATAGATTTGAAAAACACAAATATGTCATAAACAAGCTTAACACTTGAATTTTTGTAGATCTCATCATTTATGTCCTGAATAAGTGGCTTTAGTGACTGATATGAAGGTGACATTGAAAATTAGGCCTGATCTATTGCATGAATTAAATTCTTTAGCCCAAGATGCTACATCAAATCTTCTTTGATTAAATTATTGTATATTATTATTATTAGACCTCCGTATTTATTTTATATGTCCGTGGATGGTTTACTATAATTTTTTAAAATTGAAACTAAAGAAATTATAAGTTTAAGGAGATTCTGATTAATGTATAATGGAATCTTAGGAATGAATGTTTTTATCTTCGTTTAAAATTGGGCACTTTTTATTCAATATCTTCATGATATATAAGTTTATACGATGTTCGTTCTTCTTTGTGTAAGGAAAAGAAAAATTGCACTGATCATGGAGAATACTAGATCTTTCATTGGTATCACGATGCTTCTGGTGTTGATGTTTGCATCTCGTATGTTAATTCGTCTTTCCTCAAGCACACATGACTAAATTAAATATATGTACATTTAACATCGATTTCATCTTTTCAGTGATGCATTTTATTCATTCTTTAAAAGTTAATTTTTTGCCTATTACCGCGCGATATGAAAGATTAACAAATTTTGAAAATTTGGAACTAACTCATTTTTTATTTGATTTTTACTCGTTAACGATCCATATACAAATATGATATTTTTTTAGAGGAACATATACACATATGATATTAACCATAAGAGTATTGGGGTGACATATTAAGAACAATAATTTTAAAATGTGGCAAATTGAGAATAAATCAACCCGAATCAACTTTGGCCCAAATCAGGCTGATTTTGGCTCTAATTCGGGCTAAACTTTGGCCTTAATTTGCAACTTTGAAAAGTTACGGTCCTTAAATTGCAAATTTTAAAAGTTACGGTCTTCATTTTGCTAACTTGAAAAATTATGGTCCTCAATTTACCAGTCCGAAAAGTTGTGGTCCTCATTTTGCCACCCCCCTTAAATTACGGTCCTGGAAAAACAATTTTTCCGAGTATGTGGTCATTCACATATGTGTACGAACACACACACACACATATATATATATATATATATGAATATGTATGTGTGTGTAGTAAAAGAATTATTTTCATGAATAACTCCCTCCGTCCCATTTACTAGTCTCTGTTTTTTAGACTATTAATTTTTATCATATATTGGAGGATATTATGGGGTATTGTGAGCAAAGGCGGAGACAAGATAAAAATATAGAATGGGCTAGAAGTCTGATATAAACCATTACAAATTAAAACAAGTAAGTTGTCATGTCTTAGTGGTTAAGGCTTGGGTTTCTTCCTTAGAGGTCATGCCAACTCTAAGGTCCGCCCTTGGTTGTGAGGTTCATTTATAAATAAAGTGTAAATAAAAGCCCAAAAAACAGGACTAATAAAATTGGACGGAGGGAGTATATGATAATTGGGATATTCATTAATAGGTTAATAAGTGATGTTTAACGAATTTGCAGAGGAAAGCTTGGCGGCCGTATGTGAAAGGGCGAGTGCAAACTTCATAGGTGTATGTATACTTGATAAGAATTGCAGGTCAATTTGCGTGTCTGAAGGGTATGCTCATGGCGAATGTGAAGGATTCATTCCAAAGCGCCGTTGTATCTGTAGAAAGCCTTGTTAAAATTAATCAGTTTTCTCGTTGATGAAAAACTCATATGATATCTAAGCTTGCCGATTGTAATGCACTGAGATTGATTTAAAATAAAGAAGCTTCATTTTGGAGAGTTAATTGTTCTTTTAGTCCTGTATCGTAACCTATTCCAAAATATATCTTTTAAGTTTCTGCTCATCGTTATTCGTCCTAGCTAGGCTGTAATAAATTTTTGTTCTTTATTGAAATTTTTTTCCTTCATTTTAATTTAAATGGAATATTTAAAATAATCAAAATTGCACGCATACGCTTCACACGCTTGTAATAAATTTGGGCTTCCGGCAAAATGTCCAAACTTGGTCCCTTTGTTGTCCAATTATGGTATTTTTTATGTATATTTTATATCTTCTTTTTTGATCAGCAAAAGAAAGTGTATTAAAAGATAGACACTAGTACAAAAAAGGGCTTAGAGAGCGGTAATATTTAAACTTAGAAAGCGGTTAAAAACATTTTCCAAGAAACATCTATCTAAGCTAAGAGAGCGCTTGGAAAACCGCTATGTAAAATAAGCGCTTAGACAGCGGTTTATAACCGCTATTTAAGACAAACACTTAGAAAGCGGTTCTGAACCGCTATCCAAGTGCCCCACTTAGAAAGCGATTCTGAACCGCTATCCAAGAGCACCACTTAGACAGCGGTTAAGAACCGCTGTCTTATATCCAAATACGTTTTTTTTTATGTCCAAACTTGGTCCCTTTTTTGTCCAATTATGGTCTTTTTTATGTATATTTTATATTTTCTTTTTTTATCAGCAAAAGAAAGTGTATTAAAAGATAGAGTACTAGATGTGCTCAAAAGTATCTAAACAATTACTATTAAATTACCAGCAAAGCTGGAGACTCCAAGTCCGTGATTACAAAATCAAAATATATGCACAACACAAAGTTGGATTAAAACACCAATCATAAAAGGTGAAATTTATTAAAGGGCCAAAAGGAAAACCTAAAGCTATAAGACCACATCTCGGCTCAGAGGTCAGAGCCCCATTAAAAACCTTGATATGGAAAAATCCTCCTTGGAGAAATTAAAATCCTTAGTTAAGGACAAAAAGGAAAACCTAAAGTCGTTAAGACCACATCATGCAGATTCGAGAGGCCAGAGCCTCATCAAAATCTTGATATGGTAAAACCCTCGACAGAGCAAAACCCTAGGTTAATGTCCATTAAAATGCAAAAGCCAGAATGCTAAGTAAAACGATAAAACTCTGATACAGTATCCTTAAGATGATACGGTCTCAAATAGTGATGTGCTTCTTTCTTCCCACCGTATATGTGAGAGAAAAATAGTTTTTTGGTCCCGCAACTTGTCTAGTGTCCAATTTTGGTCCCAAGAAAATTAACTTTTCAATTTTGGTCCCATAACTTACTGAATCGACCAAAATTGGACGATTTAATAAGTTATGGGACCAAAATTGAAAAGTTAACTTTCTTGGGACCAAAATTGGACACTAGACAAATTATGGGACCAAAATACCACTTTTATGCACCTTCTTAATTAATATTGTACTTTATGATTATAGTCGATATAACAAAAGCACGATACAATAATGTAAAGTCCATTAATTTTGAGATTATCCGAAATATAAAAGATAATTAATGTGTTAATTCCATTGATACAAATACAAATATTTGAAAAACATATATAAAATATGAAAAGAAAAACACAATATTTTTTAATTCCAATAATTATTATTTAAGATGAATTACAAAGCTCCCATAAAATACTAATAATGAAATTTTAATTACTAACTAAGAATGTAAATTGCGATTGAGTAAATAAAATAATAAATTAATAATTCTCCTATAGATTTTGATTCTCCATATCTTCGTAAAATAATTCCAAGTCGCTATCGTGATCTCGTCTCCACCAATAGTTAATAAATGATTATTACAATGATTATTTTAGAGTAAAATATGAAATTATAAGATTGGAACAACTTTCATGCTCGTCATCAATATTCTAGAGAATGTCATTTTATCTTCCAAAATCTACATATATAATTAATTAAATAGTGTTTGATATATGTATATATATATATATATACAAGGTGACATAAGAAAAAAAATTAATGAATACGAAAAAATAAATTTTTTTGTCCCTTACTTGTTTGGTGTCCAATTTTGGTCCCAAAAATTTTAACCTTTCAATTTTGGTCCCATAATTTATTGAGTTGTCCAATTTTGGTCCCAAATGGGACCAAATTTGGACGATTCAATAAGTTATGGGACCAAAATTGAAAAGTTAATTTTTTTGGGACCAAAATTGGACACAAGACAAGTTGCGGGACCAAAAAACTATTTTTCTCGTATATGTGAGGCACGTCCGACTCTCTCGGCACCCTTTGCATTCTCTTCACTGCAAATGTGGTATATGACTAACTACATGTCATGTAATATATTATTGACCTTGTGCCACTTCAGAAGCAGCCGAGGCAGTCCATTTTCTAATTTTGTACCACATATGATATATTGAGTCGCACTCAAACAAGATTCTACTCCATCTCCTATATATCATATCATGTGCCATATAAATGACATCAAGTGTCGTTGCTAGCTCTGCCTCAAAAGCAATTCCACTCCCATGGGGATTGAAATACCTCTGACAACCCCAAAAAGTCCTATACCAGAACGGATGGCGTCTTACAAGGTCATCCCCTCAGTCCAAAAAGGCAAAGTATTATATGAAAATAGTTCATGATAAGTTTATCATAAGATTGTTTTAAAATATCAAATATTTGATCAGGAGTATCGATAATTTCATCAGGATTAATATCATTAATTTGGGTCAGTGTTATTACATTGTTGGAAATTATATTTTTTCGTCCTGTAACTTTACCAGTTTTTTATTTTTGTCCTAACAACTTTTGAATTATTTTGTTTATGGTCCTTCAACCTGTTATTGTAGGGAATATAGCTGGTAAAAGTGATGTGGCATTATTTTTTCTAACTAAAAAAACAAGTGGATCACTTTAAAAGAGTTATCAGGCTTGACGATGTCAGGCTTGAATAAATGACAAAATAATAATACCTGACATCGGCGAAAGGGCCCTACTGGAAAGAGATCGGAGAGCAGATCGAGATCAATGGCGTTGCTTTGGAGTGGAAAAATCGAAGAGGAGGGAGAGAGAGAGAGGTTGGGGGTTAGGCTACTGAGTTTCGTGAGAATTGAGATGGTCTTTGTGCAAAATATATAAAAAAAAAAGCCACAACATATAAACTCTTCCACTAGATTTTTTAATTAAAAAATAAACTCCACATCATTTTTACAAGCTACATTACGTGCTATATACCAGGTCATAGGGCCAAAAACAAAATGATTTGTAAGTTACAGGACTAAAATCAAAATACAAAAGTCGATAGAACTAAATTCAAAGACTGATAAAGTTATAGGACAAAAAGAATAATTTTCACTATATTGTAGTTGTAGTATATTTTTTGAACTCATATTAACGATACTCATGAAGAGATTATCGATATTTCTTTTCAAATATTCGATACTTTAAAGCAGTTTCATGATAAGCTTATCATAAACAATTTTTATATAAAACCTACTTAGTCCAAAATTACAAGGATCACGAGGTCCGTGATTTTGTTGGCCATACATCCGTGGATACCCCCGGCTTGGAACCGGTATTTCTTCAAAAAATATCATGGTTTCAGCAATCCCCAGATGAGCCAAAGTAATGTGGTACTAATACAAAGCTTCCACACTGAGGTGATCAGTGTGCTGGATTGAGCTTCCATTGGTTGCAAGAACCAGCCGCAGAAACCATGCTTCATATTAATTTGAATATTAACAGAAAAGGTTTTTATTGATTCAAAGTTATGAAAATAATAAAAAATATAAAAAATATAAAAAATAAATAAATTCAAATTATATCCTAATAAAATACAGTGTAATTAATATAATTTAAAATTTATTTTTTAAAATTATTTTAAAATAAAATATAAATTACGTATACATCAACATGACTGATACGAATAAAGAAAAAGATCAGTATGAAAATATCACCACAAATTACGAGAGAAAGCTCCTTGAAATTTATCTTCCACTCATCTCCCGATTTCTTGTTTCAAAAGAGGGCAGCAACTTCATACAAGTGATATCTTTCATTAATTTCATGTTTAGACGTTGGTTAAATTTATTAGAGATATGATATCAAAGATCAAAAATCAAGAAAACGCTGAAGATCAAAATTAAAATCAACAAAATATTGTAAATTGATTATTTTCCATGTAAATTTTATTGTAGTTTGTTATGTTCTTGTAAATAGATTTTAGGTACACTGTCATTCAATATGTTGAGCACAAATAACTGAATACGCACAAGTACAACGCAATTAAAGGATCGAAACGAAAATGCACAGAGGATTTTACGTGGTTCGATCTCAAAAGATCTACGTCCACGGGGAGGATCAAAACACTTTATTAATGCAACTCACAATGTCAACGATTACAGATTAACACTCAATTTAGAAGCTCTCTTCACCAAGTGATGAATCTCACTCAAGAACCCCAACTCCCTAAATTGAACTGCTCTCGTCGAACTGATGAAGAAAAACTTGTTCTTAATACCTTGCACACACATGCCCAATATATATCTGAGTTGGCCTTGAGTCGATTCTGGATTGTTAGCTTTGAATTTATCAATTCCCAAAACAGATTAACCGTTATTCTGTTTTGGAAATAACTGTCAGTATTAGATACACTCCTCAAGTTGCTATCTGCACACGTTAGATATACTCTTCAAATGCAATGATGTTTTCTTCACACAATATCATATTTTTGACGAAATTGAGTAGGCATGGTATCAAATTCAATTTAGTTTAGGGTGGCTAACAGTAAAGTAAAAATTAATTTTAAGACGGATGGAGTTTTCTTAATTGTTGGATATTTATTGTGTTATGTTAATGAACTTCTTTAATCCATCTTTTGAAGCATGTTTAGTGTAGATGGGATATTATTAAATTTATGGTGCGAGATGTGAATTTTAATTCGTCGAGAGAGGATTAAATGCATTAGAACCCTAAAAGTAAGCATTGACTATTTGAAAGATTGTTTAGGTAATTAGTGAGGGAAAATGAGAATTTATTTGACTATTTGCTTTGAGAATATCTCTTAAAGGTTATAGTACCTTCTGGTCATATGTGAAGTATGTAATCTGCTGGACTTAATTCAATAGGAGGCTATGTTGGTAAAGTGTTAGCCGTGAGAGTTAGTAAATTTGGGGTACCAGAAGAGTTGGACCAGATGAGGTCTGGCAGATGAGGTTGACCAGAGGAGCCTGACCAGAGAAGTCAGGCAGAAGAGCTTTCAGAGGAGGTCCATCAGGTGAGGTCTGAACAGACGAGTCTGGGAGATGAGATATCAGAGGAGGTCTGGACCAGAAGTCATCTGGTGTAAGTGGCCAGAGCCAGAGGAGGTCTTGTCATCTGATCCTGAAGTCCGTTATTCGCGAAGTACACCAAATTGAAGTTAATTCGAAGGCGGTTCTAACTGAATCAACTATGGCGGTTATTGAAGTCGTTAGCCAGCTGGATAACTACCTTGCATCTGAGTTTGTTACAACTGAATCGAAACTAGGGTTCGTTTTCAATCTCTGTATCTATAAAAAGAGGGCTTCTCAGCTGAGAGAAGTAACTTCATCATTTTTTAGCGCAAACACTGTGAGATTGTGTGATTGTAACTTGTAACTTCCAATTCCCATCTTAGTGAAAAGATATCCTCTCGGATCCCGTGGACGTAGGAGTATTCATCTCCGAACCACGTAAACTGGTGTTCTTGTTGATTTTCAATTTCGTTCTTATTGCTTTCATATTCCGATTTCTGGAAACAAGTTTTCTTGTGAATCCAAAATCTATTTGTTGGTGATCAATTTTTGTCGGGTGGATTAGTGACTGTTTAAGTTCGGTTTAAAGATCATCAATCAATTACGTGTGACTGGTTACCACCGTAAATGGTAAATCGAGGGTTCGGGTTATGAACTTGTAAACGTGAAAGTCGAAATCGTAATAATTTCGTATGTGTGTACGTTTAGGTGTGTTAGTGTGTGTTTTGGGAGTGTTTATGAATTTGAACTTGTATTTCATAAGATGGAGAACAACTATTTATAGAGGCCAGCAAGCATGAGGTGTTCCTGACTCTTGGTCTCCCTAGCTTGCATGCTTGACATGTGTCCTTTTGACCTTATCTAAGCTGAATCTTAGTTACAAAGTCTTCTTTGGTCCTATCTCGGACTCATTGTTGTTCGCCTAGGTCGGCTTGACGGATCTTGATGATTCTCCAACTGAAAGTTGTTCGCCTCTGGAGATTGTACTTTGGAAGTTGTTCGTCTTTTGGCTTTATTTAGCTTGGCTTTGGGATTTTAGTCCTTTGTTCACCGGTACACATCTTAACTGTGTTGTATCATAGTTTGACCAAGTTGTTCGTCATTGGCGACTTCACAGTTGGCTCATTCTTGGTCTCGGGTCTTAATACCTGTTCGCCTATTAGTTGTTCATAGATACACCCCAATCCTGATTTTCTTTGCTCAAGCCCTTAATTCTTGTTCGCTCCATGCTGGATGATGTTCGTCTATCAACAATGCCCCTTATCCTGACTAGATGTTGCTTCAGACGAGCAACTTTGTGGCGAGCAACTGTAGTTAGGATATTGTTCTGGTCAAGACTTGGACGAACAGCATCTTTGTGACGAGCAACATCATGGCGTCTGTTTCGTCTTCCCATGATCTGGGGAGATCACGAAGATGACGCCAGCGCAATGATTGCGCGCAGTTCACGCGCGAGCAGTCCCGAGGCCACGCGCCCCTATAATTGCTCATAGGTCCTTCGACTTTTAGTTTGGCTCGGAATTGACCCATTTTTCTCATAATTCAGTCCCTGAATTTTTAGGAAATTAGGCCTTGGACCCCGTTTTTGCTTGGGGTATAAATAGTGGGAAAACTGAAATTTTTCCCACTTTTCCTTCTCTTACTACAGTGCTCCGGCGATTTCCTCCTCCCTCCGGCGATTCCAAGCTTTCCGACGTCCGTCCTCCAGCATTTGGCTTCAAATTTCAATTCCCAGGTAGTTACTCTTTTTTCTCTCTATCTTTTTCTCTACTTTTTCTCTCGAAAATTCTCGTGTGGATCCGAGCGCCACCGTCTTCTCCGGGAAAGTGCCGCCGTCTGCAACACTCTCCGCCGCCGCTTGGATTTTTCTCTCCCTCCTATGTCTTCGCATTCGAGCAACAAAACCGAGGAGACCCTAGATCCCCTTTTCCCAACTGTTGCTTACGATCCACAACCAGTTGAAGTTTCTTCAGCGTCGAACGCTCACGTGGATTCAGTTGTTCGCCCTGTGGAAAATACTGATACGGGCCCATCTGAGAGAGAACTGACAGTTGTGGCGAACAACAATTTGAACGACGACTCTTCGTCTTCCGCTGAATCTGAAGATCCAGGTCTTGACGAACTCACCCGCGAGTTCTTGGAGGGTATTAACTTCCCATCCCCAAAGATGTTGGAAAATGAGATTCCAACAGGAGTTGCTCGGCCATTCGAATGGCTTTTATACGCTGAGGAGTACGCGAACAGCTTTTCTCGCCCACAGAGGCAAATTATGGACAAGGTGAAAACTGGATACCAGGCGAGCAAGATCAAAAGTGTTGTTTGCGAAGATGAACTGGACTCTATCCGGAAGGACTACAAGATTCCATATGATATTCACATGTGCGCCCCTCGGAGAAAGGAAAGAGCTGATCGCCCACCCCCAGGATGCACGGCGATCAACATTCACACCTTGATCGCCGGATTAAGGCTGCCTCTTCCACCCGTTGTTGGTCGATTCCTGGAGGCGACCAACTTGGCCATCACCCAAATTACTCCAATTGGGTGGATGAATCTCCTAGGCTCCATGTGCTTGTTCGCCTTGGAGGGGTACGTTGATCGGCTTACTGCGGAAGAGATCAACTACCTGATGACAATTACAAAGTGCCCCCTAGGAGAAGAAGGTTACCACTATCTCAAGGCCAGAACCGGGCTAAAAATGGTGGAAGATGTGCCGAACAAGGTTTACAACTGGAAGCAACACTTCTTCTTTATTGGGGGTGATTGGCGAGCATCTTCTGGTCCACACGGCGGCCCTGGACGAATAAATTCTCCAGCAGTTTATGGAAAACTGAAACGTAAGTTCTCTTCTTGCTCGCCTTTGGGCTAAGTTGTTCTAATTTAACTTTTTTTTTTGTTCGCAGGCCCTCGTCTACCCAAGTGGGATTCGGAAGAGGAGGAGCTGAGCTCCGAGTTTCTATTTACTTCGTGCTTGGTTGGCCTCCGCAATAGGGCAGATAGGACTATTGACTATCTTTGCCGAGCAAGGTGTCAAGGAGCTGCTCGCCTTTTGACATACCCACACCATTTGGAGGCCCAGGCCGAGGTGCCCCCAGGTATGAAAATTTCTAAATTTTGGGTTCAAGCCTTGTTCGTCATTGATGTTCCTAACTTGCTCCTCTAACTTTCTTTTTTTTTTTTTAGCCGAGCAAGTGACAGTCGCCGTTCCTCCTTCTTACGCTCTCCTTGAGCAAAGGGTTCTTGAAATGGCGCCGCCAAAAGGGAAGAAAAGGAGAGGTGACCCCCCTCAAAAGGTGCTCGCCATGACGAACAAGCCCGAGGGGGCTAGAGTTCCAAGACAGGCTGCCCCCCTATTCAAATCCATTCTCCTCCCATTTCCCCTCCTCGTGGGGGGAAACGTTTAAAGAAGGTAGACGGGACTCCATTGTCCCATGATCTCCCTGACAAGGGGAAGGAGAAGGTGGGCTCGAGCCATGCTCGCCCTGAAGGGGACATTGTACGCCGTTCATCCGTAGAGCCCACGGAGATGTCTGGCAAAGCGAGCAAGGACATAGGCTCCCCTCGAGGCCCAGAGGACATTACATACTTAGGCCGGGATGAGCGAAAATTCTCTGAGTAAGTTCTTACTTTCTTGCCGAACAAGTTTCTCCTTTGCCAAATTTTCCAAGTGTTGACCTTCTTTTTTGTTCGCAGATACCGGCCCAGCGATTACCCAGGGCGAGCAGACCTGGTTCACCAGTTTGCCTGCTCTAAGACCCCGGCGAGCATCTGTGACATTCCGGATGAACATGTTCGTCGAGCAACTGAAGTTATTGCTCGCGCCTGGTCGCGGCCGCTGAATAAAGCCGTCCTCGCCCAGGGCCCCATTGATAATTTTCACCTATCAATGGTCCAAGCCGCCAACTCCCTTGTCTCCGCTCAAAGGAGGATGGCTCAAGTTGCCGAGCTAGAGGAGACTGCCGTCATCATGCCGCCTCCATTCGCCAGCTTACCGAGGAGAAGGAGAAACTGGCGAACAATTTTAATGGCCAGATTGCTCGCCTAAAGGATCAATTAAAGCTGGCCAACGACCTGGAGAAGAAGCGCATCGAGGACTATCAGCTTGTCTCTGGTGAGCTTAAGGATACAAAGGCCGAGCTACTTTCCTCTATAGCTGTGCTGGACGAAGAGAGGAAGAAAAGGGAAAAAGCCGAAGAAGAACTTGCTCGCCTGAAGGAGCAAATGTCTGAGATGCTCTCCAAGGAAGAAGCCGAGCAAGAATTTCGAGCTCGGAGTGGGCCTATCTCAAATTTGGGCTACATCTGCGCCTACGCGGATGGTATCCGTATGGCCGATGCCTATGATTACAAAGATATGGTGGAGGAGATGGTCAAAGATCTGAACATATTCCTTGACAACTACCCGCCACCGAACAACATTGAGGTCCAGCTGGCGGATTTAGCTGTGCTAGGGGTCAAACTCGACAAACTTGACCCCAGCATCAACATCACTGATCCTCCACCGATTGTTGATGACGGCGAGCAAGGAGAGGAGCCGGCTGCTGTGGGCGAGCAATACACCGAAGAAACTGAGCGGAAGGCTGCGGAGGACTTGGCTAAAGATTTAATTGTGGAGCCTCCTGCCGAGCAAATTCAAGAGCCTCCCTCCACCGAGCAACAATAGTTTTAGGAGTTAGTCTTTTTGTCTTCTTTTGTAATAGTTGTTCGTTCCTTTTTTGTAGTACTTGTGGCTACTTTCAGCTTGTACTATCTTTTGGGCTTAAAAGCCTTTGATTTAATGGAATGTCTTTCTCATGTTCGCTCATTTTCTTTATATGTTAATTGCCTTTACATTTTCGTCAATGCCTTTGCAATTATAACATATAGTATTGGGCTTTTGTTCGAATTGAACTTTGCCTTTAGTGGAATCAGGGTTTAGCCTTAGGTTCTGTTCATTTTAAAAAACGAACAACCTTTAAATGGCTTTGGTCCTTAGGTTCTGTTCATTTTAGAAAACGAACAACCTTTAGGTGGACTTGTACCTCGAGCTTTGGACTTTTCCTCTTTGACGAACAACTATTATATTTACATTCATAAAAAATTACAAGTGTTGTAAGACTGCTCGTCACTAACATATACAAATCGATGAACAACTTTAAACAGTAATCAAAACATGCTCGCTTATAATATTTTTGCCAAGCAACTTTATCTAAAAAACAAAAGATGAAACAACACCAGACTATACAATGCGCCGAACAACTTTATATTCTATACTTAGCAAAATTTTCAAAAAATTAGGCAAGTTTTTAGTTTGCCTTACTTGGTTCACTGGCCCCCCAAGACATTTGTTCGCCCAATCAAGAACGTGTTCGTCTTATTGATAGTACTTCTTTAGATGTACGGCGTTCCAGGAGTATTGGGTCGGCTTGCCTTCCATATCTTCGATATCGTATACGCCATTAACGAATTTTTCCGTTATACGATACGGGCCCTCCCAAGTTGGTCCCAATACACCTGGAGGTTGGGCGAGCAACTTTCTTAGAACCAAATCTCCAACTCTGAATTCCCTAAGTTTAACATGGGAATTATAGTAGCATTCTGCTCGCTGCTTATAGGTAGCATTTTTTAGCTCGGCACTCAGTCTTTTTTCCTCGAGCAAATCTATTTCAGCAGCCAGGGCATAGTTGTTCGCTTGCTCATCAAAGTTGGTCGTCTTGATTGTGTTGGTCTTTAATTCAATTGGTATAACAGCTTCTGTTCCGAAAGCCATTGCAAAAGGTGTTTCTCCGGTGCTTGACCTGGGAGAAACTCTGTATGCCCATAAGACTTCCGGAAGCTCTGTTGACCAACTGCTTTTGCTTTCCGCTAGCCGTACTTTTAACGTATGCTTGATGATTTTGTTTACGGCTTCGACTTGTCCATTTGACTGGGGATGATAGGGCGTATAGTAATGTTTCTTGATCCCCCATTTTGTACATAAATCTCTCAACTCTTTTCCATCAAACTGCAGACCATTGTCTGTCACGATGGTTTGCAGAATTCCAAAACGACAGACAATGTTCTTCCAAATGAAGTTGATCATTTTATGTTGCGTGATTTTCAATATGGCCTCTGCTTATGCCCATTTTGTGTAATAGTCGACTGCCACAACGGCAAATCAAACTCCTCCAACTCTTGCTGGGAAGGGACCAATAATGTCCATTCCCCATCAAGCAAAAGGCCATGGGCTATAAACCGATACGAGCTGTTGAGCCGCGGTATGAATGTTTGGTGCAAAAATTTGGCATTGGTGGCAAGTCTTTGCTTTTTTAATTGCATCCTGGCGTAAAGTCGGCCAGTAATAGCCTTGTCTGATAGTTTTGTACGCCAAGGCTTGCCCCCTAGTGTGATTTCCACATACTCCGGCATGTATTTCTTCGAGTATTGCTCGTCCTTGCCCCCTAGGCAAACATTTGAGAAGTGGGAGTGATATTCCTCTTTTGTAAAGTTGCTCGCCTACCAGAGTATATCTGGCGGCTTGCTTAATTAGCTTGGCAGCTTCAAAAGAGTTGTTTGGTCTTTCCCCACTTTTCAAGTATTTGACTATACTTGTTCTCCAGTCCTTTTCTTCACTGGCTTGATCATTTAGTTGGTTGACATTATAACTTGTTGTTGATGGGTCATTCATCTTCGTAATTATAATGTCTGCCAACTCTGCAGGTCCTTCGCTTGTTGCTAGTCGGGCCAATGCATCTGCTTGAGTGTTGCTCGTCCTTGGGATTTGTTCAATGAATACTTGATCTAACAAGGATATTAGGTGAGCAACAATCCGTTGATATTCGATCATATGGCCATCCTTCGCCTCGTATTCACCTCGGACTTGGTTCACAATCAATTGTGAGTCGCCAAATATTTGCAATCGTCTGACACCTACTGCAAGGGATAGATGGAGACCAGCAATGAGAGCTTCAAACTCGGCTTCGTTGTTGGTTGCCATAAAGCCAAATCTGATTTCCGAAGTGAATACTTGTCTGCCTGGACTAATTAGAACCACTCCCGTCCCCGAAGCTATGTTAGTCGAAGATCCGTCAACATAAAGATGCCAGGGGTGATCAAGTCCTCTCGTCGGATCTGGTGGGAAGGTTAGTTCGACTATAAAGTCGGCTAACGCTTGCCCTTTGATCGCTGTTCGAGGAGCATAGGTCACCCCGAATTGGCTAATCTCCAGTGACCATTTTAATAGGCGACCAGCTGTGTCGGGGCGATGGAGAATTTGTCTGAGAGGGAAAGTTGTTAGCACTTCAACTTGATGATCAAAAAAGTATGGCCGTAACTTCCTTACACTCATGACAAGTGCGTACGCCAACTTCTCAGTTGGGAAGTATTTGATCTCCGCCTCATGCAAAGCTTGGCTGACGTAGTAGATAGGTTGGTGGAATTTGCCGTCTTTCCGTACCAGAACGGAGCTGATGGCCACTTCTGACGCTGCCAAGTATAAATATAGCTTTTCTCCTGAGACTGGTTTTGATAGGATTTTTACATCACCCAGATACTCTTTGAGTTGGTCGAACGCCTTCTGACAGTTGTTAGTCCATGTGAACTGTCCTTTCTTGATGGCTTCAAAGAATGGACGGCATTTGTCCCCCGATCTGGATATGAACCGATTCAATGCTGCTAGACATCCCGTGAGTCTTTGCACCTCTTTTATTGAACGTGGCGATTGTATATCCACAATGGCTTTAACTTTTGTTGGGTTAGCCTCAATTCCCCGTTGACTAACAAGATGACCCAAGAACATGCCTGAATGAACTCCAAATTTGCTCTTCTTTGGATTCAGCTTCATGTTGTAGTGTCGAAGAATTTCGAACACTTGGGTCAAGTGTTGGAGATGGTCTTCTTTACGGGGACTTTTGACTACGATGTCATCGACGTAGACTTCCACTGTATCTCCAATTTGCTGGTCGAACATTTTGTTCACCAGTCTTTGATAAGTTGCTCCGGCGTTGATGAGGCCAAAGGGCATTCTCTTCCAACACAACAAGTTTTTATTTGTATAAAATGCTGTGTTCTCTTGATCGTCTGGATGCATTGGAATTTGATGGTACCCGGCAAAGGCATCCATGAATGTTAGCATTTCATGACCTGCAGTGCTGTCCACCAACTGATCAATGTGAGGGAGTGGAAAGTTATCCTTCGGGCATGCTGCATTCAGATCTGTAAAGTCTATACATAGCCTCCAGGTCCCGTTTGGTTTCCTCACAAGGACTTGTGGACAGAGTGCTTGTCGAATTAGGTCGTTGTCTAACAACTTCTTTACTTCTTCATTTAAAGCCTGATACTTGTCCGGGCCGTATTTCCGTCGTTTTTGATGGACGGGCCTCTTTGCATGGTTGATGTTTAGCTTGTGGCAAGCATGCTTCGGATCTATTCCCACCATGTTTGCATGAGACCAAGCAAAGACATCTAGATTTTTACAGAGGAATTCTTTCATTCGGGATCTGTAAGGCTCGGGGAGCTCAGATCCTATGTACAATTCAAGATCCTCATTTTCAGGATTAACTTTGAACATTTCCAGTTCTTCAACTGGAGTTGCTCGTCGTTTTTGTCCTTTCCAACGAGGGTCAAGTACTGGTCCCTCTGGATTGAAATCATTTTCGATGTTCATGGGCTCTGCTCCCAGGCGGGGTTCTAGATCGTCTGTTGGTTCCGACCCATTGTTGTTAGCCAAAACCTGGCCCTCCAAGTCACTTATTGGACGTTGCTCGTCACCACCCATGTGTTGTTCGCCAGGTGGGAGTCCTCTCTGGGTGGTGATGAGTTGTTCGTCCAGCACTTGCTCGTCTGGATGTTGCTCGTCCGTATCCATGTGGTCATCTTCTATGTCCATCATGTTCTCCAGCACCGATGGTTCATCAGCGGGATAGCTGGTGGTAGCTTCCATCATGGATATTTGTGCATGTTTTGCTTGTAGTTGCAAGAGGCATTCCCGAGCCTTTCTTTGATCTCCTTTAACTGTGCCTGCTCCACTTGCTGTTGGAAACTTCAAGCAATAATGGTAAGTTGAACAGGCAGCTTTAAATTCATTCAAAAAAGGTCGACCAAGGAACCCGTTGTAAGTTGATTCCTGATCTACGACCAAGAAATCAATCATTCTATTAATATTCTTTTCGGGTTCCTCGATCGTTACAAGTTGTACAAGCAAAGAAATTTCTCCCAACGGGACTGTTACTGCATTTCCGAAGCCTAGAATTCTATGGTTTGAGTCCCGGATGTGGGCTGAAAAGTCCCCAAGTTTATCGAGTGTGCTTTTAAACAAGATGTTGGTATAGGCTCCAGTGTCTACCAACAATCTATGGACTCGAGTCCCCATGATCTTTACGCAGATTACGAGTGAATCGTTATGTGGAGTTAAAATTCCTTCTAAGTCCTTTTCGGTGAAGGTCAGTTCTGCTGTCTGCATGATAGATGGTTTGACCCCCATTTCTTGGACTTGATCGATCGCTCGTAATTCAGCCTTTCTTTTCTGGTTAGAGATTGACGGTCGTCCATCAGAACATCCTCCTGCAGAACCTGCAGGTTCCATCATGTATAAATCTTCCAATGGACGAGTAGGGATGGCAGGAACTGGTCGCGCTGGTTTGTTGCTCTTCTGAGGTTGATCATCTTCGTCCTCAGAGTTGTTCTCCCGGATTCTCTTTCCGGGTTGCCTTTTGACAAAATCGGAGAGCTTTCCGTCCTCGTAGAAACGCCATAGTTGTTTGAGAAAATCTCTACATTCACTTGTAAAGTGCCCCACGCTTTGATGGTAGGCACAGTACTTGTTCGGGTTGAGTTTGCCAGTATCTTGGCGAATTTTCCGGGGAGGGGAGAGCAACTCCTTATCCTTCACATTTTCATAAACAGTATCAACTGACACTGTTAGCACCTGGTTCAACTTTTCTTTGAGTTATGTCCCTTCAGTGAATGCCTTCATGTTTTTAGGGACTCGGTAGCTTGTCGCACCAGGTTTCTTGTTGTTCTCCTTGGGGTCGGCTTTATTCTCTCCCAAGTTTGACTGCAGGGCCTCATGCATAGAAACGAATATGCCAGCCTGATTTCTAAACTCGGCGTAGCTCCTCGGGCACTTCAGACGTACTTCTTTCCACAACTTTGACCCTTTCTTCAGTCCCGCCATAACAGCAACAATTTTTGTGTCCTCGCTGACGGGCTCACCCTCTAACAACACCTTATCGAACCTTTCCATAAACGCTCGATCGGACTCGTCGTCATTTTGTTTTAGGTCTGACAATCGGTGTTTCTGGGACAAGTACGATCCCGCCGTTGAGAAATGAGACAGGAACTCCCGACTCAGCTGAGTAAATGAATGGATGGATGCTGGTGGCAATGCTGAGAACCATTTGTGCACCCGGTCCCCCAAAGTTAACGGGAAGTTCCGGCATTGAGTGGCATCGCTGGCTCCCACCGAGACCATATAGTCCGAGTACTTTGTAAGATGAACTCTGGGATCAGCAAGGCCGTCATACTGTATGCTTGCTGAGAACTGGACTTTCTTCTGAATCGGGGCTTTCAGAATGTGAGTTGACAATGGTGAGGATGGCAAGCTGGTCGTCCCTACACCTCTTTGTTGGTCCAATTGTCCCTGCATACTTTCTATCGCCCTTCTCAAGCTTGATAGCTCATCCAGAGATGCCCCCTGACTTGGAGGCTGTTCGGCGAGCAAAGGTATAAACCTTTCTGCTCGTCGCAGTCCCTCGCTTGGAGAAGGCAAATCCTGGAGCTGCTTTTTAGGGTTGCTCGCCGCATTAGGTCCCAAACGCCTGAAGGCAGATTGAGAAAGTCTCTCATGAATTGATGGGCGTGGTTGCTCAAATGTTGTTCGCCCGTGCTCAGCTTCCTGGCGAGCAACTTTCTCCTGTTGCTGGGGTTGGCCAAGTCTGTCCTGTGCACTGGAGCGGGTTGTTCCATGGCTTGACACTGTTGTTCGCCCGCGGACAGACTCTGCATGGCCCTCCCTTGGCTCGACCATCTTAGCCTTGCCCTTGTCCCGCCTGACCTGGGCGCTGCTCACCTCACGTTGTTCGCCCCTTGTTGACCTGGCCCTAACAACCTCCAAGGGTCCATCCTTAGGCCTTTCCTGTGAAGGCTTATTTTGTTCTTGCTGTCTCTGTAGAGCTTGGAGAGCAGCAATGGTCTTAGATAATTCGTTAGGGTTGTTCGCCAGGGCCTCCATTTCAGGGGGGAGATTATGTGTTATGGTTGTATGCTGCGATCTGTTCGCATGTCTGGGATTACGGTCCCGGTGGTCGGCCGACGAGGCTCGTGTTGGAGAGGCTCTCCTTGATAAGCGAGATCCTTGTGTTTCCTTGGATTGAGGCATTTCAATATAAATTGTTTCTTTAATTTTAATATTGAAGAACACCAAGAACACCTAGAACAATCTTGCTTGTATCTTCAAATATTTCTTGAGGTTTCCTTTGAATCTTCAAGTTTTCAGCTTGAAGTTCTTGAGTAATCACACTAACCGAAGGTTCGAACCCTCCTTCTAGCGCCAAAATTGTTGGTGATCAATTTTTATCGGGTGGATTAGTGACTGTTTAAGTTCGGTTTAAAGATCATCAATCAATTACATGTGATTGGTTACCACCGTAAATGGTAAATCGAGGGTTCGGGTTATGAACTTGTAAACGTGAAAGTCGAAATCGTAATAAGTTTGTATGTGTGTACGTTTAGGTGTGTTAGTGTGTGTTTTGGGAGTGTTTATGAATTTGAACTTGTATTTCATAAGCTGGAGAACAACTATTTATAGAGGCTAGCAAGCATGAGGTGTTCCTGACTCTTGGTCTCCCTAGCTTGCATGCTTGACATGTGTCCTTTTGACCTTATCTAAGCTGAATCTTAGTTACAAAGTCTTCTTTGGTCCTATCTCTGACTCATTGTTGTTCGCCTAGGTCGGCTTGACGGATCTTGATGATTCTCCAACTGAAAGTTGTTCGCCTATGGAGATTGTACTTTGGAAGTTGTTCGCCTTTTGGCTTTATTTAGCTTGGCTTTGGGATTTTAGTCCTTTGTTCACTGGTACACATCTTAACTGTGTTGTATCATAGTTTGACCAAGTTGTTCGTCATTGGCGACTTCACAGTTGGCTCATTCTTGGTCTCGGGTCTTAATACCTGTTCGCCTATTAGTTGTTCGTCGATGGAGTTGTTCGTCATTTTATACACCTCCCGGATTGGTAGATGCACCCCAATCCTGATTTTCTTTGCTCAAGCCCTTAATTCTTGTTCGCTCCATGCTGGATGATGTTCGCCTATCAACATTATTGACAAGTGGCGCCGTCTGTGGGAAGCAATCATGGCTGCAACTAAGTTCGACATTGAGAAGTTCACGGGGAAGAACGATTTCAGCTTATGGAAGATCAAGATGAAGGCTCTCCTGGTACACAATGGTTTGTACGAAGCCTTGTTGCCACCAGATCAGGTGGCTTCTGGAACTAATCCGGCGAAGGTAGAGGAGAACAAGAGAAAAGCGCACAGTGCGCTTATCTTGTGTCTTGGGGATAAGCTATTGAGGGAAGTATCGAAGGAGAAAACCGCTCTTGAAGTCTGGAATAAGTTGGAGCAGTTATACCAGACCAAGTCTGTTACGAACAAGTTATACATGAAACAGAAGCTTCAAGTCTTCAAGATGAATGAAGATAAGAATCTTGGTGATCAGTTGGACGAGTTCAATAGATTGGTGGATGATCTGGAGAGTTTGGATGTTACAATTGATGATGAAGACAAGTCTTTAATGCTGTTGAATGCTCTACCTAAGTCTCTGGAAAATTTCAAAGATGCCTTGTTATTTGGAAGACAGGATCAGGTGATGTTTGATGATGTTCAAACTGCCCTGAAAACCAAGTTTCTACAGATCCAAACTAATGGGAAGAAGCCTGCTGAAGGATTGAATGTTCAATCCAAGAAGAAGAAGGGGTTTCAGTCTAAGAAGAAGGATGGTGGAAAAGGGAATAAGGGTGGGAAGAAATCTGATTTTGTTGAGAAGAGAAAGTGTTTCACTTGCCATAAGGAAGGTCATCTGAGAAAGAATTGCCCTGAAAGGAGGAAGAAAGACAATCAAAATGATCAAGATGGAGATGCAGCTGTGGTGGAGGTTGAAGGATATGATAGTGCAGAAGTCTTGATGGTTAGTCATGAGAGACTAAGTCAAGAGTGGGTCCTGGACTCTGGGTGTACTTTTCATATGTGTCCACATGAAGACTGGTTCCTGGATCTTGAGAAAATTGATGGAGGTCTTGTTCTTTTGGGTAATGATGAGAGCTGTAGGGTGCAAGGATCTGGTTCTATCAAGATCAAGATGTTTGATGGGGTTGATAGGATCTTATCTGATGTCAGGTTTGTTCCTGAGTTGAAGAGAAATCTTGTTTCTCTTGGCACATTGAATTCTAAGGGCTTTGAGTTCAAGACAGAAAAAGGAATTCTGTCAATAACCAAATCTGGAAGAATTGTCATGAAGGGTATGATCAAGAATGGTTTGTACACTTTGATTGGAAGAACAGTAACAGGATCAGCTGATGTTACCATGGAGTCTTCTGATGTCAACTTGTGGCATAAGAGATTGACACATGTTGGTGAGAAGGGCCTGGTGGAGTTATCCAAGAAGGGAGCAATCCCTGGGAAGAGGATATGTAAGCTGGAATTCTGTGAGAGGTGTGTTCTTGGGAAATCAAAGAAGCAAGCATACCAGAAGGGGAAACATACCACCAAGGAGGTTATGGATTACATACATTCTGATGTATGGGGGCCAGCAAGGGTATCCACTCATGGTGGAGGCAGGTATTTCCTTACCCTTATTGATGATTATTCCAGAAAGGTTTGGGTTTTCATTCTTAAACAGAAGAGTGATGCCTTCTCTAAGTTCAAAGAATGGTTAATTGAACTTGAGAATAAGAGGGGCAGAACTATCAAGCACTTAAGGACTGATAATGGGCTTGAATTCCTATCAGAGGAGTATCAACAGTTTTGTAGGGAGAAGGGTATTACTAGGCATAAAACTGTTCCTTCAAACCCCCAACAGAATGGTCTAGCTGAGAGAATGAATAGAACTATTCTGGAAAGGGTTAGGTGTATGTTATCTGATGCTCATTTACCTAAGAGTTTTTGGGGTGAAGCTGTTAACACAACTGTGTATCTCATTAATAAAATGCCATCATCTGCTATTGAGTTTAAAACCCCAGATGAGATCTGATATGGAAAGATATCAGATTACTCAAAGTTGAAAGTGTTTGGATGCCTTGCTTATGTTCATGTGAGGCAAGACAAACTTGAACCTAGAGCTTTCAAATGTGTTTTCATTGGGTATCCAAAAGGTGTTAAAGGGTACAAGTTGTGGTGTCTAGAGCCTGGAAACCAGAAGTGTATTACCAGTAGAGCTGTTGTGTTTAAAGAATCACAGATGGGTTACAAGTCTGGTGGAGGTGATAGAGAGCCATCAGCTGAAGAGATGGATGGTGTTATTTCTGAGCCAATTACTCAAGTTGAGGTGGAGCCTGATCATGATAAACATGATAGTGCATCTGGTTCTGAACCAGAGCAGGAAACAGGAGAGAATGGGTCATCAGATGAGGATAGTGCACCTGCAGAGAAGGAGAAAGAAGTGCCAGAAGCAGACTTGAGAAATTATAGTCTGACAAGTGACAGATCCAGAAGACAAATACATCCTCCAGCAAGATTTGGCCGTGTGGATCTGGTCTCCTATGCACTTGTTACAGCAGAAGCCATAGAGTACCAAGAACCTAAAAGCTACAAGGAAGCCCTTGAGTGTGATGATAGGGAGTCATGGATTACAGCCATGACAGAAGAGATGGAGTCTCTTAAGAAGAATCACACTTGGATTCTTGTTGATAAGCCACCTAGGCAGAAGCTAATTAGTTGTAAATGGTTGTTTAAAAGGAAGCTTGAATCTGGTGTGAAAGATCAGGTGAGGTTTAAAGCCAGGTTAGTTGCCAGAGGATTTACTCAGAGGGAAGGAATTGATTACAATGAGGTTTTCTCACCTGTGGTTAAGCATTGTTCAATCAGATTACTTCTCAGTAGAGTTGTTCAAGAAGATCTGGAGCTACAGCAACTTGATGTTAAGACAGCTTTTCTGCATGGGGATCTTATTGAGAGCTTATACATGCACCAGCCAGAAGGGTTTGTTGAACCAGGGGGAGAAGGGAAGGTGTGCCTGCTCAAGAAATC
Source organism: Ballota nigra (assembly GCA_947034835.1). Classification (NCBI taxonomy): domain Eukaryota; kingdom Viridiplantae; phylum Streptophyta; class Magnoliopsida; order Lamiales; family Lamiaceae; genus Ballota; species Ballota nigra. The sequence continues at coordinate 31,668,555 of OX344730.1, forward strand.
ATTGTATGGCCTCAAGCAAAGTCCAAGACAGTGGCACAAGAAGTTCAATGAAGTTATGCTATCCATTGGGTTTGTAAGAAGCAAGTATGATACTTGTGTATACCTGGAAAGGCAAGGTGGTGATGTGATAGCCTATCTTCTGATTTATGTAGATGACATGCTTATTGCCAGTAAAAGTCTTCTGAAGATTCAGAGTATCAAAAGGAAGCTAAGTGCTAGATTTGATATGAAGGACTTGGGAAATGCTAAAAGGATTCTTGGAATGGATATTCTTAGGGACAGAAAAGCTGGAAGACTATTCTTATCCCAGAAGAGTTACATTGAGAAGGTCCTGAAGAGGTTTAACATGCATGAGAGTAGAGCTGTGTCAACTCCTCTGGGACAACAGTTTAAACTATCTAAGGAGATGGAACCAAAGTCTGAAGAAGAGAAGAAGGCTATGATGAAAGTACCTTATGCAAGTGGGGTTGGAAGCTTGATGTATGCTCTGGTCTGCAGCAGACCAGACTTAGCTTATTCATTGAGTATGGTGAGCAGATACATGGCTAATCCTGGAAGATTACATTGGGAAGCTTTGAAATGGATATTCAGATACCTAAAAGGGTCATCTGATCTGGGTTTGATGTTTGAGAGGATGACTGACCAGAAGAGTCCACTGGAAGGATTTGTAGATTCTGATTTTGCTTCTAATCTGGACACCAGAAGATCTTTAACAGGGTATATTTTTACTCTTTACAATACTGCTGTAAGCTGGAGATCTGTTCTGCAGAGTGGAGTTACATTGTCTACTACAGAAGCAGAGTTTGTTGCAGTGTCTGAGGCTGTTAAGGAGGTTTTATGGTTAAAAGGCATAATCAAGGATTTTGGCATAACTCAAAGGGTTGTGGTCATTCATTGTGATAATCAGAGTGCTGTTCATCTGGTTAAACATCAAGTGTTCCATGAGAGGTCAACGCATATTGATGTAAGGTTGCACTTTGTAAGGGAAATCATTGATAAAGGAGTGGTTCTGATCCAGAAGATATCTACAGAGGACAATGCTGCAGATATGTGTACAAAGTCTTTACCAGGGACGAAATTCAAATTCTGTGTTGAATTGGTAAAGATGAGTGTATGGGATGTTCCTTAGGCCCAAGCTGGAGCATGGAGGAGAGGAGGAGAGGATTGATACTTCTCATCTGAGGTGGAGAATTGTGAAGGGTCATATGTGAAGTATGTAATCTGCTGGGCTTAATTCAATAGGAGGCTATGTTGGTAAAGTGTTAGCCGTGAGAGTTAGTAAATTTGGGGTACCAGAAGAGTTGGACCAGATGAGGTCTGGCAGATGAGGTTGACCAGCGGAGCCTGACCAGAGAAGTCAGGCAGAAGAGCTTTCAGAGGAGGTCCATCAGGTGAGGTCTGAACAGACGAGTCTGGGAGATGAGATATCAGAGGAGGTCTATCAGAGGAGGTCTTGTCATCTGATCCTGAAGTCAGTTATTCGCGAAGTACACCAAATTGAAGCTAATTCGAAGGCGGTTCTAACTGAATCAACTATGGCGGTTATTGAAGTCGTTAGCCAGCTGGATAACTACCTTGCATCTGAGTTTGTTACAACTGAATCGAATCTAGGGTTCGTTTTCAATCTCTGTATCTATAAAAAGAGGGCTTCTCAGCTGAGAGAAATAACTTCATCATTTTTTAGCGCAAACACTGTGAAATTGTGTGATTGTAACTTGTAACTTCCAATTCCCATCTTAGTGAAAAGATATCCTCTCGGATCCCGTGGACGTAGGAATATTCATCTCCGAACCACGTAAACTGGTGTTCTTGTTGATTTTCAATTTCGTTCTTATTACTTTCATATTCCGATTCCCGGAAACAAGTTTTCTTGTGAATCCAAAATCGATTAACACCTTCTATAGGAACACCTCGAGACTACATTACTCTATAGGAAATAATAGATGATCCTAGTGAATTTAAGTATATTCTTTGCTAACATTTAAATTTATCTTTAGCACCATTCGTACGGAACTTAGAGCCGGCATTAATCTACTTTTTCTCAAAAATCACATAGTGGATAGAATCCAAAGCATTCCCTTCTCCTATTTGCACTTTTGTAGAACGTTAGATTAGTTGTTTATTTGTTTTCTCAGTTAATTTGTTGCTTAGTTTAATTCCAAAATCAACCATATATACATGTAACACTAGTAGCATATCAACACGTAGTCTTAGGCCCGGCCTCATTTGCATTAATTAGTCCACCTTCCTTAGGTTCGATATTTTTATCCCTTGGTATCTTTTTTTGCTACTACGACGATCCTATATACTTGTGGGCGAATGAGAAGACTATCTTGGGGAAAGAGAAATTGTGGCGCGGGAAGGGAAAAGTGAGGTATGGATCATGGATGGGAGTCAAAGGGGTATATATGTGGACATTAATTTCGTTAAGTGAAAAAAAAGTAAGAAAGAGTGTTTTAAAAGGTGGGTAAAGAAGAGTTTCTCCATGCATCAAACATAGTCCTTTTTTATTTTCTTTTCTTTTTTTTTTTTTTTTTTGTGCAACAGAAACTTGTGGTTTTGGGGAGAGATTCTCTTTAATTTTAACGAAAAAGGTATAACACTTGAACTATATTGTGGGGTATGTAGTAGATATCTTTTTTCTTTTTCCAATAGGGTACATGTTAGAAATCTGGGTGTGTACAGAAAATTTGGGTGCATTTTTATTAACCTTGACAACTGTATTAATTTTTTATATCCGAGGATGGTTTACTATGATTTTTACAAATTAAAACTAAGGAAATTGTGAGTTAATAGGGCCTCTGATTAATGTAAAATGGAGCCTAAGGAATGAATATTTTTACCTTGGTTTAAAATCAGACAATTTTTATTCAATTTTATACATATGTATAAGTTTGTACGACGATGTTTGTTTTTCTTCTGTAAGAAAAAAACATATTGATTTGATCATGGAGAATAAAAGATCTTTCATTGGTATCGCAATGCTCCTTGTGTTGATGTTTTCATCTCGTAAGTTAATTCGTCTGTCCTCGAGCACACATATATATAGTACTTTAAATATTTCACTCTATTTAAACGTTAAATTATTTTGTCAATTTGTGTGTATACGTACATTTTAAGATCGATTTCCAGGGCAGATTTTAATTTAATTTATTGCCTATTACTGGTATTTAAGATTAAAGAATTCTGAATGAACTTGGAACTAACTCATTTATTATTATTATTATTATTATTATTATTATTATTATTATTATTATTATTATTTTCCTTAATAATCGATGGACACATTCATTAACATATGGGTATGTGGTCATTCACATGTGTGTACGACTGTACGTATATATATATATATATATATATATATGTGCGCGCGCGCGTATGTAATGAAGATTTTCTGGATTATATAGATAACAATGGGGTTATTAAATAATAGGTCAATAAATGATGTTTTGTCTAACGAATTTGCAGAGAATAGCTTGGCGGCGTTTTGTGAAAACCCGAGTGCAAATTTCGTAGGTGTTTGTATACTTGATAAGACTTGCAGGGATATTTGCAAGTCTGAAGGGTACCCTAGTGGCGATTGTGAAGGATTCATTACAAAACGTCGTTGTATTTGTAGAAAGCCTTGTTAAAATTAATCACTTTCTGAATGATGAAAAGCTCATATGATATCTAAGTTTGCCATTGTAATGCAACAATATATATTTTACTGAGTAATTCAGAATAAAGAAGCTTCATTTTGGAGATAATCTTTCTTTTTAGTTCTGTTACTTAACCTATTCCAAAATAAATCTTTTAAGTTTCTAACACATCAAATAAATTAATTTAGACCTAAAAAATCACTTAAATTAAATATCTTAATAAAGATATATCCAATTTAAAGACAAAAAACCTTGAAATACCTACTATCAATTTCAAAAATCCACATAGACTTTGATGACGCCTTTTAAAGGCCTTTGCCTGAAAGAATTTCGCCTCATCCAAAAGTTCGAATTAATTTATAGAGAGATATTTAGCATCAATTTATTTATAATTATTTCTCGTACACTCCCCCTCACTCATGGGTCGGACTTTCGATTTTTTCTCTATGGGGTGGCCCATGAGTGGCAATTTAATATGGGCAGAGTTACTTTCGGTGGGAATCGAACCCAAGATTTTTGTCCGGGCGTGAACCTTTTGACTCTGATACAATGAAAGAATTTCGCCTAATCTAAAAGTTCGAACTTACAGAGAGGTTTAGAATTAATTTATTTATAATTATTTCCCGTACACTGCCAGATCAGTTTCCGAATGAATGGTGCCCTAAGAGGTCGTCCTCTCACTCCAAACTTACTAAGGAACACGAGGTCTGCGAATTAGTTGGCATACATCTGTTGATTGTTGAATCAGCCTCACTTTTTTAGTCCCATAACTTGATGGTGGTGTTTTAAAAAAAAATAGGATTAAACAACTTATTTAGGTTCAAATTAAAAAAAATTAGGATTAAACAACTTATTTAGGAAATATATGTTAATATGTATAAATTGAAATCAAAATCCTCCTAACGTTATTACTCTTTTTTAATAGAAGGGTGTGTTTGTCCCAAAAAAAATTTAATTTAAGGGTTTATTTTAGCCAAAAAAAAAAATGTAGTATAAGGGTCAATTGAGCCAAAAAAAAAAGTTTAAGATCCTTATTCTACCTAGAGTAATAGTTTAAGGTTACAGTTGTACCTTTTATGGGATTTAAACCAAATATGTCCTCTATCTTTTAACCTTTGGTGAAATTGTCCTCTATTTAATCAATTTAGTCCTTTTTTATTTAAGTTTCACCAAAATGGTCCTAATTGGCTAAAAAATGCACAAAATGCTACCGCTTCGGTCACGTGCTTGTGATTTCGAGCGGGTGGTGATTACCTGACACATTTTTTGCATGTAACATGTCGAATGACAATTTTCACCATTAAAAATAATGTAAAATCAAAAGTAAATTGCAAACATAAAGATAAAACTAAAACTAAATTTAAAAGATTAAGAAGACCGTCTTCTTCACTTGTGCAACCGTTTTAACCATTGTTACAACTACCCATGCAATTTTAGATCTAAACAATCAAATCCAAGCAAATAAGGGTTAAATTTGAGTTCAAAGATTTTTTTTATAATCTAATAAACACTCTTAGATACAAAATGAGTTGATTTTTGTATTTTAATTCAAGTCTTTTTTTTTCTTTCTTTTTTTTTTTTTTTTTTTTGGTTTGCAAAGATTGCCACCTTCCATGCCACATTTAAAAAAAACACAGTGTAGGTTTTCCCCAAAAAACTAGTGTGTGATAAGCACATGACTAATACGGTGGCAGTTTATGAATTTTTCGTCCAATGAGGACCTAATTGGCGAAAAGTAAATTGATATGGGACTAAATTGTACCTATTTTCGGAAGCGGGGGGAGGGCCCTTGTTGGCCCTCATCTCCCTTGCTCGGCGGCAACGGGCCGACTCCCCTTGGTCGGGAGTTTCGAAGTTTCGAGCCATCAACGGTTGGGTCTCCTCGGAGTACCAGATTGGGGAGGCCATTCGTACGGCCTTTCCGGGCCGCGCCGGAGTGACCTTAGCGGAGGCCCGGGCGGCGGAGGCTTGAGGGGCAGCTTGCACCGCCATGGCCTTCAGAGCGTATAATGACCTCGGGTTGGTCATTCTTTCCTAAAGAGGTAGGAAATGGGGAAGTTGAAGTTTGAAGATTTGAAGATGAGTGTGGAGGCTTTGAAGAACAGTGAGTTGTTGTTACCCGATTGATATTTGTGTGAGTTTCGATGTGGCTATGATCGGATAAAACAAGATATAGTGCCAAGGGAGAGGAGCTATAGGAGCTTTCCCCTTTGGGCTGTAATTAAGTATGAATGCAAGGAAAGTAAATGCACAAGGATTTGCCGAGGGGTTTAGGCTCGGTCTTAATCAGGGGCGGAGCCATGTTTGATGTGAGGGTGGCCCTGACCCCCCCCTAAATTTTTGCCAACACCTAGGTATATACATGGGTTACGTATGTGTATATGTATTTATATGAAATGACTATGTATTGTAAATAGCTAGGAGATAAGTGGGTTAAAGCTTTGGACTGAAAGTAATATTATGGGCCGAAAATTGAGCTGCTACTTCAATAATTTGGCCATACATAAATTCTAATAAAAATATTTCATGCAATTAAACTATAATTAGTATGTGTGATGTTTCACATATACACGCTAATAGAGCACAATTATATATATATATATATATATATATATATATATATATATATATATATATATATATATATTTAATATATGTTATATATCTTACTTTTTATAATTTCAATTGTATATAGTATGTCTATATTTTTTTTCTATCTTCATATTTTGAACAACGTTATAAATTATTGCACTAATTTATTTTATTAAAATTTTATCTTATGACTACTTTTCAGATTTATAATTGTTTATTAGTGTAATAGTAATTGTAATATTTAAATGGTTATATTAAATATAATCTGTGCGTGCCGCAATTATTCACACTTTATTTATTCGTTCGTCCGAAAATTAATTGCACTCCAAAAAATAAAATAAAAAATTTATGTGTACACTCATAAAAATATATACATATTTACTCGCATGTCATTTAATTCAAAAAGTGCATTTTTATATGTGTGCCCAATTTAGTATGCATAATTTTTTAGACGAAGTGGGTAGTATTTTACTTTTTGGCCCCCCTCACTAAGAAATTTTGGCTCCGCCCCTAGTCTTAATGGATGTTCTCTTTATTTATGAGCTCAATGGCTCTATTTATAGTAATGTCTAGGTTATATTGTGTTGCCCTAATTTTGGATAGAATCCTCAATAATTGCTAAAGACTTGTCTCTTTTTAGCCGCAACCTTGAATTGAAGGGAATAAACGCCTTCAATCGGCTGCAACAGCTAATTGTCCTCCTCGAATCAGAGGGTAACAGTTGTCCAGTGGGTATTGATCACGTCAGGAGCCCTTCAGTCCTTCCCAGTGCCCGTAATGGGCACTGCAGTTTGGCGTGCGGTTATGTCCTTTGCTCCCGTACCAGGTCTCAAAACCTTAACGGGAGCTGATCCAGCTAAATGGTGACCTCACCCTGCTGGCGAGGTCCACGGCGACATCTTAAAGTGCCTCCCTGACTTCCTTTGGCAAGCTCGCAATTTACTTGGCTCTGGTCAGTAGGGCAGGTCGAGGTTGTTGACCACCTCGCCTTAGTCCAGGTCCTAGCTCGCCCTTACAGCGAGGTTGAGGTCGAATATTTTTCCCCTTACAACATGAGTTTTCTTCGAAGGATTTCTGGGTTTTTGGGTTTGATCTACCGTTCTTCTAGCGTCAAATGTTGTTAGCCTAAAATTAGGGCTGGATTTAGGGTGAGTATGTGGTAGGATTTAGGCTAAAATATCAAATGATTACATAATAAATGTAGTATTGAATGCATGATGAAGAAGAGAATGCAAGAAAGCAATTAAGAAGAGAGGATTTGCCAGGGGTTTTATACCCTGGACTTAATGTGTGTGTGTGTGTTGTATTGATCAGACTTGTGTTTTTTGTACATGAGAATCTCTAATTATAGGGTTTACAATGAGGGGTAAAGAGGTAATTTTCGACCTCGGAGGGGGCCATGGCCTAAATGCCTAATATCCCCTGATACAACACGGGGTGCCCGATTGTCCTTTGTTTCAGGTGCTGAGCCAATCTCATTTCGCCACGTGTCTATGGGGGGAGATTTCCTGAGTGATTTCCATATATGTGGCGAATATTCACCTTGTCCTTGCCTACGGGGGCGGCTTTTTACCTCATTTGGGTCGGTCTTGTCTGATCTTATCACGTGCTAGTAAGATCCTTAACGGCCTCGTATTAGGAGAAGGTCAGGATGAGGTCGGATTTTGACTTTCGGAGGAGATGTCTGACCTCTCCGGTTGATGTGAGGTCATTTGTGTGCATTTTGAGGCTAAGCCAACCTCGTCAGTTAACACGAGGCCGGCCTCGTGTTCTGAGATGGTTGAGCCGCTCTCCAAAGTAAAGAAGAGGTTGGCCGAGGAAAATGGAAGGTCGTGCCGACCTCTATGGCCTTCGCTGAGGTCGGTGATGACCCCAGGAGTTTGAGCTGGACTCCATGCCTAGTACCGAGGTCGGCCGGGGGCTTTCTCAATATTTATCTTTGAGCTAGGAATTATTATTGATACGGTATCAGCCGAACGATTTTGGAGGAAACACAAGTGAGTTCTTGATAAATATAACTTACTGATTCGTTGGAATCCTCCAAACAAATAGGTAAGAATACTCGCCACCCGATATGAATCCACCCAAGGGGATAAGAGTTGTATTGATTGGAAGACTTTTCTTCACTAATCAAGATAAAATATATTTTTCTTAAACTGAGAATTCTGCCTTTTCTCGACTACATGAGACAGTATTTATAGATGATCATAGACATCCAAGGATTCTAAATGTTGGACCAGAATTTAAGATAATATTTAATACATAGTTTGACTATTGAATACATGCACTTAGAATGATTAATTCTTTGACTGAATGAATCTGAAATTATTGATCAGGGAATGCATGCTGACCGCCTATTCCCATTTCCAACTCCTCATTTCCGGTATCAGATGCTTCCACTGTGCGTAAATTCGTCCCCGAGTTTTCCTCGCTGAAGTACGGCGAGAGGTCAGCAACATTGAAGGTTGCAGAGATACCATAATCTCCCGGAAGTTCTATCTTGTAAGTATTCTCTCCAATGCATTTAAAAACTTTAAACGGACTGTCGGCTCTTGGACTTAATTTCCAATGCTTCCTATCTTTCTTTTCGCAAGTGGACCCAAACCAAATCTCCCTCTTTGAATGCGGTAGCCCTGCGATGCTTATCTGCATTCCTTTTGTATTTCTTAGTCTGCTTCATGATTTGTGCGCGGACTTGCTCATGTATCTTCTTGATGTGAGCAGCCTGATCATCCGCATCTCCACTATACTGATAGGCAGTTGACAACGGCGCCAAGTCCAACAGACTGATTGGATTTCGTCCATATACTACCTCAAAAGGACTAGTTCCTTTTGACTGACTTTAGGATTGATTATAGGCAAATTCGGCTTGAGCCAATGTAAGATCCCACTGTCGAATCTTATCCCCTGCAAGACTTCTTAACAGATTTCCCAAACTTCGGTTTGGCCATCATTTTGCGGATGGTGAGAGGTACTAAACTGAAGAGTGGTCCCCAATTTATGCCATAATGTTCGCCAAAAATGTTCGACAAACTTGGGGTCTCGATCAGAGGTAATTGTCTTTGGCACTCCATGTAGCTTGACAATCTCCTTGAAGTAAAGATCAACCACATGAGAAGCATCCAAAGATTTTGTACTGGCCACAAAATGAGCCATCTTTGAAAAACGATCGACTACGACCATGATCGAGTCTTTGCCTCGTTGAGTCCGGGGCAAACCCACCACGAAATCGATACTAACATCTTCCTAAGGTGCTTGCAGTACGGGAAGAGGAGTGTAAAGCCCGGTATTTTGTCCATGACTTTTGGCGAGATGGCAAGTTTGACATCGAGCTACGTGTCGCGATACATCCCTTGCCATTTTTGGCCAATAAAAGTGCTCTTGGACGAGATAAAGTGTTTTGTCTCTTCCGAAATGGCCTCCTAAACCTCCTCCATGTGCTTCGGCAATAATCAATTCCCTCAATGAACATTGAGGTACGCACAATTGTGAGCCCCTGAAGAGATAACCATCTTGTAATTGATAAATGTTACAAGACCCGTTGGAACAGTCTTGTCAAATTTCTTTAAAAATTGGATCATCTTGATAAAGATCCTTTAGCACTTCGAATCCCACCACCTTGACCGTCATAGTGTTGAGACAAGAATGTCGCCGGCTTAGAGCATCCGCAACTTGATTTTGTTTTCTGGACTTGTGCTTGATAAGGAAATTGTAGGCTTGCAGAAACTCCACCCATCGAGCATGCTTCCTTTTAATTTGTGTTGGCTGTTTATGAATCTCAGAGCGTCATGGTCTGAGTATAACACAAACTCCTTGGAGATGAGATCATGATGCCAATGATTTAGGGCTCAGATGATGGCATAAAATTCCTTATCGTATGTAGAATACCTTGTTCGAGCATTGGCAAGCTTTTCGCTAAAAAAAGCAATAGGCCTCCCTTCTTGACTTAGAACAGCCCCAATCCCAACATTGGAGGCATCACAGTCCACCTTGAACACCTTGTTGAAATTGGGAAGTGCTAAAACTAGTGCTCCGGTCATTTTTCTCTTGATAAGTTCGAAACTTTGTTGAGCTTCTTGAGTCCATGCAAATTGTCCCCCTTTTAGGCATTCAGTGATTGGAGCGATGATAGTGCTGAAGTCTTTGATGAACCGTCTGTAAAAAGATGCTAGGTTATGAAAACTCCGGATGTCAAAGATGGTCGTCGGAGTCAGCTAGGATGTAATTGCCTCCACCTTGTTTGGATCTACCATAATGCCTTCACCCGATACAACATAGCCTAAAAAGACTAGTTTATCGGTCACAAACTCACATTTCTTCAAGTTAGCGTACAACTTCTGCTCCCGCAAGACAGTGAATACTCGACTAAGATGCTCCAAGTGATCATCTTGATTTTTGCTGTAAATCAAGATATCATCAAAGTAAACCACTACAAACTTCCCAATGAAAGCCTTAAATACATGGTTCATTAGTCGCATAAAAGTAATAGGAGTGTTAAGAGAGTTCGAAAGGCATTACCTTCCATTCATAGAGTTCGTCCCTTATTTTGAAAGCCATTTTCCATTCATCGTCGGGTCTCATATGGATTTGGTGATATCCGCTTCTTAGATCAATCTTTGAGAAGATTGTTGCTCCGTGCAGCTGGTCTAACAAGTCATCGAGACAAGGGATGGGAAACCGGTATTTAATGGTGATCTTTTTTATTGCTCGGCTGTCGACACACATCCGTCATGTGCTATCTTTTTTTGGCACAAGAAGGGTTGGAACCGCACAGGGACTCTTGCTTTCTTGGATTAATCCTCTAGCTAACAACTCATCTACCTGCCTCTGGAGCTCTTCATTCTCTTTTGGACTCATGCGATAGGCAGCTTTGTTCGGAATCGGAGCCCCCGGAATTAAGTCGATGGAGTCCTGTATTTCTTGCATCGTAGGAAGACCGGCTGGAATTTCTGTCGGAACTACATCTTGGAATTCCCGGAGAAGTGTGGACGATCACTGGTACTCCTTCATAGTTGTCATTTTCTTCAACTAATACAAGGATAAAAAGTTGTTGTTCTTCTTTTACTTCCTTTAGAAAACCAGCTTTTTTATAGCAGGTTGCTGCTCTCCCCCTTCTCAACTATTGGCTCTTCGTCCACCTTGAGAGGACTCAAGGTGATCTTGACACCGTCCTTTCCGAACGAGTAAGTGTTTCGATACCCATCATGCACTGTCTTTCTATCGTATTGCCATGGTCTTCCGAGTAATAAGTGTCAAGCGTCTATGGGGACGACATCGCACCACACTTTATCTCGATACTTTGTCCCGATTGAGAACTGAACCAGGCACCTTTTGTTGACTTTTACCCCATTGCCTTTTTGTAGCCAAGACAATTTGTACGGATGGGGATGATCCTTCGTCTTGAGGTTGAGCTTGTCAACCATAGTAGATGCCACCATATTCTCGCAACTTCCACCGTCAATGATTACATTGCACACTTTTCCGGCTGAAGTGCATCTTGTACAATAAATAAATTGTTGCGGAGCCAATCATCGTCTTCTCGATAAGTGGCATTCAAGCTTCGTCGAATGACTAAGCTTTCTCCCTCATCGGCGTAGATGATTTCTTCGGATTCATCATCTGCAAGTTCTTCGTCATCCTTCATATCCTCGTCCGCTTCTTCCACGAGAGACATTATTTTTCTATTCGGGCATTCGGACGCAATGTGTCCAATTCCCTGACATTTAAAGCATCTAATAGAAGGGGATCGATTCGCGTTTACGGTATTTTCTTGCTTAGGCGGTTTAGAAGTGGACTCTTTTCTAGCGTTGGGAGTGATAAAATTCCCATGGGGTTTTTCTCTTGGCAAGAACCTAGAACTATTGCTACGCCTCTTCTTAATTTATTTCCCCACCTTTATTGCTAATTTAAATACGTCATTGTACGTCCAATATGATTATAGTTGGACTACATCCACAATCTCGGGTCGAATTCCACCAAGATAATGGGCGATCGTTTGCTCTTCCGGCTCCACGAGATCACAAAGCATCCGTAGATTATCGAATTCAACCGTATATTCTTCAACAGATTGACTATTTTGTCGCAAGTGGTGATACTTGAGGAAATTATCTTGCCGGTAATTTTCCGGCATAAACTTCTTCTTCAATTCTTTCTTCATTTTCTCCCACGTCGTGATACGCCCCTTTCCATCACGGACTCGTTGCTTCTTCAAGTGTTCCCACCAGATTGAAGTGTGCTTTTTCAATTTTAAGGCCACCAATTTTACCTTGTGTATTTCGTCAATATCTTTGTAATCGAAGAATCGCTCTACTGTGTTGATCCAATCAATGAACTCCTCCAGTTGCATCTTCCCCTTGAACTCAGGAATATCGACCTTCACGTCAAAGTTTCTTCGGGATTGGTAAACTTCTCGACGATGTCTTGTTGTAGACTCATCACTTGATGCCTGGTCTCGTCCAAATGGATTAATGTCCACAGGATCATTTTATGCCTCATGACGATCATCGTCATGTTCCAACGATTCGTATCGTTCAAGACGCTGCTGTAGTTGTTGCGCTTGTCTCCGGAGATCGTCCATTTCTATATCACGCGGGTCTCTTTGTCGAGCAGCAGGATCGTCGACATTCGGTCCGTTCCGTCTACGACCAGCCATCAAAACCTTGCGCGCTGATACCAAATGAGAAGTTGGAAATGGGAATAGGCGGTCAGCATGCATTCCATGATCAATAATTTCAGATTCATTCAGTCAAGGAATTAATCATTCTAAGTGCATGTATTCAAAAGTCAAACTATGTATTAAATATTATCTTAAATTCTGGTCCAACATTTAGAATCCTTCACATGGGGGATGTCCATGATCATATATAAATACCGTCTCATGTAGTCGAGAAAAGGCAGAATTCTCAGTTTAAGAAAAATATATTTTATCTTGATTAGTGAAGAAAAGTCTTCCAATTAATACAACTCTTATTCCCTTAGGTGGATTCCTATCGGGTGGCGAGTATTCTTACCTATTTGTTTGGAGGATTCCAACGGGTCAGTAAGTTATACCTATCAAGGACTCACTTGTGTTTCCTCCGAAATCGTTCGGCTGATACCGTATCAATTATGGTCACAAAAATATTTATATATATTCATCTTATTTAGTTTAATTAATTATTTATGCAGTAATTTTTCAAATTTAGTTACTCTGTTCGAGTCATTGTCACATGACTAATCAGTGCGAGGTGCCAAAAACGGTAACATTAATGACTGTATGTATGCATTCTTGGCCAAATAAGAAAACAGAAAAAGAATTATTTGGGGAAATTTTCCCAATGAAATAAAAGGAAAAATTGCGCCAAACCCCCTTGTGATTTGGAAAATCGGCATGAAATCCTCATATGCTTTAAAAATTGCACCAAACCACCTTGTGGTTTTTTAAATATAGCACAAGATCCCTTTTTTTCCATAAAAAATTAATAGCGTTAATTTTTAATCCGTATGACCTATTATATACTTCTGGTCTGTTGACGTTCTTTCATAAAACACCTGAACGCAAACTAAGGTTTATCTCCAAGTAAAATTTTAAAATTTATACATTTTTTTTAAATTATGTGAATTTCTTGAAAAAACATACTTATTGTGAACATACAAGGACTTGACCAAGAAGAAATTTGTTGTTGCTGTTTTCTTTAGAACGAGAAGTGTCCAGGATAGGTTCAAATTTCTTTTATTTTTTTATTTGTACTTTTCTTAATATTTCTAACTACAAATTATTTACTAAATCCTATATTAATATATAATTAGATATAAAGATGATTTTCTAAAAATATTTTTCACTTCTTGTCTATTTATAAAATTTTATAAACAATAATTATTATATAAATTAACTATATAAAAGCATAAGATTATAAAAAATAAAAATAAAAACTTAAATAAAATCATAATAGAAGGAACATATAATTTAGTTAATGGGGGGATAATTGTGTCAATATATTAAAAAAAAAAAAAACCACTAAAATTCGCATGAAGCATGTGTGAATTGCACACTGTTGTTAATCTTAACAGAATTGGGGGCTTAATATTATATTTATAAACTATAGGGGGGTTTCATGCTATATTAATAAACCACAATGGGGTTTCATGCTATATTTATAAAACCACAAGTAGGTTTGATGCAATTTTTAAAGCACAAGGGGGTTTCATGCCAATATTTCAAACGTTTGACGCAATTTACCCTAAAATAAAATGTAAATTGTGGGCGACCGGAAAGACTGCATGAGTCGTGGGAAGGGGAAAGAGAAATTGAAAGGCATGTGACATCATTTCATTTAGAAAAAATATACTGCGTACCTCCATCCCAAAATTATACGCATAATTAAAGTGACACAATTTTTAAGAAAAATGTATTTCTTTTTAGTAAATTAATAACATATGGGTAAATTGTACTTTTGGTCCCATGAGGATATGTAGTCTGCAAAAGTGGTCCTCTTATCGACATTTTTTGTCCCAAAAGAATTGCATTTTTGGTCCCAAAAAATTGCATCTTTGTTGCTTAAAATTAATGTAAGGGACCAAATTTACAAATAAAATGGACCAAAAATGAATGTGGGACCAAAATTGTTATTGAAAAATTTGCATGTAACCAAATTTATAATTTTCAATATAATTATGGGATTCATTGCACTTTTGGTCCCAAGAGAATGTGTCCATTTCAAAATGGTCCTTTTGCAGTACTTTTAGTCCCGTAATTTTTTTAACCCTTTTGGTACCAAGAGAGTAGGATCTATTGCAATTTTGTTCTAAAGAGAATATATAAATTTCATTTTTTGTCCCAAGAGAATATGACAAATTTGCAGTTTTGGTCCTGAAAATTCACGAATGGGATCGAAACGGCAAAAAAAAAAGATCATTTTTGCACATAGGCACCAAAAGTGTTTTGCACTCATTCTCTTGGGACAAAAAGTGCAATTTTTCCTATAATTATGAGTGCACACACAAATTTGACATAGATTTGAAAAACACAAATATGTCATAAACAAGTTTAACACTTGAAATTTTGTAGATCTCATCATTTACTGAATAAGTGGCTTTAGTGACTGATATGAAGTGACATTGAAAATTAGGCCCGGTCCATTGCATGAATTTAATTTTTTAGCCCAAAATGCTACATCAAATCTTCTTTGATTAAATTATTGTATATTATTATTATTATATTTTTGGTATTTTGACCTCCGTATTTATTTTATATGTCCGTGGATGGTTTACTATAATTTTTTAAAATTGAAACTAGAGAAATTATAAGTTTAAGGAGATTCTATTAGGAATAAGTCAAAAGATCTCATCCCACAATCATAGCAACAGATTTCCTTATATTGTGGGATTCATTATCTCTACCATATTTGTAAATATTCTCCTTAGACTTAGTCCTGTAACCTTGTATCTATTCTCTATTTAAAGAGAACATACGATGTACACAATTTGTGAATATTAAAATTACAATCTTCTAAATCTTATATGGTATCACGAGAGGTTTCGGTCTAAAACCTAAAACCCTAATTTAGCCACCCACCCTTCTCCGCTGCCATGATTGGTGCTATCATCAACACGTCTTCGGACACGTCCGCCGAATCTTCCGGCTCTCGCCCTCCTCCCATTGTGCCGATCACGGCCCATCATCATCTACCCATCAAACTGACCCTGCAGAATTTTCCTTCTTGGAGGGCACATCTGGTTGCTCTACTCCGTGGCCACGACTTGATCGGATTCATCGACGGGTCTTCCACTTGCCCCGACACCCTTCCCGATGGCTCCAATGCGGCGGCTGTATCCCATTGGATCCGCCAGGATCAACTCCTCCTGGCCGCAATCATCGGCTCTCTCTCGGCCGAGGTCCTTCCGGTTGTTTCTCTCAAGGAAACATCCCATGAAGCCTGGACCACCTTGACTCGTCTCTGTGCGGGCAAGTCTCGTTCTCGCGTAAACCAATTGAAGAGCGAGTTATACCGCATGCAAATTAAGGATCGGTCCATTACCGATTATCTTCGCCATGTAAAGGCAAAGGCCGACGAACTCGCGCTCATTGATGAGCCCATTGGCGCCGACGATCTGACCCTGTTCGTCATCAACGGCCTGGGCCCGGAGTATGCCTCCATTGTTGGCCCTATTCGTACCCGCGAAACGCCGTTTCGATTCGAAGAACTTCATGACTTACTCTTCGAGCATGAACTCGCTATTAAGCAGCAAGAAGATGCACAACGCACTCTTCTTTCCACTGCCAACGCCGCCTCCTCTGGTCGCGGTAACTACTCATCTCGTGGCTCTAGTTCCAACCGTGGCAATTTCAGAAATAATGGCGGTCACAATCGGGGCTCCAATGGTGGTCGGTCCCAAGGCAACCGTTCTGGCAACAATTCTAGCATCTCTTCTCATCGTGGTCAGACCCAGGGCAACCGTTCCTCTCAGTCAGGTAACAATAATACTAATCACTCTCGTCCTGTTGTATGCCAACTGTGTGATACACCAGGTCATGTTGCCACCACGTGTCGTCGCTCTGCCACGGCGAATTATGCAAACTCGGTATCGAATACTGCTTCGCACCCCTGGTTATTGGACTCGGGTGCGTCTCATAACCTTACTTCGGATCTCAGCAATCTGTCCATACACTCAGAATATGATGGAACAGATGAAGTGCATATAGCTGATGGTACTGGTCTCTCCATCACGCATACTGGTAAATCTGAGTTGTTGTTTCCTTCTCGCACATTTATTTTGAATGATGTTTTATGTGTGCCGTCTGCGAAACAGAATCTCCTTTCAGTCAGTAAATTCACCAAAGCTAATAATGTCTCTTTGGAATTTTTTCCATCATCTTATTTGGTTAAGGATCTAACCACGGGGGCGCGTCTGCTTAAAGGTCCTTGTCAGGACGGTGTTTATCGTTTAGTTCCTCCTGCTGGAATTTCTAATAAAGTGGCTTCTGCTGTTGGAGTTCGTGCTTCTCCGTCTCGCTGGCATACTCGTCTTGGACATCCATCCAGTGACACTAGCTCTTTTGTTATTCGTACTTTTAATTTACCTGTTGAGACAAAGTCCGGTTTGGACAAAAATTGTGTTTCTTGCCAGCTGAGCAAATGTCATCGTTTACCCTTTCATACATCTTCGTTTCGTGCTTTGCATCCGTTGCACTATATATATGCTGATGTCTGGGGTCCTGCACCTTCTATTTCTATTGATGGGTCGAAATACTTTCTGCTATTGGTTGATTTATTTTCACGTTATTGTTGGGTTTTTCCGATGAATGCTAAGTCGCAGGTTGCGAGTATTTTCTCTCAGTTCCGTTTGTTGGTGGAAAAACAGTTTGCATGCTCTATTAAAAATGTGTATTCGGACAATGGAGGTGAATTTGTAGCTTTGCGCTCATTTTTTGTGAATAATGGCATTTCATGGTTGACCACTGCTCCACATACACCTCAGCAAAATGGGATAGTTGAGCGTCGCAATTGTCATGTACTTGAAGTGGCTCGGGCTCTTTTGCATGCTTCCTCTCTTCCACCGTCATTCTGGTTGTTTGCTATCCAAACTGCTGTCTACTTAATTAATCGCCTACCAGCATCGACACTTGCTAAGTCTAGCCCATTTCATGCCTTGTTCGGCTATGCTCCCAATTATGTCAAACTTCGGACTTTTGGTTGCCGTTGTTCCCGTGGTTACGACCCTATGTTTCCAACAAATTGTTGCCTCCCTCTTTGGAGTGTATTTTCGTCGGATACTCCACATCTCAGCATGCTTACAGGTGTTATGATCCAGTATCGCAAGGAATCTATGTCTCTCGCCATGTTTATTTTTTCGAAGACGTTTTTCTGGGTGTTCCGTCTTCCCTGCCTATGCCGTGGGTTTCCTCGACCCCACCTGCTACTCTTTCGGTTCTACCATCACCTCCTGCTGCAGTACCACCGCGTTCAGCGCCTCCTGCCTCGCCACAGGCTCCCATTGGGCCGCCGGTTCCTTCACTTGTGCCCCTGCCCGTTCCAGCTGCTGCACCAGCCGCTGACCCTCCGGGTTCTTCTTCGGTTACCACTGATGATCCTCCCCACACTCATCAAATGCGCACACGAAGTCAGAACAATATCTTTCGCCCAAAACAGCTCAACTCTGCTACTAAGCACCCTCTGCCAAATGCCGATGAACCTTCCACGGTGAAACAGGCCCTTTCGTCTCCTCTTTGGCGTTCTGCCATGTCCGAGGAATTTACAGCTTTGCAAAAATTTGGTACTTGGGATTTGGTTGATGCTCCGTCTGGGAGCAATATTGTTGGGTGTAAGTGGGTGTTTCGCTTGAAACGTAAACCAGATGGCACTATCGATAAACACAAGGCTCGTCTTGTGGCAAAGGGATTTCAGCAGCGACCTGGAATAGATTTTCGGGAAACATTCAGTCCGGTTGTTAAGTCTGCTACTATTCGGACGGTTTTATCTATTGCTCTTACATCCAACTGGCCTCTTCGCCAACTAGATGTGAGTAATGCTTTTCTTCACGGGAATCTGGACGTTCCGGTTTATATGTCGCAACCCCCCGGGTTTGTTGATCCCTCGGCTCCTTCTAAGGTGTGTCTCCTCCGCCGTACCCTATATGGCCTTCGTCAAGCTCCCCGGGCCTGGTACAACGCTCTAAGCTCAGCCTTGCTCTCATTCGGGTTTGTTCAATCCATTGCCGATACATCTTTGTTCATCTTTACTAGGGGCACCGCTCGTATCTTTGTACTTGCATATGTTGATGATCTTATCATCACCGGCTCTTCAGCGTCTCTCATTGCCGACGTCACGAGCCATCTTATGCGTTCTTTTCTTGTTAATGATCTCGGGCCTCTCACCTATTTTCTCGGTGTTGAGGTTGCTCACTGTAAGGAGGGACTATTCCTTTCCCAACACAAATACATGGTGGATCTTCTTCGCAAATTTAAGATGGATGGTGCTAAACCTGTCTCCACTCCCATAGCTTCGAAGTATCTTTCGTTGAAAGGGGCGGCTAATGCAACTGATTATCGAAGTGCAATTGGTGGACTTCAATATCTCACTCTGACTCGTCCGGATATTGCATTCACAGTTAATAAGCTTGCCCAGCATATGGCTGCACCACTTGCTACCCATTGGGATGCAGTCAAACGCCTTTTTCGTTATCTCAAAGGGTCTCTCCACCATGGCCTTCTTTTGCAACGATCGTCTTCTATGCACTTGACTGCCTTCACCGACTCTGATTTTGGTGGCGACTTGTCTGATGGTAAATCAACTTCTGCTTACATTGTCTTCCTTGGGAATAATCCCATATCTTGGAGGTCTCGCAAACAGCGTGGTGTTGCCAGATCATCCACTGAGGCCGAGTATAGGGCTCTCGCTGCTGCTGCTTCTGAAGTTTGCTGGCTTTGCCATCTTTTTACCGAGCTCGGCATTCCCTGTTCTACTGTTCCTCGAATTTTGTGTGACAATATGGGTGCGACACGCCTTGCTCTAAATCCTGTCCTGCATTCCAGAATGAAACACATTGCAATTGACTTGCACTTTGTCCGGAATTTGGCCTCCAAAGGCCATCTCACAGTCTCATATGTCAATACCCATGATCAACTCGCAGATTTGCTTACAAAACCGCTTGCTCGAGGTCGGTTTGGTCTTCTTCGTTCCAAAATCTCTGTCGCTGACGGCTCGTCGATTTTGCGGGGGCATATTAGGAATAAGTCAAAAGATCTCATCCCACAATCATAGCAACAGATTTCCTTATATTGTGGGATTCATTATCTCTACCATATTTGTAAATATTCTCCTTAGACTTAGTCCTGTAACCTTGTATCTATTCTCTATTTAAAGAGAACATACGCTGTACACAATTTGTGAATATTAAAATTACAATCTTCTAAATCTTATAGATTCTGATTAATGTATAATGGAAACTTAGGAATGAATGTTTTTATCTTCGTTTAAATTTGGGCACTTTTTATTCAATATTCTTATGATATATATAAGTTTATACGATGTTCGTTCTTCTTTGTGTAAGGAAAAGAAAAATTGATTTGATCATGGAGAATACTAGATCTTTCATTGGTATCACGATGCTTCTGGTGTTGATGTTTGCATCTCGTATGTTAATTCGTCTTTCCTCAAGCACACATGACTACATTAAATATATGAACATTTAACATCGATTTCATCTTTTCAGTGATGCATTTTATTCATTTTTTAAAAGTTAAATTTTTGCCTATTACCGCGCGATATGAAAGATTAACAAATTTTGAATGAATTTGGAACTAACTTATTTTTTATTTGATATTTACTCGTTAACATCCATATACAAATATGATATTTTGTTTTAGAGGAACATATACACATATGATATTGACCATAAGAGTATGTGGGGGGAAATTTGTTTTTCCAGGACCGTAAGGGGATAGCAAAATAAGGACCATAATTTTTCGAGCTGACATATTAAGGACAATAACTTTAAAATGTGGCAAATTGAGGACAAAACAGCCCGAATCAACACAAATTAGGCTAATTGGCCCGATTTTAGCTAGAATTCAGGCCCAAATCGGGCCAATTTTGGCTCTAACTCGGGCTAAATTTTGGTCTTAAGTTGCAATTTTAAAAAGTTAGGGTACTTAAATTGCAAATTTAAAAGTTACAGTCTTCATTTTGCTTACTTGAAATATTATGTCCTCAATTTACCAGCCCGAAAGGTTTTGGTCCTCATTTTGCCACCCCCTTAAGTTACGGTCCTAGGAAAACAATTTTCCGGAGTATGTGGTCATTCACATGTGTGTACAAACACACACATATATATGTGTGTGTATTAAATGAATTTTTTTTATGAATAACTCCCTTCGTCCAATTTACTAGTCTCCGTTTTTTGGACTATTAATTTTTGTCATATATTGGAGGATATTATGGGGTATTGTGAACAAGGGCGGAGATAATATAAAAATATAGGATGGGCTAGAAGTCTGATATAAACCATCACAAATTAAAACAAGTAAGTTGTTATGTCTCAGTGGTTAAGGCTTGGGTTTCTTCCTTAGAGGTCATGCCAACTCTAAGGTCCGCCCTTGGTGTGAGGTTTAGTTATGAATAAAGTGTAAATAAAAGCCCAAAAAAACATGACTAATAAAATTGGACGGAGGGAGTATATGATAATTGGGATATTCGTTAATAGGTTGATAACTGATGTTTAACGAATTTGTAGAGGAAAGCTTGGCGGCCGTATGTGAAAGGGCAAGTGCAAACTTCATAGGTGTATGTATACTTGATTAGAATTGCAGGTCAATTTGCGTGTCTGAAGGGTATGCTCATGGCGATTGTGAAGGATTCATTCCAAAGCGCTGTTGTATCTGTAGAAAGCCTTGTTAAAATTAATCACTTTCTCATTGATGAGAAACTCATATGATATCTAAGCTTGCCAATTGTAATGCACTAAGATTGATTCAAAATAAAGAAGCTTCATTTTGGAGAGTTAATTGTTCTTTTAGTCCTGTATCGTAACTTATTCCAAAATATATCATTTAAGTTTCTGCTCATCGTTATTTGTCCTAGCTAGGTTGTAATAGTTTTTTGTTCTTTATTGAAAAAATTTCCTTCATTTTAATTTAAATGGAATGTGAAGTTGGTTACATTTGGTATCAGTGCAATTGTTCAAAGGTGTTAGTTTTCTTTTCGGGTGGTGCTCTCATCAATAACGGGAGTGTATGAGCTGGAATGCGGTTATAACAGAAATAACCGCAAATGAGCGCAATCGAATTGGGCGTTTTCAAATCCGACTTCGACGAGCCAAATCCGTTACAGAATTAGTTGCGGAAGCTTATGGGCAATATATAGTTGTACCAAATTGATTCCAATAACACTTTACTTGTGAGAATTGGTTGATTGAGCAAAATCTAGGGTTCTTGGATAGAATTGAGTGATTTGTGCGATTTCTGTAATTCTTCTCCCGAATTGTTCAATAAAGAAGTTCAGACCTCCCGTGGACGTAGATCAATTGATCGAACCACGTAAAATCGTGTGCCCAATTTCGTTTTCAAGTTTTAGTCCTTTAAGTTTTCTATTTTCAGTTTGCAAAGCTTCGTCGTTCTTCTTCGGGTTTAACAAATTGGCGCCGTCTGTGGGAAGCAATTTGGATTCAAGATGACGTCGCTGAAATTGGAGGTAGACAAATTCACGGGCAAGAATGATTTCGGGCTATGGAAAATCAAGGTTCGAGCACTCTTAACTCAACATGGTTTATCTAATGCATTCTTAACTGATGAGCAATGGGCATCTGCTACGAATGTGAATCGAAAGGCTGAAATTCTTGAAAGAGCTCATAGTGCCATCATTCTTTGTCTTGGAGACAAGCCACTGAGAGAGTTTGTAAAGAGAAATCTGCCATTGATGTGATGAAGAAACTTGAAAGCATCTATCAGACTAAATCGGTTTCAAACAAGTTATATGTGAGGCAGAAGCTTCTTGGTTTCAAGATGAAGGATGATAAGAACATGGTTGAACAACTTAATGAGTTCAACAAGTGTATTGATGATCTTGAAGATCTGGAAGTCAAGATGGAAGATGATGATAAGGCATTAATGCTATTGAATGTCTTACCAAAATCTCTTGAGAACTTCAAGGATGCACTGATGTTTGGTAGAGAGAGCCAGCTTGATTTTGATCAAGTGCAAACAGCAATCAAGACAGAGTTTCTTCAGATCAATAGAGATAAGGTTGCTGGTGACAAGAAATCTCAGAGTGAAGGAGAAGGATTGAATGTGAAATTCAAGGGGAAGAAGAAAAACCATAAGTTCCAGAAAGGACAGAATAAGAAAGATGATACTAAGGAGAAGTCTTGTTTTGTAGAGAGAAGGAAATGCTTCTCTTGTCATAAGGTTGGCCACCTCAAGAAGAATTGTCCCAATGGCAAGAAGGACAGGGAAGAGCAGAAGGCTGATGTCACCATAGCTGAAGATGGCTATGAGAGTGCAGAAGTGTTAACTATATCAGAATCCAGAGTTAATGATGAATGGGTTCTTGATTCTGGATGTTCTTTCCATATGTGCCCACACAAGGAATGGTTTACTGATCTTGAAAGAATTTATGGTGGGTACTGTTAGGCAATGATCAATCTTGTAAGGTTGAAGGAATTGGGGCAGTGAAGATCATCATGACAGATGGCACCAAAGTCCATATGACCAAGGTTAGATATGTTCCTGATCTGAAAAGGAACTTGATCTCCCTTGGAACACTGAATGAGTCAGGCTTTGAGTTCAGTACCAAAGATGGTTCCATCATGGTAACCAAAAATGGAAAGACACTGATGGAAGGACACAAAAGCAATGGTCTGTATCTTTTGAAAGGAACCTGTGTAATGGGATCAGCTGAAAACTCAATGAGTTCAGAGGAATCAATGTTGTGGCATAAAAGATTAGGTCACATAGGTGAGAAGTGGATGTATGAATTATCCAAGAAGAAGGTGTTTGGAAAGGATATTGTCACAAAACTCACATTCTGTGAACATTGTGTTCTTGGAAAATCCAAGAAACATTCCTATCCTAAAGGAATGCACAAGACAAAAGAGACACTTGATTATATCCACTCTGACATATGGGGGCCTGCAAGCGTGGAAACCCATGGTGGTGGGAGATATTTCATGACACTCATTGATGATCACAGTAGAAAGGTCTGGGTATATGTTATGAAACATAAGAATGAAGCACTACAGAAGTTCAAGGAGTGGGTCATCAAGCAAGAAAATCAAATGGGGAAGAAGGTGAAACATCTCAGGACTGATAATGGTTTGGAATACCTTTCAGAGGAGTTCAATGAATTCTGTAGAGAAAGAGGAATCACAAGGCACGAGACTGTTCCATTAAATCCACAGCAAAATGGACTTGCTGAGAGGATGAACAGTACAATCCTTGAAAGGGTCAGATGCATGCTTGCTGATGCAAAACTACCAAAGTCTTTCTGGGGAGAAGCTGTGAGTACAGCTTGTTTTCTAATCAACAAAACTCCTTCTTCAGCCATTAATTTCAAGACACCAGATGAGATTTGGTATGGTAAACTTTCTAATTACTGTGATTTAAAAGTTTTTGGTTGTCAAGCTTTTGTTCATGTCAAACAAGACAAGTTGGATCCAAGAGCCATAAGATGTGTGTTCATAGGCTATCCTAAAGGTGTAAAAGGCTATAAAATATGGTGTTTAGAGCCAGGTTACAAGAGATGTATGGTGAGCAGGGATGTAACATTCAATGAGTCAGTGATGGGATACAAGCACACTGGGAATACTCAGGATATTGATGGTAATATCACCCCTGGGAATGCATCTGTTGAAATTGAACAAGAAGAGATTGATCAGACTCAACTTCAACATCAGGAGCCAATAGAAGAACAAGTGCCAGATTCAGAAGAAGAGCCAGACTCATCTGATGAGAATGCTTCTGGTAGTGTAGACCTCAGAAACTACAGCTTGACTAGAGATAGAGTTAGGAGGAGTATACATCCTCCTTCCAGATTTGGGGAAGCTGACATGGTACACTATGCTCTTGTGATAGCAGAAATGCTTGAATACCATGAACCTCAGAACTTTAAAGAAGCTATTGCTAGCAATGAAAGGAATCAATGGATGCAAGCAATGAAGGAGGAGATTCAATCACTGGACAAGAATGGAACATGGGAGCTTGTGGGAAAACCAAGTGGCAAGAAAATCATCAGTTGCAAATGGATATTCAAAAGAAAGATTGAATTTGCAGAAACTGAGAGAATTAGGTACCAAGCAAGACTTGTTGCTAGGGGGTTTACACAGGAAGAAGGAGTCGATTTCAATGAAGTATTTTCTCCAGTTGTAAAGCATTGTTCCATAAGGATTATGCTGGCCAAGGTAGCTCATGATGATCTAGAGCTACAACAGCTAGATGTTAAAACAGCATTCTTGAATGGAGACCTTATAGACGACATTTACATGAGACAACCAGAGGGTTTTGTGCTACCTGGGAATAAAGACAAGGTATGTCATTTAAGGAAATCACTTTATGGCCTGAAGCAAAGTTCCAGACAGTGGAACAAGAAGTTTGACAGTGTTATGAAGGAGATAGGCCTTGAGAGATCAAAGTATGACAACTGTGTATACTTTGAAAAGGAAAGAGGACAAGTGGTCACTTACTTGCTGATATATGTAGATGATATGTTAATATAGCCAGCAAGAGCATGAAAAGAATTGAGGCTTTAAAGCATAAACTGAATTCCAGATTTGAAATGAAGGACTTGGGCGATGCCAGGAGAATTCTAGGAATGGATATACACAGAGATAGAATACATGGAAGATTGTTCTTATCACAAAAGAACTATATCTTAAAGGTCTTGAAGAGATACAATATGCATGAAGCAAGAGTTGTTTCTGTTCCAATTGGACAACAATTTAAGTTGTCAATCACTCAAGTTCCAAGAACTACAGAAGAAAGAGAGGAGATGAAGAATATACCATATGCCAGTGGTGTAGGTAGCATAATGTATGTTATGATATGCAGTAGACCGGATTTAGCACATGGAGTTTCTATTATTAGCAGATACATGGCAGATCCAGGCAAGGAACATTGGGAAGCATTGAAGTGGCAACTGAGATACTTGAGAGGCTCACTTAACACAGGTCTTATGTTCAAAAGACATGAGCTGAGAGGTGATTCTCTTGAAGGGTATGTTGACTCAGATTTTGCAGGCACTATTGATACAAGAAGATCAATATCTGGATATGTTTTCACATTGTATGGGACTGCTATAGTATGGAGAGCAGTGCAGCAATCTGTAGTGGCCCTATCTACCACTGAGGCAGAGTACATTGCACTAACAGAAGCTGTGAAAGAAGTCATATGGTTAAGAGGTATGCTAAGGGATTTTGGTGTAATACAGAAAGGAGTTCGGGTTATGTGTGATAACCAAAGTACAATACACTTAGCTACACATCAAGTATTTCATGAAAGGTCCAAACATATTGATGTTAAGTTGTATTTTGTCAGAGACATGGTAGAAAAAGGAGTGATAAAGGTGAAGAAAGTTGCTACTGAGAGCAATGCTGCTGATATGTTTACAAAGGTGTTGCCAAGTTCGAAATTTAATCTTTGTATGAAGTTGGTTAACTTGGTAACATGGGATGTTCACTGATATTACCTATTTTGAGGAGGAGATGATGAACAATGTGCAATGAGGAGGAGTATTGTGAAGTTGGTTACATTTGGTATCAGTGCAATTGTTCAAAGGTGTTAGTTTTCTTTTCGGGTGGTGCTCTCATCAATATCGGGAGTGTATGAGCTGGAATGCGGTTATAACAGAAATAACCGCAAATGAGCGCAATCGAATTGGGCGTTTTCAAATCCGACTTCGACGAGCCAAATCCGTTACAGAATTAGTTGCGAAAGCTTATGGGCAATATATAGCTGTACCAAATTGATTCCAATAACACTTTACTTGTGAGAATTGGTTGATTGAGCAAAATCTAGGGTTCTTGGATAGAATTGAGTGATTTGTGCGATTTTTGTAATTCTTCTCCCGAATTGTTCAATAAAGAAGTTCAAACCTCCCGTGGACGTAGATCAATTGATCGAACCACGTAAAATCGTGTGCCCAATTTTGTTTTCAAGTTTTAGTCCTTTAAGTTTTCTGTTTTCAGTTTGCAAAGCTTCGTCGTTCTTCTTTCGGGTTTAACATGGAATATTTAAAATAATCAAAATTGCACGCATACGCCTCACACGCTTGTAATAAATTTGGGCTTCCGGCAAAATGTCCAAATTTGGTCCCTTTTTTGTCCAATTATGGTCTTTTTTATGTATATTTAATATTTTCTTTTTTGATCAGCAAAAGAAAGTGTATTAAAAGATAGGCACTAAGTACAAAAAAGGGCTTAGAGAGCAGTTATATTTAGAGGGCGCTTGGTTAACAATTCTTCAATGGTAATGGGAATGAGATTGAAAATTAGTGTAATTAGCATGGTTCATGAGAACAAAATCACTACATCTCCTCCTAAATAAGGTAATCACTACTCCATTTTGATTACCCTATTCTCTTCCTACAATCATCCTCCTCAATCACTCCCCCATTCCTCCACCAATAACCATTTGTTGTCAACTTCTATTCCAAAAATTGGGGCATGGCACTAGCAATGGTGTCACCATTGGAACACTTCTTCCCTTGCATATCATTTTTCTTATGAGGGCATAAATGGAAATAAATTTTTATTCCCATTACCATCGAGGAATTGTTAACCAAGCGTCTCCTTAAACTTAGAAATCGGTTAAAAACGTTTTCCAAGAAACAGCTATCTAAGCTAAGAGAGCGGTTGGGAAACCGTTGTGTAAAATAAGCGCTTAGACAGCGGTTTATAACCGCTATTCAAGACAAACACTTAGAAAGCGGTTCTGAACCGCTATCCAAGAGCCCCACTTAGAAAGCGATTCTGAACCGCTATCCAAGTGCTCCACTTGGACAGCGGTTAAGAACCGCTGTCTTATATCCAAATACTTTTTGTTAATTCACTAGGAGTGCGGTTCTTAACCGCTTTTTTTGCAATATATATTTTTTATTTATTTTAATAAACCTTTTTATATACAAATAAATATATTTATCCATAACATAAAATATTTATCCGTAACATCAAATAAATAAATATAATAAAATATACCAAAAAAATCATAATAATATTATATATCATCACAAATTAATATATAAGTTACATGTTATCAAAAGTTATAATAATGTCTTACAAGAACAAAATTACATTAAGAACCTATTGTAAAACTACCCCATCCAATCCATTTTCCATTTGTCCATTCTATCGTTGTTGTAAAAAGCGATTTGAGGATTATGCAGAAACTGCAGATTACATTGAAAATTTAATTAAATAATACGAATATGTTATTCAATCAATAATAATTTAAATAAATAGATAAATCGACTTACTTCATCAGAAATGGTCGTCTGAGAAGTCAAGATTATATCTTCAATGTAGCAACACACAAAATATCCACAGTGAATGCCAGCTTGCTGCCTCGGAACCTATTGATTAACAATTATAGTCACGTACTACAAATATAATTACTTTTAATTGATTTGATAATTTTTTAAAGTAAGTTTACAATAATATTTTTCCACAGCACTTTACTAATGGTTTTTGAGCTTTGCCCTGGAAGGCTACTCCGATACATTTTCATTACACTATATAATAATATTTAAAAAATAAAAATAGAATAGATATGCATAATTTTAAAAGTAAAATAAATCATAATATGAGAATATTAAAAATTAACTTACCCGTCCATAAATGTCATGAGATCAGGACGACGTGTATACACCCTGAGCTGGACCCATATAATACACAGAAAGGTCATGCATGTCTATGGCCACCAGTAACCAATGTTTACTACATTATATTAAAAATATTAAAACTAACTACTTGTATATATAAATAAATTTTTTATGAAATATTAATTGTACTCACCCCACATTTGTTGGCCAAAAAAAGAGATGGACTTTCCCAGTATATTTCAACATATGTTGAACAATGTCCCTCATTAACGGTGTCCTCTTACCAAAGGTGCAACACACTTGGGGGAGATCATGAATGAATACTTTGCACTTGCCTCGATATCTAGGGTGAAATATACCTCACCCAAATATCTTAAACCAACATACGCTAATTAATATTTAATAAGAAAATTAAACTATATATGAAGTAAATGTTGAGAATTAGTAAACACATATCTGAGGTAAAGAGTCATGGTAGTTGCACTTAACCATTTGTCGTTCATGACTTCATTTACATTATCCGGTAGGATGGACTCCTCATAACCAACCTGATGAAGGTAAGAAGTAATGGGAACCACAATTGGATCGTAGGTGGGGGACGAAACCATCAAGTGCGCCCTTGACATTAGAGTGACATCGTGGGGTAAGTCTCCGTGTACTAGATAACCTAATCGCCGTCTGTGCACACGAACAGTGGGTTCCCTCGGTCTTTTTTGGAGCCTTTTGTGGAGTCGGCAGTATCTAAAATCAATTTGTAATATTATTTAGAACAAATAAAATAATAAAATTTAATACCATGTATTTTACCTTCTTGGTGAGAGAGACCAAATTCCTCGGCCATTCGAGAAAGTGCCTGACCGCTGTTCCAACTGTGGTGGCATCATCTTCTGGTCTTGGCACTGGTGAATTCTCTTCTTCGATTTCAGGTACATCGAGTGTGACCCTCACAAAACCAGAAGCGAGGGGACGACCATGAATCATTCCACTGGAGTTGTCGTGCAACATTTCAGTGGCCACCAACCGAAGAGGATGATCAAAATAAAGGTAACATTCCACTGACTGTTCGAAGAAGATATTCAGTTTAGAAAATTATACTCCCTCCATCCCAAACTCAAGTTCCTGTTTACTGTTTGTACGGTTATTAAGAAAAGAATTGTTTATTAGTATTTAAAGTGATAAAGTGATGATAAAGTGATAAAGTGATAAAGTAGATGTTTTAGTTATTAGTGTATGGAGAATATAATATTAAAAGATATTGTTACTTTTTTGCCAAAAGTAGATGTAGCAAATGAGTATGGGACGGACCTTTTTGGCAATGTAGCAAACGAGTTTGGGACGGAGGGAGTACTAGTCTTTAATTAAAACAAATATGAGATACATCTGATACCTTGGAGACATCTTTTTTTCTCCAGGCGCACTCTCTCCAGCTTTCTTTTTTTCTTCTTTCTACGATAATTATAAACATGTCCCCAAATCATTAAAAGTGAATATATATTAAGAGTGAATGATCATACAAAAAAATTAAAAGTTAGCATTTTTATCTCACCAAATCTTCCCTAATGCATGCATAACCTCTAGAAAATCCACGATATCACGTCTCCATATTCTTAGCTTGTAGGCTATTTCTGTTACTTTTTTCCTACAATGTAATATAAATACGATAAACACTTAAAAAATATCATGCATTAATAGGAATAGATGAAATGACATTGATCAATTTTACCTTGAAATCATCAAGCATAGATCTACGCACGAACTCCTATCAATATGGGGTCACCATAGGAGATTCCTCATAGTCTTTAGGTGGCCTAGACGAGTACAGACCAGTCTTCGGGTCTCATGAACTTTTCCTGAAAAAAGACAAAAAATTCTTGGCTATATTCCCAGCTTGCTTAATTATTTAATGCTTCTTTGTGTGATCAAGGCCGGTGAATGTAGTCTGCATACACATATAAAATATAACAATTAAAATTTAATAATTTCACAAGCTCATACATAAAAATAAATTATACAACAATTTTAATATGCATATAATTAATTAAAATACCACGAGCTCATCCCATAGCGCTTCCTTGAAAGGAGTCATTTCACCATTATGCCAGTCATTGCATGGCAAGACGATAGGGATAACTCTCCTGACTGCAGACCAAATGTAGTACGCCAACTTCGCACTCTCTGGTCCTATCGGCTGCCCATACTCATTGAATGATAACTGCAATTCAATGATATCGTTAGGTCAACAAACAATTAATTAATATAATAAAAAATAAAATGTTCAATTGTAATAAAATTACCTTCAGTAATTTTCCCTTGCTACGGTCTTTCTTCAATGAAGTCATCGTGACTATACCCCTCTTGCGCTTCTCTCCAGAGCTACTAGAGGTGGGAGCTGATTAGGCGTGAAATTGTTATGATTTATAGCTCGATTTGCCCATATTTTGAGTGAATTCGATGAGTATTTAGAGTCAATTGAGTACTATTTTCACAAACTAATTAATTTGATGGAGGACGAAGAATGGAGTTTGTAGGACTTTGAATCGACTCAAAAGGATGCTCGGATGAGAAGATATGGAAGAAATACAAAAAGTATTAGTTCGAGCAAGCAAAAGTATCAGTTGAAGGTGCTCAAGCAAGAGGACTCGAGCACCAAGCGCTCAAGCACTCGAGTGGGGCGCTCGAGTGGATTCAAGTCGAGCGCCTAGCCCTCGAGCAATGGAGGTCGAGCGCGGGATTGGTTCTGGAAAGGATTAGCACTCGAGCAACACTCACTCGAGCACTAAGTGCTCAAGCACTCGAGTGGGGCGCTCAAGTGGAAGTCACTTGAGCACTAGGCGCTCGAGTAGGTGCTCAAATAGATCATGGATTTATGGCCCAAACACTCCAAAATGGCCCGTTGCCTATAAATACCCCATCCCAATCTCGCTTTTAGATACCCTTTGATCACTTTTGATATTTTTACATACTTTGAGCAAGGAGAAAGCTTGGGAGAGAGATTAGAAGAGTTTTATACTTTGTAATCGAGGTTTTGATTTACGAATTCGTAGTTTTAGTATTTCTTTTGAACTTCTTAGATTAATTCGTAGTTTTAAAAACCCTAGCTTTTCAGATTATAGAAGATTATTTATTAGACTTTAATTTATTCTAAGTTTATGTTTTTAGATTTAATTGTCAATTCAAGTATGTTTATGTTTCGTATTATCGTTATTGCTTTCGTTCTTTCAATTACCATGTTAGGGTAGAACCCTTGCATGTTTAGGATTGGATGAACTCGTAGAAGTAGGACGTTGGTACGTAATTAGGATAACTCATGATGTTTAGTTTTGATTCTCTTAATTCATTGAATTCTTAAAATAAACCCTAGAATTATCTTGGAAATGAGTACAAAATTTTTTAGAGAGAGGACGACCTTATCACTCTTTAATAACGATTAGGCTTAACGAAAGGGTTTTAGAAGGGGTTTATCATCAATCGGTTTATCTAGGGAGGACGACCGCATCACCTTAGGTAAATAAGGGTCTCAATAATTAAGCACGGTCCATATAACTTGATTAGTGGATTAGTGAAGTAGGTTGATTTGACGAAGTATTAGGGTTAATTCTTGAGCTTTTAGTCTTTAAATCTTGTGCTAGATTAGGGAAGTTGATTGCCTAGTTTTAGTACACTTAGGATTAATACTTGCACATCACGGTTATTTTAGTTATTGTACCAACTCTGTTAGTATACGTAGGGATTCCTATCCTGAGCATCATCATCCATATTTGATTCTTAAATCCAAGTCATTAGTTTAGTTTAATTATTTGCATTAATAGTGGTAGAATATAGAGTAGTTTAATGCAATTCTTAAACCCGAACATACACTCATATTAACTACAATGCGTAGATCTCCAGGGCTCTATTCGCATACACACCTTCCCTTGGGTACGATATACTTGGTCCCTATACTTGTCAATACTACAGGGATCCCATACTCTTGTGGGGTAACTACTAGTATAGCTAGTATTTTGCATTCAAGTCAGGAGCATCAGTGTTATCCTGTCCCAAGTCATCATCTCCATCATCTCCATAATCTCCATCATCTTTATAATAGGGAAAATAACCTCCATCATCTCCATCATCTCTATCATAGGGCAAATAATATATGATCATGTGAAACAGAATAAAATAATATTAAATAAATAAAAAGAAACAATGTTTAATAAAGCAGAAAAAATAACATTCAATAAAGAAGAAAAAAATTCAATAAAGTCGTACATTTCTTTTTAGCACTGGTTTTTCTTTTTCGTTTTTTGGTTGACTTTTCTTGTTCATGACCATGAATGTTAACGAGATCCGGATTGTTATATTCATCATCTTTTCTAAGTTTTCTCTGGTACGGGCGTGGATTTGCAGGATCTTCGAAAGAGGGTACAAAATAAGTGAAGTTCTAAAAAAAATCATCAATCATGTCAACATCTTCATCGACGTGGTCGCTGATCTGGTAACTATGGTTAAATTTGTTTGACAGAAGCACAATTGACCATTTCTTATTAACTGGGTCGGGGACATAGAAAATTTGTTGAGCTTGACTGGTCATTATGTAAGAGTCATCTATGTATCCCACATTCTTCAAATCAACGCGTACGAACCCAGAACATTCAACTTGGACCCCATTTGGGATCCTCACCCAACTACAATCGAAGATTGGTTCACGGTGACCAACATAGTCAAGTTCCCAAATATTGACAATCTGTCCAAAGTAAGTGGTATTCGACTGATTCCATGCAGTTGCAGTAATGGACACCCCACTATTCTGCATTGTACTTGTGGCATCATGATCTCTAGTATAAAATGTGTAACCGTTAATAAGATAACACTTGTATGAATACACATGCCTATTAGGCAATCTAGATTACCACTTAACTTTTTCTTTCACTGATTCTTTATTCTGTGACAACATATTTGCAACATAACCATTAAACCAGTCAACAAACGTGTAATTGTGCTCAGCTTCAATCCATGATCTATCTCTAGTGGGAAATGACTCAGAAACTTCTTGCATGTGCAAGTCAATAAAAGGAAGCACGTCGACCATGTTGTGAAGTACACACAGGTGCATCCGTGTTAGCTCCTCCATACTAACACTTACAGGTTGACCACCGGTAATGCCTTCACCATCCATCCTATTGGTGTACCGGGTACTTGGAAGTCCAATTGCATCGACATTCGGAATAAATTCAGACCAGTACTCGACTGCTTCTTCTACTAAATAGCATCCTGCAATGCATCCCTCCGGCCTGAACATATTCATCACATACCCTTTCAGCACTTTCATATATCTCTCTACACCATACATCCATCGCATACGAGCAGAACCACACATCCTTGTCTCGTGTACCAAATGAACGGTTAGGTGAACCATTATATCAAAAAATGAAGGAGGAAAATATATTTCAAGCTCACAGAGCGTCCCCACAATCTGTCCCTGAAAAACAAGCAATTTTCTAGGATCAATGACCTTGCTACTCATTGCCTTGAAGAACTAATAGAGCTTTGTTATGGTTATGCGCACATTTTCAGGCAAGATAGAATGTATTGCAATGGGCAAGAAATTCTCCATGATGACATGATAGTCATGCGATTTCAGATTCATCAATTTTACGCCATCATCTGAAATGAGTCTTTGTATATTGGACAAATAACCCTCTGGTACTTTCACATCCTTTAGTGTTTGAAGAAGAATTTTTCTCTCACTCTTGGACAAGGTGTGTGCAGCAGGAGGTAATTTCGGTGGTTTACCTTCTTCATACACAGGTGTCAGTTCTTCTCTTATACCCATATCAACCATATCCATTCTTGCATTGTAACCATCCTTGGACTTGTTATCAGCTGGCAGAGTATTGAGCAAATTAGCACAAACATTCTTCTCAACGTGCATTAGATCAATGAAGTATCTAACATACAACTCTTTCCAATAGGGCAATTGAAAGAAAATTGATTCCTTCTTCCAGCCTCTAGTTGGGAGACTCTTTGTGAAGTATTTTTTGTATTGTGTGTTGACATTCTTCATCTCGTTCAATACACATGTACCTGACAATAAATGTGGTGCTCCACGTTCCTCGATTGTGCCATTGAATGCATCGGTCATTCTTCTGTACTCATGTGTTGGCTCCAAACACCTTCTATGCCCTATATAAATAGTCTTCCTACAATGACATAAACGAATGCGATTTGTGTTCGTGGTACAACAAGGACATGCATCGGCCCCCTTCACACTATATCCAGATACATTCCCATAAGGGGGGAAGCCATTGATAGTTCCAAACAACATGGCCTTTCAACTTGAAATTCTCCTTTCTATAAGCATCATACACATCGACACCCTCATCCCATAGGAGCTTCAAGTCCTCTATCAAAGGAGCAAGATATACATGCATATATGTCGTTACCAGGTTGTTTGGGTCCTGATATTAATATAGACAACATCATGTAAGTGCACTTCATGCAAATCTCCGGTGAAAGATTATAAACCATCATAATCATTGGCCATGTACTGTGGTTGGTACTTTGGATACCGAAAGGATTCATTCCGTCAGCTGAGAGTGCAAGACGCAAGTGTCGTGGCTCGTTGCCAAATTCTGGATGTCTGGTATCGAATGTCTTCTACTGGGGTGAATCAGCAGGGTATCTTAGCATTCCATCCTTGATCCTATCATCATGAGGTCAAGTCAAATTTCTAGCATCCACATCGCTACTATACATTCTCCTGAATCTTGGTATTATTGGGAAGTACCACATCACCTTCACTGGAGATTTATTTTTTAGATATCTCTTCTTCCCACACTTGGGACATTCATCGAGGTCTTCATACTCCTTCCGAAACAGGATACAATCACCTGGGCAAGCATGAATTTTCTGATGTGTTAACACGATGGACTTATGCATTTGCTTAGCCCCATATGCTTTCGTAGGCAGTACATTTCCATCGGGCAATAGACCACTAATTGCTTCCAGCATACTTGAGAAGCACACATCGGATAACTCGTGTGCTGCTTTTAGGTTAAACAATATCAACACAGCTGACACTTTTGTTTCTTTCTTACACCCAGGCCAAAGGGGTAATCCAGCGTCATCCCTTAATTTCTCTGACATATAAGGGTGATCTCGTAGATTTGTGTCATCCCCACTCGATGTATCAACATTCGGTACATCTCCGAAACTATCCTCATCCACTGTATCTTCAAACCTAAAGTCAGTTCTTATGTTGCTTGAGCTACATCCATCTCTTCTCTCACCATGAAATGTTCAAACGGTATAACAGTTTCTCGACCAAACTTTCTCGACCACTAACAGTTTTTCCATTCATACATTTCCAACACGAACATAGAATGTATCGATGGTCGGTGCAGTGTCTAATTGCATGATTATAAAACTCTTCAACCCCATTCCTATACTCCTCTGATAATCTATCTGCTCGAACCCACTTTCGATTCATATAGAACTAGAGATGCCTATATAGATTAACCGAAAAGAACACGTGTTGAGTCTATATATAATTAGCAATCCAACTCAATTTACAACTACTACTACATTCTAAAACTTTATAACCTCTTGCTAGGGTATGCTATAGATCAGAGCCTAAGTCCCAAGGCACTCTTATTACATGTTTTATTAATTTGTTAGCAACTTGCTTCAATATTTCCCATCTATAAACCTCTTGAAATAAATTCTAACATTTTAATACTTACAAATTGGCTAATTCTAAAAAATTATAATATGTCCATCTAAAATTCTAACAAATTCTAACAATTTAATCTAAAATTCTAGCATTTTAATCCTAACATGCATTCTAACAATTTCATCTAAAATTAATTCTAAAGCCTTCAATTAATAATTCTAACCCTAACAATGCTTCATAAGAATATGATTATGAGCTCCATAAAGTATACTAGGATCATATTTATTACTAACCAATACCATAATCAAGTATATCATAATAAATTACTCAAATTACACAATTAATTTGACTCTCACCAATTAATTATATCATAATCAATTACACAAATTAATTAAGCTCACCAATAACATACATTATATATATGCATTCATACATTTTCATTATTTTGTAGTTCTATTTAAAAAAATTGACTGAAAATTAAACTGGAGTTACCTGGCGGTGGCGGAGAGGCGGCGTCGCGTCGGGGATGGGGGAGGAGAGGGTGCATCGCAGGGGAGGGTTGGGCGGCAGGCTGAGCGGCGTCGCAGGGGAGGCTGGGCGTCTGGGCAGCGTCGCGAGGCGGTGGGTGGGGCGGCGTCGCGTCGGGGGTGGGGGAGAAGGTTAACTGAATTAGGGATTTTGGGGTCAAAGGGGTTCATAACCGATGTCCCAAGTTTAAATCTAAGACAGCAGTTCTTAACCGCTATCCAAGTTTCACTTGGACAGCGATTTTTAACCGCTCTGCAGAGTCTCACTTAGACGGCGGTTTTAAACCGTTGTCTTGAATTTCACCACTTGCGCAGCGGTTTTGAACCGCTTTCTTAGATTAAATCTTGGACAACGGTTTATAACTATTGTCTTAGCTTTTCTTTTTCTTTTTTAAATATAATTCTGTAAAACCGCTCTCCAAGCTTAGTTTTGGAGAGAGGTTTTTTTAAAAGTTGTCTAATTATAGTTGTCTTAGTCCAAATGTGTGGTAGTGAGAGCACTAGATGTGCTCAAAAGTATCCAAACAGTTACTAGTAAATTACCAGAAAATCTGGAGACTCCAAGTCCGTGATTACAAAATCAAAATTTATGCACAACACAAAGTTGGATTAAAACACCAATCATAAAAGGTGAAATTTATTAAAGGGACAAAAGGAAAACCTAAAGCTATAAGACCACATCTCGGTTCAGAGCTCAGAGCCCCATTAAAAACCTTGATATGGTAAAAGAGAAATTAAAATCCTTAGTTAAGGACAAAAGGAAAACCTAGAGTCGTTAAGACCACATCATGCACATTCGAGAGGCCAGAGCCTCATCAAAATCTTGATATGGTAAAACCCTCGGCAGAGCAAAACCCTAGGTTAATGTCCATTAAAATGCAAAAGCTAGAAGGCTAAGTAAAACGATAAAACTCTGAAACAATATCGTTAAGATGATACGGTCTCAAATAGTGACGTGCTTCTTTCTTCCCACCGTATGTGAGACACATTCGACTCTCTCGTGACCCTGTTAGTCGTTGCATTCTCTTCACTGCAAATGTGGTATATATATGACTAACTACATGTCATGTAATATATTATTGACCTTGTGCCACTTCAGAAGCAGCCGAGGCAGTCCATTTTCTAATTTTGTACCACATATGATATATTGAGTTGCACTCAAACAAGATTCTTCTCCATCTCCTATATATCATATCATGTGCCATATAAATGACATCAAGTGCCGTTGCTAGCTCTGCCTCAAAAGCAATTCCACTCCCATGGGGATTGAAATACCTCTGACAACCCCAAAAGGTCCTATAGCAGAACGGATGGCATCTTACAAGGTCATCCCCTCAGTCCAAAAGGCAAAGTATTATATGAAAATAGTTCATGATAAGTTTATCATAAAACTGTTTTAAAATATCAAATATTTGATTAGGAGTATCGAAAGTTTCATCAGGATTAATATCATTAATTTGGGTCAGTTTTATTATATTTTTGGAAAATTTATTTTTTTGTCCCGTAACCTTACCAGTTTTTTATTTTTGTCCTAACAACTTTTGAATTATTTTGTTTATGATCCTTCAACCTGTTATTGCAGGTAATATAGCTGGTAAAAGTGATGTGGCATTATTTTTTCTAACTAAAAAAACAAGTGGATCACTTTAAAAGAGTTATCAGGCTTGACGATGTCAGGCTTGAATAAATGACAAAATAATAATACCTGACATCGACGAAAGGGCCCTACTAGAAAGAGATCGGAGAGCAGATCGAGATCAATGGCGTTGCTTTGGAGTGGAAAAATTGAAGAGGAGAGAGAGATAGAGGTTGGGGTCAGGCTACTGAGTTTCGTGAGAATTGAGATGGTATATGTGCGAAATATTTAAAAAAAAAAAAAAGCCACATCAAATAAACTCTTCCACTTGGTTTTTTAATTAAAAAATAAACTCCACATCATTTTTACCGGCTACATTACCTGCTATACCAGGTCATAGGGCCAAAAACAAAATGATTTGTAAGTTAAAAG
The DNA here is from genome assembly GCA_947034835.1 of Ballota nigra. Lineage (NCBI taxonomy): Eukaryota > Viridiplantae > Streptophyta > Magnoliopsida > Lamiales > Lamiaceae > Ballota > Ballota nigra. The sequence goes on from OX344730.1 coordinate 31,707,260, forward strand.
ACTAAAATCAAAATACAAAAGTCGATAGAACGAAATTCAAAAACTGGTAAGTTACAGGCAAAAAAAAAACAATTTTCATTATATTGTAGTTGTAGTAAATTTTCTTGAACTCGGATTAATGATACTCCTGAAGAGATTATCGATATTTCTAGTCATATATTCTATACTTTAAAACAGTTTCTGGATAAGTTTATTATAAACCATTTTCATATAAAATCTACTCAATCCAAAATTACAAGGATCACGAGGTCCGTGATTTTGTTGGCCATACATCCGTGGATAACCCCTGCTTGGAACCGGTATTTCTTCAAAAAAATATCATGGTTTCAGCAATCCCCAGATGAGCCAAAGAAATGTGGTACTAATACAAAGCTTCCACACAGAGGTGATCAGTGTGCTGGATTGAGCTTCCATTGGTTGCAAGAACCAGCAGCAGAAACCATGCTTCATATTAATATGAATATTGACAGAAAAGGTTTATATTGATTCAAAGTTATGAAAATAATAATAAAAAATAGAAAAAATAAATAAATTCAAACTATATCCTAATTAATAAAATACAGTGTAATTATTATAATTTAAAACGCGTCAAACTCCCTTGTGGTTTGAAAAATCGGCATGAAACCCCCCTGCGTGTAGTCCCCAAGGAGGAGAATCTCAATTTTAAAGAAATATGTGCACACTTCTTCGATATATTACCAAGAGAAGGGAGTTCCCTGTTTGCTATCATCATTTGGAACATATGGAAAGCAAGGAATTCCATGATTTTTGAAGAATCCTACACTGACCCAAGGGAGGTTGTCCAGCGATCACTGCGACTCTTCCAAGATATGCGGTCGGCTGCTGCTCATGGAAATATCTTGGCTCCGAAAAAGTGAACTACGGTGAAGTGGCTACATCCTCCGGAAGGAAAGTATAAACTTAACTCTGATGCCGCGAATTTCGGGAACGGACAAGTGGGCTTTGGGTTCGTGATTCGAAATTGCAGAGGAGAAGTGATGATGTCAGGAACAAAGAGGTGCCGGGGTTCGGGAACAAGTACATTGATTGAAGCCTTAGCTCTCCGATTCGCCCTACGCCAAGCATCATAATGGAGGTATTCGTTGTCTCACCATTGAAATGGACTCGGAGGTCCTAGCAAATCTCATACAAAGTGAATCCAAGGATGAGTCGTATGAAGCTCTAATTGGGATGGAAATCAAGACCATGGCTAATGAGATTGGGTGCTCAGATTTCTTTGCTGTTAAAAGAGAAGCAAACCAGCTTGCGCATGAACTTGCTCATTTTGGCACCAGTTTAGATTTTGAGGAAATTTGGATAGAGGATATCCCTCAAAGTTGTAATGGAACTTATCTAAATGATGTAAGGCGAGAGCCTGCGGTTCATTAATACAAATTTACTTTTCTGACAAAAAAAAAAGTGGGTAAAAAAAGAGTTTCTCCATGCATCACACATAGTCCTTTTTTCTTTTTCTTTTTTTTTTTTCTTTTTTTGTGCAACAGAAACGTGTGGTTTTGGGGAGAGAGAAATTCATTTTCTCTTTAATTTTAACAAAAAAGGTATAACACTTGAACTATATTGTAGGGTATGTAGTAGATATCTTTTTTCTTTTTTTTTTTTTTTCCCAATAGGGTACATATTAGAAATCTGGGTGTGTGCAGAAAATTTGGGTGCATTTTTATTAACCTTGACAACTGTATTAATTTTTTATATCCGAGGATGGTTTACTATGATTTTTACAAATTAAAACTAAGGAAATTGTGAGTTAATAGGGCATCTGATTAATGTAAAATGGAGCCTAAGGAATGAATATTTTTACCTTGGTTTAAAATCAGACAATTTTTATTCAATTTTATAGATATGTATAAGTTTGTACGACGATGTTTGTTTTTCTTCTGTAAGAAAAAAACATATTGATTTGATCATGGAGAATAAAAGATCTTTCATTGGTATCGCAATGCTCCTTGTGTTGATGTTTTCATCTCGTAAGTTAATTTGTCTTTCCTCGAGCACATATATATATATAGTACTTTAAATATTTCACTCTATTTAAACGTTAAATTATTTTGTCAATTTGTGTGTATACGTACATTTTAAGATCGATTTCCAGGGCAGATTTTAATTTAATTTATTGCCTATTACTGGTATTTAAGATTAAAGAATTCTGAATGAACTTGGAACTAACTCATTTATTATTATTATTATTATTATTATTATTATTATTTTCCTTAATAATCGATGGACACATTCATTAACATATGGGTATGTGGTCATTCACATGTGTGTACGACTGTACGTATATATATATATATATATATATATATGTGCGCGCGCGCGTATGTAATGAAGATTTTCTGGATTATATAGATAACAATGGGGTTATTAAATAATAGGTCAATAAATGATGTTTTGTCTAACGAATTTGCAGAGAATAGCTTGGCGGCGTTTTGTGAAAACCCGAGTGCAAATTTCGTAGGTGTTTGTATACTTGATAAGACTTGCAGGGATATTTGCAAGTCTGAAGGGTACCCTAGTGGCGATTGTGAAGGATTCATTACAAAACGTCGTTGTATTTGTAGAAAGCCTTGTTAAAATTAATCACTTTCTGAATGATGAAAAGCTCATATGATATCTAAGTTTGCTGTAATGCAATAATATATATTTTTCTGAGTAATTCAGAATAAAGAAGCTTCATTTTGGAGATAATTTTTCTTTTTAGTCCTGTTACTTAACCTATTCCAAAATAAATCTTTTAAGTTTCTAACACATCAAATAAATTAATTTAGACCTAAAAAATCACTTAAATTAAATATCTTAATAAAGATATATCCAATTTAAAGACAAAAAAACTTGAAATACCTACTATCACTACAAAAAAAAAAGGAATTAGCGACCGATTAATGGTCACAAAACGTGATTAGAGACCGATTTCTGACCGAAAAAATTGGTTGTTAAAAAACGGGTAGCTAATATTAGAGACCGTCTTTTGGCATCGGTCGCTAATTTGAGACCGTCAAGGCGGTCGCTAATATCAGCGACCGTCATCAGTCAGTAGCTGAATCCATCGGGTCCGACCCGGTCGGGTCATGATTTAGCGACCGACTTCAAGCAGTCGCTAATTTATTTTTTTAAATAAAATTAATATTTTTATTTTATTTTGTGATTAGCGACCGACCTTGAGGCGGTCGCTAATCAGCGAACCTGCGTAAAAAAAAGTGTCTCATTGGGTTCGAACCCACGCTCATTGGGGTCTGGTCGGGGCGCGAACCACTGACCCACTAGCCTATATTAGGCGCGAGTCATGTTGTATATAAGCCCTTGTGAGGTTTGTAGAAATAAATGGGCAAACATTCGCCCAAGGGGAATCAAATCCACGACCTCCAGGTAGCCCGGAAGAGGTGTGAACCACTAGGACACATGCTATTGTTATTCGTGTATTTGCATTTAATTGTATATTAGCTCAAATTGACTTTCGTTTTTATTTAAATTCATCAAATTAATTCCCTTTTGTTTCTAATTCGTTTATATATATATATATATATATATATATATATATATATATATATATATATATGTACACTAACTTTTTTATTAATTTTATAAATTTAATATTTTAGACTATTTTAAATTATTAATTCATTTGTTTTTATTCATTTAATTGTATATAATTCAAAATTGACTTCCTTTTTTTTTTAAATTCATCAAATTAATTCTCTTTTGTTTCTAATTTGTTTATATATATATATTTACTAATTTTTTTATTAATTTTATAAATTTAATATTTTAGACTATTCTAAATTATTAATTCAGTCGTTTTTATTAATTTAACTGTATATAATTTCAAATTGACTCCCATTTTTTTTAATTCATCAAATTAAATCATTTTTGTTTCTAATTCCTTTATATATATATATATATATATATATATATATATATATATATATATATATATATTTACTAACTTTTTTATTAATTTCATCATATTTAATATTTTAGACTATTTTAAATTATTAATCATTCGTTTTTATTCATTTAATTGTATATAATTCCAAATTGACTCTTTTTTTTATTTATCAAATTAATTCCTTTTTATTTCTAGTTCGTTTACAGATATATATATATATATATATATATATATTTACTAACTTTTTTTATTCAATAAAAAATATATGCAAATCTATAATATTCAATAAAAATATAAAATATTCAACAAAATAAAAGACATTCAACAAAATAAAAGACATTCAATAAAAATAAAAAATATTCAATAAAATAAAATATTCAACTAAAAATATAAAAATTATTTCTCTCTATCTCTCTCTCTCTAACTCTCATCTCTAGAGAGGAACTGGTCGATATCGATATCGTCATCCTCGCCCTCGCCCTCGCCCTCGCCCTCGCCCTCGCCCTCGCCATAATTATGAAAGGCTTAAACAATCTCACAATAATTTTTCCACTACTATTGTTGTTCTTGAACATTTAGCCGAATAACCCTAATTACTAGTAGTAACGCCGGACCATTTGACAGGTAGCACTCTAGGTAAAAAAAAATTTAATTTCTCACTTTAGGTAGCATGTCCTGTTGGGAAAATAGGGGTGCCCGGAATCTATTCGGGATGAAATTTAAATACGAATTTAAATACAATTATTACTAGCATGAATTAATTCTAATTAATTCAAATAATAATTCCAACAACTAATTTATCATCATGCATGTTGAATTAATTCACATATAATCTATGGCGGAATAAACAAGAAAATATGTGACTTACGTACCTCTCGTAGAACTTGGCCTTTGAATAAAACGGGACAAACACGTACGCGCTTTATCAACCCAAAAACCTTCTCAAGTATTTCCCTTTCGCCTTATTCGATCACCGGTGGGAGATGCTTTCGAATAATTTAAATAACTAAGGAAAAAGAAAAATATCTATGCTCTTAATTTTTCCAACACATGGAATTATGTACTTGGGGATGAAATAATCACCCCCTATTTATAAGAGTAGTGGCCGAATTTTTTGAGTATTTTATGGGCCTGGAGAAAATCTTTTCTAGTCTCTAAGAAATCTTGAATATATCTCATATATTGTTTTCTCCATAATAAAATATTCCACAAAAATCTCACTCTCCTACTTGACTTGCAATTTTCGAAAATAACAAGAGAAGAATTCAAGATTTGGATCTTCTTGAATATATGAGATAATATTGTATTCCAAGAATACTTATCTTCCATAATATCTTTCCAAGAAAATCAACAAAATCTTTTCTTTCCTTGATTCCTAATTTTCGAAAATAAAGAGGAAAAATCAGCATTATATTATTTTTTTATTTTAATCACCTTATCATTATTGGGCTACTTGAGGGGCCTTTAAGGAGAATTAAGATTGGACCTCCTAATGGACTTCTGAATTTCAATATTGAGCCCCAATATAATTCAATCCATTAATATTAATTATTACCACTAATAAATTAATATTGCACTATCCATCTTAATCCATATTACGATAATATGGGCTCCCGGTTATTATTTTCCGCGTTTAAGATTATCAAGTCCATTAATTAATTAAGCTTCTGAATAGCTCTAAATTAATTAATATATTTCACCTTGGAGTAAAGACGGCTCAACATTATTATCCGTACCGAAGAAACTAATTCTTCACTTGCAAGATTTAGTACGATAAAACTTCTAATCCCGCCAAGGGGACTAATCACACGAGTCGTACTCGCACACGTTTCTCCGTATTAAATCTTAGCAACCGTCGTATGATTAATATTACTGCCCAAAGCACAAGGTTTGAAGTCACAATAATTCTCACCCAACATGAATCAAAGCAGTAACCATTAAGCACACACGGTCCTATTTAAGTGACGGAGATTAAGAAATCAACAACCACTGAGGTCTAATTCTTCACATTTCAGAACAGAAGAATTTATCCTCGCTGTAGGTCCTCTTCAACACATACTAAATGTGCTAGTGCAATCTCTTAGTCAAGACAGACCAATCCGAGTCTTACACATCGACCTTTCACGGCGGATTGTTCAATTCCACCTAGGTCATGAAAATATACGTTTAGTTACAAGGAAACTGTTAATGTTGTCTTCCGTGATCGGGTATCACCACATTAACTACAATGTAACTAGTACTATTATGAACTGTTTGCAATAAATATTCAACATTCAATCATATCTAAAGCATATGCGATAAAAGAATTATTCTCATAAACAAGTGTTTGATACACGAGTTATACAAAGTAAAAGCATACTTTCACGTATAACTCCAACAATCTCCCACTTATACTTAAAGTCTGCTTTTAGTATACATCACGCATGTTTTAGTGTAGTAGCTCTACGTGACATCTCATGTCAACCTACACTAACCTAATAATTCCTCCCACTTATACTTAAAGAAGATTGGCAATAGTCTTGACTCTCATTCCATCCACATGTCTCTCGAATGTATTCTGAGGCAGACCCTTTGTGAATGGATGTACTAGGTTGTCCTCTGACATTTATCTTTGCCACCTCTTTATCTCCTCTCTTAATGATTTCTCGTATAAGATGGTGTTTTCTTTCAATGTGTTTGCTGGCCTTGTGGGCTCTCGGTTCCCTTGAATTTGCAATTGCTCCGATATTATCACAATGGACAGTGATTATGATGGACCAATTCGGAACAACGTCCAAGTCCACTAAGAAGTACTTGAGCCAAACCGCTTCTTTCGCTGCTTCACAAGCAGTTACTTATTCGACTTTCATGGTCGAATCGGCGATGCATTTCTGCAAATCGCTTCTCCATATATCATGGCTCCTTCTCCCATGCAAAACACACTACCCGAGGTAGATATTCTGGATTCTATATCTGATTGGAAATTTGAGTCCGTGTATCCCATGGGAATTAGACTGTCTGACTTTTAAATCAACATTCCATACCAAGTTCTTTTCAGAAACTAAAAAATGCATTTAATTGCAATCTAATGTGTTTTCCCGGGATTACTTTGATATCTTGCCAACATGCTCACGACAAGGCAGATATCTGGTCTCGTACACAACGTTGCATACATAAGACTTCCTACGTCCGAAACGTACGGAACGTCTTTCATGTCATCTATCTCCACTTGCGTCTTAGGGCATATTTCTTTAGATAGATGGATTCCGTGCCTAAAAGGTACAAAACCTTTCTTGGAATCTTGCACGCTGAAATGCTTCAAAACAGTGGCTTTGTATGAAACTTGCGATAAGCCCAACGTCCTCCTCTTGCGATCTCGAGTGATCTTGATCCCAAGGACGTGACCGGCTTTCCCTAAGTCCTTCATATCAAACTGATTTGACAGCCATACCCTTACATCTGACAATACCTTTACATTGTTTCCAATGAGCAGAATATCGTCTATGTATAATACTAAGAATACCACCGCAGTTCCGTCACACCTTTTATACACACAACTTTCGAACTTGTTTTGATCACAAACCCATAAGACTTAATAACTTGATCAAAATACTGGTTCCAAGTATGCGATGCTTGCTTAAGTCCATAAATGGATCTCTTAAGCTTGCATACGAGGTGCTCTTGGCCTTTTTCAATGAAACATTTGGGTTGTTGCATATAGATTTCTATCCCGTCAAGACTTCCGTTAAGGAAAGCCGTCTTGACATCCATTTGCCAGATCTCGTAATCTAGGTGCGCAGCGATCGACAAGAGAATACGGATGGACTTAAGCATAGCTACAGGCAAAAAGGTTTCCTCATAATCGATCCTTTCTTTCTGAGTATACCCTTTGGCCACAAGCCTTGCTTTGAAGGTCTCAACCCTTCCGTTCGGTCCTCTTTTCCTCTTATACACCCACTTGCATCCAATGGGTTCTACCCCATTGGGTGGTTCGACCAACTCCCACACTTGATTATGATCCATCGAACCCATCTCGGATTTCATTGCCGTTTGCCATGACTCCGCATCTTTGTCTTTGATTGCCTCGTCGTATGTCCATGGGTCTAATTCATCGTCGGGAACCAAATCTGAAGATTCTCCTATCCCCATGAATCTCTCGGGTTGCCTAGCAATCCTCCCACTGCGACGGGGTTCTGGTTGTGAAGGTGTGACGTGTGGTATATCATCTTGTATACTTGGTATATGAGTTTACCCTCTTAACTCATCTAAGGTAATCTCACTTCTGGGCTTTCTTTTGTTCATATAGTCTTCCTCCAAGAATTTAAAGTGTGAACTAATCACGGTCTTTTGATCCTTGGGACTATAGAACATACACCCTTTCGTTCCCGCAGGGTATCCTTTAAACAGCCTTAATTCCGAACGTGGATCCAACTTACCGGCTTTCTTGTCTAGCACGTATGCCGAACAACCCCAAATCCGCAAGTGTCTTAGACAGGGCTCGCGCCCGGTCCACAATTCCATTAGGGTGTTAGGAACCGATTTGGATGGCACCAAGTTTAGAATGTAAGCCGCCGTTTCCAAGGTGTTACCCAAAACGATTTGGGTAAATCCGAATAACTCATCATGGATCTGACTATTTCTAAAAGATTATGCTTCCTTCGTTCCGCCATATCGTTCTATTGAGGGGTTCCCGGTGCGGTCAACAGGGATACAATCCTTTCGTCCGATAGGTAGTTCAAGAATTCATTGCTAAGGTATTCGCCTCCACGATCAAATCGTAGAAACTTGATACTTCTTTCCCTATGCATCATAAAGTAGAAATAAAAAAACCAAGGACCTTTAATGTTGGTTGTGGGTTAAGGAAGGAGAATGTATCTTTTGCGGATTATGTTCTCGGTAAAAAACGGTACAGGGTGATTCAACTAGAACTGTAGAGGAGGCAGAGGAGGGTGAAACAAAGGATGTGATGTCTTTTAAAACTGTGGAGCAGGAAAAGAAGTGGCTGGAGAACTGTTATACAGGCCTCCTTAAGCAAGACTTCTCCTGGGAAGAGCATGGCGAAGAGATGATGAGCGAATGCAGTGCCAAATTAACTCTTCGAGATTTAGGAGGTAATTGCGTTCTTATTCAAGGCTCGAATGATACCGACACCAAAAAACTAATAGAGGATTTCGATGAATGGGTCTATTATTGGTTTGAATGGACGAGAGTATGGAATCAAAGTGACGTTTCTACTCAAAGGTGTATTTGGATCAGATGGTTCGGGGTGCCGGTACAAGCGTGGTCCTATCGCTTCTTTCTCCTTGTTAGTGCTAAGTTGGGAAGATTAGTGAAATTAGATGAGATGACGGAGAAGAAAACCAATCTTTCTTATGGCAGAACTTTAATCTCTACGTCTGGATGGTCCAACATCAACAAAATATTCCATGTTAGTGTGGATGGGAAGATGTTCAAGATCAGAGTGGTTGAGGAATGGTGTTGTAATTGTGATGTCATGTCGGGGGAAGTAGAGGAGGAAGAGGAGGAGATTGAGAATATATGGCAAACGGAAAATGAAATCTCAAATTCTCCGGTGGAGGCGGAAATATCAAATGAAGAGTGCAGAGAACTCGATGGTGATGGCGGTTCTTTCATCTCAGACGGCCGTGACGATTCGAATTCTAAGATTCCTGGGGGGTTTCCGAGTAAAATGGTGCATTATGTTTGTGGTGGGAGTACCGAAGCTGATACATTAATTAGAGACGTGCAGTTGGAGGGTGGGACCTTTCCAAAAGCAGCAGTAAGTGAGGATAAATGTTTAGGGGATGATGGGCCTGTTATCTCGGTCCAATCTCTAGAAGTCCTTGAGAGCCAAAATAAAGAGCCCAGTACTAATAATTCTTCTGGGCCTAATAGTTTAAAGCATGTCCTATTTGTGGAAAATGAATCCTTGAAGTCCTTGGCCCAATTAAATAAGGGCCAGCATAATATACGTGAGCAGCCAGAAGAGGGGCAATTCCCTGAAAAAGAAAACTCATCCTGCGCATCTAAGAGAGAAGAGGCTCTTGAATCGAGAGGCAACGGAGGGAAATCTGGGAGTTTTAAGGAAGCCGGAGCAGGGAAGATTAATTGTTCTGGTAAGAAGGTGATCAATTCAATGGAAAAACAAGATAACAAGCAATTAAATAAAGCTAACAAAGGGGGGAGAAAAAATCGGGAGAAGGAAGAGGCGAGCAAAAAATGGGCGAATTTCATGGGAGATATGGTCTCAGAAGAGGATATGATGGATTTCAATAATTACTTAAGGAACCGAAACAAAAAAATTCAAACTGGAAGCATCAGAACGCAGGATACGGAGAAGGCTCAAAGAATTTGGGAGATGGGAAAACAAATCGGTCTTATGGGTGAAGAGGGGCAGATGATTCGTATTTTGTCTAATAAGGCGGATCAGAGGGGCACAGACGGCATGGCGAGTTCGAGAAAGGTTACACAATGAAGATTTTATCCTACAACATCAGGGGGGCAGGGAGCAGGGTGAAAAAACTGGAGATTCAAGGTATGTTAAGAAAATTTAATGCTGATATCATTTTTATTCAAGAATCGAAGTTAGAGATTGTTAATAAGGATGTCTGCTCATCATTGTGGGGGAACCATAATTGTGGTTGGGCGGCAAGGGAGGCGGTGGGAAGATCGGGTGGGATAATTACTTTATGGAATTTAGATAAATTATGTTGTTCTAGCTGGTGGTATATGGAGGGAGTTGTGGTGGTAAACGGGGTCTGGGGGGCAGAAAGAGAGAGATGTTGTTTGGTAAATGTGTATGCACCAATTCCGTTGGAGGAACGATTGGAGTTGTGGGATAGATTAAACACACTTATTTGGCAGAATGGATATGGTTGTTTATGTATAGGGGGAGATTTTAATTCAATTCGGTTTGATCAGGAGAGGGCTGGGAATTCAGATGTGAGAAATAGAAGGGATATAAGGGCTTTTGATGAATTTGTTAGCAATGCAAATTTGGTAGATCTATCTCTACATGGAAGGAGCTTTACTTGGTATAGGCCGAATGGAAAATGTAAAAGCAGGTTGGACATATTTCTTATTAATGATGAATGGTTAGTGAAATGGCCTAGTTCGATTCAGAAAGGATTGCCTAGATCTATCTCGGACCACTGCCCTATCTTGTTGGAAACTAATAGTAAGGATTGGGGGCCAAAACCATTCCATTTTTTTAATGCGTGGTTGGATCATCCAGGTTTCAAGGAAGTAGTAGCTAATACGTGGAATAACTGGGAAGGGCGGGGTTGGGCGAGTTTTGTAGTAAAGGAAAAGATGAAGAAGCTGAAAGAAACCTTGAAAATTTGGAGCAAAGAAGAGTTCGGCAGTGTGGAGAAAAACATAGATAGAATGAGGAATGAAATCCGAGAGTTGGACATTGTGGATGATACTTTTGGGTTGGAAGATCATGAGGCAGAAAGAAGAAGAGTGGTTACGGCAGAGCTGTTCAAGAATTTAAATTGGAAGCATGGGATGATGGCACAAAAGGCAAGGGTGAAGTGGCTTAAGGAAGGCGACATCAACACCAGTTTTTTTCATAGAGTGGTAAACCAAAGAAGGAAAGTAAATGAGTTAGTTGGGATTCAAGTCGGTGAGGATTGGATTGAGGACGTGGTAGAGGTAAAAAAAGGGCATCAAAGAGTTTTTTTAGGAGCACTACTCCAAAAAGAGAGTGATTCGACCGAAACTGGTGGGTATGGCGGAAAATCAGATTTCTGAGATCGAGAACAGTATGCTCACTGCTCCATTTGGTGAAGAGGAGGTCAAAGAAGCAAATGACAGCTGTGAAAATTCGAAGAGCCCTGGTCCTGACGGCTTTAACTTCAGATTTATCAAAGACTGCTGGGATATCATGAAGGGAGATTTTATGAGAATGTTTGAGGAATTTCATCGGAATGGGAAGTTAGTCAAGGGGCTCAATTCGTCCTTTATTGTACTAATTCCCAAGAAGGAGAATGCTTACCAGCTTAGTGATTACAGGCCGATTTCCCTCATTGGCTGTATTTATAAAATTCTTGCTAAAATGCTAGCTGCTAGATTGAAGAAGGTGTTGGATGGAATTATTTCAGAAAATCAAAGTGCGTTTGTTTGCGGAAGATTAATCCATGATGGGGTTGTTGTTCTCAACGAGGCCATTGATGAGGCTAAGAGAAGGAAGATCGGAAGAATTTTTTTCAAGATCGATTTTGCCAAGGCATACGACTCTGTTGAATGGGAGTTTTTAGAGAACATGATGGTACAACTTAATTTTTGTCAGAAATGGAGAAGGTGGATTCTTGAATGTGTTTCATCAGCATCGGCTAATATTTTGGTAAATGGTAGCCCGTGTGGAGAGTTTAAGCTAGGAAGGGGGTTAAGACAAGGCGATCCACTCTCTCCATTCTTATTCCTTATTGTAGCGGAATGTCTCAATTTAATGGTTAAGAAAGCGGTTCAAAACGGGCTATTGGAAGCGGCTGAATTGGGAAGAGAAAGAGTGAAGGTGTCCTTGCTACAGTATGCGGATGACACGATATTCATGGCCTCAGATAAGTTGGAAAATGCTTGGGCGATAAAAGCAATTCTGAGGAACTTTGAAATGGTATCGGGTCTTCAAGTAAACTATGACAAGAGTAGTTTGATTGGAGTTAATGTTGATGAAGGGAGGTTAAATCAGATGGCAGAAATTCTGGGTTGTACACGAGAGGTGGTCCCATTTAAGTATTTGGGAATTCGTGTAGGAATTAATCAGAAGAGTATTTCAGAGTGGGGACATCTGATTCATAGAGTGAAGATGAAATTGAAGTCGTGGGAGTTCAGAAAATTATCCTTTGGAGGCAGACAAACTCTTTTGAAGGCGGTTCTTACGGCCTTACCTCTGTATCATCTCTCTTTTTACTGCTTACCTAAAAAACCCTGTGTGTTTTAAATTCTCTTTTTTGAAACTTTCTGTGGGGGGGAGGAGTGAATGAGAGAAAATTGGCTTGGATAAAATGGGATGTTATTTGTGGGGGGAAAATCTGGGGGGGCTTGGGGTGAGGGAGCTGAGGAGTTTTAATAAGGCGCTAGTGGGGAAATGGTTATGGCGTTTTTTAGAGGGGGAGAATTGTCTTTGGGGTAGGGTGGTAGAATCTCTGCACGGGAGGGTGAGGGTAATGGAAGGGGGTTTCTGTGTGGAGGGAAGACGGGTGATTAGATCGAGATGGTGGAGGGATGTGTTGGATGTGGGGGTGGAAGGGGAGGGGAATTGGATGCTAGAAAATTTGGAAAAAAGGCTAGGTGATGGAGGGAGAACGAACTTTTGGAATGATATATGGATTGGGGGGTGACTCTTAGAAGTCGTTTTCCAAGGTTATTTCAGTTGAGTAAAAATAAGGAAAGTAGTATTAGTGAGATGGGTAGGTGGGAAGAGGGTGAGTGGAGATGGGATTGGAATTGGAGGAGAGGGATGTTTGATCGTGAGATTAATATGTTTAATGATCTTTTGAATTCAGTGAACAATTACAGGTTAAAGGAGTACGAAAAGGACGGCTGGTCATGGAAACTTGAGAAAGGAGGGCAATACACTACAAAATCAGCTTACAATTGGATCAGAAGCAAACAACTGCAAGGGAGCGTGGAGAACAGGAGGAAAAGGGAGTTTAAGTCAGTATGGAGCAAAATTGTACCCCTGAAGGTGGCAGCAATGGCTTGGAGAACTCTTCTTGATAGATTGCCGACCCGGGTTAATCTAGCGAGAAGAGGGATTATCGGAGAGGGGGATGAAACAAAATGTGCTTTTTGCGATGCGGAACCGGAGACAGTAGAGCATGTATTCATTAAGTGTCAAGTGGCAGACAGGCTGTGGAGAAGATGTTTGGAGTGGTTTGAGATACCTGTAGCATTACCGGGAGAGGTAGTAGATCATTTTTTACTTTTTTCGGGGTTATGGAGGAAGAAGAAAGGAAAATCTCTTGGTGTTGTTTTTTTGGAATGTGTAATATGGGTGATTTGGAAAACAAGAAATAACTGTATATTCCAAGGGGGTAAGGTCAAGGAGGAAAAAATGTTGGAGGAAATTAAAGGGAGAACTTGGGCTTGGCTACTAGTGAAACAAGAGATACATTGTAATTCTACCCTTAAGGATTGGTTAGTTTCTCCTAGTTTGGTGATAGATAGATAAGGAATACTCTGTTTTGGGATACTAAATCTCTGTAGGCATTTCTTATGCCATGGTTATTGAGCAATAAAATTCTTTTTCTGTCCAAAAAAAAAATATGGGCTCCCGGTTATTATTTTCCGCCTTTAAGATTATCAAGTCCATTAATTAATTAAGCTTCTGAATAGCTCTAAATTAATTAATATATTTCACCTTGGAGTAAAGACAGCTCAACATTATTATCCGTACCGAAGAAACTAATTCTTCACTTGCAAGATTTAGTACGATAAAACTTCTGAGCCCACCAAGGGGACTAATCACACGAGCCGTACTCGCACGCGTTTCTCCGTATTAAATCTTAGCAACCGTCGTATGATTAATATTACTGCCCAAAGCACAAGGTTTGAAGTCACAATAATTCTCACCCAACATGAATCAAAGCAGTAACCATTAAACACACACGGTCCTATTTAAGTGACGGAGATTAAGAAATCAACAACCACTGAGGTCTAATTCTTCACATTTCAGAACAGAAGAATTTATCCTCGTTGTAGGTCCTCTTCAACACATACTAAATGTGCTAGTGCAATCTCTTAGTCAAGACAGACCAATCCGAGCCTTACACATCGACCTTTCACGGCGGATTGTTCAATTCCACCTAGGTCGTGAAAATATACGTTTAGTTACAAGGAAACTGTTAATGTTGTCTTCCGTGATCAGGTATCATCACATTAACTACAATGTAACTAGTACTATTATGAACTGTTTGCAATAAATATTCAACATTCAATCATATCTAAAGCATATGCGATAAAAGAATTATTCTCATAAACAAGTGTTTGATACACGAGTTATACAAAGTAAAAGCATACTTTCACGTATAACTCCAACAATCTCCCACTTATACTTAAAGTCTGCTTTTAGTATACATCACGCATGTCTTAGTGTAGTAGCTCTACGTGACATCTCATGTCAACCTACACTAACCTAATAATTCCTCCCACTTATACTTAAAGCAGATTGGCAATAGTCTTGACTCTCATTCCATCCACATGTCTCTCGAATGTATTCTGAGGCAGACCCTTTGTGAATGGATGTACTAGGTTGTCCTCTGACATTTATCTTTGCCACCTCTTTATCTCCTCTCTTAACGATTTCTCGTATAAGATGGTGTTTTCTTTTAATGTGTTTGCTGGCCTTGTGGGCTCTCGGTTCCCTTGAATTTGCAACTGCTCCGACATTATCACAATGGACAGTGATTATGATGGGCAAATTCGGAACAACGTCCAAGTCCACTAAGAAGTACTTGAGCCAAACCGCTTATTTCGCTGCTTCACAAGCAGTTACTTATTCGGCTTTCATGGTCGAATCGGCGATGCATTTCTACAAATTGCTTCTCCATATCATGGCTCCTTCTCCCATGCAAAACACACTACCCGAGGTAGATATTCTGGATTCTATATTTGATTGGAAATTTGAGTCCGTGTATCCCATGGGAATTAGACTGTCTGACTGTTAAATCAATATTCCATACCAAGTTCTTTTCAGAAACTAAAAAACGCATTTAATTGCAATCTAATGTGCTTTCCCGGGATTACTTTGATATCTTGCCAACATGCTCATGACAAGGCAGATATCCGGTCTCGTACACAACGTTGCATACATAAGACTTCCTACGTCCGAAACGTACGGAACGTCTTTCATGTCATCTATCTCCACTTGCGTCTTAGGGCATATTTCTTTAGATAGATGGATTCCGTGCCTAAAAGGTACAAAACCTTTCTTGGAATCTTGCACGCTGAAATGCTTCAAAACAGTGGCTTTGTATGAAACTTGCGATAAGCCCAACGTCCTCCTCTTGCGATCTCGAGTGATCTTGATCCCAAGGACGTGACCGGCTTTCCCTAAGTCCTTTATATCAAACTGATTTGACAGCCATACCCTTACGTCTGACAATACCTTTACATTGTTTCCAATGAGCAGAATATCGTCTATGTATAATACTAAGAATACCACCGCAGTTCCGTCACACCTTTTATACACACAACTTTCGAACTTGTTTTGATCACAAACCCATAAGACTTAATAACTTGATCAAAATACTGGTTCCAAGTACACGATGCTTGCTTAAGTCCATAAATGGATCTCTTAAGCTTGCATACGAGGTGCTCTTGGCCTTTTTCAATGAAACATTTGGGTTGTTGCATATAGATTTCTATCCCATCAAGACTTCTGTTAAGGAAAGCCGTCTTGACATCCATTTGCCAGATCTCGTAATCTAGGTACGCAGCGATCGACAAGAGAATACGGATGGACTTAAGCATAGCTACAGGCGAAAAGGTTTCCTCATAATCGATCCCTTCTTTCTGAGTATACCCTTTGGCCACAAGCCTTGCTTTGAAGGTCTCAACCCTTCCATCCGGTCCTCTTTTCCTCTTATACACCCACGTGCATCCAATGGGTTCTACCCCATTGGGTGGTTCGACCAACTCCCACACTTGATTATGATCCATCGAACTCATCTCGGCTTCCATTGTCGTTTGCCATGACTCCGCATCTTTGTCTTTGATTGCCTCGTCGTATGTCCATGGGTCTAATTCATCGCCGGGAACCAAATCCGAAGATTCTCCTATCCCCATGAATCTCTCGGGTTGCCTAGCAATCCTCCCACTGCGACGGGGTTCCGGTTGTGAAGGTGTGACGTGTGGTATATCATCTTGTATACTTGGTATAGGAGTTTACCCTCTTAACTCATCTAAGGTAATCTCACTTCTGGGCTTTCTTTTGTTCATATAGTCTTCCTCCAAGAATTTAAAGTGTAAACTAATCACGGTCTTTTGATCCTTGGGACTATAGAACATACACCCTTTCGTTCCCGCAGGGTATCCTTTAAACAGCCTTAATTCCGAACATGGATCCAACTTACCGGCTTTCTTGTCTAGCACGTATGCCGGACAACCCCAAATCCGCAAGTGTCTTAGACTGGGCTCGTGCCCGGTCCACAATTCAATTAGGGTGTTAGGAACCGATTTGGATGGCACCAAGTTTAGAATGTAAGCCGTCGTTTCCAAGGCGTTACCCAAAACGATTTGGGTAAATCCGAATAACTCATCATGGATCTGACTATTTCTAAAAGAGTCTGCTTCCTTCGTTCTGCCATACCGTTCTATTGAGGGGTTCCCGGTGCGGTCAACAGGGATACAATCCTTTCGTCCGATAGGTAGTTCAAGAACTCATTGCTAAGGTATTCGCCTCCACGATCAAATCGTAGAAACTTGAAACTTCTTTCCCTATGCATCATAAGGTAGATGTATCCATATCTCGAGTAATGATAAATTACTCATACCCCTTCTTGCTATGATCATCATTGAACCACACATATCGGTATGAACAAGTTCTAACACTGTGGTGGCTCTATTCCCCTTGGCTCCAAATGCCCTCTAGGTCATTTTACCCTCTAAACAGGATTCACAAGTTGGAAATGACTCAACTTGAAGTGACTCCAAGGATTCATTTTTCACCAACCTTTGTATTCACATTAGATTAATATGACTTAATCTAAGATGCCATAGAAGTGTTTCGTTCATGTCCGAAGAATGCTTCATTTTATTACTCGAAATAATCGATGTGTTATTAGATTCAATTTTGTGAGTGGTGTGCCCAAAAATGGTATAAAGATCATCCATTGAAGTTCCGGAACAGATAAACTCATCGTTTCAAGAAATAATAACATCCTTATTAAAAGAAACTGAGTATCTATTCAAAACAGTTTAGAAACTGAAGGTTGAGTTCTTTCTAAACTAGGAACATGAAGAACGTCTCTCAAGACCATAACTCTATCTTTAAAAGATAGGCGCACTTCTCCCACTGCTTCAGCTGCCACTCTCGTAGCATTGCCCGATGTGATGGGGATCTCACTTTCATTAAGTCGTCGGGTTAGCTTGAACTCATGAAACAAATGTGATCAGTAGCTCTTGTATCCACTATCCACGAATAGACAGCATACGCCACTTCACAAGTTTCGACGACTAGGGTGTGTGAATTACCTAACTTTCCTAGCCTCTTAGGCTTGGAACAGGAAGACCTCCATTGTCCTCTCTCACCGCAACTAAAATACTTCCCCTTCGATGCTAGCCTTTGCATTTGCCTTTCGCAACAATTGGATTTGCTTGGAACCGGCCTTTGGTTCTCTTCCTCTTTTTCCCTCCCTTGGGACCAAAAGAGGTAGACGGACCATTAGCCACCATAGCACTAGACTGGTGCTCCATTATCACCTCCACCGAAACTAAAGCTTGCAAGAGCTCGGGCAAACGACTTGTCCATTCATTCATCTGACAGTTCAGATGAAACTGCTCAAAGCTTCTCGGTAGAGAATGGTATATGAAATCAACCTGAGAAAGCACATCAAAATCTGCACCAAGTACTTCCAACTTGTTAAGGTATGCCATTATCTCAAGAACGTGCTCCCTCACGGGCGTTCCTTCCACCATTTCCAACTTGACCGAGTCATGTTTGGTGAACTGATTAGTCATGGGATTCTGATGTGAAAACATCTCTTCAAGGCTTTCCATGATTTCAACAGCGGATACAATGTCTTCATGAACGCGCCTCAAATCCTCAGACAGAGATGTCAAGATGATGCACTTTATGTCACGTTGTCAATCATCAACTGCCTTTTCCCATTGCTTGACTTATCATTAGGCTTGCCGGGTTTATTAACGTGAATAACCCCAATTGTGTTTTCGTGCAGTAAGGACAAATTTTAAAATTACATTTCCAATCGATATAATTCTCTCCAAAAAGTTTATTAACTTTAAGTATATTAAAGAGTGAATTAAAAGGTTGCGACATGATGAAATGAGAATAAAACATACATTCATATCAATATCTAGAAAAATACGAAATTATCACATAATTCGATCACATCAATTATATTGAAACCTTAAAACAATATAATCATGCATACTAACAAATAATAATAAGTGCATACTAACAAATAATAATAAGTGCATGAAATAAAACATCCATCAAAACAAAATTAAACACATTGGAGCACTCAAATCCAATTGTCACGGTTTAATTTCTTCACGTCTTGATGCGAAAAATCATCCTTGTTGCTTTCTATCGTTCGTCTCGACACGCTCTCACTCGAACAGCAACACTTCATCAAAAACAGCATCGTTTAGGGTTCGGGACGACGTTTAAGATCACACAAAATAACGCAGAACTGGAATTAATTTTAAAAAAAAATTCCATGGCCCGAGATACGGCGTGTGTCGCCCCACGGAGTGGGCCCGTGTGCCACCCAGCACGGCGCCCGCGCGCCCGCGCCCCGTCGTGTGCCCGGGTCGTGCGCCTCGCGCACCCCGCACACCGGGTTTCGCCGTTCGTTCTCGTTTTTTCACCCCATGCATGATTTTACGTCCATGCATGCGACGCGCATGCATGCGTCGTCCGGGTACGCCGTCTTTAATTCTTCGTTCTTCGTCTCGATCCGATTACAATTTATTTTACAAAAAAACAAATACTAGATCTAGACTAGTCTATTACAATGATCGAATCAAAATAAAAACAACTAATCTACTCGTGGATTTTCTCACGAGAAAAATGAATTCGAACGAATCGAATTAAAAATAATTAATTCACACGCATTAAAAATAACAACATTAAAACCATGACAATTGGATACCTGCAAAAAAGATCTAGCAATTCTACTATCCAATTTCAATTTAATGTTCAACAATTTAAATTCCAATTTAAAGATCAGAGCCCGAAACCGTGGCTCTGATACCAGTTGTTGGGAAAATAGGGGTGCCCGGAATCTATTCGGGATGAAATTTAAATACGAATTTAAATACAATTATTACTAGCATGAATTAATCCTAATTAATTCAAATAATAATTCCAACAACTAATTTATCATCATGCATGTTGAATTAATTCACATATAATCTATGGCGGAATAAACAAGAAAATATGTGACTTACGTACCTCTCGTAGAACTTGGCCTTTGAATAAAATGGGACAAACACGTACGCGTTTTATCAACCCAAAAACCTTCTCAAGTATTTCCCTTTCGCCTTATTCGATCACCGGTGGGAGATGCTTTCGAATAATTTAAATAACTAAGGAAAAAGAAAAATATCTATGCTCTTGATTTTTCCAACACATGGAATTATGTACTTGGGGATGAAATAATTACCCCCTATTTATAAGAGTAGTGGCCGAATTTTTTAAGTATTTTATGGGCCTGGAGAAAATCTAAGAAATCTTGAATATATCTCATATATTCTTTTCTCCATAATAAAATATTCCACAAAAATCTCACTCTCCTATTTGACTTGCAATTTTCGAAAATAACAAGAGAAGAATCAAAGATTTGGATCTTCTTGAATATATGAGATAATCTTGTATTCCAAGAATACTTATCTTCCATAATATCTTTCCAAGAAAATCAACAAAATCTTTTCTTTCCTTGATTCCTAATTTTCGAAAATAAAGAGGAAAAATCAGCATTATATTATCTTTTTATTTTAATCACATTATCATTATTGGGCTACTTAATGGGCTACTTAAGGAGAATTAAGATTGGACCTCTTAATGGACTTCTGAATTTCAATATTGAGCCCCAATATAATTCAATCCATTAATATTAATTATTACCACTAATAAATTAATATTGCAATATCCATCTTAATCCATATTACGATAATATGGGCTCCCGGTTATTATTTCCCACGTTTAAGATTATCAAGTCTATTAATTAATTAAGCTTCTGAATAGCTCTAAATTAATTAATATATTTCACCTTGGAGTAAAGACAGCTCAACATTATTATCCGTACCGAAGAAACTAATTCTTCACTTGCAAAATTTAGTACGATAAAACTTCTGAGCCCACTAAGGGGACTAATCACACGAGCCGTACTCGCACGCGTTTCTCCGTATTAAATCTTAGCAACCGTCGTATGATTAATATTACTGCCCAAAGCACAAGGTTTGAAGTCACAATGATTCTCACCCAACATGAATCAAAGCAGTAACCATTAAGCACACACGGTCCTATATAAGTGACGGAGATTAAGAAATCAACAACCACTGAGGTCTAATTCTTCACATTTCAGAACAGAAGAATTTATCCTCGATGTAGGTCCTCTTCAACACATACTAAATGTGCTAGTGCAATCTCTTAGTCAAGACAGACCAATCCGAGCCTTACACATCGACCTTTCATGGCGGATTGTTCAATTCCACCTAGGTCGTGAAAATGTACGTTTAGTTACAAGGAAACTGTTAGTGTTGTCTTCCGTGATCGGGTATCACCACATTAACTACAATGTAACTAGTACTATTATGAACTGTTTGCAATAAATATTCAACATTCAATCATATATAAAGCATATGCGATAGAAGAATTATTCGCATAAACAAGTGTTTGATACACGAGTTATATATAAAGTAAAAGCATACTTTCACGTATAACTCCAAAATGTCCAACATTATCTCATTTATTATGAAAGGCTTAAACAATCTCACAATAATATTTCCCTACTATTGTTTTTCTTACACATTTAACCTAATAACCCTAATTACTAGTAGTAACGTCGAACCATTTGACAAGTAGCACACTCTAGGTAAAAAAAAAAAAAAAATCTCACTTTAGGTAGTTTGTCCAATATTATCTCGTTTATTATGAAAGTCTTAAACAATCTCACAATAATTTTGCCACTAGTATTATTGTTCTTGTACATTTAACCGAACAACCCTAATTTCTAGTAGTAACACCGGACCATTTGACAAGTAGCACTATAGGTAAAGAAAAATATTAATTTCTCACTTTAGGTAGCTTGTCCAATTTTTCAACCTTTAAAACAATTAAATATTATTTTTCTTTCACCAATAATCGAATAACCCTAAACCATATTAATATATACTAACATACCAGCTAATTTAATATATATTAACATATAAAATCATATACAGATATATAAAATCATATACAAACATATAAAATTATATAAAATATATGTACATATATATATATAAATCCTATAAACAAATATGCATGTTTATCATACAAACATATATATATATATATAACTTCTCCTATATATTTAAAAAATTGATATACAAACATAATAAACGGTTAAAGTTCTAAAAATTTACTGTTATTGTGTAGACGGGGAAGCAACAAGTGAAATGACCGGAATAGATTGCTCGACGGAAGACGGCGGCGGC
Organism: Ballota nigra; assembly: GCA_947034835.1. Taxonomy (NCBI): domain Eukaryota; kingdom Viridiplantae; phylum Streptophyta; class Magnoliopsida; order Lamiales; family Lamiaceae; genus Ballota; species Ballota nigra. The sequence continues at coordinate 31,729,533 of OX344730.1, forward strand.
GATCGGCGGCAACTTTTTGGAGGTGATGGCCGAAATGCGTACGACCCCTAGTATTAAAAGGATTTAAAAATTTAGCGACCGCCTGAGGCGGTCGCTAAATGCAAATAAAGGCAGTCCCGAATACCAAATTTGCGTTTAGCGACCGCCATAATTACCCAGAATTAATGATCTTTGTCCGTTTCCAAGAACGGGACAACTGACCAGTTTGCGACCGCCTTAGGGCGGTCGCTGATTACAAAATTGAATTCAGTGACCGCCTTAATGGTCGTTAATCACGCGGTAAATAGCGGTGGTCAATATTGACCGACTTTTGAGTTTTAGCGACCGCCTTCTTTATCGGTTGCAAATTTTCTTACTTTGAGACATGTGGTCTAATGCGGTTGCTAATCGGTCGCTAATACAATATTTAGAGACCGATTAGCAGGCGGTCGCTAATTTCGATCGCTGAAACGCGAGTTTTTTTGTAGTGTATCAATTTCCAAAATCCACATAGACTTTGATGACGCCTATTAAAGGCCTTTGCCTGGAAGAATTTCGCCTCATCCAAAAGTATATTTAGCATCAATTTATTTATAATTATTTTCCGTATACTCCCCCTCACTCATGGGTCGAACTTTCAATTTTTCCTCTATGGGGTGGCCCATGAGTAGCAATTTAACATGGGTAGAATTGTTTTCGATGGGAATCGAACCCAAGATTTTTTTCCGGGCGTGAACCTTTTGGCTCTGATACCATTAAAGAATTCCGCCTCATCTAAAAGTTCGAACTTACAGAGAAGTTTAGAATTAATTTATTTATAATTATTTCCCGTACACTGCCAGATTAGTCTCCGAATGAATGGTGCCCTACGAGGTCATCCTCTCACTCCAAACTTACTAAGGAACACGAGGTATGTGAATTAGTTGGCATACATCTGTGGATTGCTGAATCAGCCTCACTTTTTTAGTCCCATAACTTGATGGTGGTGTTTTAAGGACAATATGTTTTCAAATTTGTTTAAGTAAGACAATATGTTTTCGAGATAGTAAAAATATGACAACATGTTTTAAAACATGTAAAAGTAAGATAATATGTTTTTGAGCTTGTAAAAGTAGGACAATATTTTAGTTTTTTACAAGCTTTGTATATATATTTTTTAAACATATTGTCCTACGTTTACAAGATGGTAAAAGAATATTGTCATACTTTTACAAGAGCGGAAACATATTGTCCTACTTTTACAAACATGAAAAATATATTGTCCTACTTTAACAAGTCAGAAAACATATAGTTCTTAAAACACAACCACCGCTAAACTACGGGCCTAAAAATACATTTTCCCTCAGCCTCACGAACACAAATCCATAGTGAAATAAGCATGGCCCCCTGGACCAGATTTTCTTCAAAAATATCATGGTTTCAGCACTCCCAGGTAAGACGTCAAAGTAATATGCATGGTAATACAAAGCTTCCACACTGAGGTGGAATGTGTGTTGAAGTGAGCTTCCATTGCTTGCAAAAACCATCATCAAAAAGAATACTCAATATTAATATGAATATTGATATAAAAGTTAGAAAAAGAAAGATGATAATAGTAGTAATAAGCAGTGACCGGGTAAGTGGCCCATTATAGGCGGTAAATGGACTGATTTCAGGACCAAATTCAAAACTCAAAATTGTATGGACCAAACTCAAATTTCTGGGATATTAAGGACTACAAAATATTTTAGAGAAGAGGTACAACCAGAACCCTAAACTATTGCTCTAAGTACAACCAAGGGCCTAAACTATTTTTTGATACAATCAAGACCCTAGATTATTGCTCTAGATACAACCAGGATACTAAACTATATATTTTTTATTTTTTTTAAATAGGCCCTTAAACTATATTTTTTAGGCAACACACACCTTTCTCTAAAAATACTTATTTTAAATTATAATCCAATTACTTTATAAGTTTAAAAATAGTTTATTTGATTAATTAATATATAACATATTATATATATATATATGCACTTATATTATGTTTGTTTGCTTCATTTGAGTAAAATTTAGGTCCTACTTAATAATAAAATTGTAATAAATTTTAAATAATTCGAAAAAATAAGTGGAAAATTTTCAATGATATTGATTTTAATATCCATAATATTACTCTATTTATTGTCTTTATTTTTTATATTTGGATGAGTGTTATTTCAAACGAATGTATAAGTATTTATAAACATACAATTGTAGTCTTTTATTTATTATAATAAGTGCAATATAATATATTTTAATAAAAATACAATAAATGTTGACCTAACATGATAAATAATTGGAAGGTAAATTATATTTAAAATATGTATCAATAATAAAATCAAAAATTATTTTTAAAATTCTAATTTAAAATTAATATACAACTTATATTTTTTTAAAGGATAAAAATGCAATTTATAATTTTTAAAGGAAAAATATACACCATATATTTTTAAAGGATATATATACAACTTACCTTTGATCTCGCGTTATACGAGGGTTTTGCGCTAGTTAACTATAATTAAGGTTGAAATTAATTTTTTTTAGGATTAATCAACTTATTCAGGAAATATACGTTAATATGTATTAATTGAAATCGAAATCCTCCTAACGTAATTACTCTTTTTTAATAGAAGAGTGTGTTCGTCCCAAATTATATAATTTAAGGGTTTATTTTCGCCAAATATATATATATAGGGGAAATTGCAGAAATTGTCCCATAAGAATTGGTCCTCATGAATTTGGTCCTTTTTTTAGCGGAAATAGTCCCATACGGTTTTTCCGTCAAAAAGTAACGGATTAATGAGCATGAGAGGATATCTGGCAGAGAGAAAATCATCCCCAATCGACCAAGTTTGTCGGAGGATTCGAAGAAAATGCAGCGGAGAGGAAATACTGAAGTAGAAGAATCGTCTACATACTTGCATTTTGCATTGAAATGATTGTTAATAGCAAAAACTGACCCATTTTCCTCCAAAAATCAAGTTTGAAAAGGTTTTTCAATCCAGATTTCCATAGAAATTTGTTAAATATTTAACGACTGGGACATTTTCCGCTAAAAATGGGACCAAAAAAGAACATGGGACCAAATCTGTCAAATACGAATTCTCATGGGACCATCCTTGCAATTTACCCTATATATATATTTTAGGATCCTTATTATACCTATAGTAATAGTTTAGGGTTATAGTTGTACCTTTTCTGGGATTTAAACTAAATATGTCCACTATCTTTTAACCTTTGGTGAAATGGTCCTCTATTTATTTACTTTATCAATTTAGTCCTTTTTATTTAAGTTTCACCAAAATGGTCCTAATTGGCTAAAAAAATGCACAAAATGCTAATGCACATTTTTTCCAAGTGGTGATTACATGACACATTTTTTGCACATAACATGTCGAATGACAATTTTCACCATTAAAAATAATGTAAAATCAAAAGTAAATTTCAAACATAAAGATAAAAATAAAACTATATTAAAATAAATTATGAAGACCGTCTTCTTTACTTGTGCAGCCGTTTTAACCATTGTTACAACTACCCGTGCAATTTTAGATCTAAACAATCAAATCCAAGCAAATAAGGCCTAAATTTGAGTTCAAAGAAATTTTTTATAATCTAATAAACACTCATAGTTCCAAAATGAGTTGATTTTTGTAGTTTACTTCAAGTCCCTTTTTTTTTTTTTTTTTTGCAAAGATTGCCAACTGGCATGCCACATTTAAAAAAAAAACATTGTAGGCTTTCCCCAAAAAAATAGTGTGTGTGATAAGCACATGATTAAAACGGTGGCATTTTATGAATTTTTCGTCCAATAAGGACCTAATTGGTGAAATGTAAATTGATATGCGACTAAACTGATAAAGAAAATAAATAGAGGAACAAAGTTTTAGCGTTTTGTACCTTCTTTTTGCCAATTAGGACCTATTTAACGAAACTTGAATAAATATAGGACAAAATTGACACTACAAAAAAGATGGAGTTTAGCGACGGGAATTTTACGACGGCAAGAATATCCGTCGCAAATTCAGTGAATTTGCGACGGATTTTTGTAAGTCATCGCAAAAAATGAAAATTTGCGACGACTTAGGAAGTCTGTCGCAAATGATAGTAATTTGCGACGGATAAGCCGTCGCAAAATCTAGGGCCCACCGACTTGGTCTTGAACCGGCTACATTTGCGACGGAAAGGTCGTCGCAAATTTCAATTTTGAGTTTGCGACGGTCAATTCCGTCGCAAAACATACCCGTTTAAAGGTGACCGTTCGGGAAGCGACCCGTTTGACTGATTTGCGACGGAAGAAGCCGTCGCAATTTTAAACTTTGTAATTGCGACGGACGAAAGCCGTCGCAATGCTTACATTTATATTCGCGACCTCTCGGGAAATGGCCCATTGACTGATTTGCGACGGAATGTCCATCGCAAATTCGAGCCGTTTTACGCGTCTTATCGGGAAACGGTGCGTTGACTGATTTGCGACGGCTTTTCCGTTGCAAATCAGTAAGAAACAGCGTCGTTTTGCGTTTAACGGGCAAAATTTGCGACGGACAGGCGTCCGTCGCAAATTTTTTTCCACTTATTTATACAGGCCCGCCGCGTTGCAGACGGAGAAAGAGAGAAAAGAAGAAGAAGAAGAGGAAAAAGAGAGGAAAAGGAAGGAGAAGTCGGGTGCCGTCGCTGTAGAGCCAATCCGTCCCCACCGAGTTCTCGTTTCGTCATCTTCTACAAATAAACCGTAAGTTTTCTTCATTTTTACCGTTTAAAATTTAATTTTAAAGCATGTTTAGAGAATTGATTTTAGTTGAATTATTTGAATTATATTAGTAATGAATTGATTTTAGTTGATCGAATTTTAATTTAAAGCATGTTTAATTTTTTTTAAGTTTAGAATTGAATTAGTTGAATTGTTTGAATTATATTAAAAATAAATTGATTTTAGTTGAATTAGTTGAATTATAATTGAATTAGTTGATCGAATTTTAATTTAAAGTATGTTTAATTTTTGTTAAGTTTAGAATTGAATTAGTTGAATTGTTTGAATTATATTAGAAATGAATTGATTTTAGTTGAATTAGTTGAATTATAATTTAATTAGTTGATCGAATTTTAATTTAATTTTAAAGCATGTTTAGAAATAGTTGAATTTGTTAAGTTTAGAATTGATTTTAGCTGAGTTGTTTGATTTTAGTTGAATTGTTTTAGTAATTTGTTAATTTTTAATTGTTAAGCATGTTTAAATAATATTACAAAATAATTTTAGTTGCTTGATTTAAGTTTAATAATTTTACAAAATAATATTAGTTGATGATTGATTTTAATTTAGTTGAATGAATTTAGTTGAGTAGGTTGTTAATTGATTTTAAATAATATTAGTTGTTTGATTTTAAATAATATTAGTTGTTTGATTTTAGTTTAATATATAATTTATAAAATAATATTATTAGTTGATTGATTTTAATTTAGTTGAATGAATAATTCGTGAAATTTGTTATAGATGAGCGGACAAGGCAGTGGCAACGACAGTCAGCAGCCTCCGAGGGATGAGGAGGCGAGTCGAGGAGGACGAGGAGGGAGGAGACGACGGCCCTCACTAAGACCCGTGGTTCCACCTATTTTCAGGCCGAGGTCTCTATCAGAGACCTCTTCACAGCCTGGTGCGGGCTCCTCCTCCTCCTCACAGCAGACTGTTGAGGGCTCATCCTCCTCCCGCCAGCATCCGGTTGTTGAAGGACGGATGCCTGTTAAGCCATGTGGTCATATGTAAGTTTTAATATTTTATACTCAATTTTTTTATTAATTAAAACCTAATTATTTTACTAACTTTGAAATTTTAATTTTACAGTTGGATTCCGGGTCATGAGGCTGCTAATCAGGTTTCCGACTCCATCTTTCGCGGTGGATTCGAGCCCACCGCTTACAGTTGGAGGTTAGTGTCCGATGCAAGAAAAAAGACATACTTCGAGGAGTTTAAGGTATTAATTTAATTTATTAATTCACCGTTTATTAATATCAAATATATAAACATATATTTACATTTAAATTGTAATTGCAGAAAGAATGTGTCTGGGCACCGGAGCACAATGACCAGATGTGGAGGAATTTCGATAAATATGGAAAGGAAAGGTACAAAGACCTCCTTTACAGAATGAGGGAGAAGTGGTACAAGAAGGGAGAGGCCACCGACTTGGGGCTTGACAGTGAAAGACGGTCGATTTGGGACCAATTCCTCCGCTACTGGGATTCCCCTGCATTCCAAGAGAAGTCGGCGAAAAACAAGGCGAATCGGCGTAGTGACCCTGATGGAGAAGGGATGGCAAGACATCGGGCCGGTTCTCGGTCAGTTTATGAGCACGGGTTGAGATTTGTAAGTTTCGTCTTCAATTTTGTAGTTTTTGAATTTATATTATTTTTTTCCTAATTTTTATGAGTGTTATTAATTTTTACTATCTTTTTTTCTAATTAGGCGGCGGAGCAAGGACGCGAGCCCTCTCATTTTGAGAGATTGCAGCTCGCCCACCCATTCGTCGAGGAGACTGGGAAGTCTACCTACGGCCGTACCACCGAGATCCACGTAAGTATTATTTCAATATTAATAGTATTATTTAAATTTTTAATATTAAAATTATTTTTTATATTTTGTGTTCAATTTATTTAATTTTTTGTATAATTAATTTGCAGAGAAAGATGCTCGAGGATCTTGCCTCTCAGCCTCAGCCTGAGGAAACGGCAGAGGGGTCGGGGTCGGGGTCGATGCCCCCCACACAGTCTTCTGTTGACGTTCAAAATGAATTGTACTTCAAGAACGTCAAGGTTAAAAAGGGGCGGTTCGCTGGATTGGGCAGCTTCGGAAAGAACTTTTTCCGACCTCGTGACTCAGGCTCATCCTCCTCTCAGTCTTCCATCGACTCTCATCCCAGTGAGGTCGAGAGGCAGCTTGCCACGGTGGTGGAGCAGATGAAGAACATGCAGAGGCAGCAGCGAGAGAAGGAAGAGTATGAGAGGCAGCAGCGAGAGGCGCACGACCGGTATACAGCTGAGGTGGAGCGGTATCGGGCCGAGCTGCAGGAGTATACAGCCGCCATGCAGGCGTGGTGGCAGATATTCGCCTCTGATTCAATGCCACGAGCGCAAATGCCTGCGCCACCGATGCCGCCGATCCCGCCGACCCAGCCATCGATGCCGCCGATCCCGCCGACCCAGCCATCGATGTCGTCGATTGTTAACCTGGGCGAGGATGAAGAGGAAGACGGATTTAATTCTGATTGTTAAAAAAATTTGATTTTTAATAACTATGAAGTACAATTTTTTTTTAGTTTGAATTGTTACTTTAATTTAATTTTTGAATTGTTACTTTAATTTATAATTTTGTGAATTTATTAGTTTGAATTTACTTTTATTTAATGGACACAACATTTATAAAAACAAGTGAAAAATGAAAATGAATTAATTTGGTGAATTATGAAAAAAAAATTTAAGCAAATGAACAAATTATAAATTTAAGCGGGAGTCGAAATAAATAATTTTACAGAAATAATAAAAATTAAATGGCCCCAATATTTATAAAAACAAGTTAGAAACGAAAATGAATTAATTTGGTGAATTGTAGAAAAAAATGAGTCAATTTGGATACATATACAATTAATTGCGTACAAATGAACGAATTATAAATTTAAGCGGGAGTCGAAATAAATAGTTTTACAGAAATAATAAAAATTAAATGGCCCCAATATTTATAAAAACAAGTTAGAAACGAAAATGAATTAATTTGGTGAATTGTAGAAAAAAAATGAGTCAATTTGGATACATATACAATTAATTGCGTACAAATGAACGAATTATAAATTTAAGCGGGAGTCGAAATAAATAGTTTTACAGAAATAATAAAAATTAAATGGCCCCAATATTTATAAAAACAAGTTAGAAACGAAAATGAATTAATTTGGTGAATTGTAGAAAAAAATGAGTCAATTTGGATACATATACAATTAATTGCGTACAAATGAACGAATTATAAATTTAAGCGGGAGTCGAAATAAATAGTTTTACAGAAATAATAAAAATTAAATGGCCCCAATATTTATAAAAACAAGTTAGAAACGAAAATGAATTAATTTGGTGAATTGTAGAAAAAAAATGAGTCAATTTGGATACATATACAATTAATTGCGTACAAATGAACGAATTATAAATTTAAGCGGAAGTCGAAATAAATAGTTTTACAGAAATATTAAAAATTAAATGGCCCCAATATTTATAAAAACAAGTTAGAAACGAAAATGAATTAATTTGGTGAATTGTAGAAAAAAAATGAGTCAATTTGGATACATATACAATTAATTGCGTACAAATGAACGAATTATAAATTTAAGCGGGAGTCGAAATAAATAATTTTACAAAATAAAAAAAATAGTTGGGCAAAATATTTTAATAAACAACTTAGATACGAAAAGAAATTAATTTGGTGAATTATAAAAAAAATGACTTAATTTGAATACATATACAATTAATTGCAAAAAAATAAACGAAAGTAGCTTGTGCCCTAGTGGCGCGCGCCCTCTCCTCTTGCACAAAAGGTCCCGTGTTCGATTCCCCTTGGACGCAAAAAATGGATTAATTGTTCCAGGCCTAATAAGACTAATATAGAAGGTGGGCTGCATATAACAAGGAATGGGACGGTTGGCCCAGTGGTCCGCGCCCGCCCCGGCCGCCTCGGGTGCCCGGGCTCAAACCACGCGAGCCACTTTTTTTTTTGTATAGGCTCGGTAATTTGCGCCGGCCATATTCCGTCGCAAATATTTAATTTTGCGACGGAAAACAGCCCGTCGCAAATTATAACACAAAAAAGTATAAAAAATATATAAAAACATTTGCGACGGAATTTAGCCGTCGCAAATGTTGTTGACCCGATCGGGTCTGACCCGAAAAGTTTGCGACGGACTACTGTCCGTCGCAAATTCTGTGTGACCCGGCCGGATCTGACCCGCCGATTTTGCGACGGATTTGTCCGTCGTTAATTTGCGACGGATGGCTGAATCCGTCGCAAAAATTTGCTACGGCTGTTTTAGGTACGGATACGTGTCCGTCGCAGATCCCGTCGCAAAACACTGTTTGCGATGGATTTTCCGTCGCTAATTCCGTCGCAAAACAGTGTTTTTTTTGTAGTGTGATAAAGTAAATAAATAGAGGACCATTTTGATAAAAATGAAGATAGAGGACGAATTTAGTTTAAATCCCTACATTTTCCAAATATTTTATCTATTATATAGTTCAATCTTTCGTGTTTCTGATTCTTTTAACCCCACATTTTAATTTTTTTTTTTTTTTTTGGGTAAAATATCTTATAAGAGAAACGATTTTTACGAAAAATAAATTCTGAGAATTTGTAAAACAAGAACCTTATAAGTAAGAATATTTTTAAATATCTTTAAATGATGTAAATTGAAAAGAAATAGGTGATAAGTACAATTAATTTTGAATAAAATTTAGTCTAAAATAACATCAATTGGTGGGGCATGTTTCTACTTAGAAGTTAAAACGTTTCAAATCTACGAAATCACATTGGTAATAATATACTTAGTTCAAGGGTAGGGTCCCTTGTAAGCCTGAGTTCACATGAATTTATATTTTTAGTATTATTTTTATGTATAAATATTATTAACAGTTATATATATCAACTAAAAAATTTGATGGTTTAGACAGTAATAATAAATATGCATTACAGTAATAGTATAATAATAACACGTATATGTAGCTACTTGAAGAATTATTTATTTATTATTAATATGATTGCGCCAACATTTTATTATAAATGTTCCATCTAGTTGGACACAGTAGAAACACAACAATAACCACCATATAGAGAAATGGTATACGTTGCTTTCAAGGGCAATTTTGTGGACTCCTACACACACACAGCCGTGGGTTCGGTCCTTGTATTTCACACTTGGAATACGGAAAGTTTGGAGGGCACCTTGATCGGCAGTCCCCTTCACTGATGCAACTTCCAACAATAATGTAACACTTTTGACCCATTGTCTCCCCTACCCAAAAGAAAAAAAAAAAAATATATATATATATATATATATATATATATATATATATATGAGTGTGTTGCCGTCAATTTAATTAATTTGGTAACTAAAAGAATTTCATTTTATAAGAAAAATAATTAAATTAATTACTTTCACATCTTTCTACATGCATGTTCCAACTTTTAGAGGTGGTAGAATTATTTCATGATATCAGTTGGGAGGCTTTTGGCTTCAATACTATTGAAAAAAATTACCTCATTGAAACACCCGAATGTATAATGTAAAAAGATGAGAAATTAATTATTTTATAATATTCAATATGTAATGCAACATAATATACATATTGAAAGAAGAAATGGAATGCAAAAGCACTTACGGGAGGCGAAAATGAACACCATGAAGAACAAAATGGTACAAAAGCTGTTGTTAGCCATCATAATTTCTCAACGAATAAATAATAATTAATTGGTGCTGTCACAGCTCCACGATGTGATCAAGAGTGCTCTAAGCATGTGTGAATTTATAATGGTATGATTTAATTGGGAGTTTTGCAATCAGTTAATAATCAAATATATTATTTAATTGGGATTCTATTATGAATTTATGATTGATTCTGAAATCAGTTATTATCAGATATATTATGTTATTGGGATTCTATTGTGAATCTATGATTGATCCTGAACTCAGTTAATACGAATATATCATAAGAGTAAGTGTGGAATGAAATTGGTTCATACATGAATCATTGAAGAATATTAGTTGTTTTCACTAAAGAGTACTAGTTGTTTTCACTGAAGGGTATTAGTTGTTTTCACTGAAAAGTTTTAGTTTGTTTTCACTGATCAACTAAGACTCTTCAGTGTAAATAAGTAATATTTTTCAGTAAAAACAACTAATATTCTTCAGTAAAAACAACTAATATCCTTCAATGATTCATATATGAACCAGTTTCACTCTATACTTTGTCATTATCGAACTGGGATTTTTATGTGATTGATTCTGAGTTTCTTCTTTTAATGATCATTACAAAAAAAAAATGTGTTTTAGCGACGGAATTTTGCGACAGACATATGATCCATCGTTAATTTAAGTAATTAGTGACAGATCAATACGACTGGTCAGATTTGCAAAAATTAATGACGGAATAACGTATTCGTCGCTAATTCTTAGCATTAGCAACGGGAAATTAAGCTCGACACTAATCAAGAGACCCTAAGACTCCATTTGTACCGCCAAGTTTAGCGATCGGAATGGTCGTCGCTAAATTCAAAGATAACATTGGAGACAGACTTGCCCATCTCTAAGTCGACCCGTTGATCGCGACCCTTCGGGAAGCAGTGCCACTTTAAAGTGGCCGACAATATCAGTGACGCGATGTTCACCGCTAATTGTAAAAGTGGATTTAGCGATGGAAAAATTGTCGCTAACCCAGTAAAACGACGCTGCTTAAAAGTAAAGGTTGTAAGTTTAGCGATGGGCCCTGTTCCTCGCTAAAAAAATTCCTATTTAGGCAGCATATTGACTTGAAGCGATGATACTAACTTCTACTAGTCGCTTCCCCGCAAGCGGACGGGTTCACAGTAGTATGAGTAAGTATAATGGCCAAGTATATCGAACCCACGAGATGGAGTGTATTCGAATAGATCCCTGAAGATCTACGCGTCGTAGCTAATATGAGTGTAATGTTTTTGGGTATTTTTTTTTTTTGAAAGATTAATTAAAACTAAAATAAACTAATTAAACTAAAATACTAAAAAAAACGAATTAACTAAGGTTTGTGTTCAAGTAAGAGATGGTGATGATCAGGATAGGAATCCCTACGTATACTAACGGAGCAGGTACATAATCAAAATAACTGTGACGTGCAAGAAATAACCTAAGTAAAAGAATTCAAGGTGAAAGCTCAAGATTCTAAACCCTAATACTTTACCCTAACACTCGACTTCACTAATCCACTAACAAGTTAATAGATTATGTTTAATTAATGAGACTCTAATTTAACTAAGGTGATGTGGTCGTCCTCCTTCGCTAAATTGGTAGATGAATTAACCCTTTCTAAACCCTCTAGTTAAGACTACTCGTTGTTAAAGAGTGATGCGGTCGTCCTCTCTCTAACACTTTTCGAACGAAATTCAAAAGTAAAGTTAAGATTAATTTTAAGAATTCATTAATCAAGAGAATTAAAACCTAACGTCACAAGTTACCCTAATTACGTACCCACAACCTACTTCTACGAGTTCATCCTACCCCAAGCATGCAAGGGTTTTAGCTAGACATAGGTTTTACGTAAATAATAGCAATTGGATAAGTAACGAACATGAACATGATAATTAAGACGAAGAAAAGATCAAACATAAACTAGGGTTTAACGAAATAGAAGAATAACTGAAATTAACTCAAGAAAAGAAGTCTTAACGTGTTCAAGAACAAAACTATAAAGAAACGAAACAAAAAAATAAGATCGTAATATGAATTCGTAATGAAAACCTCAAAAACGTAAACGTAAAGCTTGCTTCTCTCCTTCCTCTCCAAAAACAAACTCTAAAAGTCTCAATCTATCAAGTGATGTGTGTTCTCCTCAAAAACGAGCTTGAGACGAATATATATATGCAACGGGTCAAATCGTGAACTCATGGGCAGAAAAATGCCTTTTAAAATGCCAAAATTGAAGGTGCTCGAGCAGACCTGCTCGAGCGGTCGCGCTCGAGCATGTAGCTCGAATGACACAGTGCTCGAGCGCTCGCGCTCGAGCTGCTCGAGCGGTGGAAATCTTCTGCATGTTTTGGGGCGCTCGAGCAACACGCTCGAGCGCTCAAACTTTTCTGTATGTTTTGGGCGCTCGAGCAACGTGCTTGAGCGCTAGTGCTCGAGTGGTTTACTCGAATGCTCCCAAAATTCCTCCAACTAGTACTTTTCTTCTTCAACACTAACACCAATCGTATTCCTTCGATATCTTCTCATCCGGGCATCCGTTTGAGTCGATTCAAAGTCCTACGAACCGTTATTCGCCCTCGATTCACCTACGAGCATTAAAGAGACAAATTCATCAATGTATAGAAATAATGCTCAATTGACTCCAAATACTCGACAAAACCGGCCAAAATTAGGGTATTTCGAGTGACGAATCATGACAATTTCACGCCTAATCAACCCCCCTCCAAACTTACCATGTTGCTTGTCCTCAAGCAACGAAATAACAAGTCAAGTGAAATTGTTAGGAATGAGTCAAAGAATCAAATCATGCAAGCAAATGAACTCGAGCTTCAAAGATCAATCTCAAATAGACTCACTCACCTTCCCTCATCGTACTCATGCAACAATAACAAGAAACACCAAGATCAAACATGGATGTGCACTCTACGATGTGTTTCGCTCCCTCACAAGTGTATATCAATGATCAAGGGACTCACTCAAACAATCAATCACTCATATCGGCAGCCATAGGCTTGTAAGCGCTCTTAACTCCGACCATACTCTAGAAATCAATGTCGAATAAAAAAGGATTTTTCTCAAGGTTGTAATGTAGGCTCTTTGGACAGGTGGGAATCAATATAGGTAAGTGACTAAAGTGAATGGAGAATAGAAAATCAAACTTTCGCACTTCGAGATTAGGAACAGAATACTTCAAATATTTTCAATCAACACATTTTCAATTCCACTACTCTCAACACTTCCATTTTTTTCTTTCTCACTCTTTTCACTTTTTTCAATCACTTCACTTTTTTTTTCTCTTTTTTCGCACAAACACATGAGCTCATTTTCTTTTGCTCATTCTCAATTTTTTTTTTCCACAACTCATAACTTCATCACACCTTCTTCTCATACTCACTCAACAAACAACATTTTCCTTTTTCAACTCACTTCACTCCCTTCACATTCACACTTTCCTATTCTCCACTCAAATTGGGACAAAAAGGCTTAGGAATTGGAATAGTGTTCATATGTGCTAGCAAATAAAATAGGATTTAGGCTCAAAGGGGCTAACAAGGGATCAATGTCATTGGTAAGGAAAATTTTGGCTAAGTGACTCAATAAAATCAAAGTTGGCCTAAGATCCTATTCGGCATATCAAACTAGACACAATCAAGAAGTAAGAGCACACACAAGTTCTAGTATCCTCTAAGGTGACGATCCACTCACAAACGAAGAGATTAATTTATGCATCAAAATCTCATAAGGCTCAAATCTCACGGCTTTCACATCCATGCTAGTCCTAGAGCATTCTCACTCTCATCACACAAGTACTCAAAAAGAAAACTTATAAGCATACTAGTTCTCTCTCAAATCCACTCTAACTCAAACACTCACACAGAAGAATCCCTAACTCAAATCCACAAATCACCCTACTCATCAAATCATACTCAAAGATAGCAACTAATAAGTAGAAGGGGTCAATAAGCACGAAATATACAACAGCGAATCAAATTAAAATCACCCCAAGGAGCACCTCAAGACACCAAATAACCAAACACACTCAAGGATAAGGGGTGCTCCGGTGCAATGTAACAAGAAACATAAAAAAAACTCCACCCCCCCCAAAACTTCGACCTTGCGAAGAGGTCTAAGTTTGGGGTTGTGGGTTACATCAACCACTACAAGAAAAAAGAGGTTTTACAACGCCTCAAAGGCATTGTCTATTTAAAAAAATACCCGATGTAGAAGATCCCGTTGTAGTACGTGGGTATAAATAGACGACGGTCAACTAACTGTCGTATTTCCTCGATTACTACAACGGTTAAGAACAATTGTATATCACTATTCAAATATGTTGTTGTAGCATAATAATTTCGTAAATATTGGGGATAGACAACAGTGCTCAACCGTTGTTGTTCTGTAATACGTACAACGTTTTATAACCGTTGTCTTTCTTTAAAAAAGAAGTTGTAGTACCATATATTTTTCTTAAATTTCAAGGAAAGACAATGGTTATTAACCGTTGTCTGTTCATGTTAACTACATCGAACTTGGACCGTTGTCTTTCCATTATTATAAGCATAGATATTTTATAAATTTCTTGGATAGACAACAGTTATAAACAATTGTCTTTTTATATTTACTACATCAGTTTTGCACCTTTGTCTTTTCTAAATATGAGCTATATTGTATTTTTTATATTTCAATAACGTAAATAACTAATAAAACCTGTAATAAATTTTCAAGACAAAATTTAAGCAAAAATAACCATAATACCATCAACATTCATTCCAAGTACTACACAACTATTGTACAATAGAAGTTCATAAAAGTGTTCTGCACCTTCAACAAAATACCATAAATATTAGTTTATAAAAGTTTAAACTACTAATTAAATGAATGCTTTAACATTCATTTACAAAAATTTCAAACACCTTGTACATCTTTCTTCTGTCCCCCAAGCAATATTCATGCACCCTCTTCGTAGCTCTCACCACTACATTTGAAAATGAATAATATTTTAGCAAACATACAAATCAAATTAATCTTCATATTGAAATAAATTATTTCCACAAAACAATAAGGTGTAGCTACACCTCTATTGTTTCAATCCTTTTTATTAAACCATTGCAGCTACACAATCTTCAGACTAAAAGAAATTAAAAAAAAAATAGCTAAACAAACCTTGATCTATTCAGACATATTTCCTTGAATGAATTCAGCCTATCCAACCCGCATTTGATCAATTTCCTTTACAGAGTAAGTTGTAGTTTTTGGAAACTATAAAACAAAAATGAATTATGCATTTATATAAAATAAATATGAAACACTGATAACACATGCAGTATTGGAAATACTATAAGCATTATGGCCTATTATCTAAGTTATATATGGGGCGTACTTCAAGTTTACAAGACAATGGAAGCACGAGGCAGACTTTAAGCTTACAATTCAAGGAAAGCCCGAGCCACATTCTAATATCTATCTAACTAGATATAAAAAGGATGACAGATCAATTATCAAGCAGCATTACATAACTTATTTTTTACGGATTAGATAATTATTATTTAGAAATAGAAATCTGAGGCAAAAATAAAATCCTAGAGTGAAAGCATACATGGTAATTGCACATGTCAAGAACATAAGATTTGGACCTGAAAAATCCTTGAACTCTTTATAGCTGTAATCATCTTATTTGCAAATTACTAAGAAAGTCTGAGAGCCTGCAAGCATCACATTTAGCAGATAAGGAACACTAAATTTACCTTTTTGATAAAAAAAAAAAGATAAGGAATACTAGAATAAGAAGATGGTGGACAAATGAGATAACAAGGGGAAAAAAACCTGTTATCTTTATCAACTACTGTGCTCCCATCCTCAGACTCAAGGTGGTGAAGAACAGCTTCCTCAAGTTGACCATCGCGATATGCATGCTGTAAAATGGATACCATGTAAATATTTGGCAGTAGTTGGGGATTCATATAAGAATAGAGATATGGAAAATGAGGAAAGATTAACGTAGTAACCCATCTTAAGTAACTCATTTCATCCCAACCCAAGGAATAATAAATTTTAAAGTTGAGAAAATGTCGATTGGAGAAAGTGGAAGTTAGGCAGTTACAATATTCCATTAATATAGACATTCCTTTTTAAGTTATTTCAGTTAAAAGACTTAACTCCACACAGTAAACAAAATCTATAAACCAAGTAATTTAGCATGAAAAATCGAGTTGATTACAAAATGCTTGAAATTTAAACTAGAAGAGATGTACCTTGTAAAAACAACTTGCCCCAAATAGACAGGTCCCGTTCCCAAAGTCAAAGTGCTTGCAGTCGATAAACCTGAAACAGGATAATTAACCAATCAGTGGGGGTTTCCATGAAAGAGGGGAACGGAGAGGGAGAAAGACTAAGTTGACCTCAGTTTTGCCTTGTAGCTGTCAATGATATCCTATTTTTTTCTCTTTTGAGGAATACCAAATGACATTGGGGATCACAAAGTATGAAAGTTTTCGACATGTGGGGCAAGATCTTAGTGCAGAATTGACATCAAAGTCAAATGTTGAAGAACTAATGTGCTAATTCCTGATACATTAAATGCAAAATGGATGATCGCACTCTGAAAGAATTCCAAATTTTCTTTCTACTGATGTGGGCTTTGAGAAGAAATGCTCAAGACACACACCGCACTTTATTTCTTGACCATTCCCTAGTGTCTCTAAATGCTTTCGTCTTTTCCCGCACGCTTTTTCGTGTTCTTCTCTTTCATGAGGTCTAAAAGGATGTAAGCATTGATTCCCACAGATTGGACACAGGTCCCCATGAATGTGAGAGCATTTTTCTCCATTTGGACAGTCACCAGCAGCAGCATAAGAACACATAGCCTGATCAGATGGATAAACATTACTAAAACCCTTGGCATCATAATCACCCTCTAGTACATCATTCTGCCTAGATATTTCCCCCCACACAGGACCCCTGGAGGTAAAAGAAGGCCCAATAGAAGCTGAATATTCAGCACTGGAATTTGGGTTAACTCCTGCACATGACACTGTAGTTCCAAAAGGACTTTCAATGGGCAAAGGAATATCTTGTGATGAATTATCTGATTAAGATCTTTCCAAGCCTTCCTGTGTAGTGTTCGTCAATATATATATTCTTCAGCATATGGATTAACAAATTCAACCTATAAATTGTTCAACAAAGGCTTTGGATTAACAAATTCAGCCTATACCACAATATAAGTTAGAAAAGTAACAACTGATAAAATGAAATTACATTACAAATAACTTAATCCATCAAGCACAAAAATATATAGCAAATACTTTTGATTCCCTAGCACCAAAGTTCAGCAATAAGAATAGCAAAGGCACTGAACAACAATAATTTTTTTATAGGATAAACTATGAGTAAGAGGAATAATCATTCAATGAAAAAAGGAGAAAAAGAATCTAGACCTTAAATGACATCAAAAATTAAAATTAACAGCTAAACAATAAAGTTCTCACCTATGACCCATGCTTTTAAACTAATTTATCATTACTACTTGGGAATAACTAATAAAATTATCAAATTAAGCTGGAAAAAATTAGTTCACCTAATTGTATCAAAGATAAGATATGCGATCAAATATAACAGCCAATGCAGATAAAGTGACAATAACATTTAATTCCTTCCATCCTGAATAAGACCACAAAACACGATCTCATTATATATATACTATGCTGAAAACACTAACAGAATAGCATGGCTAGCATGAGAAAATCAAAGCATAAAAAATGTATACAGAAAACTGGAGATATCTAAGCACATAAAATGCACCTAAATACAAGACCATAATACCGTGCAAATTTACAAAATGCATACAAAATATATTCACTCTACTACAATCACTCTACTATTAGATTCAGTATTAATGGAAGTATGAAACATAAAATTTGCAACAGAGATAAGTGCGCCCTAACCCCCCAGAATCACCCTAAATTTCTCTGGACATTTTCTCGAACACCTTATATGCCTCGTGAATATCGCAGAATTTTCCATATAAATTCTTCACACAAGCTAGAGCAAAGAAATAGACAGCTATCCATTTAATATCATGCGTGTACGAATCTCCCTAACCCTTCTAACATTAATTTAATTTTCTAAATTGGGGCAAGACACAAACACACCCATTCTTTCATGACCTCTTACAGATTCTAGATGAAAGAGAAAAAGAGATAGAGCAAAGAAATTGCTTACTCATTTTTTCACGACCACTTCAATGCTCAACTTAACCATTTTTTATGTATAGGCCAGGTTTCCGAGCGGAAATAGCACGACGAAGGGAGGCGAAGTTGGCGGTGAGATGATGGAGCACGATTGAGGCAGCGATGGAGCACAATGGAGGCAGCGATTTTTTTCTAAGTATTGTGAGACTTGTTAGCTAGGGCAGATGGAGCAGGAGGGTATCGCTTTATTTTGTTAAAAAGGGTTTGATTAGTTGATTTAGGAGGAAGAGAAGATGCATAATTATTTTTCAGGGTGGTGCGTCTCTGTTTATTAGTGGTTTCGTATTTGTTGTATTTGAAAATGAAAAAACAAAAATATCACTGAACTAAGAACTTTATAATTAACCTTGATGGGAAATGGGAAATGGGAAATGGGAAATTAAGAGTCCCTTGTGTGTGTAAGTAGGTCAGTAGGTGGGATTAGTGGGTACCGTGTATGTTAATCTTTTTTTTTTTTTTGTATTTTTGTTTCTTTTCTAGAAAAATATTATCATACAATTCTTAATTGAATTAATTATTAATATTCTTATTATAGTACATTCTCTAACTAAAAATAACTAAGCTGCTATCTATTTGACTATTTTGAATAGTTTTTTTATTATATCTTCATTTTAAATTTATAGTATTATTTTGTAGTGGTCTTATTTAATTGATTTTGACATAAAGAATAAAAATAAAGAATGTGGCAAATTTCAAATAATATTTTTTACCAACTACTAATATTTGAAAATGAAAAAAAAATTCTAATTAAAATTGATTTTTACTATTTTATGCTACTCGGAATTTTCTATTTAACTAAGTTATTTGTTTTAAACTTTTTATGTATATTTCATAATGATATTCGCCGAATCTTTTATACCTGGTGTTCAGTTATTATTTCTCCAAGATAAAGAATAGAGTGAAAATGGTTCATACGTGAACAATTAAAGGGTAGTAGTTGTTTTCACTAAAAAATATTAGTTGTTTTCACTGAAAAATATTAGTTGTTCTCACTGAAGAGTCTTAGTATGTTTTAGTTGTTTATTGAAAACAACTAATACTCTTCAGTGAAAACAGTTAATATTCTTCAATAACTCATGCATGAATCAATTTCACTATATACATACTCTTTCTAAAAATTCTCAAATTTTAAATATAAAAAAATATATAATTAATTAAATAATTGTGAGTCATTCCGCATATCTTTTAAAATTTATATTTTTGTTTGAAAATATTACTAATAAAGATCAAATTTTGATGAACAAAATAAATTAAACATAGATTCCAAAATTTATCCCACACTAAATAATTCGTGCATTGCACGGGAGAATTACTAGTATTTCTAAAAGTGCTAGTTTTTTTTTCAAAAGTTATTAATAAAAAATCCTTAAAAGTGTTAATTCAAAACTGCTAGTTTAAAAGTGGTATTTCCAACGATAAATTGCTATTCTTATTTTTTTATGTGTATTTGTAAAAGTGTTACTTCAATTTACTAAAAGCGTCATTCAAAATAAATAAAGTGTTATTTCCCCTAATTAAAAGTGTTGATTTTAATATATGGTCTATTTTGATTTTTAGAAGGTAATAGTTTTTGTTTTAAAATTGTGGAAATACAATGTTAAAAATACGTTGTTGTAAGAATTCATTGAAAAAGGATGTGCACATCTTTTTTCATTTTACAAATTGGAAATACAACGGTTGAAAAGCATTGTCTTTCTATTCATTCCTTAAAAAAACAACGACTAACTACAACGGTGTATAAACGTTGTATATGCCCGGTTTTTCGGGATTTACCATGTGGAACTACAACGGTTGTCCATACCCGTCGTATATTATCAAATACCTGATATGAAAGACAACAGTTATACTTTATGCAACACATTTTTTACTTTATACAACGTTTTTTTCCGGAACCGTTGTCTATCCACTGTTGTAAAACCTCATTTTTCTTGTAGTGAACCAAACAATTCGGTACCTCTCAAACGTAGCACACTCCCTTGCTTGAGTTCCTCCCTTTCGAGTACTCCATGACTCCTCTATTCTCTCGAGACAAGCCTACAAAATAAACTCTCACGTACGAGGTTAAAACTTACGACTCAACAACACCCTAATAACATAATAAGAAACTAAAAGCAAATAAAAGTGGGTTGTCTCCCACGCAGCGCTATTTTTAAGGTCCTCATGCCGGACCGAGCTCAAAGGAGCTTATGGGACATCATACTCAAAAATACCTCTCTTACTCTCATAAGAGTGGTGCTTGCATGTCTTTCCTCGATGCCCCTCCATCATGAGTCCTTTTGCTTCCTTCTCATCCCCAAGTGCTATGGGTCTCAACTCCTTCTCACCTTTATCTGGAGGAGTCTTACCAAACAGGCTCTTGAATTTGAACTTTTTCTTCTTAACTCCTCATTTCCCTTCCAACTGGATCACGTCCACCTTTTTCACATTTTCATCCTTCAATTTTTTCACTTTATCCCTATCAAAATAATCACGATCATAATACACTTTGGTTAAATCATCAAGTGAAGAATTATAAAATTCATGAATATGAGAAGGATTAGGGATAGGAGATGTGTCTTCAACACTAGGATCAATTGCATCCATGCAATACAAACTCTCATTCTCCTTCGGGTGCTTCATGGCTTCATATAGGGAAATCTTCACTTCTTGATCATCAACCTTCAACGTAATCTTCCCATTTGCCACGTCTAGCACCATCCCCGCCGTCGCCAAGAACGGTCTTCCCAAGATCAGGGGCACATGCTCATCTTCCTCCATCTCTAGGACCACGAGATCGGCTGGAAAAATGTGATCTCCAACTCTCACGAGGATGTCTTCAACCACACCTTGAGGTCGAGTGATAAACCGGTCGGCTAGTTGAAGCGTCATCATTGTCGGCTGAAGTTCACCACCTTCCAACTTCTTGAAAAGCGACAAGGGCATCAAATTAATGCTCGCTCCGAGATCACATAGCGCTCCCTTCTTGATCCCGTTCCCAATATCACAAAGAATGGTGAAGCTCCCGGGATCCTTCAGCTTTGGAGGAAGCGCCTTGTGCACTAATGCATTCACCTCATGGTTCAACTGCACCAACTTTGGCTCGTCCACTCGCCGTCTTTTCGCGATCAATTCCTTCAAAAACTTTGCATAGTTGGGCATCTGTTCCAAAGCATCATAAAAAGGAATGTTAATATGCAATTGTTTAAACACATCAAGGAATTTAGCGAATTTCTCATCAAGCTTCTTTTTCATGAAGCGTTGTGGATATGGGACGGGTATCACAGATTTGGGTACCCCCCATTCATCTCTCTCGGTCTCTTTCACTTTCTCCCTTGCTTCCTTTGTCTTCTTCCACTTAGGAACTCTCTCAACCTTCTCAAGGCCTTCCTCTTCAAGCTCTTTGCTCGCTTGAGTGCTCTCACCCTCAACCTTCTTCTCAACTCCTACCTCCCCACTCTCATCTCCATCTTGGGGCGTCTCAGAATCAGCAGGCATCTGAGGACCTTCATAGTTGGTTCCACTTCTAAGCTGGATAGCCTTACAATGCTCCTTGGGATTACCCTCAGGCATTGAAGGGTATTTTCCAGGTTCTCTATTCAATGACTTTGCAATCTGGCTCATCTGGAACTCTATGGAAGTGAACCTTCGATTGTTCTCTTTTTGAGTTCTATTCCACTCAACGTTCATCTTCTGGAGCTCTTGATCACGTTGATCACCCTTTTTATGCAACTCTTTCACATCGTACTCCAAGGATGACAACCTCTTACTTCCTTCCTCCACCTTCTGTAGAATCGCTCTCAACATCTCCTCAGTTGAGGAACCGCCTTCTCCACCCGGAGGCTTTGAACCTGGGTCAACACCCGGAGGAACTGTAACACCCGCCTTCGGGTTAGCATATGAAAAATTCTCGTTCTTTCTCCATTGGTTCTGAGGAGGCTGCTGGCCTCCTTGATAGCCTTCATTGTTCCTCCACTGATTAGGAGGAGGCTGTGGACCTGGTGGTACAAAAGGTTGGCCATAAGAGGGTCTTCCATATTGATTACCACCTTGGTAGCCATTCTGATTGTAATACGGACCTCCCATGTAATTGGCTACCTCTTGTTGTCCACTTGGCTGGTCTACTCTCTCATTTTCTGTTGCATGCTCTCCAACCAAATTCTTCCCCAACTCGAGATTGTTAATCTTTTCCATCATGGCCATCAACAGCCTTCTCGTTCCTTCACCCTCTTCAACCTGATGCACTCTCTGGAAGTCTGCATCCACACTCCAAGCCCCGGCATTCGTGACTATGTTGTCTACGATCTCTCTACACCTCTCTATTCCTTGATTCAGAAATGATCCACTAGCACAGGCGTCTAGATGGTCTTGTCCAGCCTTGTTGGCACCACTGTAGAAGAATGCCATAATATCTCCCTCATTATACACGTGTTGCGAGCGCTCGAACTTTTCTGTATGTTTTGGGCGCTCGAGCAACGTGCTCGAGCGCTAGTGCTCGAGTGGTTTACTCGAATGCTCCCAAAATTCCTCCAACTAGTACTTTTCTTCTTCAACACTAACACCAATCGTATTCCTTCGATATCTTCTCATCCGGGCATCCGTTTGAGTCGATTCAAAGTCCTACGAACTCCGTTCTTCACCCTCGATTCACCTACGAGCATTAAAGAGACAAATTCATCAATGTATAGAAATAATGCTCAATTGACTCCAAATACTCGACAAAATCGGCCAAAATTAGGGTATTTCGAGTGACGAATCATGACAATTTCACGCCTAATCACAGATGCATCGGCAGAGAGAGAGAGAGAGAGAGTCATCACTGAAAAGTCAATACGTCCCGATTAAAGTGTTCATTTCATCATCCTCTACACATTTAAAATTTGATTTTAAAGCAAGTTTAGTTAGTTCATTGCATATGATTGAGTTCTAATATGATTATTAGTATAATTTAGAATTGATTATTTTTGTTATATATGATTGAATTTTAGTACTGTTTTAGTATGATTATTATGTTTTGAAATTATATATTTTTTACAATATATGATTGAGTAGGATTGAATTTTAGTATCGTTTTAGTATGTTTATTATGTTTTAGAATTATATGATTTTTTAAAATATATGATTGAGTAGGATTGAATTTTAGTACCATTTTAGTATGATTATTATGTTTTAGAATTGTATATTTTTTACTATATATGATTGAGTAGGATTGAATTTTAGTACATTTTTTAGTATGATTATTATATTTTAGAATTGTATGATTTTTTATTATATATGGTATTCGTTGATTGAATTTTACTACCGTTTTAGTATGATTATTATGTTTTATAATTGAATGATTTTTAGTTTGAATAATATTATAAGTTGCTTGGTTTTAGTTTAGTAGTTTGAATAATATTCATTGATTGATATTAGGTTAGTGGTTTGAATAATATTATAAGTTGATTGATTTTAGTTTAGTAGTTTGATTTTAGTATGATCGAATTTTGTTACAGATGAGTGGACAAGGCAGTGAGCCCCGAGAGATATGAGAGATCAGGAGGCGAATTGACGAGAGAAGAGACGAAGGGCTCAACTAAGACCCCTAGTCGAGCCGATTGTCCGATCAATGTCTCTATTGCAGACCTCTTCACAGTCTCTCGAGGGCTCCTCTGCCGCACACCAGACTTATGAGGGCTCATCCTCCCCGCGTCAGCATCGAGTTGTTGAGAATCGACTTACCCTTCGGTCCAAGTGAGACTCATATATAAGTCTTTTAATATTTTTTTACTCAATAATTTTTTAGTACTAAATTATTTTACTTACTTTGAAATTTTAATGTCACTAATTTATTCCGGGTCATGTGGGTGCTTCATTGTTGAGTTCTAACATCAGGTCCAGTGGATTCGAGCCCACCAGATACAATTGGGGTCTCGTGTCCGAATGTAGAAAAGCGAGACTACTTTGAGGAGTTTAATGTATATAAATACATCATTTATTAGTGTTTACTTATTTATATCAATTATATAAAATTGATATTTATATTTAAATGTAATTTTAGAAAACGTGTGTTTGGGCACCAGAGCACGATGAACAGAAGTACCGGAACTTCTGCATTAAAGTCGTCGATCGGTACAAAAATATTTTGTACCAGATGAGGAATGAGTGGCCTTTGAATAGGAAGTCATTTGTATAGGGAAGGACAGAGTAGGCCGGCCGGTGTGGGACGTCTTTGTGGACCATTGGAATAGTCTTGATTTCATGAACAAGTCTGCAAAGAACAAGGTGAATCGCCTTCATAACCCAAATGAAGAAGGCATCGCCAGACATCAGGTTGCTTCAAGGTTCCTTTTGGAGCACAGACTGAGATTTATAATTTTTAATTATTTAATTTTTATGATAGTTGATTATATAATATTAATTATTATATTTGGTTCTTCATAGGAGCGGGAGCATGGACGCGCACCCTCTCATTTTGAGAGATTGAAGCTCGCTCACCCACTTGTCGGGAGACTAGGAAGTCCACTCGACTAAATTTTAATATTAAAATTATTATTTCAAATTTTCAAAATACATTTCTTAAATTATAATTAATTTGCAGAGGAAGATGCTAGATGACCTCGTCTCCCAGACTCAGTCTCAATCTCATGTTGATCAGGAATCAGCATCTGGGTCGAATCCTATGCCCCCCATAGAGCCTCCGGTTGACGTTCGGAACCAGATATATCTCAAGAACATCGAGCCTAAAATGGGAAGGCTCACTAGGTTAGGTGGTTTTGGTAGAACAATCTTCCAAGGTTCCATCGACTCTCATCCCAACAGTGACCTAGAGAGACAGTTGCAGATTGTGCTTTAGCAAATGGAGAATTTACAGAGGAAGCAACGGGAGAAGGAGAAGACGCAAGGGGAGATAGAGAGGAAGCATATGGATTTTGTTAATGTGTGGATGCAGATGGACTCCTCCAAGATGGGTGTATTGTCTCTACCACCACCACCATCGTCGGTCCCTGAGGAGGAGGGGGGGGAGGAGGAGGGGGAGGGTTCCAGTTTCAGTCCGATGAGTAGGGTTTTTAGATGTTAGTTTTTTTTAATACAATTTTATTATCTTTGGATCGATGTTGCTTTTTATTTTTATTTTGAATAATTTTTTGTTTTTATTTGGAAAATATATTATTAGTTGATCAATTTATAAGTAGTTGTTGGGATATTTAGTTTTGATGATTTTCCAAAACGACTTGTAATAGGATGTGTGCGGTCAGGATTGTCTTGTAAAGGTTCAGGTTAGGATAGTTTGTTTTCAGTTTACAGGTACTCTGTTGAGGGGGAACTCAGCGGACTCATAAACCTGAAGAAGTCAGAAGCCATCCAAGAGGAAACAAACTCAAGTCCCCTGAAGACCTGAAGACCGTCCTGAAGGAAGTCCCACTGAGTATAAACCTGACTTTCTAAGCTGGTCAGTGGACTACTCAGTGAAGAGCATGGTCATGAGGATCAGTGTTGTGCCGAGTAGATCCTGAAGGAGTCAGGCTACTGAGGAATGAGAGGCTGACAATTTGCCTTATGTCAACTCTCCTGAGTAGACTTAAAGTCCAATGAAGGAAGTCTACTGAGAAAGTCTACTGAGAAACTCTCCTGAGTAGACTTAAAGTCCAATGAAGGAAGTCCAATGAGTAGACTTCAAGTCCAATGAAAGTTCCTAAGAAGACCTCAAGTCTACTGAAGAAAAGTATCCTAAGAGGACTTCAAGTCAGCTGAAGAGAAGTCACCTGAAGTCAGGACTACCCTGATCAAGTACCCTGAACAAAAGAGCCGTTGGACTCAGTCCACGTGGACCAATCAAGTCAAGGCAGCAAATCTGACAAAAGCTGACAAAGGCCATACTTTACTGAAAAGGAGAATTTCACTCCAGAGATAGTCTGGATTTGAATGTTACTCTCTCCAACGGTAACATTCAAATCCACACTATAAATACAAACACAAGCTTCATTTGTGAATAAACAAGGAGCTGATGTGAGAGTGGTGCGTTTCAAGGGAGGCATAAGGAGGCACCATCTCCATCAAGAACACTGACCTGAGTTCTTCATAGTCATATTTGAGTGTTCCAGTTTGTATACTCGAGCTCATCATATACATCCTAAGCTTAGAGAGATTTTCCCAACCTTAGCTTAAAGGCTAAAACCATGTAAGGGAAAATCTCACCTAGTTGGAGAGAACCAAACCAAACTAAACCCTTTCCAGAATAGTGTTAGGTGTTGCAGTGAGGTGAGGAGAGGCAGTCCCTGAGTGGAGAGGGATGTGAGGCCAGTTCGAGAGGCAGCTCCGCGGAGGGGTGTGAGTCCAGTTGTGAGTGCACCTTGGCACGTTAAAAACAAGAATCCCGGGTAGTGGATTTCCTGTTAAATCAGGCAATGGATGTAGGAGCTTGAGCCTCCGAACCACTTTATATTGTTGTGTTCTTTATTGCTTTACTGACTTGCATAACATCAGTGTTAA
The DNA here is from genome assembly GCA_947034835.1 of Ballota nigra. NCBI lineage: Eukaryota > Viridiplantae > Streptophyta > Magnoliopsida > Lamiales > Lamiaceae > Ballota > Ballota nigra. The sequence goes on from OX344730.1 coordinate 31,756,690, forward strand.
AACAAAAATTTCTCCTAATTTCCCATATTGTCTTTGTTTGTGAATGAAAAAACGGGACCAACAGTAGTCGAAAAGGAATAATTTTGCAAAATTAAAAAGTTGAACACAGCATTTATATAAAGAAGTTAGAAATGAAAAGGAATTAATTTGATGAACTATTGAAAAAAATGACTCAGTTTGGATAAATATATAATTAATTGCATAAAATTACACAAATTATAAATTTATAAGTTGTTGAAAGGAATAATTTTACAAAATAAAAAAAATTGGACACAACATTTATATAAACAAGTTATAAATGAATAGGAATTAATTTGATGAACTATTGAAAAAAATGACTCGGTTTGGATAAAAAATACAATTAATTGCGTAAAATTACAGAAATTATAAATTTATAAGTTGTTGAAAGGAATAATTTTACAAAAAAAAAAGGTTGGACACAAAATTTATATAAACAAGTTAGAAACGAAAATGAATTAATTTGATAAATTATGAAGAAGAAAAATTGACTCAATTTGGATACATATATCATTAATCGTGTAAAAATTAAATAAATTATAAATTTATAAGTTGTTGAAATAAATAATTTTACTAAATAAAAAAATGGACATAATATTTATATAAATAAATTTGAAATGAAAAAAGAATTAATTTAATGAATTACGAAAAAAATGACTCAATTTGGATGCATATACAATTAATTGCGTAAAAATAAAATAAATTATAAATTTACGCGTTGTCGAAATAAATTTGAACACAATATTTATATAAATGAGTTAGACCCGAAATTGAATTAATTTGATGAATTAGGGAAATATATTTTTTTAGGCCCGTATCTTTAAGGTGGTTGGAAAAGGAGGACAATATATTTTCGGGCTTGGAGAAGGACAATAATTTTGAAAAGTGGTAAATGTAGGACAACTGATCTCGAATTAGGTCCGATTGGGCTAAATTAGCACGTGCCTCGCACGTGATGGTCTAATTTCGGGCTTCTCGTCCCCGTCAGTGCCACGTCGGATAAAATTTTCCACATCATATCTTTTAATTAAAAAAATAAAAAACATTTATTTTGATAATAGAAAACGTCCTTTACAAATAGTGTCATCCTTAAATCACCAAATGAATGATCTCTGTTGCTTGTACACGCATGAAGAAAAATTAACTCATGTAACTTGCAAAAATATCTTCATTGTCCCTCGTTTTTTGTTATCATTCTCAACAAGAATTGAATGTCATGAATTACTGTGAACGAACAAAGCAATTAGGTAAAGCAGAATTGCCAATGAGTTTAAATAAACTATAGAAGATATGTTTAATCAAAGATCTCAAATCAATAAGGTAAAAAATAAACGCCCAAAACTCAACAATTTATAAAAGAAACTGAAATCCAAGAAACCTAATTCACATAATGCATCATTAGCAGTATATCTCAAACTTAATAGAATTCAATTTGACATGAAGAAAAAAATCCGGACAATTAGATGAAGATGAGGCGGGCCTTGAGTCTGAAATTTTGGAAGTTTTAGCAGGTCTTCAAAGCTCATGAATCCCGGGCTCAACCACGTCTTGCAGAGCCTTAAATAGTTAGCCCTCCTGGTTCAATAGTTAGCCTTCAATTAATAGTTAAAAAAACGAAGATCTTTCATTTGGTGAAGTAAAGGATGATACTACTTGCAAAGAACGTTTTTCTATTTTCAAAATAAATGTGTTTTTTTTAATTAAAAGATATGATGTAGCGAATTTTATTCAACGTGGCGCAAATGGGGACGAGAAGCCCAATATTGGATCATCACATGTGAGGCACGTGCTAATTTAGCCCAATTGGACCTAATTCAGGCTGATCAATTGTCCTACATTTACCACTTTTTAAAATTATTGTCCTCCTTCTCCAAGCCCGAAAATATATTGTCCTCCTTTCCCAACCACACTAAAGATACGGGCCTAAAAATTATTTTTCCGGATGAATTATGAAAAAAAAATGACTTAATTTGGATACATATACGATTAATTGCATAAAAATAAACGAAAGAAGCTCGTGCCAGAGTGGAACGCACCTCCTCCCCATGCCTAACGATTGCGATTTTTTTTTTTTTTTTGTTTATTTAAGATTTAAGAATTATGCAACCACCGCGCCCATCATAAATTCTTAGGTCGCTAATATTAGCTATACGCCTGATAATTGAAATTGAGAAGAGAAGAAATTTGGCGCTCCTAAAATTATGATCAGTACCCTATGCTCCTAACATTATGGTCAGAACCCTAAACACTTCCGATAAAAAAAATGCTAATTTATCGAGGTTTTTTTTTTTTTTTTTTTTTTTGCAAAATTGCAACAAAAATTGGTCAATTAAGTCGTGTTATGCTTTTTAAGTAGATTATTGAAATTGAGATAAAAAGAAGTTGGAAATTTGGTGTTGTTTACCAAATATATTTTGCTGGGATTGAATGGCAATTTGTTAAAGCTTTGGTAAAAACACCAAATGATTGGGTTCTTAAATGCTAAAATGAATGCTTAGATGAAGAGAGGCTTTAAATGCATATGAACACTCAAGAACACCAAGAATTGCCAGGGGTTGTTAATCCCTGGACTTGAATGAGTATGTGTATTGATTATACTGAGAGTGATTCCACCTTTTTTACATTACAAGTGTTGGGGTATTTATAGTTTTCTCACTATAGGGGTATGTTGGTCATTTCCGGCCTCTCGGGGGACAGGTGCGTTAAATGCCTCCTGCCTCTGAGGACGCGCGGGCTCTGATGTGTCAGGGCTCGCAGGCGGCAGGCCACTTGGGTGTCGACGCGTGTCCAAAAAGGACGATTCTCTGACGAATTTCCTCATTTGGATGGAATATTCTCTGTTGCAGGGTACGGAGGCGGCCTTTTTCTTCCTTGGGAGAGGATCTTGCCTGATTCTGTCACGTGCTCGAGATCCCTCTTGCCGGCCGGGGGCCTTAAGTGATCGGATGCCGGTCTCCTGGCGGACACCGAGGTCGGAAAACGCTCCAGCCAGTCGGTCGCGTCCGGGCGCCTTCTGCTGGACCTCACTGAACATGACCGGGCCGGACCGGCCACGGCGGGGCTTTGATGTAGCTGTGATCGACTTGGACGGACGTCCCAGGCAGGTTTCCGGCCTCGCTTTCGCGGCCGGAATCTCGTGTTCGGAGCCCGCTGAGGTCGGATTTAGGCCGGACAGGTCGGTCCCGACCTCGGGGTATCTCCTTGCCTTTTCAGGCTTTCTTCCGGCCGGATCCAATGCGCGGTCCGAAACGGTCACAACAATTGCCCCCCAGCTCGTTTCTCAATTTGAGGGGCGAGGTGGTCGTTTATCGTTTCTTGTTGGTGCTGGCCTGGATCCGCCCGGGGTGATCGGAGATCGGCCAACGGTTAGGAGATGGTTGAGGTGACGTGTGTTGTCAGGCGACGCTTCGGGTTTCGCGCACTAGCCCGACGTGACGTGATGCGACTCCTCGAATCCCGTTCATTTAATGCGTGCAGTGTACGAGGTATCTGACGCCGAAACCGTCTCTTCAAATTCTTGCACCTAGGTCCCTATGCCTAGGATTTTATTTCGACACAGGCCCTCGCCCATTTCCTATAAATAGGGGTGTTACCTTGTTTCCAAAGGTTTTCACTCTTTGCGATTTTGCTACAGTTCCTTAGGCGATTTCCGGCAAGCTTCTCACGGCGGCGACGAACTTTGCACGGCGGCAATCGGCGTTTCGAAGGTAATTTCCAACTTTCCGTATCTCAAAACTCGTTTTATTTATACAATGGTGCGACGGTGGGCTGGTCCTCCGCCTGGGCAAAGGGGCGGCGCTTTCTCCAGTGGCGGCGGCGGTGGCGGAGCTAATCGCCGTTTGTTCGAAGAGGGGGGAAGTTCCCGCGGGGGGAGTGGAGCCTCTCCTTCTCGTCTAGCGGGCTCGATCTGGGCCCACGACGACGACGGTTTGGATGCCCTATTCCCGCGCCCGGGACGATCATTATTGGGTGAAGGTGCCCGGGAGGGAGTTCCTTTGGCTACGGAGAGATCCCGGGACGAGGAGGTGGCCCGACCGGTGGAGGAGAGGGATCCATTGGACGACCTCTTGGAGGAAGATGAAGAAGAAAGCGGTCGCGGCGAGGGCGACGACCGGGCCACTAACCAGCTCCTCAAAAATCTCGCGGCCGAGATGATTAAAGAAAGGCTTGGGAGCACGGGGGAGGCCTCGGGATCCGATTCCGAGGAGGTTGAGAGGCCGGCCGCAGTTGGTCGGAGTGTTAGCCAAGATCGGCGAGACCAGGTCAGACAGGCCTTTCGTCTGTGGTCGGAATTCGTTGAGAGGAAGGATGAGGTCGAGTCTCTCTCCTTCGATTACGAGGAGTATCTGGATCATTTCCCGCGCGAGCCGACCGTTCGCGATCCGGCCACTATTCGGATAGCCGACTTGGAAGAGTCCTGTAGGTGGACCATTGGCCAAGTACAGAGTAAGATGTCCCAGCGCCAACTCGACGAAGCCCGGGCCGGATGGGAGGTACCCCTTGACGTTAATCTCTACGCGCCCGAGCCTAATGAACGGGCGGACCAGCCTCCACGTGGGATGGTGGCCGTAACCCAGGATATGATGGAGGTCGGGCTCCGGTTCCCCCTCCATCCAGCCGTATCGTACCTGTTGAACTACTGGAATCAGGCGCCCATCCAGCTGCTGCCGAACGCCTGGATGATTATAGTGAGCGTCATGACCTTATTCGGCAGGAATCGACTCTACCGGATGCCGACCCCCGGAGAGATGACTTATCTCTATCGGATTCAGAGCGAAAGGAGTGGGACCGGAGAGGTCTACATCCAGCCGAAAGGGCAGAAATTGGTGACCGGCCTGCCCAGTAAAGGTCGGAACGATCGAAAGAAATGGTTCTTTGTTGGTGGGGCGTGGAAGACCGGGTATCCGGATGGGACGGAGATTGACGTTCCGACCGACATCCGTCTCAAGAATCCCAGTAAGGAATTTTTAGCTTAAATTTGGATTAAGAGTACTGATCTAATCTTTGCCTTCTTTTGCAGGTTATCCTTGCCCTTCCGATCGAGAATTGAACTTTGATTTCGCGGTCGTCAGAGAGCGGATCCTGTCCCTGCCTGCCTCGGAAAGAAACCAGGCCGTCCTCCGAACACGGGAAGCCAGAATTTCCGGTCGGTTCTTCCAGTTTCCTCGTCATATAAAATTGACGGGTAAGTGACCGGGTTCCGATCTGTATTTATGTATTTTTTTTTTTAACTTGGATCTTGGTCGTTCAGTGCCAGATTTTCCGATCGTCAGGCAGTGCCCCCCTGAGTTTTCCGATCGTTGCCCGGAGATGTTTGCCTTGATGGGAGCTTGTGCGGCAAAGAAAACGGCTAAAGGAGCGAAGAAGAAAAAAGGAACCGGCGTCCGGGCCGGGATCGTGATAGAAGAGCCTCTCCCCCTCCAGTCTGTTCCGGCCGCCGGGGCAGCAGCTGCTGAGATCCCGACCTCTTCTCCGATTACGGGGAAGAAACGGAGTTGGGAGGAGGCTGGGATCGAGGGATCCGGCCAGCATGGGTCGAGCCCGGCCACGATAGATGTTTTCGACGACACCCCCCCAGGGGCCGGGCTGGTCGGAACAGAGACTGCGGCTTGTCTGGAGTCCGTTCGTGGACAAGGGGATGACCGGACCTACTTTGGTCGGGACCCGGTCCGCTTCCAAGCGTAAGTCTTTTTACTTCGACATTCTCACTCATACCATTTCATTTCTATACCTGATCTGACTTTTCACTTGTCCAGGTTGACTCGAAATGACTCCGATCTCCCTCCAATGGTGCTCGATTTCCTCTCCTCTCGTGCCCCGAGTTCAACGGTCGAGATGCCGGATTACATGCGCCGGGCTGCGAATTCCCTCCCCCAGGCGTGGACAAAAGATCTGGCCGACATTGTCGAGCGCCGTCCCCGGCACGCGGGCCGGACTGGGGTCGCGCTGATCAGTCAGGCGGCCATCGTGGTTAACACGATGGAGAACGAGCTCTCCGAGATCTCTCGGTCGCTCCGGAGGACTGAGACCGCCCTGACCCATGCCCGGGAAGAGAAGTCCGGGCTCGAGAGCGAAGTCGCCAAACTTAAACAAGAGAGGGATGGTGCGGTCGGGCAGATGGAGGCCGTCCTGAAGGAGAAGGATGATGCTCTGGGCCGGGCGGAGATGGCCTACAAAGCCCTGGAGGATGCTCGGCACCGCGTGTCTGAGATGGAGGACTCCCTCGCCGATCTGCGGTTGGAGGCGCACCGTGCTCGGGGGGATGCAGACCAAGCTGCTGCCCGGCATGTCGAGGCGGAGAAGGAGCTCCAAAGGAAGAATGATGAGCTGGCCGCTGCACTGAGCCGGCCGGCTTTATACCCTACGGATCCGACCCAGAACCCGGCACTCTTTTCTGAGTTCTGCTTCTACGTGGCCGCCGCCAATGTGATCCGGGCCGGGCGCCAGGCCAGCCTCGATACCAAACCCCAGGAAGACTACTTCCGGGAGTATGCTGCCCAGAACCCGGTCAGCGACGGTTTCTGGTTCCCCTTCCTCGATCTCGAGACTGACTACGGGGTGGACCTCTCTTGGTTCCCCCATCGGCACAGATTGTTCAAACATGGCGAGAATCCGCCGGCCGGTGATGAGGAAGAAGAAGACGAGGAGGAGGAAGTCCCTGCGGAGGGGCCCCAGGCACCGGTCGGAGACGGGGCCGTGGTGGAGGCCTTGGTCAATGAAGTGGCCGATTATGTGGCCGGGACCGGAGTTCAGGCAGGCCCGGCGGCCGGGGAAGGCGGCTTTTGAGCTTTAATTTCCTTAGATTTATTTTTGCTTTCCTGAATGTAACCGGCTTCCGACCGGATTTGTTTTGTTTCAAAACGTTGTACTTCCCGGCTTCCAGACCGGTTTTGACTTAATATAATTCAGATTTCCCTTGAATTTTATTCTCTATTATTGTTTTCTCGCTTTCTTATACCTGTTGAAGTAAATTTTCCCAAGTATGAAATGAGATTTGACCCGGGCTCGAGTGTGATATGCCGACCTCGATACGGTCGGCATATGTTTTGAACTGAGCCCGGTTTGTAGGAATGCCTTGGTTGCCTTGCCGAGCTCAAGTGTGATATGCCGACCTCGATACGGTCGGCATATGCTTTTGAACCGAGCTCGGCTTTTAAAGTGGCTGGGGTGGCCTTTCCGAGCTCAAGTGTGATACGCCGACCTCGATACGGTCGGCGTACGTTTTTGAACTGGGCTCGGTTTTTTGGATGGCCTTAAGCGGCTTTTCCGGGCTTAAGTGTGATATGCCGGCCTCGATACGGCCGGCATACGCTTTTGAACTGAGCCCGGTGTTTGAAATGAGATACAGCTGTGCGAAGAGCTTTTGTATTAATTGATAAACATAGTACAAAATCATTGGTAGTATTTCTTCAAGTGAATTGCATTCCATGGGTATTGGTCCGGAGTTCCATCCATGAGTTCCAGCTCGTAAGCTCCCTTAGAGAGCCATCTGGATATCCTGAACGGACCCTCCCAGTTCGGGCCGAATACCCCTTTTGGTACTTAAACTTTCTTGAGGACGAGGTCCCCGACCTGGAATTGTCTAGCCTTCACTTTGGAATTGAAAAAATTTTCGGATTTCTTCTTGTAGGCCACGTTTCTGAGGTCGGAATTGAGCCTTCTCTCCTCCAACATGTCCAAGTCGATCATCCGGGCGGTGTCATTGTCTTCGGTGATCGTCTGGGCTGTCCGGTGGCTTGGTAGGGAGACCTCTGAAGGAATGACGGCCTCGGTCCCAAAAGCTAGAGCGAAAGGTGTTTCGCCCGTTGAGTTCCTTGTGGTCGTTCGGTATGACCAGAGGACATCGGGTAGCTCGGCTGCCCACTTCCCCTTTTTGTCCTCGAGCTTGGCTTTGATAGTGTGCTTGAGGATCTTATTTACGGCCTCTACCTGGCCGTTCATTTGCGGGTGGTAGGGGGTGGAGAAAACCTTCTTGATATTCCACTTTTCACAAAACTGGATCATCTGGAGACCGTCAAACTGTTTCCCATTGTCGGAGATGATCACTTGAGGTAGGCCGAAGCGGCAGATGATGTTTTTCCAAATGAACTTGATGATTTGGGTCTGGCTGATTTTGTTGAGTGGCTCGGCCTCGGCCCACTTTGTGAAATAGTCGACGGCTACGACGGCGAATTTGTGGCCCCCGGGCGCAGTGGGCATTGGTCCGATCAGGTCGATGCCCCACTGGGCAAAAGGCCAAGGGCTATACATAGAGGAGAGCTGCTCGGGGGACAGTTTGATGTTGGGTCCCAAGACTTGGCATTTGTGGCATGACCTTGCGAAGCTGACGGCGTCCTTATTCAAGGTCGGCCAGAAATATCCTTGTCTGATCACTTTGTAGGCTAGGGCCCGGCCTCCGGCATGATTTCCGCAAACCCCCTCATGGATCTCGGCCAGAATGGTCTGGCCTTGCTCCGGGGTTATACATTTTAGGAGTGGGAGGGTAAAGCTTCTCTTATATAGAAGATCCTCAATAAGGGTGTACCTTGACGACCGGAGTTGTAGTTGTCGGGCCCGAGTCCTGTCCTCAGGGAGTGTGCCGGTCTTGAGATATTTCACGATCGGCGTCATCCAATTCTCATCCGTGCTTAGAACGGTCGCCACCTGTGCTCGGATGACCGTGGGCGTTCCGAGCGTGGAGAGTTGAATGTTGGCAAGGTCGGCTGCTCCCTCCGCTGTTGCAAGCTTGGAAAGCGCGTCGGCTTGGGTGTTGTGTTCCCTCGGGATTTGCTCAATGAAAACCTGATGAAATTTCTCGCATAAGGTTGTGACCAGGTCGAGATACTTCATCATTTGCTCCCCCCGGGCCTCGTACTCTCCTTTGATCTGGTTGACCACGAGCAGGGAGTCCATGAAAACATGCAAACGGCAAACTCCGATCGCGATTGCGAGCTCAAGGCCTCCGACCAGAGCCTCATATTCGGCCTCGTTGTTTGTGGCCGGAAAACTGAAGCGGACTGCATGGGTGAAACTCTGGCCTTCCGGGCCGATCAGGACAATGCCGGCCCCGGCACAGTTGTTGGTTGATGATCCGTCTACATAGAGTTTCCAAGGTGGGTGGTTGATTCTTGTGAACTTGGGTGGGAAAGTTAATTCCACTATAAAGTCAGCCAGGGCCTGACCCTTGATGGCCGTCCTTGGGGCGTATGAGACCCCGTACTGAGCTATCTCTAACGACCATTTCAATAACCGGCCGCTGGTATCCGGTCGGTGTAGGACTTACCTCAGGGGTAGAGTGGTAAGGACCTCTACTTGGTGGTCGAAGAAATAAGGCCTCAGTTTCCTTACGCTCATGACCAGAGCGTAAGCTAACTTTTCGAGCGGGGTGTATCTGAGCTCGGCATCGTGGAGAGCTTGGCTTACGAAGTAGATCGGGAGATGGTTCTGACCGTCTGCCCGTACGAGTACCGCACTGAGTGCGACCTCGGAGGCCGTGAGATATAAGTAAAGCTTCTCTCCTGGGACCGGCTTGACCAAGATTTGTGGGTTTGCCAAGTATTCTTTTAGTTTTGCAAAGGCTACTTGGCTTTCCCTATTCCAAGAAAACTTGCCATTTTTAATAGTCGAGAAGAAAGGCTTACTTTTATCTCCGAGTCGGGCTATGAATCTGTTGAGAGAGGCGAGGCATCCGGTCAGGCGTTGTACTTGTTTGATCGTCCTTGGCTCTTGCATGTCAAGGACGGCCTTGATCTTGGCCGGGTTGGCCTCAATCCCGCGCTGGCTGACGATGTGTCCCAGGAATTTGCCGGCCTCCACCCCAAAGTTGCATTTCTTCGGGTTCAGCTTCATATTGTAGGCTTTGAGGATCTTGAAAGTCTCTTCGAGATCCCTGAGATGGTCTTCTTTCTTCAAGCTTTTCACCACAATGTCGTCGATGTAGACCTCCATGGTCTTTCCGATCTGATCCGCAAACATCTTGTTGACTAGGCGTTGGTAGGTCGCGCCGGCGTTGATCAGACCGAAAGGCATTCGGAGCCAAGAGAATATGTTATTCTCCGTGTGGAATGAGGTGTGCTTGATGTCTTCAACGGCCATGGGGATTTGATGGTAGCCGGTAAAGGCGTCCATGAAGGACATCATCTCGTGTCCGGCCGTGCTGTCCACCAGGTGGTCGATGTGTGGCATCGGAAAGTGATCCTTTGGGCACGCCGCGTTGAGGTCGGTGAAGTCTATACATAGTCTCCAGGCGTTGTTTGTCTTTTTGACCAGGACGGCGTTCGCGACCCATTGGGGCTCGTCTCGGGCTTGCTCGATCAGCTTGTTGTCTAGCAACTTCTTGACTTCCTCAGCCAAAGCTTCGTACTTTTCCGGGCCGAACTTCCTTCTTTTTTGGTGGACCGGCCTCCTATTGGGGTCGATCTTTAGACGATGGCATGCGTGCTTTGGGTCTATCCCGACCATGTCTTGGTGAGACCAGGCAAAGACTCCAACGTTGGCTTTGAGGAATTCGATCACCTCCCCCCGTATTTCGGTCGGTATGCGAGAGCCGATCAGTACTTCCAGTTCCAGCCTCGAGGGGTCGACCGGAATGTGTTCCAGATCTTCCAAAGCTGTAGCTTGTTCATAGCTCCGCCGGTCGGAAGAATCGAATCTGGGATCGAGGTCGAGCTCGGATGGTTCGAAACCAATCCTTGGCTCGGGATCGTCGATCTGCATAGGCCTGGGGTCGGCCGATGTGGATCCGACCTCCGCGACGGGTTCTGCGGCCGAAATGGCCATTTCAGAGTCGGGGTGTGGCCCGTCCGGTGTTTGGTTGTTGCTAATTGAAAATAAGTAAGAGTAGGAATAGTTCAAACACCTTCTAGCCATTGCCTGGTCACCCTTAATGGTGCCGACCACCCCCTCGGGGGTGGGAAATTTGATACAGTAGTAATAGGAGGAAGCAACGGCTTCAAAAACTTCTAAAAAGGGCCTACCCAGAAAGCCATTATACGAGCTTGGCTGATCTACAATTATAAAATCTAGCGGCCTAGTTATCCTGACCTCCTTGTTGTAGCAGCAGATGAGTTCCACGGAGAGCTTTATCCTTCCGTACGCGGCGACCGTCGCATCCCCAAATCCCTTCAGCTGAAGGTCGATTGGCCTGATGAAGTTGACGAGGTCTCCGAGCTGGTCTAGGGCTGTTTTGAAGATGATATTGCAAAAGCACCCATTGTTGACCAGAACGCGTTGAACCTCTTTGCCCAGGATCTGGGCGGCAATCACCAGCGCGTCGCCCTTCGGGAACAGCACCCCGGTCCGGTCCCGGTTGGAGAAAGTTATCTCCAAGTCCTTGTGAATCTTCGGTTCTGGGGGTGAGACCAAGTTGACGTTGGTCGCTGCCCGGACCTCTGCTTTCCGCTTCCGGTTGGACTGCGTCGAGATGGGGGTGAGGCCGCCTAGGTTCCCTCCGCCGGCCTGGATCATGTTGACCCGACCGCCGGGATTCATGGGCGGGAGGAGGTCATCCTCGTCATCATCTTCCTCCAAAGCTGCGACCGGCCTAAGAGGTCGGCCGCCTTCCTCGTTCCTCCGAGGGTGGCATTGGGGCTGCTGCTGCTGCTGTTGGTCCTGCCGGCCGGCTGGCCTCTGAAGGAGGTCGTTCAGACGCCCTTCCTCAAACAGCTTCCAAAGCTGCTTTAGGAGATCACGACACTGGCTCGTATTGTGGCCAATAGAGTCGTGATAAGCGCAGAACTTTTTAGGGTCCAGCCGGGACCGGTCTCCGGAATAGGGCCTTGGCCTGGGAAGCACGTCCCGGTGCTGAATCGCATTGAAGATATGCGCGGGGGACTGCCTCGTGGCCTGGGTTAGGTGAACCTCAACGTCCTCGAAGGACTTGAAGTTGCCGGGCGGCTTGGCCACCCTTCTGGCCTTTGGGCCGTTCTTGGGGGAGGTTTGGGCTATGGCCTCTGTCTCCTTTGGGGCCGGCTCGGACTCCCCCAGCCTTAGTGCCAGAAGCTTCCTCCGAGCCAGGTAGTCACCGGCTCGGGCGCGGAATTCGGCATAGGTTTTAGGGAAGTCCTTGGTGAGGTGCTTGAACATAGGAGACCGGCCGTGAAAGCCTCCCAGGGTTGCATGCAAAGCAAGCTGGTCGCTGACTGCCTCGCCGGTCAGCATGACCTCGTCCACCCTGGCCACGTAGTCCTCGTCGGACTCCTCCTTCTCCTGGCGGATCCGCATCAGGCGATGCCAGCTTTCCGGCCGGGCGATTTTGGCCGCAAAGTATGATGAGAATTGGGCGCTCAAAATGGCGAATGAGTCAATGGACCGTGCCGGAAGGGACACGTACCATCTGTGGGCGAGGTCGCCCAGGGTGAGAGGGAAAAGCCTGCACTTCGTGGCGTCTGTCGCGCCACGCCCGGTCATATAGATCCGGAACTTGCTGAGATGGGTCTCAGGATCCGTTTTCCCCTCGTAGAGAGGAGTTGGTGGGGGGACGATCTTGAGCTGGACCGGCGCGAGCTCAATATCGACCGCCAAAGGCTCGTTGGCGACTGGCCGGGCCTTGGTTTGGCCTTGCGCTTCAAGGAGCGCCTTCATTTCGTCCAGTTGCTTTTGCAACTTGACAATTTCTGGACTGGGGGTTTCGGCCAGCTGGTCGCCCACGTCGGCTAGGGGGCCGATTCGGTCGAAAACGGCCGCACGGGGGACTCCGCGTCCCAACAGGCCGCTTTGGGCGAAGCTTAGCTTGCGCCTGGCGGAGTTTGCCGGGGTCAGGCTGATCTCGGCTGCCCTCTTATGGGACATTTGGGCCGTGCTCCCCGAGTTGGAGATGGACTCGGTGTCTCCGTACCCAGTGTCGTAACTGGGTACACGGCTCGGGTACCACGACGGGTCTGTTGTGCCCAACCGGTCAAAAACCGGATGGGCGGAGCCTCGCGAATGGTCAGAGACGGGGTTCGCCCGACCTTGGCTTTCGCCTTGGTGTTCTCTGGCCTTCTCCTTGCCTTTGAGAGCACGAGCCTGGGCCTTCTTCTTGGAGGCAGAGGTGGTGCTCCGGCAGCCCCTCGCCTCTTCCGCTTGGCGGCGTCTTCCTGACCCGGCCTGGTCAGGAGTAAAGAATCCCCGGCCCCCGGATGGGAGAGGTTCCTCCGGGAAGCGAATTGGGGAGGCCACGCGTTTGGTTTTTCCGTGGGCCTGGGATGATTTCTGGGGATCCATTGCTTTAGGAGATGAGGGGGTTGAGGTTTGAAGATTTGAAGGTTTGAGGATGTGAAGCTTTGAAGAACAGTGAGTGTTCTTCAAAGAGATGAAGAAAATGTGTTTGATGGGTTAGATTACCCTCCTTCTAGCGCCAAATGTTGTTTACCAAATATATTTTGCTGGGATTGAATGGCAATTTGTTAAAGCTTTGGTAAAAACACCAAATGATTGGGTTCTTAAATGCTAAAATGAATGCTTAGATGAAGAGAGGCTTTAAATGCATATGAACACTCAAGAACACCAAGAATTGCCAGGGGTTGTTAATCCCTGGACTTGAATGAGTATGTGTATTGATTATACTGAGAGTGATTCCACCTTTTTTACATTACAAGTGTTGGGGTATTTATAGTTTTCTCACTATAGGGGTATGTTGGTCATTTCCGGCCTCTCGGGGGACAGGTGCGTTAAATGCCTCCTGCCTCTGAGGACGCGCGGGCTCTGATGTGTCAGGGCTCGCAGGCGGCCGGCCACTTGGGTGTCGACGCGTGTCCAAAAAGGACGATTCTCTGACGAATTTCCTCATTTGGATGGAATATTCTCTGTTGCAGGGTACGGAGGCGGCCTTTTTCTTCCTTGGGAGAGGATCTTGCCTGATTCTGTCACGTGCTCGAGATCCCTCTTGCCGGCCGGGGGCCTTAAGTGATCGGATGCCGGTCTCCTAGCGGACACCGAGGTCGGAAAACGCTCCAGCCAGTCGGTCGCGTCCGGGCGCCTTCTGCTGGACCTCACTGAACATGGCCGGGCCGGACCGGCCACGGCGGGGCTTTGATGTAGCTGTGATCGACTTGGACGGACGTCCCAAGCAGGTTTCCGGCCTCGCTTTCGCGGCCGGAATCTCGTGTTCGGAGCCCGCTGAGGTCGGATTTAGGCCGGACAGGTCGGTCCCGACCTCGGGGTATCTCCTTGCCTTTTCAGGCTTTCTTCCGGCCGGATCCAATGCGCGGTCCGAAACGGTCACAACATTTGGCATTCAAAAAATTATTGTCAAAAACCTTAACCCAAAACACTTCTGGTAAAAAAATCCAAATTATCGAGTTTTTTTTAAAATTGCACTGAAAAATGGGTCATTTAAGTCATGTTATGCATTTTAAGTAGAATGTTGAAATTGAGATAAAAAGGAAGAAGAAAATTTGGCGCTCAAAAAATTATTATCAAAACCCTATACCCTAAAGGTATGTTTGTTTTGGGATTTAGATGTGCGGGGAAAATCACGACTTTGAAAACTTAGGATGTGAAATCTTGATGAATAATATAAGTATATGTTTGTTTTGGAATTTTGGTAGAATAAGATTTTGCTTTATGTCAAATTAATATTTAATAGTAATAGATGTTATATTATTTTATTATATTGTGTAAGAGAAAAGTAGGAGAGAAATTGAGTAGATGATAAAAAAGTGAATGTGATTGTATTGAATTTTGTGAAAAGTAGTAATAGATTTATAGATATTTTTAAGTATGGATTGAGTTTGAGATTTGAAAACATAAGTTAAAATCACAAACTCGTATGGAGCGTGGATCGTAAAGTTCAAAGTATATCCGGATGAATTTCAAAATAAACATACCATAAACACTTTAATTAAAAAAATCCACGAGTTTTAAAAAAAATCGTTTTAGCGACGAACGCTTGTCGAACGCAAAAACCATCTCAGAACATGTTTTGCAACCGAAATTCCGTCTCAAATTCCGTCGCTAATCAGCGAGCTTTTTGTAGTGAATGATTAAAACATATATTTTGTTTAAAAATTATGATTTACTTACTTATTATTATAGAGTGGGTTTATTGTGCAACATTTGCACTATGCAGCTCAAATGTATTTATGAACAATATTGATTGTTTTTACTAAAAGGTGTAGTTGTTTTCACTTATTTTTTTCATAAATTAAATAACTACAATTTTCAATAAAAATATTTGATATTTTCTGAAAATGCACTTGAGTTATACAGTACATCTAAATGATACAAGACGTTGACATTATTATATTAAGCTCCGGCTAAACAAAACCCCCGAATTTATTATACATACCCCAATTACTAAATATACCCCACATAAATAGTAATATTTATTGAAATTTACTAAACACGCCCCATATTTTGACTATTGTACCCCTTTCATTGAAAATTAATTAAAAAAATAACTTTCACTCTCCTTGAAAACATGATGGATCACTAAAATTGAAAAAGGTGAACAAAAGTGTAAACGCCTGTTACCAGTTCTTCTTTCATGATAGTATTCAATTTCTCATATTTATTGTTGATCTAATTTTTTTCATTGACCGTTGTTTGGACCTCTTGCACCTCCGTTTGAAATGGATCTTCAGGTTATGTAGTATTTTTTTTGGATGAATTAGAAAGTTTCACCAAGGATCTTGTCTTAACTTTGCAAGTTGTCCTCAAATTAGGCTTACATGACACCCGGTATTTGCAATAATACACTTGAGATAATTGAGTTGCAAAGATATAGAGATTGTATGCAGTCGAGTACTTCTTGTGGATGTTAATGTCAATAATCTTATAGTTTGCATCAACTTTTCTTCCTTGTGGCCCTGGATCAAACCATTCACACAAGAACAACATTACTCTCCTCGACGGCCACCCTGTGTATTCTACTTGAACTGTTTCTCGCAACACTCCATAGTAATCGATTAGTGCTTTGTTGCAGTTCCACTACTAACGCACACATTACTGTTTGTAGTTGCTTTAGTTGAAGCATACGCATCCGTATGAAATATGTAACCATTTGTGTAATACCTTTAGTATGGTAACACCTTACGTAATGGCCTTTTACTTAGAGCTTCCAAATGTTGGTTGTGAAGTATGTTATTTTGTCCCTATAAATATAAAATTATCATTATATATATATATATATATATATATATATATATATATATATATATATATATATATATATATATATATAACAGAATTGCATTAAAATAAAATTCATATAATTAAGTGATACTCACGTAAGCTTAGAACCAAAACATGAATTCATCGTGAACTAACTGAAAAATTATTGTATTCGTGTTGTTTGGTACTTCTTGTTTTCACAAAACATTCTTATATATCAGAAAAACATAAATTATAAATGACATTTCATATATCAATAGTACAAAATGTTAAAATCAACTAAAAAGAATTACTTATTGTATGTACGGTTTGGACTTTAGGATGATTCATTAAAACGTATGAATGTATCATTTTTTTTCTTCTCTACCGTTCCTGAACCACCATTGAGCGCCCTTTGTTAGTGTTAGTGTCCTAGAGACAATCCTTTGTGAGGACATAGTACTAAGATGATATTCAGTTATGATTTAATATTATTGATTGATTTAATATTAAGTATATGGCATTACACTTATTTGAATATTATGTTTGATTGTTTGAATTATTCATATCAGTGTTCCCATGAATCGATACTGTCATTGAGTGAGTGGGAACTCAGATGACTTAAGTATGATTCTCAAATAGCCCCGATCAAGGATCATCAAGAATGGGATATTGATGATGCAATGGAGATTTGTGTGCAATCTGCATTATACTCCATGGGAGAGTGTAGTAAGATCTCACTTACTACGAGATACTAGATATCTCATAATGGATGCACAAATACCTTAGAGGGTATTGGTATACCCATCCGAGAAACCGTTTGATTTAATTCCACATAATATGTCTACGGGTGTCTCGGTTAATGGGAGCGATATGATACTCCTTAGACTTGAGGTCAATATGCACGGCATGTGCAGAGTGATGGACTTTGACCATGACCGACGCTTGCACCCTCCAAGGGTAGATATGGCATGAATTGGGTTCATCACGAAATACATGTGCGTGGTGTTGAGTCAAGAATAGGATTCATTCCTCAATGTGGATTTAAGAGAGAATATTCATCTTCTCATCATAATTGGATCTAAGACATCGGCCGGTACACGTCGACTTGGACTTTGTGGCCAAGTGCGATACGAATGATCAATTAGTGATTCGAGATAATATGATTAAGTTAATTGAATAGACACTTCATCATGTTCGAGGTTTAATCGAGTATTCGCAAATGAAAGGAAGATATCACAATAGCATACAGTATTACAGGTAGTTGCAGATTTTCTCGCAACGTACCTCGTATATTGAGAATGTCTGATTTATTGTCTAGGATTCAATTAAGACTGTTAGTTTGATTAATCGCTCGATATACGAGGGTCTATGGGTCACGCAACAAGTAATTGCAGTTCACCAATTATATTTAGTTGATTAAGTATTATATTAGATATAATATTTCATTTATGAAGAATATAATAATAATTATATTTGGAATTAATTATTATTATTATTTAATTAAATTAGATTTAATTAAATATGAAATCCAATAATAATATTTGGAATATTATTATACATGAATAATATATGGTCAAGATATTATTCGTAGGAAAATTTCTATGGGAAATATATTCTGTAGAGATTATATTTGCGGGTCTGACCTATTATCTTGCTTAGGAATTAAGCCAAGACAATTCCTATAAATATGAGTTCTATGGGAATTCCTAAATACACAAAAAATATATTTTTTCCATAAAATCTCTAGCTCGAATTTTCCTAGCAAGTTTGTCTCGAGATTCAACTCTGACAACTCGGTGCGAGTTGGTGACTAGTTGTTGCGTGGATACCATAGTTGAGGATTCCGCGTACGAAGCGCTATAAGAATTCTTTTTTAAGATTTCTCATATTTAATTATGCAATAAAATGTTCGTTCTTGGTGAACGATTATTCTGTTGCGTATGTATTACGTGTTTGCGTGCCTCTAAAACCCAACAGTGTTATCAGAGCTCAGGCTCTTGATTTAATTGCTTAATTGTTTTTTATTTTATAAAAGAATATTTTTTATAAAATTAAAGGGCATGGTCAAATAGTTTGACCGCACCAATTGTTTATTACTTGGTGCATCTAATTGCCTTGAAAATGAGAGAATCATTTTGGGTTCGTCTTCTCCACCGCTCACTGTTCTAGCTGAAACCCTAATTTGTGTTGCTTCGCTGGCGAACGAGCATGATGCGACAGCGCTAGAGGCGACGGCGACACGCCGAGGCTTGCGCCTCACTCGGTCGCTTGCCACGCTCGAAATCGACGCCCCTTGACGCTGTCCCGATTGCGACTGAGCGCGACGCCGTGGCGCTCAAAGCAACAGCGATTCATCGTATCTCGTGTGATCGCTCGCGAGCACCCAGTGGCAGCGGCGCTACCAAGTTCGAGCTCCTGTTGATTTTTCTCTGTTGCGGCGACGCTCCGTCGTCTGTTACGATTCGCTCTCTCTCTCCGACCGTTTTGGATGCGACAGAGGTGACACTCTCGCCTCACTATCACTGTCGTGCTATGCGAGCAGGCGATGCGACGGCAATTGAAGCACTGTCTTCTAGTGTGTGTTCTTCAAAACGAAGTCACGATTTGCGCCGCCGTGACGGCAGCGGCAAACCGCTCTTTTCGTTCAAAACACACTGTTTTTTCTGGCAGTGGTGTGATAACATTGGCACTCTCGTTATTGTGCTATATTTTTCGATTCATGAACTGTGTTGTGAATTGATTTTCTGGACCAATTCGATTGTTGTTCTTGACTGAAATTGGATGATGTTGATGAATGGTTCATGAATTCAGAAAAATTTTGGATTGATTCGTAAGAATTTTCAGATTGGATCTGAAACGGTTGAGGCGATGATGTAGAGGGGTTATTTTGCAAATTTGATTTGAGATAGGCCCCCCGGTATAAATTTTGGAAATTGCACCTGAGCCCACTAAGTTTTAACAAATAAAATTAAATTGGATTTAATTTGAATTAATAATAATTAATGAAAATTTGTTTAAGAGGCAACATATTAGTTGGACTAATAGTGAAACCTATAAACGAGAAATTTTTATTAAAACGTTTAATTGGTAAACAATTTGAAATTGGATTTTAAATATTGGTTTATAAGAATTAAACTAATTGTTAATTCTCACTTGGTTAACATTAGATGTTAATGCATTTATAGTCTGCATTATTGCTTTGGGTAGGCGGCGCCCAAATAATTATCGAACCGTTATATATGTTTGGGTAGACGGCGCCCATTGGAATGTTAGTCCGTGTAAATCATGTTTGGGTAGGCGGCGCCCAATAATTGCTCAAATATGATATAGATTAACACGTGGATCTCGATTAAGCAATTAATACCCCGCCTTTAAAATGATCCTCACTAAAATATGGTTTTTCTTTGAATTGAAAGATGTCTTCCGTTAAAATTAAAAGTAAACCGAAGATTTCGTTCCAATGAGTATTTAAGGCCCCAGTCTTTTGCTCGGATCTATATCTAACGGGATTTTATAGGGACATGCGTTGCACCGCTTAACAATTATAAACCACCTTAATTTTGTTTCACCAGCCCCAGCAGGGAATCGAGAATTAAGTAACATCCGATTGAACTAGGTTCAATCAACTAGAAATTATGTGAGGCAATTGGTTTAAAGACCTACCAGTTCTGTTGTTACAATGATCAGCCTCAGCAGACATTATAATAGTAGGAATATGGATCCTAGTCTATTATGATTTATATTAGATATAAATTTGTACTCTTTCGATGAGGTCGTTGAGTATGTGAAAATAATGGAGACAAAATAAATAAAAGGTCATGTTTATTTTGATTGCAGAATATTGATCATAGGAATTACGTGTTTAATTCCTATTTTATTTTATTTCCTAGGATTGTTGAAATGAATAACTTGTCGTTGAGAAGTGTTTTGGAAATGAACAAATTGGCCGGGCAAATTTTTTTGGACTGGCACTGAAACGTGCGTTTGGTGCTTAGGTAAGAAAAGATTGAGTACTTGTTAGACACGCCAATCCCTGCTACCCCTGAGGCTGGTTCTGAGGAAGCCAAAGCGTTTGACGCTGAAGCTCAAAAGAAGCATCAAGATTATGCTTCCCAGACTCAGTGTGTTATGTTGCTCGGCATGACTCCCGAATTGCAAAGGCAACACGAGAGGATACTTCCCTAAGAGATGTTTAGACATCTGAAGGGTCTCTTTGATTCTGAGTCTTGTTCTGAGATTTATGAAGTGATGAGAGATTTGTTTAGATGCCGGTTGTCAGAAGGAGGGAAGGTCTCCCCTCATGTATTGAAGATGATAGGGCTAATCGAGAAACTTGGTTGTTTGGGCATTGAGCTGCAAACCAATGTTGTTGTTTATGCCATTCTTCAGTCGCTGCCCGATTCATACTCAAGTTTCGTAGTAAACTTTAATATGAATAAGACGGTATCGACCATGCCTGAGCTTCATAACATGTTCAAGACTTTTGAGTCTTCCACTGCTAAGGAAAAGTCCATGCTCATGGTGGGTGCTTCTACTTCCTCTGCCTCTAAAGGTAAGAAGAAGCGAAGAAGCAAGGCTAAGAAAGGCTCTAAGTGTAATTTCCTCAAGCCGAAAGGTGGGATTCAAAAGAAGGAGCGGGTTGATAAGGATGTATGCCTCCACTGTAAGAAGAAGGGGCATTGGAAAAAGGACTGTAAGGTTCTAGCAGCTAAAAAGAAGGCACAAGGTGCTTCAGCCACTAGAACAGGTATGTTTGTTATTGAGATAAATATGTCCACAAATGATTCTAACTGCTGGGTATTGGATACCGGTTGCGGCTCACACATTTGTACGAATGTGCAGGGGATCAAGGACAGCAGAGCAGTTAGGCCGGGTGAAGTCGCCCTTCACGTTAGAAATGGAGCAAGAGTTGTTTTTTAACGTATCGGGACTTATGTTTTAGACTTGAATTAAATAATTGTTATTTCGTTCCGTCTACTACTCGTAATATTATTTCCATTCCTATGCTAGACATTGAGGGATTTTCCTTTCATTTTACAAATAATACTTGTTATTTTTTGCTTAATGGTGATGTTTATGGAAATACTCCTCTAGTGAATGATTTATACTTGTTACATTGTGGATATAGTGTTCTTAATATACAAAATAAAAGACTCAAGCTTAGTAATCATGAAAATCTGACTTACTTGTGGCATTTTAGGCTTGGTCATGCAAACGAGAAAAGAATCGGAAGGTTAAGAGAGTTAGACTACTTAACCTCATTTGACTTAGAGTCTTATGATGATTGTGAATCTTGTCTCATGGGCAAGATGATCAACAAACTCTTTTCCGGGAAAGGGGTGTGTGTCAAAGAGGTTCTAGAGTTGGTTTACAGCGATGTTTGTGGACCATTGCCCACTCTAGCTAGGGGTCACTTCGGCTACTTCATCACCTTTACCGACGATTACTCTAGATTCGAATATGTGTATCTTATGAAACACAAGTTCAAATCTTTTGAGAAATTCAAGGAGTACAAGGATGAAGTAGAGAAGCATCTTGGTAAGAGTATCAAGACTCTTTGATCGGATCGAGGAGGTGAGTACCTTAGCCATGAGTTCATGGATTACTTGAAGCTTCATGGGATCCAATCTCAATAGACTCCTCCCGGAACATCTCAGATGAATGGTGTGTCCGAAAGGAGGAATCGAACCCTGTTGGACATGGTACGGTCCATGATGAGTTTTTTCTCTCTTCCAATATTCTTATGGGGATACGCATTACAAACCTCAATCTACATTCTGAATAGGATTCCTTCCAAATCAGTTGAGCAAACTCCATACGAGCTATGGCATGGCAAGAAGTCATATCTTCTGCACATTAAAACGTGGGGTTGCCCCGCAGTTGTGAAGAAAATGCTAACTGATAAGTTGGAATCCAAAGGTGAAAAGGGTTATTTTGTGGGATATCCTAAGGAAACTAGAGGATATTATTTCTATCTACCTGGGAAACAAACAGTGATTGTTTCTAGGCAAGTTAAGTTTCTGGAAGACGAATACGTCTTTAAGGAACAAAGTCGTAAGAAGATAAAACTTGAAGAGATTCAAGAACCATGAATTAACACAGAGACTGATGATTTGTCAAAGCAACATGACAAAGAATCAGTGGGAGCATTCAATGACTCTCATGGTGGAAGTTTATCACTAGGTGGCCCTCTTTCAGCCATTGGGAGCGTGATTGGAGTTGCAATGCCTTCGCAACAACCTCCAAGTAGGCTGAATAAGAATAAGAATAGTTCAAACTCCTGCTCAAGAGGCATCTGAAAGTGTCGCTCTTGAGGACTCTCCGGTCAATGATGAAGTTGCTGCACCACAAAATTTTCACGATCAGAATATACAGCCTGCACAACCACAACTCCATAAGTCGAATAGAATTCGTAATCCACCCGATAGGTATTATAGTTTCCTCGTGGAGGAACATGATGATGTGGAGATCCCAGATAAAGACGAACCTAAAACTTACACCGAGGCAACATTAGATGTTGACTCAGAGAAGTGGCATGAAGCCATGAAATCTGAGATGGACTCGATGTACATCAATCAAGTTTGGGACTTGATTGAATTGCCAAAGGGGGTGAAACCCAGAGGTTGCAAATGGGTCTTCAAGCGTAAGACCGATGTAAATGGCAAAGTACAAACCTACAAGGTTAGGTTGGTGGCGAAAGGGTATAGTCAACTCAAAGGCATTGACTATGACGAGACCTTCACGCCAGTTACAAAGATCAAGTCAATTTGTATTTTACTTGCGATAGCGGCACACTACGATTATGAAATTTAGCAGATGGAGGTCAAAATAGCTTTCCTCAATGGCAACATTTATAATGGCGTGTTTATGACTCAACCGGAGGGTTTTATATCTAAGCCGAAGTCTAATCTTGTGTACAAGCTTAAACGATCCATCTATGGATTGAAGCAAGCTTCTAGGAGTTGGAATATCCGATTTAATGAAGCTGTCAAATCTTTTGACTTCATCAGAAACTCGAAAGATCCTTGTGTTTATTGTAAACACAGCGGGAAGAGTATTGTCTTTATAGTCATATATGTCGATGGCATATTGATTATAGAAAATAGCATCCTGCTAATGCAGTCCGTGAAAGATTGGTTATCAAAGACCTTCATGATGAAGGATCTTGGTGAAGCATGCTACATCTTAGGGATCAAGATCCAGAGGGATAGATCCAAGAAGATGTTAGGGCTGTCACAATCTACCTAAGTAGATAAGGTGCTGAAGCATTTTGCGTTGGACAACTCTAAGAGAGGGTCTCAATCGACAAATCATGGAATAAAGTTGTCGAAGAAGGATTGTCCTTCTAGCGAAACTGATATCAAGCACATGAAGAGTGTTCCATATGAATCTGAAATTGGATCCATCATGTACGTCATGACTTGCATCAGGCCAGACGTGGCCTACGCTGTCACTATCACTGGTAGATACCAGCAGGATCCAGGTGAGCCTCACTGGATTACAGTCAAGAATATTCTAAAGTACCTTAGACATACTAAAGAACATTTTCTTGTCTACAGTGGATTACCAAAGCTAGTCGATACGGGCTATACTGATGCAAGTTTCCAATCCGACTGTGTTGATTACAAATTCCAGTCGGGGTATGTCTTCACTCTCAATGGTGGGGCGGTTAGTTGGAATAGTTCCAAGCAAGAGACAATCGCGGATTCAACAACCGAAACTGAGTACATTGCTGTGGCAGAAGCTGCGAAAGAGGTTGTCTAGATAAAACAGTTCTTAAATAAACTAGGGGTAGTTCCGAGTGCCAGTAGTCCAATAAAGATGTATTGTGACAACAGTGGTGCGGTTGCACAAGCAAAGGAACCAAGATCCAACAACAGAAATAAACATGTACCGAGGTGCTATTACTTGATATGAGAGATAATCGCTAATAAGGAAATAGAGTTAGAACGCGTTCCCACGGAAGATAATTTGGCTAATCTATTCACCAAAGCTTTGAGTGTTCATGTACGCACTAGACATTTTGATGGTCTAAGGGTTAGACATGTAGGTGATTGGCTCTAGTCTAAGTGGGAGATTGTTAGTGTTAGTGTCCTAGAGATAATCCTTTGTGAGGACATAATACTAAGATGATATTCAGTTTATGGTTTAATATTATAGATTTAATATTAAGTATATGGCATTACACTTATCTGAATATTATGTTTGATTGTTTGCATTATTCATATTTGTGTTCCCATAAATCGATATTGTCATTGAGTGAGTGAGAACTCAGATGACTTAAGTATGATTATCAAATAGCCCCAATCAAGGATCGTCAAGAATGGGATATTGATGATGCAATAGAGATTTGTATGCGATCTGCATTATACTCTATGGGAGAGTGTAGTAAGATCTCACTTATTACGAGATACTAGGTATCTCATAATGGATGCACAAATACCTTAGAGGGTATTGGTATACCCATCCGAGAAACTGTTTGATGTAATTCCACATAATGTGTCTACGGATATCTCGGTTAGTGGGAGCGATGTGATACTTCTCTGACTTGAGGTCAATACGCACGGCATGTGCAAAGTGATGGACTTTGACCATGACTGACGCTTGCACCCTCCAATGGTAGATATGGCATGAATTGGGTTCATCACGAAGTACATGTGCGTGGTGTTGAGCCAAGAATATGATTCATTCCTCAATGTGGATTCAAGAGAGAATATTCATCTTCTCATCATAATTGGATCTAAGACATCGGCCGGTGCACGTCGACTTGGACTTTGTGGCCAAGTGCAACATGGATGATCAATTAGTGATTTGAGATAATATGATTAAGTTATTTGAATAGACATTTCATCATGTTCAAGGCTTAATCGAGTATTCGCAAATGAAATGAAAATATCACAATAGCCTACAGTATTACAGGTAGTTGCAGATTTCCTCGCAACGTACCTCGTATATTGAGAATGTCTGATTTATTGTTTAGGGTTCAATTAAGACTGTTAAGTTTGACTAATCGCTCAATATACGAGGGCATATTGGTCACACAATAAGCAATGGCAGTTCACCAATTATAGTTGGTTGATTAAGTATTATATTAGATATAATATAATACTTAATTTATGGAGAATATAATAATGATTATATTTGGAATTAATAATTATTATTATTTAATTAAATTAGATTTAATTAAATATGAAATTCCAATAATAATATTTGGAATATTATTATACATGAATAATATATGGTCAAGATATTATTCGTAGAAAATATCTATGAAAAATATAATCCGTAGAGATTATATTTGCGGGCCAGACCTATTATCTTGCTTAGGAATTAAGCCAAGATAATTCCTATAAATATGAGTCCTATGGGAATTCCAAAATACACAAGAAATATATTTTCTCCATAAAATCTCTAGCTCGAATTTTTCTAGCAAGTTCGTCTCGAGATTCAATACTGGCAAGTCAGTGCGAGTTGGTGAATAGTTGTTGCATGGATACTATAGTTGAGGATTCCACGTACTAAGCATTGAGAATTCTTGTTTAAGATTTTTGTATTTAATTATGCAATTAATTGTTCGTTGTTGGTGAACGATTATTCCGCTGCGCATGTATTACGTATTTATGTGTCTCTAAAACCCAACACCCTTCCCATTAGTCGACCAACATGCAAGAATACAAATAACATACCTTCAACATCACGAATGAGATGTTCTACTCCATGACCATTGAGGCTCATTTTAAATCTTGGTTTAAACTAGATCATTGAAGTAATAGGAACAAAATGTTCCAACCTCTTCAGTAAGATTTGTGTTAACAATGGATATTTTGATGTGGGTCGAATTTTCAATATTGAGCTTCAAGTTGTGCAGATGTCTAAATGTAGAAGTGTTCGAGATAATATTCAATATTGAGCTTCAGAAGTTGTGAAGAAAAATAGTGAAATAGATAATAAAGGTTTACCTCTCAAAGTAGTACATCCATCTGTATTGCACCAACCCAGCAATTAAGGTTTTACACGCTAAGTGAAGGGATAAGTGCTCTATCGAGTCGAAGAACTTAGGTGGAAAAATATGCTCTACCTTGCACATAATAATAGGGATGTCCCTCTCCAAATGATGCATGTCGTCAACGGTAATAATTAAGGTCGTTAAGTCTTTGAAATAGACTTAATTCCTCCGTACATTCTTTGGAAGTGTATATCTAAAGACAATCGATAACAATTGCTGCATAAATAAGTGACAGTCATGACTCTTCATCATAGACACCTTCCATGTTTCTGACTCAACAAGCCGACCCAAATTTGACACTTGATTGACAGGAATGTTCAACTCTATCACCCACTTACAAAATGTATGTTTCTCTGCTTTAGTCAGCGTGTAACAAGCTTGAGGATACTTACCTGTCTGCTCACCCTTATTCGGGGTAGCACAAAAATAGAAGAGGTTCAATTCTTTTCGGAATTTTGATGTGTCTTTGGTCTTGCCTTTTGTATTCAAGAATGTGTAGCATAAGTTATCAAATACATTATTCTCTATATGCATCAATTCAAGTTGTGTTGAATCAACAATTTGCGCCAGAAAGACAAGACCCAAAAGATGCTCCTTTTTTTCCAACCACCTTGTTGGATTCCTTTATTGTGCTTCATTGTATCATCCTCAGTTGTCTTCATCAAATCCATGACAACAATTTCATACAACCACAAATTACCTGAAATGGTTTTTATATAGTTCAATATATAAGAAATAAAACATAATGAGTGATTCACAGACGTAGACAAGCAATAAATATTAACCATATATATATTTAACTGAATTCGTGGTTTTGGATAATGTATTATTCATGAAGTCTACTCTGTTCCTCCGAAAGACATGATCATCAGGTAGAAACTTCTGATGGTTGGCGAACCATGACACATTCCTACTCAATCGAACATAGAATGAATTAGACATATTCATGCAGTATAGACATGCTTATTTTTTAGGAAATGATAAAGATTGTCAAGAGGGAGAGGTAGAGAGATGGGAAGAAGATGGACCGAATGAGGAAGTAGATGTTGATGGCCTCAAGAATTTGGGTATATCGCTTATGACTGATATCGGAGGCTCTAGCGGGATGAGGGCCAGAGAGGATGATCATGACTAGGAGAACGGGGATTAATTCGCTAGGATTTGAGTCGGATGATTAGATAGTTTGTTTAATTAATTTGAAGTTTGTACTGCATACATTGGGTCACACTCAAACCAGATTCTGCTCAATCCCCTATCACGTGCCACATACATGGCATGACATGTCGTCCTTAGCTTTGCCTCAACAGCAAAATCCACTCCCAAAGGGATTGAAAAACAACCACTGACCACCCCAAATGGATCTCTAAAGACTCCTCCACCGGTCAAAATCTCTGGTGCACCCCAAAATCTCTGGCTTAGCCCGGGTTCCTCACCCTAGTGAGTGACCCGGGTTCGATTCTCCCTGGGAACGAATTATGGGAGTTATAAGGTGGCTTGGAGATTTCTTGGAGTGTTTGGGGGCTTGGTGAACTAATCTAACTACTACTAACAACTAACATTTACCGATCAAAAAAAATGATAACAGTAATAAGCAGTGACCGGGTAAGGCCGGTAAATGGACTGATTGCAGGACCAAATTCAGAACTCAAAATTGTATGGACCAAACTCATATTTTTAGAAATTAAAGGACAAAAAAATATTTTATCCATATTATATATTTCGATGATTCGTGTTCCGGATTCAATTTATAACCACAAATTTTATTTTATTTTTTTGGGTAAAATATCTGGTAAGATTAGAGAAATGATTATTACAAAAAATAAATTCTGAGAATTTGTAAAACAAGAATTTAGTTCCAAGACAAATATTATTGTTATTAAAGGCAAGAGACAATTTATAAGCAAATTAAATCCTTGGACATCCAATACTAAAAAGGAAAAAGAAAATTAGACTAAATGATCAAATAAAAACATAGGGAATTGTAAGCAAATTGACATAAATTTGAAAAACATGCACAAATATGTCATAAACAAGCTTAACACTTGAAATTTTGTTGATCTCATCATTTATGTCCTGAATAAGTGGGTTTGGTGACTAATATGAAGGTGAACCTAGTTTATTTTTATTATGAATAGGAGTCTCATGACCTTTGTAATTCTGTTGTTTATGAATTAAAAAAATATTGGGTTTATCCCTTTGTTTTAATTGTTGTTATTCTAGTATTCATGAATGGATCAATAGATTAACACGTTAATCGCGTAAAATTTATCCAGCTATTCTCATAATCAACGGATATTACGTTGTATTGTGCTCCTACTGCGTCAGAAAAGAACTCTTCCTTGAGTGGTCCAAATATAGAGAAAGCTCAGTAGGAAAATATCGCCACAAATCAGTAAGAAAATTTGGGTGTTTTAAGCCCGAGTTAATTTAACGAAATTCTTCTAATTTAAGCTCTCATTTTTAATTAAATTATTGTATAGTGTTAATATTATTATTTTTATATTTTTAGTAGTTTGACCTCTGTATTAATTATTTATATTCGTGGACGGTTTACTATGATTTTTACAAATTGAAACTAAATAAATTATGAGTTAATAGAGCTTCTGATTAAATTAAATGGAACCTTAGGAATGAATATTTTTATCCTCGGTTAAATCGGGCAATTTTTATTCAATGTTCTCAAGATATATATAAGTTTGTAGTGTGTTTGTTGTGTAAGAAAAAAATAAATTGATTTGGTCATGGAGAGACAAGATCTTTTATTTAGTATCACGATGCTTCTGGTGTTGGTGTTTGCATCTCGTATGTTAATTCGTCTTTTTCCTCGAGCACATATATAGTACTTTAAATATTTCACTCTATTTAAACGTTTAATTATTTGTTTTGTATTTGCTTTCCATTGATAGACGCATACATTAATATATATGAGTATGTGGTCATTCACATGTGTGTACGACTATACATACGTGTTTATTATATATATGTGCGTGTATGTAATGAAATTTTTATGGATTATATCACTACAAAAAAAAGGTCGCTAATTTAAAAATTAACGACGCATTTGCGACGGAAGTAGTCAAACGGACGACATTTGACTAATTTAACGACGGGATCAATAGACCATCGTAAATTTACGACGGAAATTTACGACGGGCATAGCAAAAGCCACCGTTTTGTATCATTTTACGACGGACGTCCATCGCGGAAAGCAAATTTGAATTAACGGCGGCTAGCTAAGTCGTCGTTAATCGCGCGCTTTTTTTCTTGGAGGCGGGTTGATGAGCAATAATTGACCCGCGTGATAAATTTGGTTCTAGCGACGGACTTTCCGTCGTAAAACGTTAAAATTAGCGACGGATATGTTTGTCCGTCGTTAATTTTTCTGTTTTATGGCAGAAACTTTTTTCTCTTCTCTCTTCTTTTTCTCTCACGAAAAATACTACATTATACACATTTTTCATCCATTCTTGGCATATAATTGATGTTGAACATTGCATTGAAGTATTCGTAGCTACGGAACAACTCTGTTACTAATTGCCTTCAACTTCACCATACGTTTTCACACTTTTAACCGTTTAAATATCTTGTTTTATAGTTTCAATTTTGGCTACAATATTAGATAATGATTGAAATATATATGTGTTTATTAGATGATAGGTGTGTGATATATATGTTTATTTGATATATATGAATTGATTTATGTGAAGGAAAAATCTGTATATCTCTATTTTTAGTCGAAACTCTGTCCAATTTTTTACAACTCATGTGATATTACTTTTAAATTGTAACAGATGCAATTTCCAGATCGTGGTTGGATGCACTCAATACCTAGAAAGATAAGAGGAGGCATTAATCCTGTCTTTTGCAATAAAATTGATGAGTTTATTGAGTTTGCAGAACAACATCCGTACTGTAAGGATTATACGGGTAATATTATGTGTCCGTGTAAAGAAAAAAGATGCAGAAATATGAGATTCTTGATTGTTGATGAGGTTAAAACTAATCTTGTGATGTCCGGTTGTGTTTCCCTTTATTACAATTGGACGTGTCATGGTGAAGAATGGTGGAATATTGATATCAGTATAATAGAATCCTATTATAATACTGGTACGTTGGAGCGGTGGTGGAAGTTATGATGTTGGTGGTTCAAGTCATGTTCCTTATGATCAATTCAAACCACATATGGAGGATGAACCTGATAGATACCGGATGATGATTGCAGAATCAGTTTTGGGTGGTCAAGGTCAATTCAATGAAATGTCTACGGAGGAGGAACCAAATTATCGGTCAAAGAAGTTTTTTGATATGCTTAAAACAGTTGATCAAAAGTTTTTTCCTGGTTGTGATACTGAGACGCGGTTGTCATTCAATGCTCAGATGTTGAACATCAAAACTGAAGGCAAGGTGAGTCAAAAATGTTCAATCAATTTGCTAAATTGTTCAAAAATACTCTACCTAAAGAAAACACGGCGCCTGATAATTTCTATCAGAGCAAGAGGCTTTTGAAGGATATGGGTCTACCGTTTGAGAAGATTGATTGTTGCACAAACAGTTGTATGTTGTTTTGGGGTGAGGATGAGGATAAGGATCATTGCAAAATGTGTGGTCACCCCCGTTACAAACCATCTGGTCGTACCAAAAGTAGGAAGAAAGTTCAGTTGAAGGCTTGGAAGTCAATGTATTATCTTCCCATCACTCCTCATTTGGAGAGGTTGTATCAGTCTAGTGTCACTGCTAAAGACATGACATGGCATGTTGAGTGTACTGATGAGAATTCTGGGGAGATGCGGCATCCTGCAGACTCTGAGGCATGGAAACATCTTGATAGGGAGTTTCCAGAATTTGCACATGAGACGAGAAACGTGAGGTTGGGTTTGTGCACAGATGGATTTGCTCCATTCGGAATGCACGAAAAAAAGTATTCACTGTGGTTTGTCCTATTGACTCCATACAATCTACCTCCTTTGTTATGCATGAAGCCTCAACATATATTTCTTACTATCTTGGTGTCTGGTCCTCACAACCCCAAACATAAACTTGATGTATATCTTCAACCACTGATGAAAGAATTGATATATTTGTGGCATACGGGAGTGGAGACCTACGACGTTCATAGGAAGCAGAACTTTACGATACGGGCTGCTTTTTTGTGGACCATTAGTGATTTTCCAGTATTTTCTATGTTGTCTGGGATGTCGACAGCAGGAAAACAAGCATGTCCGTACTGCACGGAAAGATCTGATGCATTCTTTCTCCCATTGAGTAAAAAAGTGTCATGGTTCGACAACCATCGAAAGTTTCTTCCTTTTGATCATCCCTTTCGGAGGAACAAAACTGACTTTCTTAAGGGTAAAGATGCAATACGTGCACAAAGACCGGACATTCGTAACGGTATGTATAGTTAGCATTCAATGTTTTTCAAATTATTGAATCATTGTTATGTTTTGTTCTAACTAAATCCTAAATAATTTATTTTAGGTGAAAGATTGTTGTATGAGATTACGGTCACGGGGTTGATGAAGACAACTGAGTTTAGTACAATGGAGAACAATAAAAAAATAAAAGGTTGTTGGAAGAAGAGAAGTATCTTTTGGGATTTGCCCTATTGGAGCAAGTTGTTGATTCGAAATAATTTGGATGTGATGCATATAGAAAAGAATGTTTTCGACAACTTGTTTCATACAGTCTTGGGTACTGAAGGGAAGACCAAAGACACTTCAGTCCAGAGATGAGTTGCACCTCTTCTGTTCTCGTAAACAACTACACAAGGATGAGCGAACAAAGATGTATCCAAAAGCCTCCTACACAATTAGTAAAGCAGAGAGGAAGGAGTTGTGTAAGTGGGTGAAAGAGTTGAGGTTCCTTGACAATAATGTTTTGAATTTGGGAGACAGGGTTGACATAGAAATCGGGAAGGTGTCTGGGATGAAGAGTCATGATTGTCACGTGTTCATGCAGCGCTTGTTACCGATTGCATTTCGGTGCTCACTTGTGAAGAATGTGTGGAGTGTCATCACAGAATTAAGTCTATTTTTCAAACACTTAACGGCCTCAATAATTACAGTAGAGGACATGAGGCGTTTGAATGAGGAGATTCTTGTTATTCTATGCAAGCTTGAGCGGATTTTTTCACCTAGCTTTTTCGACTCGATGGAGCACTTACCCGTATACTTAGCTTATGAAGTCTTAATTGTTGGTCCAGTACAATATCGATGGATATACCCTTTTTAGAGGTAATTATATATTATATTATAAGATTTAGCCTTTACATTATTATTGATGAATATTCACGAATAAAAATTATTTTAGGTATTTGCATAACTTGAAGCTCAGTATTGAAAATCCGGCCCACATCGAAGCATCCATTATTAACGCATATCTTACTGAAGAGGTTGGAGCATTTTGTTCTTACTACTTCGGCGATCAAGTTCAAACTAGAATCAGAAATGTGTCTCGCAACTACGATGGTCGTGGAGTAGATGATCCCCTTCGTGATGTTGAAGGTATGTTATCTGTATTTTTGCATCCAGGTCGAACAATGGGCAAGGGCACCACATGACCTTTTAAGAACAATAATAAAGAGGAAACGATACATTCATACGTTTTGATGAATTGCCCTGAAGTCCAACCGTACATAGAGTAAGTAATCTTTTTATAGTATTCCATATTTTATCTTTATAACTGAAAAATCATTAATATATTTTTTCTGATATATAAGGATGGTCTGTGAGTATAAGCGTGCACAAGAACCTAGCATCACTGATGCACGAGTTTCTCAGTCCATTCGTGGTGAATTCATGTATTGGTTTCAATGTTACGTGAGTATCACTTTATTCTATCTCTATTTTTTCAGAATGCATGTAATTTTATCTTAGCTGATAATTTAATATTTACATGGAGAGTGTGGTCTACTTGAAAATCCACATCTACAAGCTCTGAGTCGTAGACCATTACATAAAGTTGTTTAATTCCAAGGATATTATGCAAATGGATACAAATTTCATACACAAGTGTATGCTGAAATAAAATCATCAACAAACAGTGGTGTTTGCGTGAATGATGGAATTTGCAACGGAGAACCAGTCGATTACTACAGAGTCTTGCTTGAGGTAGTTGAAATAGAATATCCAGGTTTGCCCTCAAGGAAAGTGGTTTTGTTCTTTTGTGAATGGTATGATCCAGGGAGACAGGGAACGAGAGTCGACAAGAACTACAAGATTATTGATATCAACACTCGACACAAGTTTTCGGCAGCATATGATCCATATGTTTTGCAACACAAACATCACAAGTATAGTACTGCAAATACCCGGGATCGGGCAAGCCCAACATAAGGACTGTTTGCAAAGTGAAGGCAAGATCCTTGGTTGAAGTTTCTCATCCGTCTAAAAAAGACACCACTGAACCAACAGAATCATTTCAAAAGGAGGTACAAGAGGCTCAAACAGTGCTCGATCAAGAAAATATAAATATTTTTGTGGATTTACTAGCGGCAAATTCAGAAATGATAATAATAGAAAGCGATGAGGATGTCGTGCAAGAGCGTGAAGAGGAGGGTGAAGATGAAGATGAAGATGATGAAGATGAAGATGAAGATGGAGAGGAAGATGATGGAGAAGAGGAAGAGGATGACGATTAGAATTCTTGAACTATTATACATATAACAAGTTACAAACGAATGAACGGATTTTAATATTAATTACACGTTTTTCGAATTAAATATTAATTTACAAGAAAAAAATATAATTGGTAACAATATTTATTAAAACAAGTTAGAAACAAAAGGAATTAATTTGATGAATAATAAAAAAAAGGCTCAATTTGGATACGTATACAATTAATTACGTACAAGTGAACGGATTATATATTAATTGCGTGTTTTCCGAATTAAATAAATTTACAAAACAAAAAAAAATATATAATTGGTAATAACATTTATTAAAACAACTTAGAAAAGAAAAGGAGTTAATTTGATGAATAATTAAAAAAAGGCTCAATTTGGATACGTATACAATTAATTACATACAAATGAACGGATTATAATATTAATTACACATTTTTTGAATTAAATAAATTTACAAAAAAAAAATTAATTGGTAACAACATTTATTAAAATAAGTTAGAAACGAAAAGGAATTAATTTGATGAATAATAAAAAAATGGCTCAATCTGGATACGTATACAATTAATTACGTACAAGTGAACGGATTATAATATTAATTACGCGTTTTCCGAATTAAATAAATTTACAAAATAAAAAATATATAATTGGTAACAACGTTTATTAAAACAAGTTAGAAACGAAAATGAATTAATTTGATGGATAATAATAAAAGAATGACTTAATTTAGATACATATACAATTAGTTGCAAGAAATCGAACAAATGAAGCAAGTGTCCTAACGGTTCATGCCCTCTCTATATGCAAGAGAGGTCATGGGTTCGATTTTCCTTGGATACGATACGAAATTGGAATTAATTGCTCTAGTCCCAATAGGGATAATATAGAAGTTGGGCCGGAGTATATTGCTTCGGGGCCATAGGTTCGTTATTTACGACGGACGTGTCCATCGTAAATCATATATTAACGACGGCTTTGTGCCCGTCGTAAATATTTTCCTGGCTGATAAAAATAATGAAAATCGGATAACTTTAACGACGGCCGACGTCCATTGTAAAGTTTGATGCCCGGCTGGGTCGTTGACGAGTCAAATTTACGACAGTTTTGTCCGTCATAAATTTTAACTACGGTCGATTTGGCTACGGGTCCTTGTCCGTTGTAAAATCCGTCGCTAATCACGATTAGCGACGGATAATCCGTCGTTAAACGCCGCGTTTTTTGTAGTGTATAACAATGGGGTTATTATTTAATAGGTTATAAATAAATGACGTTTAATGAATTTGCAGAGGATAGCTTGGCGGCGATATGTGAAAAGCGGAGTTCAAATTTCGTAGGCATACTTGATAGGTCTTGCACGGATATTTGCAACTCTGAAGGGTATCCTAGTGGCGATTGTGAAGGATTCATTACAAAGCGCTGTTTTATTTGTAGAAAGCCTTGTTAAAATTAATCACTTTTTGGTTGATGAATAGCGAGTACCACTTTTTACATACCTTTTCCAAAATAAATCTTTTTAACTTTCTAATCTATCGTTACAATTTTGGTTCATTTTTGACCAACTTTCTTCCTTTTTTAATGGATTTTTTTTTTTTTTAATAGGGGGGAATATCGTGCTTGTAATAAATTGAGCTTCCATCCAAACGTTCAATTTTCTTTCCAATTTTGGTCCATTTTAACTATTAATTGAGGTTTTATTAAAAATCCAAAAGGAAAATATAAACCGATAAGACAGCATCACTATCCAGCGGCCAAAATCCCGGCCATTAAAAACTTTGTTTAGGTAAAACCTTCCTTAGAAAACTTATAGTCGATGAAAAGGGTGAAGGAAATTAATTACACGTTAATTTATTTTTTTCAATTATCTAATGTTATATTTGATTTTGAGTGTACTAGAAATTGTTGTGGAAGGGGGCTCATTTTAAAGATAGATTCAGGCCAATTATTATAGAATGGGGAGCCTACTTATTTTTAGTTTTTTACATCGGAATTTTGGTTTGGGTTCTACTATATACCCCTCCATATTTATTTGATACCCCCACCCTATTTTTGACTTATTATAATACATATTTTGAATGACTTTTGTAACCTTATAATAAAAAATAAAAAAATACTTGATACACCTATAAGAATACCAAAAGTCACATGAAATACAAACACAAAGAAGAACATCAAATATGGTAAGAAAAGAGGAGAAAATACATATTGTCCACCATTTTATCACCTTTACGACGGTGATGCAACATTAGTTCGATGTTTTGTTAAAAAAATTGTGTACACACAGGAGTCTTACGCTATGTGTGTAAGTGTATTTGTTTGAATATTTTGTTTGATGAAGTGTAACTTTGTTTTTTTTTTAATGTTGTTTTTCGTTTATGGAATGAGTATTGTGTACCAAAATTTTCGTATTTTTAGCCTACAATTATCGTATATTGTGTACCAAGATTGTTATTTTCGCATTTTTTTTTTTTGAAAAAAATTACGACACCAATTTTCGAACCTGATTCGTTGAAAAATGGTTAGTATTTCGACAAGAAGTTTTCGAAAATTGGTCAGGTATTCGAAAATATATTTTTGTCGAAATATTAGCAATTTTTCGAAATGTATTTGCCGAAATGTGAGCTATTTTTCGAAATGTATTTGCCTAAATGTACGGTGGCGGGTCTGAGTCGTGGGGTTCACGGTGCTGAGAAGCGGCGCGGCTCTGCGTGGCGGTGGTGGCATTGAGTCCTGGGGTATTGCAGTCTGACGCTGCGTGTGGGGTGTCTATGAGGAAGTCGTATTCGAGAAGATGAGGTTGTGAAGTCGTGTAGAGTAGGAGGGTTTGTGGGTGTATGAATATTTTGAATAATATTAGAGAGAGGGGTAATTTAAGTATATTGTGATGGGTGTATTTAATAATTATATAAATTTAAGTGAATAAATTAAGTGGGTGGGTGTATCAAATAAATATGGAGGGGTATATAGTCGGACCCTTTTGGTTTTTAACGTTTATTGAGAATGTGTGGGATTTTGGGTTGGGTGGGTATTGCAAATGGAGGAGACTCTCTGCGTTCTATTTAAACAAAGAATAAAACTACCAAGTTCACGTCAACTCTAAAATAATTAAAAATATATATATTTGAAGTAAATTTTTCAATTTGAAAAGGATAAATCCCTATAGCTAAATGTATCACAAATTTGAGATGAAATATATTTTGGCCTCAAAAATTTATTAAAGAATTTACACTTAAAAAAATCATCGCAAATTTGAGATGAAAACAAATTTTGATTCGAAAAATAAATAAATAAATAAATATTTTAAATTTAAAAATTATTCCCAAGTTTGAGACAAAATAAATTTCATATGCAAAAAATAAATTTAAATTTTTAAATAAAAAAAACATCTTAAAATAATTCTCAGATTTCGACTAAATAAATTCATGTTGCAAAGTCCATTGCAAGTTATGACGAATATGTTTGTCGTCACAAATTTCACTACTGAAGACCATCTTCGTCAATGTCGTTACAATTCCACAAATTTTTCGTAGTGTTTGTTTTCTTGAAGATTAATACTATTTGCTAAAAGAATTTCCTTTAAATGGGGTAATTGGAAAGAAATAGTCGAAAAGTACAAATAATTTTGAATAAAATTTAGTCTGAAATAACATTAATTTAGTAATGGTGGGGAATTTTTGCTTATAAAGTTAAAAAGTTGCAAATCTGCTGAATCACATATATATGGTAATAATACATTTAGTTCACATCAACTTTCATTTTCAGTATCATTTTTATGTGTAATATTATTATTATTATGCATATTAATTATCATTATTAAAAAAAATTGATTGTTTAGACATACAGTAATGATGTATATGTGTTGCAGTAATAATAATATAATAATAATATATATACGTGACAATGCTACTTGAAGAATTATTCATATATTATTAATTTGATTGCGGCAACATTTTGTTATAAATGTTCCATCTACTCGGACACGATAGAAACACAATAATAACCAGCATATAGAGAAATGGTATACGTTGCTTTCAAGCGTGTCAACAATTTTGTAGATTCCTACACACACATCGACGTGTGCTCGCTCCATTTTGTTCACACGTGCCACTCGGAAAGTCTGGAGGGCACTTTGATCGGCAGTCCCCTTCACTGATGCAACTTCCAACAACAGTGAAACATCGTTGACCCATTGTCTCCCCTATCCAAAGAATTTGGTAACTAAAAGAATTTTTTTTTATAAAAGAAATAGTTAAATTAAATAACTTCATATATATCTACATATTCGAACTTTCAGAGGAGAATTTTTTCGTTGGGGAATTAAAGAGGTGTAAATTTAATTCATTTAGCCGTTTAGTTTGAGGGATTGTCTGGGAATGGATTGTATTTATAATCCTAGGTAATCTAATGTTTAGTTTGAGGGATTGCACAGGGAGCATAACCCTGAATTATATTAAATTTTAGACATAATCAAATTTTACAATCCAAATGTACATTCACTCAAATAATCTCATTTAATTCACCCCTTATAATGTTCAATATGTGATGCAACATAATAGTATATGGGTCCTTTTGGTTGCCATGATAAAATATGTGTTCAATTCAATTAATTATCTTACTTTTTAAGATTGTTATCTATCCAAATTAATGAGATAATTTTATAGAGGAAAACAGTGATTAATAACGGGCCCTGAGCTTAATCTTAGGCCTCGAAATTCCTACCAAACAACTTGCAAAACCTCATAACTAAATTATCTTGACCTTATCTTGGACACCAAAAGGGTCCTATATATATATATATATATATATATATTTTAAAGAAGAAATGGAATGCAAAAGCACTTACGAGAGGCCAAAATGAACACCAAGAGGAACAAAATGGTACAAAAGTTCTTGTTAGCCATCATAATTTCAACGAATAATTAATAATTAATTGGTGCGTAAACCTCAACGAATATTAATAATTAATTGGTGCTTACACCCCACGATATGATCAAGAGTACTCTAAGCATATGTGAATTTATAGTGGTATATTATTGACTTAATTGGAATTTTATTATGATTGATTCTGAAATCAGTTATTATCGAGTATGATATTTAATTGGGATTTTATTATGATTGATTCTGAAATCAGTTATTATCGAGTATGATTTTAATTGGAATTTTATTATGATTGATTCTAAACTCAGTTATATGAATTTATTATTTAATAACTGGGACTTTACTATGAATATACCGAGTTTGATTTAATACATATTTTTTTTTATAAAAGTTATGATTTACTTCCAAATTATTATAGGGTAAATCTTTTGTGCAACACGTGCACTATGCAGCTCATATGTATTTATAAATAGCATTGATTGTGTTTTTCTAAAAAGTTTAGTTTTCACTCATATTTTTTGTAAATTATAAGGATTGATTGCAAATAAATTTACAATCTTTTTGCAAATTACAATATAAGCTTAACTTTTAAATTTTTGCATACAAGACTTCAATTTAATACTTTTTTGCAATTTGAACTAACAATAATTTTTTACGGCGCGAAAAAGAATTTTTACCTACATAACAATGAACAGGTAATCGTATTAATATGTTTAAATGTGTTCCATTGATAACGCATAATTAATCACTATATTCGGCCATATTGAAATCAGACTTTCGGTTATAATTACTAACAAATTTTAAATTGAGGTTTTATTTGCAATGATTCAAAAGTTTATATTGGATTGCAACTTGCGAAAATGTTGTGATTTTATTTGCAATTAACTTATTAAATAACTACATTTCTTAATTAAAAAAAAATAGATATTGTTTAAAAATACGTTTGAGTTGAACAATACAGATGCATACAAAACTTTTGACATTATTATATTAGCTTTTTTCCATTTGGTACCATGAGTTTAGATTCCTTGGATACATAATGATTTTAAATATTATATAATTGCTTACCATTTTTTAATTGAGAACATTTTGAGTGAGATGTTGACTTGGTTGAAATTTTCGTAAAATATTTTTATATTCTTGGGCAAGAGTATAGGATTATTGTAGTAGTGAAAATAAATTTTGACCAAATAGTTATTGAACCCAAAGAATCTAGTAATACGGTGGAGCCCCGAAACTACGGATCGGAATAATGCTATAGTGACGAGCAAGTTAATTTTTGGAATTTAAAGAAAATAAAATTAAAATTAAAAACTAGAAAGCATTTAAGCCATTTAAATAACTTTCAAAGAAAGTGTTGTTGGTGACCGGTTCTAATCACGTGGATTAGTGGCTGTTTTTAACCGGATTAGGGATCACCAAAAAAGAACGTGTGATTGATTACCACCGTAAATGTTAAATTAGATAGTTCGGGTTATAAAATCGTAAATACGAGTATTGAATTCGTATTTATTTCGTGTGTGTGTACGTTTAGGTGTATGAGTGTGTGTATTTGGAGTGTTTATGAATTTGAACTTAATTTTCATTGATGGAGAGCAACTTATTTATACAAACCACCAAGTAGGTAGTGGACAAGACTCTTGAGATTCTAGGCTTGCATGCTTGACATGTGTATTGTTTGATTAGTTTGATCTTATCTAAGCCTTAACTTAGTTACAAAGTCTTATTTAATGTCTATCTCATCCTTGGAGTTGTTCGTCCTTGCTCAGTTTGTTGATTTTCATATGGGTTCTTCGTTCTAAGTTGTTAGCCACCTTTGTACGGCGGATGAAAGTTGTTCGCCCATAGCATTTCTATTTGTTCTCCAATCTTGGTCTTTTCTTCAACTGTTCATGGAGTAGTTGTTCATTCAAAAGCTTTTCGTCGGGTGATAGGGTAGCAGGATTGACACATCACTTTCTGATTTAGGCCACCCTTGCATCATACCACATAGTACGGGCCATTACCCGGATTGCACATAATACGGGCAATTACCCGGATTGCACATAGTACGGGCCATTACCCACATAGTACGGGTCATTACCCGGCTTGAATACATCACGGGCCTCAAACAATATACATGTCAAGCATGCAAAACTAGAATCTCAAGAGTCTTGTCCACCACCTACTTGGTGGTTTGTATAAATAAGTTGCTCTCCATCAATGAAAATTAAGTTCAAATTTATAAACACTCCAAATACACACACTCATACACCTAAACGTACACACACACGAAATAAATACGAATTCAATACTCGAATTTATGATTTTATAACCCGAACTATCGAATTTACCATTTACGGTGGTAATCAATCGCACGTTCTTGTTTGGTGATTCCTAAGCCGGTTAAAAACAACCACTAATCCACGTGATTAGAACCGATCACCAACAAGTGCTAGACAGAATTATGTTTCGGGTTGTTGGGTTTTAGAGGCACGAACACCATGTTCGGCGCAGCGGAAGAAAACGATTCACCAACAACGAATCTGCATATGGTTGTATAACATAAAACATAGAGGATAAATAATAACATATAAATCCTTACAGCGATTTGTACGCGGAATCCTCAACTATGGTATCCACGCAAAAACTATTCACCAACCCGTACCAACCGCCAGCGTTGAATCTCGGGACGAACTTGCTAGGAAAATTCGAGCTAGAGATTTTATGGAGAAATTATATTTCTTGTGTTTTTAGGAATTCCCATGAAACACATATTTATAGGAATAAACTTGGCTTAATTCTTAAGCAAGATATCGGGCCTAGCCCGTAAATATAATCTCTACGGATTATATTTTCCTATATATGTTCATACGAATAATATATTTACCATATCTATTATTCTTGTATAATAATATTCCAAATATTATTATTGAGATTTCACATTTAATTAAATTCAATTTAATTAAATAATAATAATAATTAATTACAAATATAATTATTATTATTATATTCTCCATAAGTTAAATATTATATCTAATATAATACTTAATCAACCAACTATAATTGGTGAACTGTTATTGCTTGTTGTGTGACCTATATGCCCTCGTATATCGAGCGATTAGTCAAACTAACAGTCTTAATTGAACCCTAGACAATAGATCAGACTAGGGATGGCAATGGGGCGGGGCAGAGCAGGTACCTAAGTACCCAGACCCGCCCCGCGCCTATCCCCAGTCGACCCGCCCCGCCCCGTGCCCCACTGCGGGGCGGCATTTAATGCCCCATGCCCGCCCTGCATGGGGCAGGTCCGCCCCACCCCGCGGCCATTCTTATCTCAAGAAAAATATATATATTTTAAAATATAAACACATGTATATTATAAAATTAAATTCACAATTAAATTATACAGTAAACATAACCATGAAACTACAAATTTATCACAATCTCAAGTAAAAAATTACAATAAGTCTAATCAACAAATTCAAGATAATTATGAGTCCAAATTTAACAAAATATATATGTGAATGTCATAATTAATTGTAAGCTTAGAGTTTAATATATATTAATAAAAAAATTAATTTATGGATGTGATTATGTTAGTTTGAATGGTAGAATTGAATCAATTGAGTCAATAATTAATATGCACGTTTGTTGATATATTTATGAGAGACCTTTATATATATATATATATATATATATATATATATATATATATATATATATATATATATATATATATATATATATATATATATATATATATATATAATATTTAATAGAGATATATTTATATGTATATATTAAGTAGATTGCGGGGGCAGGGCGGGGCGAAGTGGGGCAGGGCAATATACATACCCGATCTGCCCCACGTGCGGGGCGGGGCGGACCTGCCCCATTTTCAAGACGGGGCGGGGCGGACCTGGCCCAACCGGGGTGGGACAGGGCGGGGCGACCTCAGGGCGGGCCGTTTTGCCATTCCTAGATCAGACATTCTCAATATACGAGGTACGTTGCGAGGAAATCTGCAACTACCTGTAATATTGTAGGCTATTGTGATATCTTCCTTTCATTCGGAAAAGAGATGAACAAACTACTGCTCATTGGATTTCTTACCGGGATTGTGGGTGGTGTTACTAGTTTATTGTTTTTTCAGTTCATACAAGGATTGTACTAAGTATTTCCAATTTTTCCCTTTTCCAGGAAATGTTATGTTCTAATTTGTGATGGTTCGTTTTAATAAAAATTAGTTTAATTTTCGTGATTTTAGTTAATAGTGGTGAAGAATTTTTTTTCGTAATCACTAATAGTGATTTTTGTGAAGGAATTACAACTTTTAAATTGAGGTTTTATTTGCAATGATTCAAAAGTTTATATTGGATTGCAACTTGCGAAAATGTTGTGATTTTATTTGCAATTAACTTATTAAATAACTACATTTCTTAATTAAAAAAAAATAGATATTGTTTAAAAATACGTTTGAGTTGAACAATACAGATGCATACAAAACTTTTGACATTATTATATTAGCTTTTTTCCATTTGGTACCATGAGTTTAGATTCCTTGGATACATAATGATTTTAAATATTATATAATTGCTTACCATTTTTTAATTGAGAACATTTTGAGTGAGATGTTGACTTGGTTGAAATTTTCGTAAAATATTTTTATATTCTTGGGCAAGAGTATAGGATTATTGTAGTAGTGAAAATAAATTTTGACCAAATAGTTATTGAACCCAAAGAATCTAGTAATACGGTGGAGCCCCGAAACTACGGATCGGAATAATGCTATAGTGACGAGCAAGTTAATTTTTGGAATTTAAAGAAAATAAAATTAAAATTAAAAACTAGAAAGCATTTAAGCCATTTAAATAACTTTCAAAGAAAGTGTTGTTGGTGACCGGTTCTAATCACGTGGATTAGTGGCTGTTTTTAACCGGATTAGGGATCACCAAAAAAGAACGTGTGATTGATTACCACCGTAAATGTTAAATTAGATAGTTCGGGTTATAAAATCGTAAATACGAGTATTGAATTCGTATTTATTTCGTGTGTGTGTACGTTTAGGTGTATGAGTGTGTGTATTTGGAGTGTTTATGAATTTGAACTTAATTTTCATTGATGGAGAGCAACTTATTTATACAAACCACCAAGTAGGTAGTGGACAAGACTCTTGAGATTCTAGGCTTGCATGCTTGACATGTGTATTGTTTGATTAGTTTGATCTTATCTAAGCCTTAACTTAGTTACAAAGTCTTATTTAATGTCTATCTCATCCTTGGAGTTGTTCGTCCTTGCTCAGTTTGTTGATTTTCATATGGGTTCTTCGTTCTAAGTTGTTAGCCACCTTTGTACGGCGGATGAAAGTTGTTCGCCCATAGCATTTCTATTTGTTCTCCAATCTTGGTCTTTTCTTCAACTGTTCATGGAGTAGTTGTTCATTCAAAAGCTTTTCGTCGGGTGATAGGGTAGCAGGATTGACACATCACTTTCTGATTTAGGCCACCCTTGCATCATACCACATAGTACGGGCCATTACCCGGATTGCACATAATACGGGCAATTACCCGGATTGCACATAGTACGGGCCATTACCCACATAGTACGGGTCATTACCCGGCTTGAATACATCACGGGCCTCAAACAATATACATGTCAAGCATGCAAAACTAGAATCTCAAGAGTCTTGTCCACCACCTACTTGGTGGTTTGTATAAATAAGTTGCTCTCCATCAATGAAAATTAAGTTCAAATTTATAAACACTCCAAATACACACACTCATACACCTAAACGTACACACACACGAAATAAATACGAATTCAATACTCGAATTTATGATTTTATAACCCGAACTATCGAATTTACCATTTACGGTGGTAATCAATCGCACGTTCTTGTTTGGTGATTCCTAAGCCGGTTAAAAACAACCACTAATCCACGTGATTAGAACCGATCACCAACAAGTGCTAGACAGAATTATGTTTCGGGTTGTTGGGTTTTAGAGGCACGAACACCATGTTCGGCGCAGCGGAAGAAAACGATTCACCAACAACGAATCTGCATATGGTTGTA
This sequence comes from Ballota nigra, assembly GCA_947034835.1. Taxonomy (NCBI): domain Eukaryota; kingdom Viridiplantae; phylum Streptophyta; class Magnoliopsida; order Lamiales; family Lamiaceae; genus Ballota; species Ballota nigra. Next base: position 31,801,318 of record OX344730.1, read on the forward strand.
TAACATAAAACATAGAGGATAAATAATAACATATAAATCCTTACAGCGATTTGTACGCGGAATCCTCAACTATGGTATCCACGCAAAAACTATTCACCAACCCGTACCAACCGCCAGCGTTGAATCTCGGGACGAACTTGCTAGGAAAATTCGAGCTAGAGATTTTATGGAGAAATTATATTTCTTGTGTTTTTAGGAATTCCCATGAAACACATATTTATAGGAATAAACTTGGCTTAATTCTTAAGCAAGATATCGGGCCTAGCCCGTAAATATAATCTCTACGGATTATATTTTCCTATATATGTTCATACGAATAATATATTTACCATATCTATTATTCTTGTATAATAATATTCCAAATATTATTATTGAGATTTCACATTTAATTAAATTCAATTTAATTAAATAATAATAATAATTAATTACAAATATAATTATTATTATTATATTCTCCATAAGTTAAATATTATATCTAATATAATACTTAATCAACCAACTATAATTGGTGAACTGTTATTGCTTGTTGTGTGACCTATATGCCCTCGTATATCGAGCGATTAGTCAAACTAACAGTCTTAATTGAACCCTAGACAATAGATCAGACTAGGGATGGCAATGGGGCGGGGCAGAGCAGGTACCTAAGTACCCAGACCCGCCCCGCGCCTATCCCCAGTCGACCCGCCCCGCCCCGTGCCCCACTGCGGGGCGGCATTTAATGCCCCATGCCCGCCCTGCATGGGGCAGGTCCGCCCCACCCCGCGGCCATTCTTATCTCAAGAAAAATATATATATTTTAAAATATAAACACATGTATATTATAAAATTAAATTCACAATTAAATTATACAGTAAACATAACCATGAAACTACAAATTTATCACAATCTCAAGTAAAAAATTACAATAAGTCTAATCAACAAATTCAAGATAATTATGAGTCCAAATTTAACAAAATATATATGTGAATGTCATAATTAATTGTAAGCTTAGAGTTTAATATATATTAATAAAAAAATTAATTTATGGATGTGATTATGTTAGTTTGAATGGTAGAATTGAATCAATTGAGTCAATAATTAATATGCACGTTTGTTGATATATTTATGAGAGACCTTTATATATATATATATATATATATATATATATATATATATATATATATATATAATATTTAATAGAGATATATTTATATGTATATATTAAGTAGATTGCGGGGGCAGGGCGGGGCGAAGTGGGGCAGGGCAATATACATACCCGATCTGCCCCACGTGCGGGGCGGGGCGGACCTGCCCCATTTTCAAGACGGGGCGGGGCGGACCTGGCCCAACCGGGGTGGGACAGGGCGGGGCGACCTCAGGGCGGGCCGTTTTGCCATTCCTAGATCAGACATTCTCAATATACGAGGTACGTTGCGAGGAAATCTGCAACTACCTGTAATATTGTAGGCTATTGTGATATCTTCCTTTCATTCGCGAATACCCGATTAAGTCTTGAACATGATGAAGCGTCTATTCAAATAACTTAATCATATTATCTCTAATCACTAATTGATCAAGTATATCACACTTAGCCACAAAGTCTAAATTTGATGCACGTCGGCCGACGACTTAGATCCAATTATGATGAGAAGACGAGTATTCTCTCTAAATCCACATTGAGGAATGAATCATATTCTTGGCTCAACTATCACGCACATGTATTTCGTGATGAACTCAATCCATGTCATATCTACCCTTGAAGGGTGCAAGCGTCGGTCATGGTCAAAGTTCATCACTCCACACATGCTGTGCGTATTGACCTCAAGTCAGAGGAGTATCACATCGCTCCCACTAACCGAAACACCCGTAGACACATTATGTGGAATTACATCAAACGGTTTCTCGGATGGGTATATCAATACCCTCCAAGGTATTTGTGCACCCATTATTAGATACCTAGTATCTCGTAGTAAGTGAGATCTTACTATATTCTCCATAGAGTATAATGCAGATCGCACACCAATCTCAATTGCATCATCAATATCTCATTCTTGATGATCCTTGATCGGGGCTATTTGAGAATCATACTTAAGTCATCTGGGTTCTCACTCACTCAATGACAGTAGTGATTCATGGGAACACAAATAAGAATATATGCAAACAATCAAACATCATATTCAGATAAGTGTATCGTCATACATTTAATATTAAACCAACAATAATATTAAACCAAATCTGAATATTATCTTAGTATTATATCCTTTCGATGGATTGTCTCTAGGACATTAAAACTAACACGGGTGTCGTCTTTGTGTATTTGATTGGTACTACTCATTACTCACTTTGCTACAACTTCTTGTATGCTATTTCATGGTGTTCATTAAAAGCTATCACTAAATATTTGTAGATTTATCCCTTTTGAGATTTGGGTGAACAATAGAGCTAACTAGCATCTAGTTAATTACCAAAAACACCTAAAATAGTTAAGACTAGAGAGTTCAAAACGGTTATTAATTTCTAGAATTTTTCTCTATACTAAGCACCATAACATTAATTAAGGCACCTAATGTCTATTAACGGTGATCTACCCTCTCTCAGCTAAGTAAACCACGGGATTAAAATTAATTTTGTCACATATCTTTCCACCTTTATCCTTTTGATTTCAAAATTAATTACCTTTTTTATTTAATCCCACAAAATCAGTTCCAAATAGCTGGAAAACATACGAAACAACATCATTTGGGTATAAAACTCGAATTTAATACAAAATTAAAATTAAATCTAAAAAAAATCCCCCTAATCACCCCAAAACCCAAAAAAATAAAAAAAATAAAAAAAATAAAAAAACACCGCAGTCTCTTCAGACTTCTCAATTTTCCACCCCAAAACCCCCTAATCGTACCGTTAATCAGACCTCTCAATTTTCCACCCTTTCTTTTGAAATCGATGATGCCACAGTCTCTTCAAATTCCTTGAATAGCAACATTCCCATTTTGATCGCACCATGAATCGCAACTGTCCCACTCTTCAAATTGACTTCCATTAATTTATTTTACTTATTTTGCTATTGAGGGATTATAAAAAATCCACTTATTTAACTCCTTCGTCATTATGAATGGACTACAATAACATTTTTTTTATATTGTAAAAACGTGTATGAGACCGAGACCACACAAATTAACATTTACTCCTACCAAAGTGTTAATGAGTCAATGCCTTAGATATAATCATTCTCATGTCTCATGCCATAAGATGGTCTCATACAAAACCTACGCTTTTTATATATATATTATGGGTAGAAGTAAACGAGATTATTGGTTGATAATATAAAATAGGAGATTATTAATTGATAGTGTAAAATATTATTCTGGATTATTTTTTACGGATAAAACATGACTCTTTTCCCCGACGGAGGTGTACCTAATTCTAATATCTCCATTACCCTTGGTGCCGGTCTGAAAGAATCCGTCCCACCTGTATGATTATAAGCACTCGTTTTAATCATTCTAAAACGTTAAGAAAACACTAATATTTTTTAATAAACTAACAGATACTTCTAAATAAAACACAATACTAACCAACTAATTGTGTTCGGTAGAATAAATAAATATATTCTAAATATACACATTGATTGAACGGTGGAACTTTGCCTAGGAAGAAAAGAAATTGCAAAAAACATTTTTTGTATGCTTATGATCGAAAAAGACAGTAAAAAGGCGAGAGGTGTATAACATGGGCAGAGATAACCACATTGGTTCCTCCAAACATCAAGACTAATACATGTAATGAGTTCCCATATATAAGTGATACATTATTCCACGCCGTTCACTCGGCTTCAATGACTCCAGACCCATCCAATTTTCAAGCATGAGGGTCACCTAAGTAATATCGCATCTACTCCCTCGTACAAACTCACAAAAAAACTACCGAGCAGGCAGCTACTTCTCACTTGGTAGCAGCCACTAAAGCCATATGCTCGATCAGGTCCAACACTCGGTTGCTGCAGCAATAGCAAATTTGAATACATTCAGACACCAAGTTGCAAGACACTTTAGCATGCATGACACCAAGTTGAATACATTCAGACACCAAGTTGCAAGACACTTTAGCATGCATGGATAGAGCTGGGGGAGAGAAAAGATTATATACCTGTAACCCCACTCGTTGTCGTACCAGGAGACGAGCTTCATGAACGACTTGCTAAGACCCATTCCAGCATTAGCATCAAATATGCTAGACCTATAACAAGATACCCAAAACAAAAAGGAACTATTAAAATCATAAACTAGCAAAATTTAACATTGTTGCATCAAGGAAATATCACAATGGTATAGTCTCATAAGCGTCAATATTCACTAATGGAAGAAGTACAACCCAATTGTTAGGTTTTAGCCTCCAGGTGTTAGCAAGAGGTTCTGTTTAAAATAGAGCATCTATAAGAAAAGTACCCTGCATTGGGCTTTTTTTATTACAAACATCGTGTCACACCCTCCCAACTCCCCTTTTATCTTTTATTCCCTATTTTCTATCCCAAAACTTTTACTCAGGCCCAGAAGTACTTGTTGGACTAGATAATTTGAGAGAGAATTTTGGCCATCAACATTTGGCACTAGAGGAAGAGAAATGGCAGAGGAGAATATGATACCTTGAATCACCAACAAAATCATTGGATACAACATCGTCATCAGTGTACCCAAGAATGCCTTTGAGTGGACCCTCTGATGCATACCTGACAATTTAATCACAAATCGCTTGAGTTACCATTCAAACATAGTAAGAAGGATAGAACGCCTAATAAACCAGAACGCAAAGACGAGATACACATACTTTATGGCTGCTTTAACATCTTCATAAGAAGCGCTCTTGTCAAGACGACAAGTTAAGTCAACCACAGATACATTAGGCGTCGGAACACGGAAAGCCATCCCAGTGAGCTTTCCATTAAGGTCTGGAAGAACTTTTCCAACAGCCTGAAATTTAAATTTGAATCAGAGTGTACTGACTAAATCGATGGATTAAATTTTTGGCAACTAGACTATCTAATACCTTAGCTGCACCGGTAGAACTAGGGATGATGTTCTGCCCTGCTCCTCGACCACCTCGCCAGTCCTTCATTGAAGGGCCATCAACTGTCTTCTGAGTGGCTGGACAGCAACAAGAGTGTCACAAAGATGATCCAGGGATATGCATAAGAATGATAATGAGAAAGAGTAAACCCAACAGTGCAGGCACAACACATACCTGTTGTTGCATGAACAGTTGTCATTAGCCCCTCTATTATACCAAACTCTTCATGCACTACCTGCAAAATTTGAAATTGTTTTAAGAACAGAAGAGAAGTGATCACATTTTACAGGCTTGTATAAAAATATATGTGATGATAGAAGTAGAAATTGGAACAGCCCAACTAAATTTTTCAGCCCATAAAACATGTATGAGCGAGGTAAAAAGAAAAAAGAGAAGAACTCAGATTTCTTTAGAACCTTGGCCAGAGGAGCAAGGCAATTGGTGGTACAGCTAGCATTGGAAACCACGTCCATGCTTGGTTTGTAAGTACCCTCATTAACACCAACTACAAACATAGGAGCATCGGCTGATGGAGCTGAGATGACGACTTTCTTAGCACCACCCTACAGAAAACAATGTGCTATGATGAGGAGCTCATTATTCGAAATGGCAAAACATGATGTTTATATCAACACAGTTGCTAACCTTTATATGGGCTGATGCCTTCTCAATTGTTGTAAAGACTCCAGAAGATTCAACGACATACTCAACCCCATGATCACCCCAAGGAATCTCTGCTGGGTTCCTGTATTGAGAGATTATGACGTTAGCAAGGCAGCGAAATCCCACAAGTCCATAGGCACGCAAAAAGCATGACTTAGTATCTGCCGCAAATGCAGTTATTGATTGCAAACAATCTAGTGATACCTTTTGCTGCTAACTAGGACCTGCTTTCCATTTATTTCCAGAGTGGATTCATCAATGACTCTGATGTTGCCCTTGTAAGGCCCATGGGTTGAGTCATACTTGAACATGTATGCCTAAGAGACAGACAAATATTACTTTAAAACACTACAGTAACTCATTTTCTTGAACAGGTCTGTTCCAAGTAAAGTATATAAAAGACAATGACAATTACACTATTACAGTATGTACTTTTAACATTCTCTTCTTATCCAAAATCAATACAGTAAGGAGGCTATTAAAACACCAATTTACTTATCTTCCAAATAGTGTAGTAGAACTTTTATGTTTCATGATCGATTATTGCATAACTGAACATTTCCCCAATCAACGACAGTTAACACAGCTTTTCCAAAAAAAATGTAATGAAGCAAACATTTGAAAAATTGGTCGGGTATTCAAAACCAGAGTCAGATCATGATTTTCCATAATTAAGAAAAAAATTATACTACTTCATTTTCAAGCTAACTAACCCCAACTTTATCACTCATGCCTAGTAGATGTGAACCTATGCAAAAACATAACAGGTTCAAGCATGTTAGAATACAATTCAAGCTGCACCTAAGCATGTGATCTGTTAATATCATAAAATGGGCATAGAAAACTACTCCTTTTGTTAGCTACTCTGATGTCACCAAGCAAGTCAAAAGTACAAATAGAGCTTAATAAGCACACTGACCATGTATTTCGCATCAATGAAAGGATCGTTAACTGCCACCACTTCGATATCATCCCTGAAGGTTGCTATTCGTAAAACCAGCCTCCCAATGCGTCCAAAACCTGCATGGTATCAAGCTGTTAAGCTTTATATTCCCTTAATACTTTTCAGCAGTAGACTGTAACTAGACGTCATTCCAAAAATAGCGATAACAGAACTTTAGCAGCAATTAGCAAAACAAACTAATTCTTCTTATAGAGAGCTGAAGTAATTTCAGGATATAAAGAATTACTAGTTTGAAAAGCAAACTCAAATAAAAAAGAAAAATAGAGAGCAACAATCACAAAGAGTAATGTATTTATAAAGTTAAATGGAAGCAGGATAACAAAACATACCATTGATGCCTATCTTTGTTTTCCCACTGCTGCGTGATTCTGAATCAGTTAAACATACGATGCAGCTAGTCAGACGCATAAAACATACATGACCACTAATCCAGTAAACATAATGCAATTGTGTAGGCCTTACTGGGCACCGTTGGAGGTATCTGTGTCGCTGTCGCTCTAATAGGCTGAATAGCACCGGTAGTAGGCTTCCTACAGTTCAAATTGAGCATCATTTGAAGTTAGAACCCAAACATAATTAATTAGCATTTCACTATAGTGAAAATGTATTCAGTAATCACGCACTGTAGTGAGGATGAACCCAGAGAAACATTAGTTCCAAAGATGGTTGTCTGGAACTTCAAAGCATTCGCGTCTTGGTTAAGGCCACCGCATACCTACAATAGATTATGCAATTATACATTATAGCAATGTACAAAAACTTTTCATTAGCCATCAAATACAATTAGAGACAAAACAAATATTATGCCATAAATCTCTGGTCACTTTGTAAAGCCTAGTTTCAAGTACAGCAGAGATCGAAAAACTTTCAGCAACTAATCAAGCTCCAGCTTAGAAAGGTACAAACTACTCAATGCACGATACAATCACAAATTAAGCCAAAATAGAAAGTGTTTTGAAATTTAACTTGTGTTAACAAGAAAACGAAATTTAAAAAAAAGATGAAACAAATCGCCATGAAATCAACGAACGGCACTCTGCTCATGTACTTATTTAACCATGTATATTTCCAGAACTTGACTTCCACATTTCTAAATCGGTGCAACAAACTGCAAATCGAATCACTTCTGAGATTAGCGTACGGAAAACGCAAATAACATCCAAAGCAAATTTTCATTGGAAAAGTCACCCAGTCGATATATAAGCATGAATTTCAGAATACTAAATCCAGAAGCATACCAAAATTAAACCGTCAAAAAAATGTTATTTCAACAAAAAAAAAAAAAAAAAGCTCCAGAAAATCGAAATGCAGGCATGAATCCAGAAATTAAAAAGCAGCTGATGCGAGCTCAATTCGAAAATGATGAAAAAAATCAGCACAAACCTTGGACCGATCGGAGTGACGGAAAGAGTCGGTACCGAAAACAGGTGACGGCGCAGATCTGGTAACAGAGAAGGCCATTTCTTCAACAAAAAAGCTCTTCACGGCGTAAAAGCGACGCTATAAGAAACCGAATTTTCACTATTCCAATTAATATATAGAGCGGAGCGGAAACCCTAGAGAGATGAGAAGAGACCTTGGCTTTTGAGGGGAAGAGCTGGCCAACTTTCGAAGACTATTTATTTAATAAGGTAAAGAAATGAGGGGAGGCGGAGATTATTAAGAATGTGATGCTCGTGCGAATGATGGCCTATGCAAAATAACAACTAAATTCCTACATTGATTTTAAAGTTTAGAAATTAAAACGACAATATTAAACTTAAAAAACTATAACGCCCGCTGTTTCTTACGCAGGTGGGGTTGTCGTTTTGTGTGGGCCCCGGTGCTGTGGTAGGCAACCACGTCAGGCGTTCCGAGGGTTTTCCCTGCCCTTTCGATTTTCTGGGCCCACTGCATCTTTTTCAGTCGTTTGCTTTTTTTTCGTGCCCAAAATACAAGACAAATTTTACACGGTGCCCATCTCCCTATGCATTAATGGTGTTTCATAATATTGTTTCGGACGCTTGATGGTATTACATGCGATGGTGTTTTATTTTAATATTTTAATTTATTTTTAAATATGGATGGGTGGAGAATAAATTTGATTTGTGTTTTATACAAGAATAATACTCCCTCCGTCCCACTATAACTTTTTTTGTTTTTTTTTTTGTTGATTTGTTTAAAAAAAAAGTGTATTATTTATTAATATATGGTGAGTCATATGTTAACTTTTTTGTAAAGTAGTGGAGAGTTGTGAAAAAGTAAAGAGGAGTTGTTTAAAAAAGTAGTACCCCCTCTGTCCAATATTAGTAGGCCTGCTTTTTGGACTGTTATTTTTTGTCATAAATTGGAGGGTATTATAAGGTATTGTGAGGTTCATTTATCAATAAAATTAGTGTTTATGAAAAATATGATACTTATATTCTCCATAAACAATAACTTTATTGATAAATGAACCTCACAATACCTCATAATACCCTCCAACTTATGATAAAAAATAATTACCCGAAAAGTAGGTCTACTAATATTAGACGGAAGGAGTATTTGTTTATTAATATTAATATATGGAGTGTTGTTTTTTGTCTTTTATTGAATAAGAAACTTATAATAAAATGTAGGGAGTGCGAGTTTGTATAATTTTTTATTTAGTGATGCATTTTGTCGAGGATGTGTGTTGTGTGTAATATATATGTCATGATACGATGAGTTGATTTTTTGTTTTTAAATCATGACACTAATTTTATATTTAGCACATAAAGCACAATTTGATCCAATCAATTTTTAATAATGTTAATTAAATGAAGCTTCATCTCATATTCTCATGAACACATACTATTAAGTGAAAATACCACAAAATACTCATTTCCAACTTCCAAAAATTAAAGGACCAAAACACCCCTACAAAATGGGTATAAAAGATTTAACAAACTTGAATTGGGTCCCACCTCTCCCCATACCAACCCTCCACTTCATTCTCATCACTTAAACTTCAATAAATAAATAATTAAAACTACTAATTTTTTAACATCACAACTTAAATTCAATTACAATATTATTAATATTTATTAATATGCACTATACATACACACAAATATACAATAAAAATATTGTAACTAATAATATGTTATTAATATTGTAAATTTAGAAATTTATTGTAATATTTAGAGTATTTATTAAAGTTTAATTGATATAAAGATAATGTGGGGTTGGGGGTGTTAAGGGGGTCATTAATATGATGAGTTGACTAAATAATAATGTTGTGGGCCATATGGGTAAAAAAAAATGTTTGAAGTTGAAAATGGGTAGAAAAAATTATTTATATTTGAAGTGGGTAAAATAAATTTCTCAAAGTTGAAAATGGGTATTTCAAATTGTCTCCCTACTATTAATCAGGTCTCTGTCTTTTAGCAAAACATTAATTTATACATTTTGTAAATTATATTGGCTTAATTAAAACATTTTTAAGTTTTTTTTGGGATTATCTATAATAAAAAATACACTTTAATCAATAAAATAATTTATTTCATAGTTAATTTTTTTCAATAAGTATAATTATTGAAAAACAGTTTTATATAGTTTTTAAAAAAATATGTAAAATAAAATTAATATGAAATTCAATACTAAAATATTTTAAAATGTGAATTTTACTTTTTAAAGTATTAAACTACTATATACTATAAATATTGATTTTTAGGAATATTTCTTGTAATATGCGTGAATTTATCTAGTTAACAATTATTATCGGGTTGTTTTAAATATTTAAAACAAAAATTGCAAATTTTAATAACTCTAATTTTCCAAGTTGTTTGGTTAGAGATGTGTACATGAGGTGTGGATATGAACATCCACAATACATCCACTTCACATCATGTTATTTACATTCACCCCTATAAAATACATTTCCACACATAATTTCATAAACTCGACATAATTACATCACTACTTTTTTCTCACTAACTCATTATTTTTCATATTTTTCTTTAACTCATTCCTAATTTTCTATCATCCATTCTATTCTCTCCTATAATTGATTTGACCAAACTACATCTCTAATAAACATATACATTTATTATTTACCATTTGAATTACTCACATCCATTTTTTTCACATTTACATGGTCTTATCTACCTTTAAGTCTAGTTTGGTGTTACCGATTGAGCCACGGTTGAGATGTTATCACACTCAATCGGTAGTTTGGTGCATACAATTGAGGCCCAAGATTATCTCTAGGCCCGCGCCTATTCACTGTTTCGCTTAGTCTATTCATCGTGTAAAATTGGTCGGATTTGCAATCTTATCTCAACAGTGTTTTACATAAAGGACTAAATTGCCTCCACATTTAAAATCTCAACATTATTTGACCGTCTCTTTTTCGATCTGCTGATGCACAAAGGGGACATCAATGGAGGAAAATAAAATATTTTGAAACCATTTTGATGAATTTTTTGGAGGCAAATTAAATTATTGGATCTAATATTTCCTATACGGACCCAACCATTGCAATATGGAGCAGAAAGGAAATTTTGTTAAGTTTTCTTCTCCAAACCTGTGTTGAGTTCTTCCTGCTATTATATTGTCTTTTCAATTTATGGAAGAATGGGCGTTATATCCGAATTGGGTAGAGATATTTGGGTAAGATCGTTGCAAATGGGAATGTTGCACTGACAAAGATGAAGGGCGTCTACAAAACACCTTCGAATACAGATGAAAATAATGAAGATGAATTCAACTTTTTTACATCGCAGCTCTAAGGATCATTATAGAAATTACATATTTTGATGATGATAAAATTGTAAAATGTGCACAATACACACTATTCAGTCTCACGCACATCCTTCTTACCGCACCGTCAACTGTGTGTGAACCAAATCTATTTTTTATTAGTGATGGATGAATAATCTAGGCCAATTAGAGATTTAGTTAATCTGGGCAATTAATTAGTAAGAGCTACCAAATTGGGTCTTAATCTTTTATCTCGATTTTGTATTTGCTCCCCACGGGACAATGCACCTCAATGCTTTATTATGTTGTGTCATATGTTTTAATGTGTAGTATAGTACAATACATTAAAACACTAAAAATCTGTGCAATGCAGAGTAGCATAGACAAAATTCTTTTTAGATGACTTCCACAGTCACCTAGTAAACCTCATACACATACATATTCACAAAATTTTATATAATCAAATCACCATTAATTTTTCACTTACATTCATTATCTTTTTACTTGACTTTTTTTCTTTTTTTAACCATTACATTACCACTTTTCTTTCTGATCATCATTCAATAATAAATGGATACATCTAACTTTTTATTTGACTTAAAATTTTATCAATTTCTTCTCTTTCAACTTGCCTAATTAATATCCCTTCATCCACGAAAACGGTGTTCATTTATTTGAGCACTAATTTAAAAAAAAAAAAATTAAAGTAGATAGAGCATGTTATTGATAAAGTGATTATTTGTGAGGGTGGAGATAAAGTGATTGTTGACATAAATAAATTAACACACTTTTAATAAACAAACAAAAAAGAAAATGGAGCACAATTTTGATGGAGAGAGGGAATGCAAATTTATAATTCATTAAATTATCTTCCTCCACCTTTTTCACATCATTATCTTATCTCATCCACCTCTATTCTTTACCCTTCAAGCACCTTCTTTAAAAAAAAAAAAATGGGTAAGAAAAACAAATATTTCAACCAGCACCCGATCTGATATATTAAGGATTGATAATTATTATTTTTTAATTATAATTGAATAAAGAGATATATTTTCAACATATGGTATCATATGGATTGTTGTAAATATGTCATATAGCTTCAAATTAATTTTTACCTAAAAGTTGTATATGACGTTTGCCATTATTAGCAATACTAAATTTTAATGTGGAAATGGGTGAATGATTAATACCAGCAATCATGAATTAAATTAGCCCACACTGTACGTACTTCTCATTACAAAATAATAAATTGGACAACGATTGATTAAAATCGTTTCAATCAAATATAATAAAATTGTACTTCGGCGGATTCTCAATGCAGATGCAGCAAACGCCATTAAATTTTTCACATTATGTCTTTCTTTGTGATTTTTTTTTTTTTTTGAAACACTCGTTATCGAGCTGTTTCGTGAAACCAGTTTTACCGATTAATAAAAATGTATTCTTCGTTCCAATAATCACACATCTGCATTGAGCCAATAATGTTAATTTGCATTTTCTCCGTTACTCAACTTTATTCGCATTGAAATGGACATAAGTTTCTTAAAAAAAATTTACTAAAATAAGTATATTGTATTGTTTATATATAAATGGAGTGATTGTTTACAAGGGTGGTAATAAAATAATAATTTTTAAAAATAGAATGAAATTGAAAACGCAAATATAAATTTGGGGGACGAGGAGTAATATTTAAAAGGATAAACTTTTCAATTTAAGCTTTATCTCTTGAATTATTTAATTTAAAAAGGCTCATGTATGAGATAGAATATCTAAAGATAAAATAAAGAGTATGGTGTTTTAGAAATAGTTAAGCTATTATTCTCTCAGTCTCATTATTATTTGCGCACTTTCCTTATTCGTCTGTTCCAAAATTATTTGTACATTAAAAAAACATTGATTTGTGTGCACACAAACAATAATATACACATGTTTACTCATATGCCACCACTTTACTCAAAAAGTTGATTTTTCTTAAAATGTGTGTCGTCTCAACTATGCAAATAATACCGGGACGGAGGGAGTAATATTTTTCTACATAATTTCAAAATGATTTCCAAATTAAGTAGTTGCATTGGAATATTATTCTTGTTACAAAATAAATATAATAATAATAATAATAATACTTCATCAGTCTTAGTATTTTTTTAAAGATAATCAATTACAATAGTTTCCTAACATAATCAATTACAATCGTTCCTTCGACCACCAGGTGCATGACAACATCTTTTCATCTCGTTGTAGACCCTACAACCGCACTGCAGCCGGAACCGCAACCACCACAAGAGGGAAACACCAACCCACCACACGATGGAAGTAAATTCTCTCTCCATATTTCGAACCCAAGACCTCTAGGGTACGTTTGTTTTGGGATTTAAGTGTGCGGGGGAAGTCATGACTTTGAAATCTTAGGATGTGAAAATCTTGATGAATAATATGAGTATGTGTTTGTTTTGAGATTTTAGTAGGGTGGGATTTTACTTTATGTCAAATCAATGTTTATTAGTGATTGATGTTGTATTATTTTATTATATTGTGTAAGAGAAAAGTAGGAGAGAGGTTGAGTGGATGATAAAAAAGTGATGATGTGATTGTATTTAATTATATGAAAAATAGTACTCCCTCCGTCCACGAAAATTTTACCCGGTTACTGTAGATCACAGTTTTTAATGAAAATTGGTATTTTATTGAAAAAGTGAATAAAGTAGATAAAGTAAGAGTATTGAGGTGGGTATTGTGGGACCCATTTTTTGTTTGTGAGTGTAGTTTATTTCCAAAAGAGGAATGGGTAAAAATTTGGTGGACGGACCAAAAAGGAAAGCGGGTAAAAATTTGGTGGACGGAGGGAGTAATAGGTTTATAGGTAGGGGTTGAGTTTGGGATTTGAAAACCCGATTTTAAATCCCGAACTCGTATGGGGCGTGGATTGCAAAGACCAAAGTCCATCCGTGTGAGTCCCAAAACAAACATACCTAGGGTCTTAGGTGGTGACCTCAACCAATTGAGCTACCAACACTCGGTCTTAGTATTACTTGCAAATTTAGTTGTGCAAACAATTTATGCAAGAAAAAAAAACACACCCCTTAAATAAAGTAATTATATATGAATAAATATGTGTATATTTTTTAAAGTATGTATAAAAAATTATTATTTCATTTTTTTAGAATATGCAAATAATGTTAAAATGTGAAAGCAACGGTGGAGCAAATGGAGTGTTAAATAAATTGTAATACATACAATACACTAGTCAAGTTTGGGGCTACACATATCCACGAGGGGTAAAAAATTGTATGTGTGCATTACCTCCGTCCCCAAACACTTTTCACAGTTGACTTTTTCTCGTGTTTTAGCAAATAAATTTTTTATTAGTATTTAAAATGATAAAGTGATTTTTAAGATAGGGTATGATAGATATATCGGTCCTCTATTATAAAATAATTTTAAAATTACTTTATTATTTTAATTACTAATAAAAAATTCATTCACTAAAACACAAAAAAAAAAAAAAAATCAACTTTGGAAAATGTTACGGGATGGAGCCAGGTAGAGGTAGTATTACATTGGGAGTGTTGTATGTTAACTGAATTTGGCGACAAAATAAAAAATACACAGTATGTTATTATACATTGTATGTGCATTTATCGTAATAATTACATGAATTGGCGATTAAGATATTAAAAATATTTCATGGATTCCAATTTTCTTAAATTATCATTTTTGAAAAAAAAAAAATCACTTTAATTTAATATTTATCTTCATCCCAAGTTATAAATTTTACCCTTAGAATGACATATTATTGTTTAAAATGTTTGTTTTCTCTCACGAAATAACTTTATGAGGAGTTTATATATATATACTCCCTCCGATTCAAAAAGTTTGATGTTTTAGAATTTGTTGTGAGAATTAAGAAGTGGTGTATAGTGACTATTATACCCTTGTGATATATTGATTGAATAGAGATTAATGGAAGGTCAACTAATTTATTTATGGTATAAAATTATTAAAAGGTAAGGAGAAAATATGAGTGATATTTTGGGGGGATTTAAATAGGGGCATAATAGGAAAATAAGGTGCAAAATACCCTAAAACATCAAATATTTTGGAACAAAAAAAACATCCTAAAACATCAAACATTTTGAATCGGAGGGAGTATATATTAAAGTGAAAATCAGTCTAAAGTGAACCAATTTTTTTTCCGTCAAAAAAAAAAAAAAAAAAATCAGTCTAAAGTGTTAGGTAGACCCCAAACCGTCTGTGTTAGGTAGATTGACCAAATTCTGCACGTGGTCCTGCAACTAATATCTTTTGATCCTATGTACCTATGTATCATGTGCAATCATTATTAAAGGACAAGAATATTAGTTCTGTTATTTTTTTACTTAAAAATATTATTTTTTGAGGATATAAATTACTAAAATTATTAGTATTGTATGCATTGTTTTATTGAGGAGTACTATATTATTTTACTAAAAGGTATAAATTATTTTATTAAAAAAATTGAAATATAATTTATATATTTCACACTATAAATACTCTTATTAAAGATATAAAAATGAAATTCGAACGGATTTGACATAGTACTACCTCCGTCATGGAGGACGAAGTTGCATTGTCACAACTTTGAACCGTTCCAAGTAAACTTGCACACGTGTTAATATTATCATTTGAAAAGAATAATTAAATTTATGATTTAGTTGATCACTTTTGCCCTTAAAGGATGAAAATACCCCTCTCAACTTGTATTAATTTTGGTATAAAGTAATTAAGTCTTTTAATTTAAGTTAAGTCGGGACGGAGAGAGTATAATACAAAGGCATATTTATTTTACCAACTTGAATTAATTTATTATCTTTTTTAACCATGTCAAATTTAGAAAAAGCCAGAAAAGAAAAAAGAAAAAAAAGGTAAACAAAAGTGAGAGCATTCTTAAATGCATAAAGTGTGGAATATATTTACCGCAACGTATTTTGTGAAATTATACAAAATAGAAAATTAAAATGGTTGGATTTTTATATAGAGGCGTCATGTAAATTGTAAAGGTGATGTCTTGAAATAAATCACAGTTTAATACTGGGGTACATCATATGTCTTAATTTTTTTGAACGCACGATATATTTCACAATTATAAGTATGAACTAAAGGCAAATCATGATGACTTTATAAAGTTTTGAGTAATTCTTGTTAGAGATACATTTATAGTATGAGACCAATATTATTCGATCCACTTTTAATTTAAAATGTGTCACTTATTAATTAAAAAGTTGTCACTTCTAAAAAAATGATAAAATTTTAGCAAAAAGTGATAATATTTTTGTAAAAAATGACTTAACACTTTTCTTTAAAAACATTGTCACATTTTATTATAATCATAATACTTGTTTTTATTTGATTAGTCTCATACTGTAAAAAGGTCTCACACAAACTTCTGTCTAAAGTTTTTGTAATAGCTTAAGGCCTCACGTTCAAATTTATTTACATGTCTTGTCATTAGTTATTTAACATTCACTAAAAGATAACTAAAAAAATTAAGCACTTAGAGAAAGTTGGACCACCAAAATTTAGGCTCCAAGTAATTCACAAAATTTACAAGAGCGAAGGAGTGGACCAAATGGTGTTAATAGTATGAGGGGATTTAAACCAAATTCGTCCTCTATCTTTTTACCTTTATCAAAATGGTCCTCTATTTATTTATTTTATTAATTTAGTCTCGTATCTATTCAAGTTTCGCCAAAATGATTCTAATTGACCTAAAAATGTACAAAACCTCACCGTTTTGGTCCTATATTTATTTTCTTTACCAATTTAGTTCCGTATCAATTCACATTTCTCCAATTAGATCTTAATTGAATGCATAAAACATAAAATGTCACATTTTTAGTCATGCGCACTAGTTTTTTCGTGGGAAGCCTATGGTGTGTTTTTTTTTCAATGTGGAATGCTAGGTGACCATCTTTGCCAAAGAAAAAAACTTGAAATAAAATACAAAAAATCAATTAGGACAATTTTTCACCAAATTAGGACCATTTTGACGAAACATGAAAAAATTACAGGACTAAATTGATAAAACAAATAAATAGATGACCATTTAGATAAAGGTGAAAAGATAGAGGACGAATTTGGTTTAAATATCATAGTATGAGTGTAATTGTCTATTAGTATCAGTTGGAGGGTGCATTAAATGATGGTGTATTTACTAGGAATCGGTTCGACTCGGACAAAAATCGATCGAGATCTAGTGAACCGTAACAAACTCTTTCATTGACCAAATATTAGTTATGAAAGAGGGAAATTTTGTTCGCAAACGTTAGAGATCCAATTCGAAGTTGTTGGATCCATTGGGAAGCAGATTCGATGTAATTTCATTCTGGGCTTGGTTAGATACATATAGTTGGTGATATTGAATAGTTTTCCTCAATGTAATTCATTGTTTACAATTATCAATTTGGGCATTTTAGGATTCTCGAGTAGAACTCTTAGTTAACTGTAGAATTCTCTAAATTGAGGTGTAATATGCACACTCTAGGTTGTCAATTCTGATATAGTGAAGTCTTGATCCTTCGTGGACGTAGATCATTCTTGATTGAACCAGGTAAAATTATCTGTGTCATTTTTTTCGTTCTTAGATTTTGATTATAGTCTATTGTTTCATTTGGAGAATTCATTTTGAATTGTTTAGCTTTTTCAATGCAATTGAATTAACAAGTATTTTATACCACAATTGATATTAACAGATTACATTACAAACGTTAACAAGGGGTAATAAATTATTGTAGTTTCTCTAGGTAAAATAGTGAGTTTTTCTTAATATTCAAAAATTTCAAATTCAATTACAAATTGGACCTGGTCCGTTGTTTGAAGACCCCGGGCTAAAAAAATAATCAAATAAAGACAGATTTCAATGACATGATATACATACTTCAACAATGATGCATGCGTCTTGTCACTAGCTTATCAAATTGCACATCATTTTTTATTCTTGAACCAAGAATGCTTGGTTGGAAGGTTTTGAGGATGGAGCATTAGAATTAAAATCATATTGAAATTACACTACAATAACATCAATCCCAAAAAATAAAAAAATTGGAATAATTTCGAACAACCATACTTTGTAAGGCTTAATTTTAAATAACTACCCCAATTTTTCCCAACTTTCAAATCATCATACTTAATTTTAAATAACCCCATATTGTGGAACCCACCAACCGCCATTACTAGCCACTCCCTATCCCACTATTATCTTTCTCCCCCTCCCATTTAATAGATTTCATACCTCTCTCTATCGGCTAAACCTCCCCTCTATACACCCCCCCCCCCCCTCTCTTTCTCTTCCTTTTAGGATGTTGCCGCTAACGACACCACCACCATGGCGATTCAGACGCCACCACCACTATGGACAATTTCCATTGATCTAACCACCCGCTGCCACCTCTCTCTATCTAACCACGACGTTCACCACCAATAGGGTTACTTTTTTTAAGTTTGTTGTAATGACTAATGTACCCTTAGATGAAAATTGGGTGGTAAAGTTGAAAAAAATTGAATTTGAATTTGAAATCTGAAATTTTCTCTCTCCAATTTATTTTTTCAAGACTACATAATAATTACATTACACTTTCCAATATGTACAATATTCATTCATCCACTAAACGCACTTCCTCCACTAACACACTTTCTCTCCTCTTTCTAACATACTTCATCCCCTCTATCTAACCATTTCTATCTTCTTCTTCTAAATAACAATGATTTACAGGAGCAGTGAACAAACATCGAAGACGAAGTATTACGTCGTATTCAAGGGAGTTCGAGTTGGGATCTACGACAGTTGGTATGAATGTGCACCTCATGTCATCGGTTTCAAAGGAAGCCTATACAGATCATTCTCGACGGAAGAAGAAGCTATAGATGCGTATATGTCATATTTTCAGGCAAACATGGATGGAGATCGAAAGTCGGAAGATGTGGGTACTCCAAAACGAAGGACGAAATCAGGTATTGGCCGGAAATTTGAGGACGAAATCGGAAGTCGTGGGTACTCCGAAACGAAGGACGCTTCAAGTTCTATCCAACCGAAGCGAACTGTTCATGAAGCCACTTCCGGATCTTCAGGTGTTTTGAAGCATGACGGAAAAGAGATGAACAAACTACTGCTCATTGGATTTCTTACCGGGATTGTGGGTGGTGTTACTAGTTTATTGTTTTTTCAGTTCATACAAGGATTGTACTAAGTATTTCCAATTTTTCCCTTTTCCAGGAAATGTTATGTTCTAATTTGTGATGGTTCGTTTTAATAAAAATTAGTTTAATTTTCGTGATTTTAGTTAATAGTGGTGAAGAATTTTTTTTCGTAATCACTAATAGTGATTTTTGTGAAGGAATTTTTTTGTACTTAAATTGTCTTGAAGAAGATAACTTTGTATTCCTTAATCCATGAGATGCAAATATCATTAGCAATATTTCACAAAAACCTTAAATTCAATTGAGATTTGTTCTCCTTAAGGAAATTATCAACTTAATAATAAAAAATGGAAGTAATAAGAAACAAATTAAAACCAAATTTATATTATTGGTCATCATATTATTTATAATTTGATATGAAAATGTGTCTCTCTCCCCCTAACCTATGATATCGAAGGTTGTATATGAAGAAGATAGACAATAATGCCTACATAGAAGATGAAGAATAATTTATTTATTTCTTCCGAGCACTATTCTTCATCAATTTATTAAAATTTCTTCCTAGCACTATAATACATTGGGTTCTCTCAAATGATGAAATGGAGTGTATAGAACATATTTGGGATTTTTTCTTTTAATGTGAATTAACATCCTACATTTCGAACCAAAGCTCATAAACCGCATTTGATTTAAATCAAATCTTCGTATTAATATTCGATTGAAAAAATCCACTTCGTATTAATATTCGATTGAAAAAAATCCAAGACATATTAATATTCGATTGAAAAAATCCAAGACAAATAGGATAACTAAATTTAAATTGATAATATTCGATTAGTGAAAATTTGGCAGTCTTTACAACATGCCATACCCACAAAAGGGTTTACAACACAAAATAAAAAGCCACACCACGGATTCAAAAGTTCACACAAAAAAAAAAAACAACTAAAATCTTCCCCATACCATATTCATAAGAACCACAAACCTAACCTAGATAGCACTATTACCAGCTTCAAATGCTATCTTCTAAGAATCCATCAATATCGACATCACTTGCATTGCCATCGCGGCCACCACTTGCATTGCCATTGCCGCCGCCACTTGCACCGCCACCGCCGCCGGTAATGCTTGCATCTCCATTGCCACCAACACTAGCACTTGTGGAACCCCCAACAGTATCAGAAAGGACAATCAAAGGGATAGCTCTTGTGTGGTTCGCTTCAACAAAATACTCATGTATCATGTTGAGAGGATCCTCTTCAAGTATGATGTCGCTCAAAGATTGTGGGGTGCAATGAACCAACAACCTTTTCATGAGGTTCTTGACCTCATCCTTCAAATCGTCGTGTTGCTTTTTGGTGTACTCGAACATGGACAACAGACTCCTTGGAGATGACGGAACGAAATTTCTGGACCTTCCTCCCGATTTTGTTGGTGTTGTTCTTGCCATGATCCTTAATGTTGAGTAAGTATATTGAAGAAGGAATATAACTTTCAATATAATGGTATTTTTTTTCTCACCCAAATTGGTGTATTTGTAATGATAAGAAAGAAGAAGGGACGGTTGGCCTTCCCCACTAGAAACTTCTCATGTATTTGAACCCTAATGACTCTTTGTCTTCCACAATATTCATTTACTACCCTAATTAAGAATACAATTATAATATTAATTAATTAATGAATTTACACTCCTTTAATACCCTAATAGGGATAGTAGTGGGGTTTAGGGTTTAAAAATATTAAACTACCCTAATTATCAATGCAATAATATGACATTAAAAAAATGGAGTATTAACAATTACAATCATCGTTTATTAATAATCTCATAATATAATAATTGTATTACACACTTCTTCAAATTTATTTATTAATACGACTAAAAAATGTAGTGTTGAAAATAATTAATTAGTAAATAAGATTTTATATTTTCATGTGTCTTTGAACCAAACCCTATAAACTCCAATTATAAAAAGTGTACAGAATTTTAATCTATTTGTACACACTTATACACAATAGAAATACATTCATTTCCCATATAGATTTAAAATAAATTTTGATTATAAAATGTTAACAAAATAAAGTTAGGTTAAATACATTTCGATTCATAGGTCATGCATTAATATTATCTACCTTTTAATTGACGTCCTTAAGTTGTGCACATATATTAAGAATTGAATTTCGATGTGCATGCTTTCATTCGAAATTTGGGCAGTATGAACTATCACTTTGTATAGGAGTTAATTAAGTCAAGGGCCAAATTGTTTAAAAATATACAAAACATCACTTAATAAGCAAAAAAAAAAAAAAATATTAGTAAAACATCAACTAAAAACATAATATTTCATTTCATTAAACAAAGGTAGATGGAAATACAAAATATGTCATTAAACTAACAAGATAGATGGCAAAAAATATTAGAAAGCCCTAAAACGGGGCTGTTTTTCCAAACAATTTTTCAAATTACTCATAGAAGGCAATGTCATTCTCTTTCACTTTCTCCTTGGCTTCGATGAGAAGTTGTTCAACCTTAGCATTATCAGAATCGTCCACCACTACGAGCTCCACTTCAAGATCTTGGACCTTACGCATGAGAATGCGCTTCTGATCCAACATGGTGTACAACTTGGACGTTTCAATTCTCAGTACACTCTTGTCCTCCTGCAGTAAAAATCATAAAAAAAAAAGAATTAGATCTAACAAATACCATTGATAGTTCATAATGGATAATAAGAGATGACACGAAAATACCAAGGCAATGACGCAACAAGTTTGTTCTACCTCATGTTTGGCTTCCATGGAGGCAAGCTTCTTGTTGAACTCAGTGAGTATTTCAAGGAAAGCCATGAACTTGTCCTGAATAAAAACATAAAATAAAGCTTACTTTAACAAATGTACACAAGAAAACATAGACTAGGAGAAAAAAAGTAATGCTTTGAACACCACTGCTCTAACCATGTGTAGGTGAATAGGAGAATGGATATGGAGGAGAGAGAGTTTCAAGTAATTAATATAGAGAAGAAGCCCTAATACACTAGATTATTTATAGTGGTTAGCCTCATTGGGGGATAGGTGAATTGAGATTTCTAGAAGTATATGCAAGGTTTAGGTGGGTTTGTTTGGTTATTACTTTATTCGAAAAAAAATTATAGTTAATAGTTTAATTGTACCCTAAAACATTATTAGCAAAATTGTAAAAATTATCGTAAAATTGTAAAAAAAAAATTGTAGTTAATAGGTCCATTTGTACCCTAAAACAATATTTTGCTACTATTACCAATAGTATTTAATAGTATTACCAATAGTGTTTAGTATTATTGTCAATAGTTTTTAGTAATACTACTTAAAACTATTGGTAATACTACTTAACACTATTGATAATGTTAGAAAAAACTATTGGTAAGTAATACTACTAAACACTATTGGTAATACTACTAAACACTATTGGTAATACTACTAAACACTATTGATAATACTACTAAACACTATTGGTAATACTACTTAAAACTATTGGTAATACTATTAAACACTATTGGTAATACTACTTAACATTATTGGTAATGTTAGAAAAAACTATTGGTAAGTAATACTATTAAACACTATTGGTAATACTACTTAAACCTATTGGTAATACTACTAAAAACTATTGGTAATACTACTAAACACTATTGGTAATACTACTTAAAACTATTGGTAATACTACTAAAAACTATTGGTAATACTACTAAACACTATTAGTAATACTACTAAAAACTATTGGTAATACTACTAAACACTATTGGTAATACTACTAAAAACTATTGGTAATACTACTAAACACTATCGGTAATACTACTAAAAACTATTGGTAATACTACTAAACACTATTGGTAATAGTAGCGAAAACCCTAACCCTTAAACCCTAAATCGTAACCCTAACCCCTTGATCGCAAAAAACTATTGGTAATACTACTAAACACTATTGGTAATACTACTAAACACTATTGGTAATAGTAGCGAAAACCCTAACCCTTAAACCCTAAATCGTAACCCTAACCCCTTGATCGCAAAAAACTATTGGTAATACTACTAAACACTATTGGTAATACTACTAAACACTATTGGTAATAGTAGTGAAAACCCTAACCCTTAAACCCTAAATCGTAACCCTAACCCCTTGATCGCAAAAAACTATTGGTAATACTACTAAAAACTATTGGTAATACTACTAAACACTATTGGTAATACTACTAAAAACTATTGGTAATACTACTAAACACTATTGGTAATAGTACTTAACACGATTGGTAATGTTAGAAAAAACTATTGGTAATACTACTAAACACTATTGGTAATACTACTAAACACTATTAGGGTTTAGGATTTAGGTGTTAGGGTTTAGGGTTTAGGTGTTAGGGTTTAGGGTTTAGTAGATGGAGACCGACTTTTCGGTTACCGTCACAAGGCAACTTGATTACACTACAAGAAAATGCACTATTTGTAACAAATTTATTTGTAACCAACTGTTTAATGGTTACAAAAAGATGACTTATTGTAACAAAATTTTATTTTCGTTACAAAAAGATAACTTATTGTAACAAAATTTTATTTTCGTTACAAAAAGTTATATTTTAAATAACATTAAGTATTTTTCGTTACAACTAGTAAAATTTTGGTTACAAATAGTAGACATGACTTACTGTAACCAATATCTAAAAATAAATAATTTTATAAAGATGAACACCAATATATATATACTGTAATGTAATTTACTAATACTCTTCAAGTAAGTTTGACCGTAAATATTATTCACATAATACCCTCTCACCTAAAATAAAAAGATGGATAAAAAAAGTTATCTAGATCACAAATTCTAGCATGCACTCAAATGCATAATATGCACTTGGATTTTAAACTCAATTTTCACTTCAAATTTGATATTTTTCAAAAGACACACAAACACACCGAACAAATATTTTTTTTTTCAGTTGAGGTATTACTGATTAATTCTTAGGGTATCATTGATTACTTTTTGGGGTTTTTTTTTAAAATCTAATTACACCCGTATAATAAATATACTAATATTATATAAATAATTTTTTACGTCATTTACCCCTATTAAAATTATATAATATATATAATTATATTTATATAATGATAGTAAAATTATTATAACAAAAGATTAAGGAGTATGTATATAATGAAATTGATTCATATATGAACCTCTTTGCAATACTTTTTAATATAACAATTAATATTATTTAGTGTAATCAAGTAATACCTTTTAGTTAAACAACTAGTACTCCTCAACACTCTCGACTAATATACTTTAGTGAAAATAATTAATATCCTCCAAAACTAATACTCATAAGTGAAAAAAATTAATACCCTTTAATAAAAATAACTAATACTTTGCAAAAATTAAATTTTATTAAAAGAGAAAAATAAGTTTAATGACATTAATAAGAAATGCTTTTTCTGCTCATTAATTATTAGTGAATCCGTTCATAAAGGTTAATTGATCGCCATATATTCCTTTTTTTTTCTTGTAATGTTAGTGGACAAAATGGGGGTGTACTTCTTGGAAGTTGTATGCAATGATTGTATGCATTGCTTGGAAATACCAATGGCCGACCATCTGAGCCAATAACACACACATTTCTTTTCTAGCATTCATAATTAACTTAGAATTAGGGTTAGGGTAGGGTTAATTCAAGAAGGAAAAGTGGTCGCCCACCTAGCCCAATTACATAATAATATCGGATTTTTATTTTATTTTTATGAAATGAAACGTTACACATAGGAGATGAAACATTTCTTCCACCCTTAAGAACACGATCTCCATCTCTCTTTCTCTCTCTCCATCTCGCACTTTCACTAGAACACGATCTTGCTTGCAACAATGGTGAGAACACGATCCGAAGTGAAGAAGACGACCATCATCTTGCAGAGGATTAACCCTCAGAACGTCAATGTCGCCATACCACCCCATGACTTCTCGGTGTTGTACAAGACCACCGAATTTCATGCCCGTTTGGTTTGAATTATTTTCATTCATTTTTTGTTTGTTCATGCATTTTTTAGGGTTTAGGGATTTTTGTTAATCTAATTTTTTTTTTTTTGGAAATTGTAGAACCTTCCGGTTAATTCTGTGGATATAATGGGCA
This sequence comes from Ballota nigra, assembly GCA_947034835.1. Lineage (NCBI taxonomy): Eukaryota > Viridiplantae > Streptophyta > Magnoliopsida > Lamiales > Lamiaceae > Ballota > Ballota nigra. The sequence goes on from OX344730.1 coordinate 31,827,007, forward strand.
CCAGATCAAGGCTCATCAAATTGTCCTCATATAAAATGGGAAAGAAGGTGTCAGGTTCGTGTTGGTACAAATATCACCAGATCGACAAGACAAGGACAGGGTTTGGGCGTCTGTTGCATGGGTGGGCTGACTTCGTCGAGGAAATGGAGTTGAACCAAGGTGATGTCCTCTACTTCAAGTCCACGGATGATCCGATGCTTTTTAATGTCGTTTGCGTTGGCCAGAACAACAATATCATGAAGATCGAGGAGGATGATGGCTCGAACATCTACTTTTGAAAAATCCTGATGTTATTATGTTTTTATTTCTTCTTATTTTATTGTCGATTTGAAAGAACAATGGTTTTTGCAAGTATTTCTTTTCAAGTATTACCCTGAATTTCTGTTTTTTTTTTTTTTTTTTTTTTGCACGAACGTAAAAAAAAAGGCTATGAATAAATGGATGTGGAATTAGGTTTTCATATTATTATATGGAGTAAAAAGATTTAAAGATGTATAAATGGAGTAAAAAGTTAACTTTTAGCTTATGACTAATATTAAAAATCAAACTTCCATTGAGCACAATAAAATTAAATTAAAGATTGAATTTATAATAGATATTAAAAAGATTTTTCAATTTAAGTTTATTAATAATATTAAAAATGGATATAGCATAATACTTAAAACAGAAACAAAAATTTTGCCATTCAAACTTGAAACGACAACAAACTTTTTTCACCTATTAAACTTGAAACTTATTTAAGTTTAATTATGTTGATACTAATAAGTTGAGACATATTAATTAAAATTTAATAAAAGCTCACACAAGCTAAAACAATTTATGGTTGGGTAAATTAATCATCTAATGATATGCATAAAGTAATACATCTCAGTTTCTTTTATATCAAATAAAAAAATATAATTTTTTAAACTTTAACATTTTTATTGGTGAATATTTAAAACAGAAACATAAATTTTGTCATTCAAACTTGAAACTACAACAAACCTTTTTCACCTATTAAACCCTAAACACTGCAATATAAGAACTAAAAAATCAAACTTCCTTGAGATACATTAAGATCAATATTATGTTCTTGCATTGAAACGTCTGTCCGCCCTCTTGCACGTGAGCCTCGGCCACCTCCAGAACCTCGGCCACCCCTAGAACCTCGACCACCTCCAGAACCTCTACCACCCCTAGAACCTCGACCACCTCCAGAACCTCTACCACCCCTAGAACCTCGAACACCTCTACCACCCCTAGATACACATCTACCGCGTGCACGTGCTTGGAAAGACGACATGAAACAATAAACTCTAGGCCTACCCCTTGGTATTGCAACGCGGGGATCTAAAATAGGAGTGCCTCCTACATCTGGTGTTTGTGATGTCCCCTCAGAGTGCTCAACATTATCTGTCGTCAATGTAGCATTCCAATTAGAGAGTTCATCCTTGATAGCAATGCAAATGTCTTTAATAAAATCCATCTTCTCTATGTTCCCCGTCGCCGCATCAACACATTGTTAAAAGTATTTTTCAACATCTTGAAATTTCTTGTACTCTTCAGTCATGTGGGGATAGCCCCCTGCAAAAAAAATGATGGAATGTCTTCGATACACATCTTTTCTCCACCTATGCAACACATACCTCTCATTCACGGTTTCAATATTCTTCAGAGACAACACTTTCATAATGTGACAACACAAAATTCCCTTGAACTCAAATTTCCTACAGTTGCAATTGAGATATCCCCCCTCTGGCCTAAACTCCACTTTATACGTAAATTCCTTCAAGTAGTAGTCATTCAAAATAGATCATTCCAAAACATAAAAAAAATCAATTCCGACTACCCTCAACTCTTCATTGGCTTGATCTTCAGTTGGTGGAATGACATGACAATAGTACATACGTTTTATCTCATCTTGAACACGACTGAAGATGGAATTCGTGTACGCCCTTTGAAATTGCACCTCCCATGGAAAGCGAGTTATGCATTTAACGACCCTATTTTTGGATTGAAAGTCGGCCTGCCACTCCTTGTTAATCTTATTACTCATAGCAATATCATATTGCTCCATAAGCTGTTTTAGTGTGCTCCTCGAGTGCACAAATTAGTCAAAATAAGCATGCATTCCTTCGCTTCTTTGAGTGGATATCATCCTAGCCCAGAATGTATGGTGCAAGTACACTGGAACCCATCTTTCCCTTTCATCATACAAATCTCTCAACCAATCATTATTTTGAAGATTGTATTTACCCAAAAATTCAGCCCATTTAGTCTCGAAGATCGGAATGGTAAGACTGTCGTACACGAGGGCTTTGAATTCAATAGTGCAATTGTGAACATCTTCGACTCCTTTGAATTTTTGTTGTACTTTTGAGAGAATATGCCATATGCAAAACCGATGGATAGTGTTGGGCATCAACTCTCTGATTGCAATCTTGATACTTTCACACTGATCAGTAATAATACCAGTAGGATGTATACCATTCATAGCTTCTAACCAATTCGAAAAAAGCCATTTGAATGATGCTGCATCTTCACGAGTCACCAAGGCACATCCTAGCAAGATCGAGTGTCCATGATGATTAACACCAACTATTGATGCAAATGGCATTTTGTACCTATTAAAAAATGCGAAAATTTAAAAAATAAATCAAATGTCGAAAATTATAAAACTAAGCCATTAGCATTAATAAAATACAAAAATAAATTCAACTGCCATTAGCACGAAAAAAAATCAACTAATTCAAATTCAATGAGATTTTTTTGTACCTATTGACGAGGTATGTTGTGTCAAAACTCACGACATCATGAAATTCCTCATATGCAGCTTTGCATCTTGGATGAATCCACAAAACATTGCGCAACCGACCCTCTTCATCAAGGTCCATCAAATAAAAGAAGTTTCTATCTTTCAATTGAAGTTTAGAAAACATCTTCCGAATTGCTTCGGCATCTCCATCTCCTAGTCACAACCTTCTTCTTTCCTCAACAAAATTCCTACAATCTTTGGGAAGACAACCTAAATTTTCAGGTCCACCGCTTTGTACTTCGCATAGCCTTACATTTTTACACACCCTTATTCCTGCAATGTCATTAGCTTCCAATTGTCTTTTCAAATGGACACTCAACTGCCTGTGAGCGGGCATTAATGGGGAAAATGATGGATATATTTCATGATTGTGGTTTCTCTCCATTGACGTAATAACCCAACTTCCGTCGTCTAGTTTTTTTGCGTTCAAACGAGCTTCGCATTCTACTTTTTTCGAAGTTTTTTTAGCCTTAGAAATTCCAGCCTTATCACAAACCATACGAGCATACTTGTAGTTTGGATCGTTTCCTTTCGTCATTGTCCTTTTGACTACACTAAATCCCTTAAGTCTTGCATGTTCTTGCTAAGCATCGAACAAACTATCAATGCTATCAAAGTGCATACCAGGTTCCAAAACACTCGTGCCAACATTTTCCATCGGATTATTTGTCGTGTCGAATGCAACACTTTCGGTATCACTACCTTGACTTCCTTCGCCATTGATTTCTGAATCAGAATCTCCAAATATACTATGAAAGACCGCTGCTCTCGTAATATTTTCAGTATCCATAACAATATGTAAACCGGAGATGAGAAGACCGAGGATATACAATTTTTTTGTGCTAGATATAAAGTGTGGAGTGAGGAGGGGGAAGACAAAAATTATGGTGGTGTGTTACAAATAAAATGGAGACGAAAATGAGGAAGTTTTTTTTTTTTTGGTGTTAGTATAAATATGGACGAGTATGATTTTTTTTTCAACCTAAAACTAACTTTTGCATGGTGATTAATACATCCAGATAAAAACTACAAAAGCAATGATGAGAGTTATGGGGAGATTAAAAAGTGTGCATGATTTTTTTTGGGAGATGTATAAAGTTGGTTGGAAAAATGAGGAGAGAAAAATGGAGGGAAAACTACCGCCTAATTGCATGCATTGGAGCCTAAGGGTATAGGAGTAATTATAAAATGTAGTTTTGATTTAATTAATTCAATAATTGTTTTATGGATATCCATAATATGGATACATATCTTTACCGTAATTTTAAATAACTACCCCAATTTTTCCCAACTTTCAAATCATCATACTTAATTTTAAATAACCCCATATTGTGGAACCCACCAACCGCCATTACTAGCCACTCCCTATCCCACTATTATCTTTCTCCCCCTCCCATTTAATAGATTTCATACCTCTCTCTATCGGCTAAACCTCCCCTCTATACCCCCCCTCTCTCTCTCTCTCTTCCTTTTAGGATGTTGCCGCTAACGACACCACCAACATGGCGATTCAGACGCCACCACCACTATGGACAATTTCCATTGATCTAACCACCCGCCGCCACCTCTCTCTATCTAACCACGACGTTCACCACCAACGATGAAGCCCGCGACCACTTTTCTCGATCTAACCACGATGGACCTAGATGAATAGTGATGGCGATGGGAGAGCGCGATCTGCCATGATTTTTTACGCTTGATTCCGACGTCCAGGTACAAAGGGGCACAACCACCACTCGTTTTGTGGAGGCTGCGTGCAATTTCAATAGATCAGGTGTGGAATCGCTGCCCAAAGACCATTGCCGTGATCAATTTGAATAGATGGCCTCCATTGTTGCACCGGCTAGATGAAGCCTCTAATAGCGGCGATGGTAGTGGCGAAGCCCTGATCTATGCGACGACAAACGGACCTGGGGTGGTACGTCGAGTCCAAGATCTGGAGTGTGTAACAAGCGGCAGTGGTAATTTTAACTTTTATTTCTTGGCCACCGGCGCCGTTGCAAAGACGGTGATGGCCGATGGCCGACGGGACAAAGATGAAGACGACGTCTCAAGTGGCACCTTGGAAGCTCTCTTCATCTTCCTGTTGGAGTTATACGTGAAAGTATGCTTTTACTTTGTATAACTCGTGTATCAAACACTTGTTTTATGAGAATAATTCTTTTATCACATTTGCTTTAGCTATGATTGAATGTTGAATATTTATTGCAAACCATTCAATATATGGTACTAGTTGCATTGTAGTTAATGTGGTGATACCCGATCACGGAAGACAACATTAACAGTCTCCTTGTAACTAAACGTACATTTTCACGGCCTAGGTGGAATTGAACAATCTGCCGTGAAAGGTCGATGTGTAAGTCTCAGATTGGTCTGTCTTGACTAAGAGATTGCACTAGCACATTTAGTATGTGTTGAAGAGGACCTACAGCGAGGATAAATTCTTTTGTTCTGAAATGTGAAGAATTAGACCTCAGTGGTTGTTGATTTCTTAATCTCCGTCACTTAAATAGAACTGTGTGTGTTTGATGGTTACTGATTTGATTCATGTTAGGTGAGAATCATTGTGACTTCGAACCTTGTGCTTTGGGCAGTAATATTAATCATACGACGGTTGCTAAGATTCAATACGGAGAAACGCGTGCGAGTACGGCTCGTGTGATTAGTCCCCTTGGTGGGCTCAGAAGTTTTATCGTACCAAATCTTGCAAGTGAAGAATTAGTTTCTTCGGTACGAATAATAATGTTGAGTTGTCTTTACTCCAAGGTGAAATATATTAATTAATTTAGAGCTATTCAGAAGCTTAATTAATTAATGGACTTGATAATCTTAAACGCGGAAAATAATAACCGGGAGCCCATATTATCGTAATATGATTAAGATGGATAGTGCAATATTAATTTATTAGTGGTAATAATTAATATTAATGAATTGAATTATATTGGGGCTCAATATTGAAATTCAGAAATCCATTAGGAGGTCCAATCTTAATTCTCCTTAAAGGCCCCTCAAGTAGCCCATTAAGTAGCCCAATAATGATAAGGTGATTAAAATAAAAAGATAATATAATGCTGATTTTTCATTGTATTTTTCGAAAATAGCATCACAAGGAAAGAAAATATTTTGTTGATTTTCTTGAAAAGATATTATGGAAGATAAGTATTCTTGGAATACAAGATTATCTCATATATTCAAGAAGATCCAAATCTTGGATTCTTCTCCTATGAATTTTCGAAAATTACTAATTAATATGGAGGGTGAGATTTTTGTGGAATATTTTATTTTGGAGAAGAGAATATATGAGATATATTCAAGATTTCTTAGAGACTAAGAAAAGATTTTCTCCAAGCCCAAATACACTCTAATTTTCGGCCACCTCCTATTATAAATAGGGGATGATTATTTCATCTCCAAGTACATAATTCCATGTGTTGGAAAAATCAAGAGCATATATATTTTTCTTTTTCCTTAGTTATTTAAATTACTTGAAAGCATCTCCCACCGGTGATCAATGAAGGCGAAAGGGAAATACTTGAGAAGGCTTTTGGGTTGATAAAACGCGTTCGTGTTTGTCCCGTTTTATTCAAAGGCCAAGTTCTACAAGAGGTACGTAAGTCACATATTTTCTTGTTTATTCCGCCATAGATTATATGTGAATTAATTCAACATGCATGATGATAAATTAGTTGTTGGAATTATTATTTGAATTAATTAGGATTAATTCATTCTAGTAATAATTGAATATAAATTCGTATTTAAATTTCATCCCGAATAGATTCCGGGCACCCCTATTTTCCCAACACTTCCCCTCTTTCACCTCTGATGTGCGAATCACATTCGACGTGTTCCTAGTCTCCGCTGCTGGTTCGCCAGAAAGAATCTGTTGTATATTAGTATATTTACATAATATAATTATTTGAGAGAACTCTTTGTGAAGAGACATCCTTTAGATGAAAGGTTGTAACCATTTGGTTCAACATGAATATTCAGTGAAAGTGACACATTTGATGTGTAAGAGTTGCAACTCTTAGGTTCATTGCAACCTTTGAGTAGAGTCGCGACCTTTCGATGCAACTCTTGAGTAATTATAAATACCCTATGGTGTGGGCATTTCATGATAAAATTAAAATCACTGAAATCAAATTGAGATTGAGAAGTGGAGTTTCTCAATGGACTGAAAAGTCGAGTCTCTCTCTATATATAAATATCGAGTCTTCTATTTATGAATTTTACTAAAACACTTGTGATTTTCTGCTTCTGAAATTCGTTAGAGTGTAAATATCGAATTTCCGTGAGATAGATTTTGTATCCTGGAAGGTCAATTCCTTGTGAACCATTTACACCAATGTGGGAGGAATTAATACCTTTAAAGACAGCATCATTTTTCGGTGTGCCTAACCTATCATTAAACTCCATTGCCCACATATTATACAATAATTTTAAAGGTATTAAATTTCTGTAATGGAGTTAAGGCGGTGAAGGCACAATTAAATAATGTAGATAAACTCAAAAGTTGAACGGGCTGATCTACTTACAACTCGCAATTCATGCTTGTTTAATCAGGGAAGTAAAAGTCTAAAGTTGTTTGTAGCATACATGCTTTATAATTAGAAACTGAAATATAATTTCTTGTGATTGAATTAACATAAGTAAATTGCAAATTTACAAAACCAATTCTATGATGATACAGAGACAACATCAAGAATTGAAGATTGCATTACAACCATGAAGAAGATGCATTATACATATTCCTTAAGTTCTGTTATCGCAAATGCATAAAGGTGAAACAGAAGCAGAGCCCGTGAGTGGAAACTATAATGGTTGGTGTGTTCTATTGTAAGTGAAAATGAAAATGGTTGGACATTTGGCAACGAAGTCTGGTCGTTCCAGATCAGGCGGTTGGCGGCAGCCTGGCATCCCGGTGATGTTTAAATCAAATGGTAATCGGCGGCACTGTTCAAGGAAACAGAGGGTGTGTAATCTCCACTGCGAGAGTGATGTCGAATCACGCACTACCCTTCTTCCTGTTCGAATGGTTGCGGTGGTTCGACAGATGGAGTAATGACTCTGCCAGAGGGAGTTTCAGTCAATTCTCCTTCGGAAACCAGGGTCGGCGTGCGATTTAAAATCGCATCGACAATGGACAATTAGGACTAACTGTCGCAGAGCATCGAAAATTGAGAAGCGAAGCCATGTCTTCTCTTGCAAGCGGAGAAACTGAAAGGGCCGCAACGGTTCGAGAAAAGATATGTGAATTGAATTGGTCAGTATTCCTCCTCTTTCCTTCAAAATTAAATTGGGCTTGTTTGAGAAGGTCAAGTTAAATTGAGATTGAGATTATAATTTTCATTTCTCAAATTAATTATGATGGGCATTTATTTGATCCCTGCTTCTAACGAACATTTCTCAAATTTATTAGGTCGTAAGAATGTTATTGGGCCGAGAAAAATTCTTATTCATTTGTTAATTTAATGGGTGGCGAGGCCAATGGCCAAATCAATATATTGGGCTATCTAAAATATTTGGACCATTCTGTTGAATTTTGGATCTAATAATGATGGTATGAATTTATTTAATAATATTTGAGGTATTATAAATACTTTCCATAGTTGTGAATCATTTGATTGTGAATATAAAATTAAGATTTGATTAGAATCAATGATAGATAACATTTGTGCTTGAGATTTGAGAGCACAAATTGTGATTTGGATTGAATCCAAAAGATATCAACCCGTTTAATTCATTGAAAATTATTTTAAAGGATTTTAAGGTGGCAATAAAGGCCACACTTAAATTAAAAAATGTCGATACATTTAATTCGTTGAAGAATTATTTAAAGATTAAAAGGTGACAATGAAGGTCACGCTTGAGGTAATAATAAAATTATGTTGACTCATATTAATATGATTCGATGAGAAATCATTTAAGGGAGATGAAGCTCCTTTTGCATTTGAGTTTAAACTCTAAATAGCAAAATTGTGGTTTGCTTTATCGCTGATGAAATCTAATCATAAATTATCATGTTAGAAGTATGATTAAAGAGAGAAAAATCATACTTGAGTATCTTCCAATAAATTTGAATGCTATCAAAAATCTTAATTGGAAGATAAAATAAAAAGGTTCGTAAGAGACATAGAGCTATTACCGATTTAAAATGATATTTTGATTGAAACCAACTCCATCTTAAGGTACAAGTGAAAAAATTGGCACCTTAACATTGAGTTAAAAAGGCAATTCAATATTAGACATCGGCGAAATGGAAACATGGATACATTTCAAAGTGCATAACCTGGAAATAGTGGGGGTGACTATTTCGAAAGCTCTTAAGTCTGACCTATGCACTTACATTTACCACAACAAGTTAAGGCTGGATTCTAAATCCTTAATAGCCTCATAGCTCTGTGGGATGCGTTGTGGACATTCATGATGAGTCTACCTATGCAAGTAGAGAAGTAAGAGAGGCCGCTTCTAAGGGATTATATGTTGGGAAAATAGGGTTGCCCGGAATCTATTCGGGATGAAATTTTAAATACGAATTTAAATACAATTATTACTAGCATGAATTAATCCTAATTAATTCAAATAATAATTCCAACAACTAATTATCATCATGCATGTTAAATTAATTTCACATATTAACTAGGCGGAATAAACAAGTAAATATGCGATTAACGTACCTCTTGTAGTATTGGCCTTTGGATATACGGGACAATTGTAATCTCGCTCTATCAACCCAAAGCCTTCTCAAGTATTTCCCTTTTCACCTCACTTGATCGCCGGTGGGAGACGCTTTCAAGCAATTTAATAAACTAAGGAAAAAGAAAAATATCTATGCTTCTTGATTTTTCCAACACATGAAATTATGTACTTGGGGATGAAATAATCATCCCCTATTTATAAGAGGTTATGGCCGAAAATTGTAGGTATATTGGGCCTTGGAGAAAATCTTTTCTTAGACTCTAAGAAATCTTGAATATATCCCATATATTCTTTTCTCCAAAATAAAATATTCCACAAAAATCTCACACTCCTAATTATGGGGTGTAATTTTCGAAAATTCATAGGATGGAATCCAAGATTTGGATCTTCTTGAATATATGAGATATTCTTGTATTCCTAGAATACATATCTTCCATAATATCTTTCCAAGAAAATCAACAAAATCTAATCTCTCCTTGTGATGCTATTTTCGAAAATACTAGAAAAAAATCAGCAAGATATTATCTTTTTATTTTAATCACCTTATCATTATTGGGCTACTTAATGGGCTACTTGAGGGGCCTTAAGGAGAATTAAGATTGGACCTCCTAATTGACTTCTGAATTTCAATATTGAGCCCCAATATAATTCAATCCATTAATATTAATTATTACCACTAATAAATTAATATTGCACTATCCATCTTAATTCATATTACGATAATATGGGCTCCCGGTTATTATTTCCCGCGTTTAAGATTATCAAGTCCATTAATTAATTAAGCTTCTGAATAGCTCTAATATATTTCACCTTGGAGTAAAGACAGCTCAACATTATTATTCGTACCGAAGAAACTAATTCTTCACTTGCAAGATTTGGTACAATAAAACTTCTGAGCCCACCAAGGGGACTAATCACACGAGCCGTACTCGCACGCGTTTCTCCGTATTAAATCTTAGCAACCGTCGTATGATTAATATTACTGCCCAAGACACAAAGTTTGAAGTCGCAATGATTCTCACCCAACATGAATCAAAGCAGTAACCATTAAGCACACACGGTCCTATTTAAGTGACGGAGATTAAGAAATCAACAACCACTGAGGTCTAATTCTTCACCTTTCAGAACAGAAGAATTTATCCTCGATGTAGGTCCTCTTCAACACATACTAAATGTGCTAGTGCAATCTCTTAGTCAAGACAGACCAATCTGAGCCTTACACATCGACCTTTCACGGCGGATTGTTCAATTCCACCTAGGTCGTGAAAATGTACGTTTAGTTACAAGTAAACTGTTAATGTTGTCTTCCGTGATCGGGTATCACCACATTAACTACAATGTAACATGTACTATATATTGAACGGTTTGCAATAGAAATTCAACATTCAATCATAACTAAAGCAAATACGATAAAAGAATTATTCTCATAAAACGAGTGTTTGATACACGAGTTATACAAAGTAAAAGCATACTTTCACGTATAACTCCAACAATCTCCCACTTATACTTAAAGTCTGCTTTTAGTATACATCACACATGTCTTAGTGTAGTAGCTCTCCGTGACATCTCATGTCAACCTACACTAACCTAATAATTCCTCCCACTTATACTTAAAGCAGATTGACAATAGTCTTGACTCCCATTCCATCCACATGTCTCTCGAATGTATTCAGAGGCAGACCCTTTGTGAATGAATTTACTAGGTTGTCCCCGACGCATATCTTTGTCACCTCCTTATCTCCTCTCTTAACGATTTCTCGTATAAGATGGTTTTTTCTTTCAATGTGTTTGCTGGCCTTGTGGGCTCTCGGTTCCCTTGAATTTGCAACTGCTCCGACATTATTACAATGGACAGTGATTATGATGGGCAAATTCGGAACAACGTCCAAGTCCACTAAGAAGTACTTGAGCCAAACCGCTTCTTTCGCTGCTTCACAAGCAGTTACTTATTCGGCTTTCATGGTCGAATCGGCGATGCATTTCTGCAAATCGCTTCTCCATGTCATGGCTCCTTCTCCCATGCAAAACACACTACCCGAGGTAGTTATTTTGGAGTCTATGTCTGATTGGAAATTTGAGTCCGTGTATCCCATGGGAATTAGATTGTCTGATTGTTAAATCAGCATTCCATACCAAGTTCTTTTCAGAAACTAAAGAACGCATTTAATTGCAATCTAATGTGTTTTCCCGGGGTTACTTCGATATCTTGCCATCATGCCCGCGACAAAGCAGATGTCCGGTCTCGTACACAACATTGCATACATAAGACTTCCTACGTCCGAAACGTACGGAACGTCTTTCATGTCATCTATCTCCACTTGGTCTTAGGGCATATTTCTTTAGATAGATGGATTCCGTGCCTAAAAAGGTACAAAACCTTTCTTGGAATCTTGCATGCTGAAATGCTTCAAAACAGTAGCTTTGTATGAAACTTGCGATAAACCCAACATCCTCCTCTTGTGATCTCGAGTGAACTTGATCCCAAGGATGTGACCGGCTTTCCCTAAGTCCTTCATATCAAACTGATTTGACAGCCATACCCTTACGTCTGACAATACCTTTACATTGTTTCCAATGAGCAGAATATCGTCTACGTATAATACTAAGAATACCACCGTAGTTCCGTCACGCTTCTTATACACACAACTTTCGAACTCGTTTTGATCAAACCCATAAGACTTAATCACTTGATCAAAACACTGGTTCCAAGTACGTGATGCTTGCTTAAGTCCGTAAATGGATCTCTTGAGCTTGCATACGAGATTCTCTTGGCCTTTTTCAATGAAACCTTTGGGCTGTTGCATATAGATATCTATCCCGTCAAGACTTCCGTTAAGGAAAGCCGTCTTGACATCCATTTGCCAGATCTCGTAATCTAGGTGCGCAACGATAGACAAGAGAATACGGATGGACTTAAGTATAGCTACAGGCGAAAAGGCTTCCTCATAATCGATCCCTTCTTTCTGAGTATACCCTTTGGCCACAAGCCTTGCTTTGAAGGTTTCAACCCTTCCGTCCGGTCCTCTTTTCCTCTTGTACACCCACTTGCATCCAATGGGTTCTACCCCACTGGGTGGCTCGACCAACTCCCACACTTGATTATGATCCATCGAACCCATCTCGGCTTCCATTGCAGTTTGCCATGACTCCGCGTCTTTGTCTTGGATTGCCTCGTCGTACGTCCATGGGTCTGATTCAACACCGGGAACCAAATCCGAAGATTCTCCTATCCCCATGAATCTCTCGGGTTTCCTAAGAACCCTCCCACTACGACGGGGTTCCGGTTGTGAAGATGTGACGTGTGGTACATCATCTTGTATACTTGGTATCGAGGTTTGACCTCTCAATTCTTCTAAGGTAATTTCACTTTTAGGTTTCCGATTTTTCATATAGTCTTCCTCCAAGAATTTAAAGTGTGTACTAATCACGGTCTTTTGATCCTTGGGACTATAGAACATACACCCTTTCGTTCCTGCAGGGTATCCTATAAACAGCCTTAATTCCGAACGTGGATCCAACTTACCGGCTTCCTTGTCTAGCACGTATGCCGGACAACCCCAAATCCGCAAATGTCTTAGACTGGGCTTGCGCCCGGTCCACAATTCCATTGGGGTTTTAGGAACCGATTTGGATGGCACCAAGTTTAGAATATAAGCCGCCGTTTCCAAGGCATTACCCCAAAACGACTTGGGTAAATCCGAATAACTCATCATGGATCTGACCATCTCTAAAAGAGTCCGATTTCTTCGTTCGGCCACACCGTTCTGTTGAGGGGTTCCCGGTGCGGTCAACTGGGATACGATCCCTTCGTCCGATAGGTAGTTCAAGAATTCATCGCTGAGGTATTCGCTTCCACGATCTGATCGTAGAAACTTGATACTCTTTTCCCTATGTTTCTCGGCTTCGGCCTTAAACTTTTCAAAAGTTTCAGACTTATGCCGCATAAGGTAAATGTACCCATATCTTGAGTAATCGTCAATGAAGGTAACGAAATACTCATACCCCATTCTCGCTTTGATCGTCATTGGACCACACACATCGGTATGAACGAGTTCTAACACTTCCGTGGCTCTATTCCCCTTGACTCCAAATGCCCTCTTGGTCATCTTACCCTCTAAACAGGATTCACAAGTTGGAAACGGCTCGACTTGGAGCGATTCCAAGGATCCGTCTTTCACCAATCTCTCTATCCGTTTTAGATTAATATGACCTAGTCTAAGATGCCATAGAAGTGTTTTGTTCATCTCCGAAGAACGCTTTCTTTTATTGCTCGAAATGATCGACGTGTTATTAGATTAATTATTTGAGTGGTGTGCACACTTAATCGTATAGAGATTGTTTACCAACGTTCCATGACAGATAACATCATTCTTAAAAGAAACAGTAACAACTTTATTAAAAGTAACTGAATATCCATCAAAAAACAACTTAGAAACCGAAATTAAATTCTTCCTAAAGTTTGGAACGTATAAAACATCTTTTAAAATTAAAACTCTATCTTCAAAAGATAGGTGCACGACTCCCACTGCTTCGGCTGCCACTCTCGTAGCATCCCCCAAAGTGATTGTGATCTCATTCTTGCTAAGTCGCCGGGTTAGCTGGAACCCCTGAAGAGTGAAACAAATATGATCAGTTGCCCCGGTATCCACTACCCAAACGTGGGCAGCATACGCCGCAACATATGTTTCAACGACTAAAGCATGAGACTTACCTTTCTTTCCACCCTTCTTAGGCTTAGAACAGGTCGCCCTCCAATGTCCCTTCTCACCACAATTAAAGCACTTACCCTTAGCAGCTTTCTTTCCACCTCCTTCTCCCTTTGCCTTGGGTTTCGCAACGGTTGGATTTGCTTGGGTCTGGCCCTTCGTCCTCTTCCTCTTCTTCCCTCCCTTGGGACCCGAAGAGGAAGACGGACCGTTTGCCACCATAGCAACGGTTTGGTGATCCATTAGAGTCTCCGCCGATACCAAAGCTTGCAATAGCTCGGATAAACTATTTGCCCGGTCATTCATTTGATAGTTCAACTGAAACTGCTCAAAGCTTTTTGGCAGAGAATGGAGAACGAAATCGACCTTAGTAGGGAGGTCAAATTCCGCACCAAGTACTTCCAACTTGTTGAGATAACCCATCATCTCGATTACGTGATCCCTTACGGGCGTACCTTCCACCATTTTCAACGAAAGCATCTTTCGCATGGTGATTTGCCTAGCCGTACGGTTCTGATGTTGAAACATCGCTTCAAGATTTTGCATTATCTCTGAGGCGGTCTCCATGTGTTGGTGTTGGTGTTGCAACACATCTGACATTGAAGCCAGAATAGTACACTTAGCCATCTCATCGGAGTCAAACCAATTCTTATGCTCTTTCTTGTCCGCTTTCGTGGCATCTTCGGCAGGCTCTTGGGGCTTAGGAGTGGTAAGTACCCACTTGTGGTGTTGAGCGGTTAGGACAATATTAAGGTTACGTTTCCAATCAACATAGTTCTCACCAACAAGTTTGTTATCTTTAAGTATACTAAACAGTGGATTAAAAGGTTGCGACATGATAAACTGAGAATAAAACATACATTCATATCAATATCTAGAAAAATACGAAATTATCACATAATTCGATCACATCAATTATATTGAAACCTTAAAACAATATAATCATGCATCAGCCAACATCTCGAAACAATTTAAATGCGCCACGAGGGGTGGTCTATACATTTAAACACATTCAAGCGGATTACAAACTTAAAAGTTACAAATCCTTAATTCAAAATTAATAGTTGGCTCCCACTTTGACCACATAGAAACTGGCAGGGACTCCGAGGGGAGTAAGTTAATATCAATTTCCTATGCCTAAGTAATAACCATAATTAAATACAGGATTATTATTTCGCTTTGAGCAAGCCACTCGTGGTGAGGGTCAATACCGCCACTAGTAATAATCCACAATCATCCTTTCGGAATTTATTCATGTGAAATCCGTTCTTTTGGCCGATCCGAGGGAGAAATGTATTCCAAAAGAACTTCACAAATAAATAAATTATGGAGGTCAAAATAATCCAATTTTAATATCCGGAATAAAATTGCGATTATAAAAACATACTTAGTAATTTTCGAAAGTAAGGTTTTTCTTGGACAATAAAATTCATGCAAACACATATTAACAAATAATAATAAGTGCACGAAATAAAACATCCATCAAAACAAAATTAAACACATTGGAGCACTCAAATCCAATTGTCACGGTTTAATTTCTTCACGTCTTGATGCGAAAAATCGTCCTTGTTACTTTCCGACGTTCGTCTCGACGTGCTCCCACTCGAACAACAACACTTCTTCAAAAACAGCATCGTTTGGGGTTCGGGACGACGTTTAAAATCACACGGAAAAAAAACACGAACCGAAAAAATTCCACGGCCTGAGATACAGCGCGCGTCGGCCCACGAAGTGGGCCCGCGCGCTTCCCGGCCCGAGAAGCGCCAAAACGCTGCCCGAAGCGCGCCGAAGTGCAGCCCCGAGGCGCACCCGAGGCGCTGCACGGAGGCGCGCCCGAGGCGCACCAGGCCGTGCCCGAGGCGCGCGCGCGCGTGCGCGCGGCGCCGGCCTCCCGTCGCGCACGGCGTGCGCCGTGCACCCCCGTGCGCCGTTTTTTTCGCCGTTCGTCCTCGTTTTCTTCACCCCTTGCATGATTTTACGTCCATACATGCGCCACGCCTGTATGCGTCGTCCGGGTACGCCGTTTTTAATTCTTCGTTCTTCGTCACGATCCGGTTATAATTTATTTTTACAAAAAAAAAACTAGATCTAGACTAGTCTATTACAATGATCAAATCAAAATAAAAACAACTAATCTACTCGTGGATTTTCTCACGAGGAAAACGAATTCGAACGAATCGAATTAAAAAAAACAATTAATTCACACGCATGAAATTAACAACATTAAAACCATGACAATTGGATACCTGCAAAAAAGATCTAACAATTCTACTATCCAATTTCAATTTAATGTTTAACAATTTAAATTCCAATTTAAAATTCAGAGCCCGAAACCGTGGCTCTGATACCAATTGTTGGGAAAATAGGGTTGCCCGGAATCTATTCGGGATGAAGTTTTAAATACGAATTTAAATACAATTATTACTAGCATGAATTAATCCTAATTAATTCAAATAATAATTCCAACAACTAATTATCATCATGCATGTTAAATTAATTTCACATATTAACTAGGCGGAATAAACAAGTAAATATGCGATTAACGTACCTCTTGTAGTATTGGCCTTTGGATATACGGGACAATTGTAATCTCGCTCTATCAACCCAAAGCCTTCTCAAGTATTTCCCTTTTCACCTCACTTGATCGCCGGTGGGAGACGCTTTCAAGCAATTTAATAAACTAAGGAAAAAGAAAAATATCTATGCTTCTTGATTTTTCCAACACATGGAATTATGTACTTGGGGATGAAATAATCATCCCCTATTTATAAGAGGTTATGGCTGAAAATTGTAGGTATATTGGGCCTTGGAGAAAATCTTTTCTTAGACTCTAAGAAATCTTGAATATATCCCATATATTCTTTTCTCCAAAATAAAATATTCCACAAAAATCTCACACTCCTAATTATGGGGTGTAATTTTCGAAAATTCATAGGATGGAATCCAAGATTTGGATCTTCTTGAATATATGAGATATTCTTGTATTCCTAGAATACATATCTTCCATAATATCTTTCCAAGAAAATCAACAAAATCTAATCTCTCCTTGTGATGCTATTTTCGAAAATACTAGAAAAAAATCAGCAAGAAATTATCTTTTTATTTTAGTCACCTTATCATTATTGGGCTACTTAATGGGCTACTTGAGGGGCCTTAAGGAGAATTAAGATTGGACCTCCTAATGGACTTCTGAATTTCAATATTGAGCCCCAATATAATTCAATCCATTAATATTAATTATTACCACTAATAAATTAATATTGCACTATCCATCTTAATTCATATTACGATAATATGGGCTCCCGGTTATTATTTCACGCGTTTAAGATTATCAAGTCCATTAATTAATTAAGCTTCTGAATAGCTCTAATATATTTCACCTTGGAGTAAAGACAGCTCAACATTATTATTTGTAATACCCTGTCCCGTTTTATACCTTTTATTTTCTTAGAAACCTTAATTATATAATTTTATATTATTATTATTCTCGTTTCTTTTAATTTTATTATTTTGTGTGCTAACGTGTAATTTAAATATATACCCTAATTCAAATTCCCAAATTCGAAGAAAGAAATCGAATATTTCAAACGAATAAAGGACTACGAGAAATTAAATATTAAAAGATTAAAAAATTAGGATTTCGATCCGTTTAATTTATTGAGAATAATTAAAATACTTTAAAATATTAATTAAGTTTTAAAACTGTATTAATTTTCGAATCGAGGATAAACTCGTGAACCAAACGATCCCTAAACCGTATCAAGTGGGAACGAAAATATCCGAATTAAAAAAAGGGTTAAACCCTACCCACATGTTTTAGTATCCTTTTTAATTAAATTATTTGGATAATTATCTCATCCACATGATATTTTTACCCTTTAAAATTAATTAAGTAATTAGGAGATCTTTTCTTATAAAATAACCGTCTCTATCCCTCAAATATACCAAATCAGCTTCTCTCTCTCCCTCATTCCCTTCTTCACGCGTCTCTCTCTCTCTAACAAAGCAAAACGCGTCTTCCTCTCTCAAACAGCAAAGTCGCCGCCTCCAGCTTCTCCCTCCGCCGATCGACGCCGCCGCGATCAGACGCAACCGCGGCCCTCCGCCGCCGCGAATCGCCTCACGCCTCCTCTGTCCGCCGTCGCACGACCTCCCACCCAGACACGACCGTCGCTCGCGTCGCCTCCACCCAGCAGAGCTCCAGCCGTCCGCCTCTCTCTCGCCAGCGACGAGCGCCGCCGTCGCGCCTCAAGCCCAGCAACCGCCGCGCCGACCGTCGCCTCTGCTCCCAAACGCGACCGCCGCCTCCGCCGTCCCTATTGACCGGAGCACCATCGCTCTTCCCACCGAGCACCACCGCTCGTCCCAGCCGAAGCTCCGCCGCCGTCGCCTCCGATCAACTGCTCCAGCGACGCCTCTTCTTCCTCTCCCTGAATTCCGATCGAAGCGAAGCCGAAGCGCCGCCCCAATCGCATCACCGCCGCCTCCTCTCTCCTCCTCGCGCCGTCGGGTTCGATTTCCAGGAGACGAACGCCGCCCCTTCCTCCTTTTTCCAGTAAGATAAAATCCTCTTTTAATTTCAATTCGATTAATTTCGATTTCAAACCGTAACTCGATTCGTTGTTTTTATTCTTCCAAGATGATGCTGAACCGAACCCCTGTTGCCGGAGTTTTTGGAGAAATCGAAAGACGCCGTTAGGCCGCCCGTTTAGCACCTCGAACCGGAGAACGTAAGGTCTCTGTTTCGTTTTCTTTCTTTTCATAATTCCGGATTTTTATCGAGACCCTTTTTCGGAGCCGTGTAACAAGAACGGGAAAAGTTAAAACTTATTTCTCTTCTCTTCGAAGGCTGTTGTATAACAACTAGAACTTTTGGACTTTGATTTAGTGTTTAATAGCAGTAGATGGTTTAGTACTTTGGACTTTGGATTGATGTTTAAGTATGCCGTGGATGAATTAGTAAAGTATTGTTGTTTTGAGATTATTGTAGTTCTTGATATTAGTGGACTGATATTATTCTTATAGTTGCTTAGTATTGTTGATTTGCTTGTTTAGTGTTATTGGTTTGACTGTTTAGTATCATTGAAATAAGATGGTTAGTGTTTTTGAATAGATGGATTAATATTATTGGGTGAATGAATTAGTTTAGTTTGAATTAGCTGATTGATGATGAAATTAGTTGTTAGTAATATTAGTTGAGTTTTTAAAGACAAAGGGAAACTCGTCTTCTACTGTTCAAATGTTTGAAACAAATGAAAAAGAGTATTTTGGAAAATAGTATTATCCTTCTATTTTAAAAGTATTATTAATTATAAAGAAAAGTATATATTATATTATTTTCAGTATTTATTATATAAAATTCTTTAAACAAAATAAGTTTAATAAAGGGACTTTTATTTATAAATATATAAATTATATTCAAAATTCTTTTAAAATAAGAAAATGGGAATTCTAGAAAGAAAATTATTAAATTGAGGTTTTAATTATATTTATAAAACTTTCTTATCCTTTTAATTATTTTCAAGAAAAATAGTAATTTGGGACCTATATTATATTAGTATTTTTTTAAATAAATTACTTAGACTTTTAATTCTTTCAAGAAAAGAATTATATAGTTATGCTTTTAAAATTATAAAAGATTTTATAAAAGAACAAAGGAAATCAAAAGATCGTTTTTATAAGAGTCGAAATAGTATTACAACAAGAAAATTAGTAAATACACCCCAATGCACTACCCTTTTTGAAAGTGGTGTATTTACCAAGTTAGTGTGTGTTCTTAAGTAGGCTCTTTTCAATGAGTTTATAAGATAACAACTTCCTCGTTTCGTAACACGTACTTCTAGGGCTTTTCAATAATTCAAGGGCCAACTTTTAATCAAATTACTCCATATTAGGATTCTGTATTAATCGGGACACGAACGGAAGATTCGACCATCTGCCTACGCATCATTTCCGGAACTCAGAACAATCAGGTGGGTGATGATCTGTTGATCGATCTGCTTATAATACGTTGTGCTGGTATACTTTGAACTCGACCAAATAAATCTAAAACAACTAATCCAACATAAATGTATCCCTATAATATAAATATTTGAATTACGTGGTATACTTATATATGATACAATATGTCTATAGTTTTATTTGAATCGAGCACCATTGCATGATAAAGGGCATTTTGTGAGCATGAATTTATACAAGTACGAATTATGTGAACTCTCCCTACTTTTTGAAAAGCCAGTTTTATGAGAAAGAGAAAAGCTAATGATAAATAATAAATTTGGCCTCCGGGTGAGATACTCATTAGAGTTCCGGATGAGGTGGTCATTAATAATAAATTTGGCCTCCGGGTAAGATACTCATTAGAGTTCCGGATGAGGTGGTCATTGATAATAAATTTGGCCTCCGGGTGAGATACTCATTAGAGTTCTGGATGAGGTGGTCATTAATAATAAATTTCGGCCTCCGGGTGAGTACTCATTAGAGTCCGGATGAGAGGTCACTAATTAATTAAATAGATTTTGTTTATGAGGAATGATTTTTGAGAAAGATTTACTATGTGGAAAATGATTTTGGCAGATTGGGCCGATACGTGAAAATGGTTTTGGGCTTTGCCCCTCAATGTGAATCAACTTGTGATTATATGATGTGAAATCTGCTATGCCCAAATAATTATTATGTGAGCTTGTTACTTCTGTGATATATGATGTTCGTATTTATATGTCAACTGTTTAAATAAATTAATTACTTTATTAATGAGTACAATCTTAATATATTTCGGATTTACCAATCCCATGACGTTGCAAATCACCCATACGTGAGAATTCAAATCTCACGCCCCCTTTTTACAACCCTTGCAGATTATGAGTTCATGGAGGAAGGACAGTAATAGAGACGACACGGAGTTCCCCACTTAATTAAAATAATACTAATGATAATAAACTTTATATATGTGTGTGAGACATGTTATAAAAAATTATCCTACTCATTCTTCCGCTGCATCAAACTCGTCTCTGATTTTATTATCCATTTTTTTATATCAAAAATTTTATAGTTCGTATTTTAGTTACAAGTGACACCTCGAATCTGAGATATTTAAGGTATTTTGGATTCGGGGCGTTACAGGTGGTATCAGAGCTTATGTTCAAAACTTTCGGACCTAAAACCAAATCATTGTTTTCATCAAACCAAAATTATTTTTTTCATTAATTAAAATTTTCTTATCATGTAAGTATAGATCACTAATTAAATCACTTGAGGGGAAATGTGTCTCCTATTACCGTCAAAAGCCCCTCGAAGGTATGTTCTTATTTTATTATAAAAATTTCTTATGGTGTATGAACTTGCGATAAGTTGACTTTCATAACAAAACCACAATCAAAAGATCGAGAACTCAAAACAACACCTACGTGGTGTATAAAGAACCCCAAAATATCGTTTATATTCCTATTGAAATGTGGATAATTAGTGAATTGCATGAAATGAATATATTTGTTTAAAGTTTATAAATCTCATAAATGCCATTATGTGACTATTTGAATTATGCGTTCTAAATTGTTTAAATTATATGCTTAAATTGTTTAAATTATGTGATTTAATTGTTTAAATTATGTTTCTGCATAGCTAAAATTTTGACTAGAAATTTCTTTTCGATGTTAGAATCCACCTAAGATAGTAGTAGCTCGGTACCTAGAAAACTTATTTTCAAATATGACGTAAGTAGACTGACCTACATAGAAGTCGAGACTTTTATATAATATATATATGTGTTATGAAATTGCTATTTGGCAATGTGTGTTACTTGCTCTATATTAACTGTTATATTTTATCTGATTATCGATAAATGACACGTCACTGGTTCCTATTATACGGTGCGAATGTAATCACTGTACCATTGGTGGCCACAGTGCGCTGCGGTGAACTACGTACTCACGTGTATCTCAGTACTAGCGTCGTGTTGATTACGTAATTCGATTATGTTTTTATAATTTTTCATACCTATATGACGTAGCAATATTATTCTTTTATCTTCAGAACCACCAATAGAATGGAAACAAGATGAACACCATGTACTAAGTAATTTAGGACCATTAAACCTCATGAGAAAAAAATTATGGGACCTAATTCCAAAATTTGAAATAGTTAGAAAATTCTACCATACTCTACATACCCTAAATACGATTTCAAGTTTCACCACCCATTGTGTTAGTTCAATAACTTTGACATGTAGAGGAGGAACCACTTGAAGATGAACATACGAGATTTAGTCGAGCAATACCTAGAAGCTGAATTTCGGGGACGAAATTCCTGTTAAGGGGGTGAGGATGTAATACCCTGTCCCGTTTTATACCTTTTATTTTCTTAGAAACCTTAATTATATAATTTTATATTATTATTATTCTTGTTTCTTTTAATTTTATTATTTTGTGTGCTAACGTGTAATTTAAATATATACCTTAATTCAAATTCCCAAATTCGAAGAAAGAAATCGAATATTTCAAACGAATAAAGGACTACGAGAAATTAAATATTAAAAGATTAAAAAATTAGGATTTCGATCCGTTTAATTTATTGAGAATAATTAAAATACTTTAAAATATTAATTAAGTTTTAAAACTGTATTAATTTTCGAATCGGGGATAAACTCGTGAACCAAACGATCCCTAAACCGTATCAAGTGGGAACGAAAATATCCGAATTAAAAAAAGGGTTAAACCCTACCCACATGTTTTAGTATCCTTTTTAATTAAATTATTTGGATAATTATCTCATCCACATGATATTTTTACCCTTTAAAATTAATTAAGTAATTAGGAGATCTTTTCTTATAAAATAACCGTCTCTATCCCTCAAATATACCAAATCAGCTTCTCTCTCTCCCTCATTCCCTTCTTCACGCGTCTCTCTCTCTCTAACAAAGCAAAACGCGTCTTCCTCTCTCAACAGCAAAGTCGCCGCCTCCAGCTTCTCCCTCCGCCGATCGACGCCGCCGCGATCAGACGCAACCGCGGCCCTCCGCCGCCGCGAATCGCCTCACGCCTCCTCTGTCCGCCGTCGCACGACCTCCCACCCAGACACGGCCGTCGCTCGCGTCGCCTCCACCCAGCAGAGCTCCAGCCGTCCGCCTCTCTCTCGCCAGCGACGAGCGCCGCCGTCGCGCCTCAAGCCCAGCAACCGCCGCGCCGACCGTCGCCTCTGCTCCCAAACGCGACCGCCGCCTCCGCCGTCCCTATTGACCGGAGCACCATCGCTCTTCCCACCGAGCACCACCGCTCGTCCCAGCCGAAGCTCCGCCGCCGTCGCCTCCGATCAACTGCTCCAGCGACGCCTCTTCTTCCTCTCCCTGAATTCCGATCGAAGCGAAGCCGAAGCGCCGCCCCAATCGCATCACCGCCGCCTCCTCTCTCCTCCTCGCGCCGTCGGGTTCGATTTCCAGGAGACGAACGCCGCCCCTTCCTCCTTTTTCCAGTAAGATAAAATCCTCTTTTAATTTCAATTCGATTAATTTCGATTTCAAACCGTAACTCGATTCGTTGTTTTTATTCTTCCAAGATGATGCCGAACCGAACCCCTGTTGCCGGAGTTTTTGGAGAAATCGAAAGACGCCGTTAGGCCGCCCGTTTAGCACCTCGAACCGGAGAACGTAAGGTCTCTGTTTCGTTTTCTTTCTTTTCATAATTCCGGATTTTTATCGAGACCCTTTTTCGGAGCCGTGTAACAAGAACGGGAAAAGTTAAAACTTATTTCTCTTCTCTTCGAAGGCTGTTGTATAACAACTAGAACTTTTGGACTTTGATTTAGTGTTTAATAGCAGTAGATGGTTTAGTACTTTGGACTTTGGATTGATGTTTAAGTATGCCGTGGATGAATTAGTAAAGTATTGTTGTTTTGAGATTATTGTAGTTCTTGATATTAGTGGACTGATATTATTCTTATAGTTGCTTAGTATTGTTGATTTGCTTGTTTAGTGTTATTGGTTTGACTGTTTAGTATCATTGAAATAAGATGGTTAGTGTTTTTGAATAGATGGATTAATATTATTGGGTGAATGAATTAGTTTAGTTTGAATTAGCTGATTGATGATGAAATTAGTTGTTAGTAATATTAGTTGAGTTTTTAAAGACAAAGGGAAACTCGTCTTCTACTGTTCAAATGTTTGAAACAAATGAAAAAGAGTATTTTGGAAAATAGTATTATCCTTCTATTTTAAAAGTATTATTAATTATAAAGAAAAGTATATATTATATTATTTTCAGTATTTATTATATAAAATTCTTTAAACAAAATAAGTTTAATAAAGGGACTTTTATTTATAAATATATAAATTATATTCAAAATTCTTTTAAAATAAGAAAATGGGAATTCTAGAAAGAAAATTATTAAATTGAGGTTTTAATTATATTTATAAAACTTTCTTATCCTTTTAATTATTTTCAAGAAAAATAGTAATTTGGGACCTATATTATATTAGTATTTTTTTAAATAAATTACTTAGACTTTTAATTCTTTCAAGAAAAGAATTATATAGTTATGCTTTTAAAATTATAAAAGATTTTATAAAAGAACAAAGGAAATCAAAAGATCGTTTTTATAAGAGTCGAAATAGTATTACAACAAGAAAATTAGTAAATACACCCCAATGCACTACCCTTTTTGAAAGTGGTGTATTTACCAAGTTAGTGTGTGTTCTTAAGTAGGCTCTTTTCAATGAGTTTATAAGATAACAACTTCCTCGTTTCGTAACACGTACTTCTAGGGCTTTTCAATAATTCAAGGGCCAACTTTTAATCAAATTACTCCATATTAGGATTCTGTATTAATCGGGACACGAACGGAAGATTCGACCATCTGCCTACGCATCATTTCCGGAACTCAGAACAATCAGGTGGGTGATGATCTGTTGATCGATCTGCTTATAATACGTTGTGCTGGTATACTTTGAACTCGACCAAATAAATCTAAAACAACTAATCCAACATAAATGTATCCCTATAATATAAATATTTGAATTACGTGGTATACTTATATATGATACAATATGTCTATAGTTTTATTTGAATCGAGCACCATTGCATGATAAAGGGCATTTTGTGAGCATGAATTTATACAAGTACGAATTATGTGAACTCTCCCTACTTTTTGAAAAGCCAGTTTTATGAGAAAGAGAAAAGCTAATGATAAATAATAAATTTGGCCTCCGGGTGAGATACTCATTAGAGTTCCGGATGAGGTGGTCATTAATAATAAATTTGGCCTCCGGGTAAGATACTCATTAGAGTTCCGGATGAGGTGGTCATTGATAATAAATTTGGCCTCCGGGTGAGATACTCATTAGAGTTCCGGATGAGGTGGTCATTAATAATAAATTTCGGCCTCCGGGTGAGTACTCATTAGAGTCCGGATGAGAGGTCACTAATTAATTAAATAGATTTTGTTTATGAGGAATGATTTTTGAGAAAGATTTACTATGTGGAAAATGATTTTGGCAGATTGGGCCGATACGTGAAAATGGTTTTGGGCTTTGCCCCTCAATGTGAATCAACTTGTGATTATATGATGTGAAATCTGCTATGCCCAAATAATTATTATGTGAGCTTGTTACTTCTGTGATATATGATGTTCGTATTTATATGTCAACTGTTTAAATAAATTAATTACTTTATTAATGAGTACAATCTTAATATATTTCGGATTTACCAATCCCATGACGTTGCAAATCACCCATACGTGAGAATTCAAATCTCACGCCCCCTTTTTACAACCCTTGCAGATTATGAGTTCATGGAGCAAGGACAGTAATAGAGACGACACGAAGTTCCCCACTTAATTAAAATAATACTAATGATAATAAACTTTATATATGTGTGTGAGACATGTTATAAAAAATTATCCTACTCATTCTTCCGCTGCATCAAACTCGTCTCTGATTTTATTATCCATTTTTTTATATCAAAAATTTTATAGTTCGTATTTTAGTTACAAGTGACACCTCGAATCTGAGATATTTAAGGTATTTTGGATTCGGGGCGTTACATTATTCGTACCGAAGAAACTAATTCTTCACTTGCAAGATTTGGTACAATAAAACTTCTGAGCCCACCAAGGGGACTAATCACACGAGCCGTACTCGCACGCGTTTCTCCGTATTAAATCTTAGCAACCGTCGTATGATTAATATTACTGCCCAAGACACAAAGTTTGAAGTCGCAATGATTCTCACCCAACATGAATCAAAGCAGTAACCATTAAGCACACACGGTCCTATTTAAGTGACGGAGATTAAGAAATCAACAACCACCGAGGTCTAATTCTTCACCTTTCAGAACAGAAGAATTTATCCTCGATGTAGGTCCTCTTCAACACATACTAAATGTGCTAGTGCAATCTCTTAGTCAAGACAGACCAATCTGAGCCTTACACATCGACCTTTCACGGCGGATTGTTCAATTCCACCTAGGTCGTGAAAATGTACGTTTAGTTACAAGTAAACTGTTAATGTTGTCTTCCGTGATCGGGTATCACCACATTAACTACAATGTAACATGTACTATATATTGAACGGTTTGCAATATAAATTCAACATTCAATCATAACTAAAGCAAATGCGATAAAAGAATTATTCTCATAAAACGAGTGTTTGATACACGAGTTATACAAAGTAAAAGCATACTTTCACGTATAACTCCAACATTATATCGGTAAGATCCTAGAGTACTTGCGAGACTAGGATAAGCACAAGGCCCGTTACTAAATTGGTGTTGCCAAAAATTAAGAAGTATGAAATCAAACGTGATGAGAACTTGATTCCATCGGTTTCTTGTTCAACCATAAGTTAAAGGCTTAGTCCACTTCATGGCTATTTGTTGCGTAAAACAAGTGTGTATATTTTATTATTTTATAATTTTCTTATTATATATATGTAAATAAGTGGAGGATTGTTGTATATTAGTATATTTACATAATATAATTATTTTAGAGAAGTCTTCGTGAAGAGACTTCCTTTAGATAAAAGGTTGTAACCATTTGGTTCAACATGAATATTTAGTGAAAGTAGCACATTTGATGTGTAAGAGTTGCAACCCTTAGGTTCATTGCAACCTTTCGATGCAACCCTTAAGTAATTATAAATACCCTGTGGCGTGGGCATTTAATGATAAAATTAAAATCACTGAAATCAAATTGAGATTGAAAAATGGAGTTTCTCAATGGACTGAAAAGTTGAGTCTCTCTCTATATATAAATATCGAGTCTTTTATTTATGAATTTTACTAAAACACTTGTGATTTCTGCTTCTGAAATTCGTTAGAGTGTAACTATCGAATTTCCGTGAGATAGGTTTTGTATCCTGAAAGGTCAATTCCTTGTGAACCATTTACACCAATGTGGGAGGAATTAATACCTTTAAACATAACATCGTTTTTCGGTGTGCTCAACCTATCATTAAACTCCATTACCCACATATTATACAACAGAATGAGCAGTAATTGATCCATATTTTTGCTCATTTCACTCTCGCTCGGCCCTTGAAGATAAATGTTGTTTCAGGATGACTCAACTTTGATTTAAATCTTGGGAGACCATGTCGATCAATTCGTTTGTGTTCCAGTATAGCGGTGCAGATAATAATATATAGAGGGTCTATTATTCATATGGTTTAGTTGAACAAATATGATTTGATTTTTTTAGTTGAACAAATTTGATTTGCATTTTTAGTTGAACAAATTTGATTTGATTTTTTAGTTGAATGTTGTTTTTGTATGGTTGAGTTGAGTTTTGATTTGCAGGCATCTATTTAGAGATGTAGTTGAAGAAAGAGGTTGATCTACAAACATCTAATTGAAGAGAAGAGGCTGGTGATGCAAATTCTGTAGGTGTGTATGCAAATACATTGTGCACCATGCACGTGTTTTATTTTTTGCATATATGCAACATTTTCTTGCATTTATGCAAAGTTATATTTGCATTTTCAAGAAGCCATGGAGGAATTTTCTTGTCATTTATGTAAATAAAAAGTGTAATGATGTAATGTTATAACTTTTATATATGCAAAATGTGAATTGACAATGTTATAACTTTTATATATATGTTTTTTTTAATTTTTTTATTACTGAGAATCGATAAAAATAACTAAAAATAAATATAAAAAGAAAGGACAAAAAAGATGGCTACATTTAATTACTGGAAAGGAAAACTGGCAAAAAATTTTTTGGAGAAAAAGTGAATTTGAGGGGAAATGAAATTTGGGGAATTCAAAAACAACAACAAAAGCTAAAGTGAGAGGGGGTTGAAAATTTAAAAAAAAAAAGTGAAAAAGAAAAAAATAAAATAATAAAAAAAAGGACAAAATTCAAACCTACAAGAATTGAATGATCCTGATGACATTTTGGGAGTGAGCCCCACAAAATGGGGTTATGTGAAATGTGGAAAAAGTGGAAATTGGGTTATGTGAAATGTGGGAAAAGTATGGTGGGAATATGCAATATCTAGTATTAAAATGGGGTTATATGTAACTCACCTTAAAAAATTCTATCATACTTTACCTTTTTTAGACGTGTAAGTATGATTCTACCCTCTTTCCTTTTCTATCTCATATTATTCGACCTTAAATTTTAGCAAAGTCCCTCAACTTTGAAGGTATAATAAGGGGGTGGGGGGATATGAACCTCAATTTGAGTTTATTTTTGAATTGTACTTGTTGGTCCCAAAAGTCTATCAAGGTCTAGGGGGGGTGAATAGACCTTGAGTTTTAAAACTTGGAATTTTTCTCTTTAAAAACAAATAGACTTAACTCTGCAGCTGTAGAGTTTAAACAAAATTTGCAGCTGCAGACTTCAAAAACTGTTAAGTCTGTAGAGTTTAAAATCTCTTTTCAAAACTTCAAAACACTTATCAAAGTAGATGTTTTAATACTTTAGAAGTATTTTTAACACCTTTTGTGCAGCGGAATAAATAAAGTGTGTGTGTGAAAAAACAATTGAACAAAGTTTTAGCTAAGTGATTCTAGGAATCTATAGCTGTAACTTTTGAAACTTATGCACTTGAAATCCTTTTAAAGTAAGAATGATATGATGACAAATAATGAAAATTCAAAGCAATAAGCAAATATATTAGAATTTGAATGAACATAAATGAAATAGACAGAAAGTAATGAACACAAGAGAGTTATAGTGGTTCAGAGGTATCAAAACCCTCCTACATCCATTGTTACACCATAAAGGTGTTAAATTCACTAAGAGAATTCACAAAGATTCGACGTTGTTCCCCCTAAGAAATAGAATCCTCACAAAGATCACTCTATGCTTAATTATAATACAAATATTCACTCAGAATCTCACACTTTTCACTCAGAAAAAGAATACACTCACTAAGATAATTTATACACTAAGTAGAATAAGAAAAATATATGGGTATAGTGAGGGAACAACAACAGAAAATGCTAGACAAAGTATCCTAGCTCTAAGTCCTAAACTTCTAAATCTTGAAGGGCTGTAGACTTGGTAGCTGTAGATATATTGCAAGTGTGCGTGAAAGCTCTGGGTTGTTGTTGTTGTCCTCTGAGGCCTCCTTCTCCTATATATAGAAGTCTTGAGGGGGCCTCTAACCGTTGGAGGGATTTTGAATTCAAATGAAATTCACCTCCAGCTTTGACTTCAGCTTATTAAAGCTTCTTGTCTTGGTAGTACATGTTGTCTTGTAGTGATGACTGCTCAAATGAGCTTTTAATCACTGAACTCTCTGTGTCTACTGGCTAGTAATTAGCTCTGAAAATCTGTGATGTTTTTCAAACTAAGTGAGTGAATGTACAAGGTGTACTACATTTAATTAGTCCTACTAAACACATGTCTTCAGCTGTAGACTTATGCCTGCAGACGAGAACTCTTCAGCTGTGGACTTGTCTTGCACTCTTCAGTTGTAGACTTGTCTTGAACGGCTGTAGGGTTTATGCAAACTGTGCAGTTGTAGACTTTAGAAATAGTTTTCTAAATTCTTCAAATCTTTAGTATTTGCATTGTTAGTATCCAAGAAGCACAAATATATATTTTGACATTATCAAAATCAATAAAAGAAAATTCTTAGGACAAAATATGTGTTTCATTGTTGTATTTTGTACCTACCCAAAATTAAGGTTTTTCATTGTATTTTCTCCACAAAATTTGGTTCAATTTTATACCCACAAGAACTTACAAACAAAAATTAAAATTTTAAAATTTGGATAAATTTATCCTCAAGTTAGAAAAATAAAATTAAGAAATTTAGAACTAGGAAAGAATAATTAATGACATAATATGAAAGATATAAGAGATGAATAATAAAAAATTCTCAAAAATTGTTCGGTGGTGTAAATTGGAAAGAAATTGGGTAAAATAGAAAAAATGACAAATAATTTCGAATAAAACATAGAGTTTAAATTGACTTTTATTAAATAATGGAATAATTATTTTAAAAGCTCAAATGATGGAAAATCCATAATATCATGGCATAGATATTGTATAGTGTTGTAAATCGTAAGCGTAAAATAGAGACGCAGGTTCGTTTACCCAATTTATCGATAACGACTACGTCTGAGGGCGTACCAAGCCAGGAGTTTTCACTATTATATATGTGTATGCGTGTGTATACAATACTGAGTACATACGTTTATTTATAATAGAGAAACTCTAATCTAAGTCTAAAACCTACTTAGGTTATAAGCCTATTAGTAATGTCCACATCAAATTTTCTGGATTTGGTATAATAAATCTATTTGATTTATAACATATATAAGTATTCTAACATTTGAGCTATATTCAAATTCAAAAAGAAAGGAGTATTAATTTGTCAATCATTGACAAATATTATTTTAACTATAAAACATACCACCTTAATTTATAAAATATTGAAACTTATATAAATACTAACTTAGTTATATTTGACATTATTCGTGCCAATGGATTAGTTTTCATTTGATATATTACATAGAGGTTGTTATTGGAGTTAGAATTAGCAAATCTTAGAACATTCTATACATATCAATTTACTCCACATTTATATAGTTTGAGACATTCTTATATACATCGTGCACTAACTCAATAGTTAAGGTTGTTTACATTGAAAAGTATGATTTCATTACACTGAAAATCGTTTTTCAGTGTAATCTAATTACACTTTTTAGTGTAATCAAATCAAACTTTTCTATATAAACAGTTTTGACTAATAAATGAGTGTATCATACACCAAGTGCATAAGAAAGTTACCGTGTTTAAAATAATGTATTAATTTCAAACCAAGATAAAATGTTACTATAGTGATAGGTACGTTAAGTCAGCAAGTCATTATCAGATTACAATTGGATCGATAGATTTCGTTTTCTTTTGCATTTTTCCATAAATTTATGATTTAAATATATTTGATGTGGACTTTTGATAATGAGAGATTATTTTTATCAATACCTTTTACCAAGAAAGAATCCATTAATATTCATCGATTTAATTCCATGATTATTGTAGTTTGATCTTCAATTCTTTTCCACATTATTGTTCATAGGGTAATGATCATAACTTTTTCCTTGAGATTTGTCAAAAATATAAAAATACTATATGTCTTGAATAAATTACCAAATAATCTCTAGACAAATTAAAATATTCATTTGACAGATGAGTACTGTTAAATTGCGAGACAATCAATCCATGCAATTTTTTTTTTTTTAAAATATAGTAAAGTATTATATGCACCGTAAGCAACTAATACTAATTTTGGTAAAAAAATAATACTCCCTCCGTCCCCTATTAAACTTCACAGGTTGGGTGACACATATTTTAAGAAAAACTGTTTTATTGATTTTTTCAACCAATGAGAGAAGAGTATTTTGAATTAAAGTAGGTATTGTGAGTGTGTTTTATTTCCTTATTTGAGGTGTGAAATTTATTGTGGGACGTCCCAAATAGGAAAGTGTGAAGTTTAATAGGGGACGGAGGGAGTAATATTATTGGTAAGAACTAATATTATTTTCTAGCGGTATATGATACATAAGTTGTTCACAATACATTTTTTATACAGTTTTTTTTTAAAATGCGGCAAATGAATAATTTCGCATTTATTAATCAATGGAATAAATTTCTTTTAAAAAATATTTAATAATCACTGCTCATTGAATGAAGGAATTTGAGCTATAAATTTGGTTAAAATCCCAACCTAAATTCATTTACTTGTTTGGTTAAAATATTCAAATGGATTAATTTTAAATTTAGTTTTAATTTTAGTTCAAACAAAAACACTTACACATGAAATTATTTACTCCCTCACTCATCCCAGTCTCGTTGTCCCTGTCAAGTGTTGGTAGCTCAAGTGGTTGAGACCACCACCTAAGATCCAGAGGTCTTGGGTTCGAGACACGGAGAGGGAATTTATTTCCCTCTTGTGGTGGGGTGGTTGTTCCCCTATTGTGGTGGGGTGATGTTCCCCTCTTGTGGTGGTTGCGGTTCCGACTGCAGTGCGGTTGTGGTTCGGAGTTGCGGGTTCGGGTGGTCCCCCTCTTGTGGTGATTGCGGTTCCGGTCTACAGCGAGATGAAAAGATGTTGCCATGTACCCGGTGGTCGAAGGAACTATTGTAATTGATTATGTTAGGGAACTATTGTAATTGATTACCTTTCAAAAAAAAAAAAAAAAAGTCTCGTTGTCCCTTTTTAGGTAGACAATTTTTATTTATTAAAATATTACCAAGACAATTTTATTCTCCTTAATTAATTAATGTTAATTTAATATGATAAATGATGGTTTCGCGGTTTTAGGCGGGACAAGCCACGTTTCACCTCAGAAAGCCTCCCTTGAACGAATTTTTTCGACAATCATATTCATAGCCAACAAACCCATCATTCCAAAAAAATCTCGCGAAAAATCGAATTTCGACATCTGGATTGATGCATTACATTGCCTCAAATGCCTCCGCTTTACCCGCACATGGTTTTCCATTATAGCTAGAGTGCAAATGAAGGCCTCCTTCCCAATTTCCCTTTACTCCTAACATTCACAAGCCAGGGGTTTGCATCCGCCACACCCCTCCTTGTTCCCCTTCATCTCCGCCTGCGGTATACATTACTTTCTGATCAATTTAATCCGTCCTTTTGTTTTTGGTTTCTAATTGCTTGTTAAGAATGCGGAGGAATTCGGATTTCACGATTCTATATGCGTTGGTCTCATGTTTGATTTTTGTTTGGATGCACGTTCAAAGACATGTTCATTTATTGAAGCCTGAACTATAATTCGTTTATTTTGATCGAATATGGCGACGAAATGCAGAAGATTTTTTAACGGTTTCTACAACCTCAAATTCATTATTTTGGCATTGTTTGCTTCGTATGTTTTTTCGCTTATTTATGGCGATTGGAAGGCATCGTCAACGTGATTGTGTTGTAATTTCACAGACGCTTAGTGTAATTACCTTGCTGCATTCTTCCTTAATTGCTATTTGGGCCGGGAGATTTGAAAGTGCCTAGGACTTTTAGGTGAATTTCACTTCTTGATTTCGGGAATCCAGAGCTTAATGGGCTATCTGCTTAATATTCCCTTTTTCTATTTTAGGAGAGTGTAGCAGTTAGAATTAAATATCCTTTTTAAAATTATCAAGGTAAACAAACACTTAGAAATCTTACTGGCCTTAGAGAGGATGACTATAATTTGATGGCTGAGGTAAACAAATACATAGAACCCCAATTTGATGATGTCATTTTGATGGTCTTGTTGAGAATATAGATAGAGTGCTACCACTGAAGGATGACAAGATTGTATTGAATCATGTATAATTGCATATTTTTCCATACAATTATATGGTTGCACAATGTTGTTTAACTTTAGCAGCTGTTTTGGTTGGGGAGGAACGTTTGGGTAGTTGAGGTTTTAGGAGCAACTTCACAATGTTTTTACATATTTTTTGCTCCATTGTTTTGAAACATTTCTCAGTTTCCACTGGGATTAAGCATATGGTTCCTTCCCACATAATTCCATTATTGGGGATATATTTGCAAGTTCCCATTATTTTACTCTCGGTGATTATATATATGTATAACCTGTTGACACAGCCTCAGCATCCAGGTAGAAGCATAAACTTAGTGAACACCGTCTGCGGTTGTGAAATCAATCATGTTGTATGCAAATATTAAACCCTTGGCAGATTTTATTATACATGAATTACGACTTCTTTATTTTGATCAATAACATACATATATATTAGGATGGCGGCTATCAGTTTCAAATACTGGGATGACTGTGTGGATCCTGAGGACTTGGAGGCCTTATGGGAAGAGCCTGATGTACGAGCAGAGTGGATTACTGCTGGAGAAACTAAGGGATCCAAGGTCCACATGTCACGTGATCCTGAGGGTCAGCCTTATCTAACGCAGACGGAGATGAGGGTAAAGTGGAACCAAATTTATTTGCTAGGTCGATGTGGCACATGTATATATCCCTTATAAATTATAGTACATTTGAAATATTAATTATTAAGCTTCAATATCCTTTAGATATGTCAAGTATACAACATGATATTACATTCTCAAAACTTAAGTTGTAATACTAGATTTTATTAGTTCTACCTTGTAGAGTTTATCTTCCAATTAAAGTAGGCTTTTATGTCGAAGTCATGTGTAACTTTGTCTGAACTTTATCTTAACAGGGTGTGGCAGCAATTGTTGGCCGAAGGCATTTTGTCTCACAGATAGATTCGGTATGATATGCTACTTCTTAACCAATGGACATTTTATGGAAAATATCATGAATTCTAAATAACGTTGTAGATTAGTAAGATCACAACTTCTCCATCTATTTTTTTTTCTTCCATTTGTAGTTGAAAATACAAGCATAGGACACCCATGTTATGGTTTGACAGCTATAAAATTACTATTCATTTTTTCATCGCACAAGTCAAGGCTTCTCTCTATTCTTGCCAAATATATAGGGAGTTTCCGTTCTTGATTTCAGGTTCCTCCAATTACTTGGTATGCTAAGAGGAATGGGAATGGGAATAGGAGTTATAGGAGTGAGGAATGGGAATAGTATTATTGTGTTGTTTGGCTTGAATGTAGGAATGACTATCATTACCATAAATGTTGATTGGTTTAATTATACACTTTACTAATAAAAATATATCATTGAATTTTTATATTAAGAAAATATTACATAATTTAATAATGCTTAAATATAATATAATGATAAAACAAAAAATTTGGAGGATAAAAAATAAAATAATATAATGAACATAAATTAAAGGAGGAATGAGAGTCATTCCTCCAAAAAAAAGGTGGGGAATGGGGATTCCCAATTATTTGGATATCAAACCCATTCCTAAGGAATCGAGCCATCACACCAAACACCTGTTTTTGATTCCATTCCCATACCTCACCCCCAAAACCCACCAACCAAGCACCTTTATTGAACATTTACATGATTGTGATCCAAGAATCTCAAGTTTGGACTTTTTATTATGCCAGGATGGTGCCATGATCTTACATATTACGTACTTGAAATTGAAATTTGTTTAGAAAGTTCTATCTCGTGAAAAGTCTTCCAACAGTGGCTGATTTTCATTTGTGATTGTTTAACATTTATTCTGATTATCACACCCCACATTTAATTTTTAACCTTATATTGAGTTTAAGAAGATGAACAGGCTGGATATCATCTCTGTTTTAACTCAATTATCTTATGGTAATCCATTTTACATCTTTATCTGCTAAACTTTTTCTGAGTGACAAATTGGACTCTTGTAAAGTCCATCTCAAGCCGAAATGTGTGGATTATCTGCGCAGAAAGCATACTGTGATCCCTTGAATAGGTTTTGATCCAGGCTCAGCTCAATAAGGAACAGACCCTAAAGCATCATGTTGACTTCTGCAGTCTCCACCCAGTATGAACTATCAAGTTGTAACATATTATCTATTTATGATCCACAGGATATGCTTTGTGCTATTGCCGAGCTTGAAAGCGATAGACAGCCTCTAGCCACAAGCTATAACAAGAAATCAGATGAGGTTAAGATGGGGATCATGCAAATCTCGCCAAAAGTTGCAGAATGGCTGACCAGGTAACTGTTACTTCATTCCCCCTTTTTCTCAGGGATGTCAACTCCTATAAAGAACCACTTTCCCAATTGGAATTTGAGTAAGTTAAAGTTGGGCTTTCCTGCAGGGAGTTGGGTTATAGGACCTATGAAGTGGCGGAGGACTCAAAAGTTATGTACAAGCCCTTTCTTAATGTTTATCTTGCAGCTGCCTATCTTAAGTGGCTATCAAACTTTGACCAAACGTAAGTTGATAAAATGTGGCATTCCCTTCTCCAATAATAATTGTAATTTCTCATCCCTTTCCATGTGGCATCCTGCCATATAGATATCTTGCTCGCACTTAATCCATAGACAAACTTTTGAAAAAAGAATATAAGTCTTGGAAAAAATTGTATTTGCAGAGAAAGGAGTGAAGAGTTCATGGTCAGGGCTTATAAAGGTGGCACAAAAAAAGCTACTCACAAGTCAACTCTGCTGTACTGGAAAAAATATCTCTCTGTTAAAGAAAGTCTTCCATCCAGGTAATTTACCTCCCGCATAATGCAGATAACTTGTTTCCTGGTGAGGTTGTTTCTGAAAGGACCATGGCTACATAATATCAGAACTATGTAGATTCAATAGTCCATCTCAAATAGAATGCTGCCATTCATTGTCCTTTTGATCTCCTTCCCTCTTAAAATGCCTACTTAGTAGTAAGTGCTAAAAATTATATTATGATTCAGTAAGTGGACGTAGACTGCTTATTTTGATGTTTTACATGCATCATGCGTTAAGTTGTTAGGAGCTTGGTAATTTTGTGTGATTGAACATATTAGGAAAATCAGCAAATCCCCTTTTATGAATATAACCAATTTTAGCGAGATTTTGTTCATGTATTATGATAAGAGTTTGAAGTTTTTTTTTTTTTTTTTTTTAACTTTTAACAGCTTTTTATGACTACTCTAATTTAACTGTGCTTTACGGAGACATTCTCATAGTTATATGGACAATCTTTAATTATGCAGAAAAGCATTTGGAGTTGGTCCTGCATCCGATGCTCCTTCATACTCTGTCACTGCAGTCTCTAAAAGAGAAGGTGTAGTGCTTATAATTAACTGTGTTATGCCATTCCAATAAATTTTTGAGCAAGTCACTAAAATTACCCTTGAGTTTGACTTATTTAAAAAAAGAACAAGGAAAAAAAAGATAATCATCTTTATGCTGCGATTACAGATACTGCTTATTTGTTTCACAAATTTCTCATTCAATAATGGAATTTCCTTAATACAACAAATTTTGAGGGTACTTGTAACTTTACAAATTTTGAGGTTTTCCCATACCTGGGGAATTTTTCTAGTTTTCCTTTGTTCTAGCTTTCGGTAGTGATTTTTCATAATTATGTACAAGTCCCTGATCTGAATTATCTAAAGAGCTGCATCCATCATGGTTTTTGGTGTAGCTACACTCTGGGCATATCGCGAAAATCAAATTTACGCCTCCGATAGAATGTACATTTTACTTGATACATATCTGAATTAGGTGCAATGATGAAATATCTTAATGTTGTGCACTTCTGTGAATATGTACTTTCCTTAAAGTTAGTAAAATTTAGGTTGTGGCCCTTTACTTTGGGTTTTAGAGATTACTGTCTCAACATGCTACAATTGATATAAATGTTTGAAACAAAACTCAAAAGCAGTGGATGTGAATTTTTATGGCATTTTCAATTGATACCCATGCACTGCTTTGATGAAACTACTTCCAGTTGATCAAAGATGGTAAAGATAGTATTGCTCAGCAGTATATGATTAGGCAGGGCTAGCCTAAGATTTTTTCACTATATCTTATTTCTCAAAACATATGGCCAGTCCACTGATTTTCTGCTTGAGTGGGGGCAGGTCCTATCAATGCTACTTGGGATTCAAGGACTTCCCCTGAAGACATGGAAGAGATGTGGAAAAATCCTGAAGTACACAAGGAATGGAGCCAATCTGGTGAGAAAAGAGGGAAAGTGCGATTTTCTCATGATGTAGAAAAGCATCCTTATCTTTCTCGGGTAGAACTAAGGGTGAGTTTGCAGATATATTTCAGTTTCATGGATAACTGATAAGTAGTGAAGACGATGAGTCTGATCTTACCTTTATCTCTGAATTGAGAAGATCTCATCATAATTGTCAGTTTGTCACTGATCTTACCCTTTTCATTATCTCTGTTTTGCAAAGTCTCACCATAATTGACACTGATCTTACCCTTTTCATTATCTCTGTTTTGCGAAGTCTCACCATAATTGTCGCATATTTCATCTGCATTACAGATTCAGGTGCATTTACATTATTACCCTGATCCTTGTTAAGCTATACAAAGAATATTTTTGGACATACAGATTTCTGAAGTACAAGAAGACAGTTTTATTGATGTGATCAGTTGTGCATTTTCTTAAAAATATGTTAATAAGAACAATATTTAAGATTCAGAAGTCAGTTAAACAAATAAAATACTTTAGCTAATAAGCCCGTGGATATTGAGGTTCTACAGGCAGTACTCCCTGATACTGTATTTGAAGCAGTTGTTCGAATTCCTTATGATAAGCAAGTGAAATCTTGGTAAACAAAAGCCTACATAGCAGTTCCAATGCTACGCCTAGAACCACTTGGCCATCTCTTCTACATAATGATTATGAACCAAAAACCTAGTTAATGGCGGGTTCTTCCTTTTTATTATTTTATTAGTATCACATAAGTTTCACTACAATTAGGATACCAAGACAAAATATCTATTCTGTGTGTTTAAATTTGTATTCAAACCTATGTACAATTTGGAAGAGCTTTCTTTCAGCACCATCGATTTGCATATTATTTTAGTGTATTAACTTAAGATTTTTTTGCCTCGTGTTGTCTTGACTTTTAATTTGCTCCGTTAGGTATTACATTTATTTCTTAGGCAGAGATGAGAGGCTTCCATTGCAGAGCCTTTGACCAAACTAATTATTTTTTTTATTTTTTTTTGCAGGCAGTTGCAGAAATCATCATGGATAGGCATTTCAGAAACGGATATAAACCTGTTAGTAGTTCACTTTTTCTTCCAGTTTACTTGACGAGTCATTTTGTGAATGAAATTTTGCTGTGTGTGACATTTTTAGTAAATCTAGCTGGATTGGAGTAAAGTCATGCCATTATAATATGAAAGGCATATTACAATATGAAAGGCTAATATTTCTCAGGTCCGAGTTGAAGCCATGATACAATATGAAATGGCTAATGTTTCTCTCTTTTTGAACAGGCTGTTTTATGTGCTCTCTGTGAGATGGTTAGCATGCGGTTTCTGAATGGAGTTGGACAACACTCTGGGCTGATGGGAATTGACTATCCCACAGCACGTTGGCTTTACAAGTACGCCTGCTGAAAATTTCCAATTTCAAGTGAAATACAATAAACTATTTTCTGTTTTTCATTCAGTTCTCAGCTTCTACTGAACCAGCAATATAAAACATGAAAATAGATTACAGTGGTAACATCACAATTGTGCCCTTTTTCTTTTTAACTTTGGTTGGAAGAAATGGAATACCAACTCGTAAATTAGCCAATCTTATCAAGCAAGAACCTTCTATGTCACAGGCAGAACTAATGATATTTCATATATTGCATGCATCACACTATTTTCAGTAATATAACTTATACATTTTGCTTGATTGACATTAGGGACTTAGGCTACAAAGGTTACACGGTCGAATCTGTTGAAGATCTCACCAAGCCCTTCGTTTCCATATACTTTGGTGCAGCCTATATGACTTGGTTATCAGAATACAAGGGAAGGTAGGATTATGTCATTGAAACAATAGTTCCTTTATCATCTTATTCTTCTTCTATTAATTGGCTATCAAGGATCCTTTTTTTGTTCTTTTTATTCTGACACCATTTCGTACACTGCATTATTCTTTGGACAGGGAACGAACTCTCGATTTTGTTGTTCAAGCCTATCTCTCCGGGCCACAGAATGTTAGCATTCAAGAGACAAGCTCTCTCTGGGATAAGTTTCAGGAAGCAGTGAACCGCTATGAACAACCTAAAATGTAGGCAGCATTTTATTACTGTTTCTTTGCATAAGTCAAGCTTAATCTTTTCATAAGCATGTTTTGATGATTAAATTGTCATTTCAGTGAGTCAGGTAGCTGCACCATTATGTAAGCTTCTGAGCTTCGTCTATAGTACTCTGTAAGTGTACAAATGTAAGATATCATCTATGTCAAAGGCAAAGGTATGTTGATGTACATGAATCATCCCTGTTGAAGATCGTTATCAGATAATTAATTTGATCTAAAAAAAATCAGAAAAAGTTTGTTATAATGTAAGGCATTGTGTGTGTTGTACATTTAATTAGAGTTTCTTTCCATGTATATCTGAATTGTTTTTTCATTGTTTGTGGCGTTTCTGAATGTAATGTACTTTTAAGATATGTAATTGAGTGATTATAAGTATATAGAATTTCTTTTCCCTCAGTTTTATCCTGCATTGAAAAATTAAATACTTGGCTTGTGTGATCGAAGAAAAAAAAGATAAGGCTAACCCATGATCATGGCATGACTAGTAAACACAGAGTACTACAAGGTTTTGTGGTATAATCTTTAATTTAAGGCTGTTGATAATTTTAAAATATAATTATAATTTTGTTATAATACAGATGACGAATCATTTTCTTCCATTTATTATCCATTTTTTTTCTAGTACCACACGTCCAATTATTTGTTACTATAGTATCCCCTCCGTCCCTGAGTAAACTTCTCACTTTTCTTTTCGAACCGTCCCCCAGTAAATTTTTCATTCCATAAATGGCAAAAACAACACTCCACTACATATAAATTTTAACCTTTAAATTCATACAATATTACTAAAGTGTCACCCATTCAATTCACTTTTCAACACTATTAATTACTTTATCTCAAAAGTCAAA
Organism: Ballota nigra; assembly: GCA_947034835.1. NCBI lineage: Eukaryota > Viridiplantae > Streptophyta > Magnoliopsida > Lamiales > Lamiaceae > Ballota > Ballota nigra. The sequence goes on from OX344730.1 coordinate 31,868,163, forward strand.
ATGTGACCTACTATATATTAATAAACAAATACACTTTCTTAAACCATTCAACAAAAAGAAACGGAAAATTTACTCGGGGACGGAGGTAGTATAACTTTCCAAAATACAACATCAACCTATTTTTTAATGCGAGGAATTATCAGGAAAATCATATACTAAAAATAACAAATACTTCCTCCGTCCCTGAGTAAACTTTCCACTTTCCTTTTCGGGCCGTCCTCCAATAAACTTCTCATTCCATAAATGGCAAAAACAACACTCTACTACATATAAACCTTAACCTTCAAATTCATACAATATATTACAAAAGTGTCATCTATTCAATTCACTTTTCAACATTATTCATTACTTTATCCTAAAAGTCAACATGTGACCCACCATCTTATAATAATATATTTTCAAACTTCTCCAAGATGATGTGTCAACACCACCTTATTTTTAGGCTGATGTGGCATGTCTCAAATCTCTCCATTTTGAAATACTGCACTCTCATTAAAAGTTGGTTAAACTTTTAATATCGACCCTTCGTTCTATATCATTAAATCTAAACCATTAATTTATATCTGCATAATTAATGCAAATAGATATTTTTTCCATTTTCTTATTTAGTTATTTTTAGAATTTATTATAAATCATATTTTTTCCAAACCTTAATGTAATTAAATATGATCTACTTATTGAATGAATCTAAATTTATAATTTCTAAGTTTGAGTTAGTATATATAGTATAATATAAGGTTCAATTATTTTTTCCTAAAATAAAAGGTATATAGTTATATATTCCAAAGAATATTCTTATGTGATAATATTCTTATTATGGACAAGATATAATATTGCATGTATTTTTTTTATTATAAATAAGAGCATATTGTATTTCATTTTTCATATCAAAGTTTCATTTGTTCCACTCTTTTACTGAGATTTCTCCCATCAATTGTTGGTTAGTTATATATCTATTGTTATTAGTATATTTATTTTATAATTAAATTCATCATTTTAAGTGCTCACAATTTGATTAGATTTAAATATCAATATGAATGTAATAATGATTGTTGAGTTATGCTCTACATCGTTCAGTATAAATATTCTTCATGTGCAAAAATAATAGATTTAACTATACCATGTGTTGATGATCGTTTCTAATCTCGAAGATTAGTGGCTATTTTTTATGGTTAATTGATCACCAAACAATTACGTGTGATTGATCACTAACGTAATTAGTGAATACAAAATTTTAGGTTTAGATTTGGTAAGAATGTTTATAAGCTTACATGATAAATTCGATCGTAAGATAAACGAGCTGCTTTAGAATCGTAGACGAAGTTTGGAAGTGTATAATAATTTCTGCTTATTCTTTTAACTTGAAAAAATCCAAGTATTTATAGACATTTGCCTAGCAGGAGGTGTCATGACCTTTGGCCTACCAGACTTGCATGCACGACACCTGGGCTTTGACTAATCTGACCTGATCTAAACTAAATTATATCCTTATCTGCTGGACTTGCTCGCAGTCAAGAGCTGCTCGTCCTATTGGACTTGTCCTTAAGGTGTCTTTAGCTTGATTTTGTTGGGCTTTGGTCTTGTTAAAGTGTAGCTTTGGCATTGCGGTTGGATCTGGTCGGCAGAGTGCTGATTGTGCTTGCTTGGTCTTTGCTCGAATTTTTATAGCTTTTGATCGGATTCTGTTCGCTCATTTCATCTTTGCATAGTATGCAGGATTTGTTCGCCAGATACCTTGTTAAGTCTTGATTTTGGGTTAATCCTAATCGCCCAAATAGTGATTCTGCTCGCCTATCAACAATTGTCCCCTTGCCGGTCATTAAATTGTGACGATGATAAGTGAGCAATTCATGGGTTGGCAAATATTAGGTGACACTGAAGCGAGCAGAAATAACTAGGTGCGAGCAACTCTTCATGGGCGGACAATATTGGCAGAGTAAAGTCGGGCCGGTGATGGTTGGAATCCCCAGGTCTGGGTGAGGCTCGAGGCGTGACGTGAGCGAAATAATTACTGCCGCCCACGCGCACGTAGTCCCGAGGTGACGCGCCTCCCAAATTGTCGGGCAGAACTTGCACGCGCTTGATAATTGCACTTTGGTCCCTCAACTTTTGGACTTGTTCGCCTGGAACCCCATTTTTTCAGAAGCTATTTAAGGGAAAAAAATTCAATTTTGTCCATTTCCACTGTTCATCAAGCGCGAAATTTGCTTCTCCCCCTTTTCAAATTTCCGACGAACTCTCCTCCGTCTCCGGCGATCTCTAATCGGTTCCAAGGTAGTTTTTCTTTGTTTTCTTCTTCCTCTTCATTCTTTCTTGTGTTGTGTGTGTTTAAATTTTGTAAAATCCCTGAATTCCGCCGCTGGAGGTTTTGAACCGCCGCTCCCTTCGTCGCCGGAAACTGCCATTATCAAAACACCTTAATCTTGCAAAACCTAATATCATCACACTCTGAGACCGAGTCTTTTCATCCTCGCAACCCTGAGAAACGGCCTGTCGAGGAGAACCCCATTATCGTAAATCTGGAGTCCGATCCCGAGGTGGTATCAATTTCTCGCTCCATAAATTCGGGAGCTCGCCCCTCTGGGGAAAATGAAGAGCGAGCAAATCCTGCTCGCCAGCTCGTGGAGAAAATAAGCTCCGATCTCCATGAAGACGAGGACGAGGAGGCTGAGGTGCTCCAACCTATAAACCCCGACGAGTTGACCTGGACATACCTCAAGGATATTAACTTTCCCATGCCTAACCCAATCGAACATCAAATTCCGGTCGTCGTTGCTCACCGGGTGGACTGGAGGGAATATGAAAGGGAGTACTCAAATCGCTTTGGTATGCCTGCTCATGGAATACGGAGACTCAAAGCGACCGAGTTTGCAGCGAGCTGCATTGTGTCTGCCATCACTGAGGAGGACCTGCCTCAAATTCGGAGGGATTACAAAATTCCCTTCGATATTCCGATGTATGCTCCCTTGACGGATGATAGAGTTGATCGCCCACCCCGCGAACTAACGGCGATCAACCTTGCTACCCTCGACGCCGGAGTCACCTTGCCGCTGCATCCTCTGGTCGGCCAGTTTCTGGAGCGCACAAACTTGGCCATTACCCAGGTGACCCCCGTAGGGTGGATGAACCTCATGACCTTGATGGTTCTGTTCGCCCTTGAGGGATACCCCAACAAGCTGTCCGCCGAGGAAGTTTGTTATTTGATGACGATCACCGGCTGTACTGGAGAAGAAGCTGGATGGTATTACCTCAAGGTGCGACCAGGCCTAAAATTGGTGGAATACATCCCAGGGAAGGTGCGGGATTGGAAGCACGACTGGTTCTGGATAGGGGATGACTGGCGTGCTTCTGCTCGCCCCTTTGGTGGTCCTGAGCGGGTTGAAACCCCGACGGAGTTTAGGGAATTGAAGCGTGAGTCTTATTCCTTCTGCATTTTTGAAGTGGTAAGACTGATTTTAATTTTTTCTCTATTTTTGTTTCAGGTCCCAAAAACTTGAAGTGGCGAACTGTTAAAGACAACATCAGTGACCAGTTCCTGTTTGTTGTAAGCTTGATCGCATTACTCCGTCGAGAAGACCATAGCATCGACCATCTCTTCTCGGAATCCACACTCCAGGTTACGCACTTCACCACCTACCCCCATCACCTCGAGGCTCAGGCCCCTATTCCAGAGGGTAAGTTTTTTAACTTTTGGGCGAACAGATCTGTACGCGCTTGAAGTTAGTACTAATTGTTTTACTCTTCTCTTGCAGACCAGCTCATCACCGTCGCTCTCCATCCCGCATACCTCGAATTGGACCAACGTGTTTGGGAGATGCCGACTTAGAGAGGACGCAAGAAGGCTGACCCACTGGCAAAGATAATCGCCCTTGCCGCCAAGGGTGGGAAATATGACCCCAGAAAGGTTGAGGGGTCGAGCTCGGCGCAGCCGCCTGCAACAATGAGCAGTCCGCCCAAGACTTCAACTCCAAGGGCGAACGTCTCCGACTCTGAAAAGGCGGTCAAGCAAGCAAAAGCTGGCCAAGAGAAGGTGACCATTGATGTGCACCCAACCGAGGCCGACAGTCAGTAAACTCCCTATGTGGAGCGTCATGCCGAGCTACATCTGGTCGTTGTGGCCCGAGAAGAACATGGTCCTTCAACTGACCCCACTTATCTAGGATGGGACAAGGGTCGCTTTGACAGGTATATCTTTCCTCGCCCAGGATACTTAACTTTTTCCTTATTAATTTTTTTTAATTCATTTTTCCCTTTCAGCTACTCGGCCGAGCAGTACCCTGGGCGCTCAAACATGGTGCACCAGTTCGCCTGCTCGAAGGTGCCGGCCAACTTCCACAAAATTCCGGATTCTTTTATCCGCTGTGCTTCCGAGTCTGTTGCTCGAGGTTGGAAAAGGGAGTTGAATGAAACTGTTAAGGCACAGGCGCCTCGTGACAATGGCCGTCTGTGCCTCATCGAGGCGGGCAACACCTTGGCGGCCGTTCAAAGGCTGGTCAACCAAGTGGAGGATCTTGAAAAAGACTCCCGCCAGCACACGGCCACTGTTAGCCGTATTGCCAAGGAGCGAGATGTTGCTAAAGCGGAGGCAAAAAAGATGGTGGCCGACCTGGAAGACAAGGTTAGGGCCCACCAAACCAGTGAGCAGCGTGCTTTGGACTTGCACGTGAAAGTCTCCGAAGAGCTTAAGGTCAAAACGGCCGAGATCGAGCAGATGCGAGCAGAATTTGCTCGCATCCAGCAGCAGAAAGAGGTCGCGGAAAAGTTTATGACTGAGGCAACTGCCAAGGTTGCCGACCTTGAGGCCAAACTCGCCAATTCCATCCCGCTCGAAGAGCTCATTCCCAAGATGGAGGCGGGCTCAATTCTTAGGTTCGTGATGGGCTACGCAGAGAGCATCCGCATTGCACACAAATTCAAAGATGTTGCTGTTGTAGGAGAGATCGGCAAAGAACTCTGCAACTTTATCGAATCTAACCCTCCGGCTCCGGGCACAACTCTCCAAATCGGCGATATGCCCGATTATAGTGTGAAACTTGACTTTGTGATCCCCGGAGTCATAATCACTAATCCTCCTGAGGACGAGGAGGAGGAGGCCGAAGTTGCAGAGGGTGAGCAGACTCAGCTCGCCGAGCCAAATGAGAGAGCTCTCCGAGAACGAGCTGATGCGGAGGGGCTTATTGCCGAGCTGACCCAGGAGGTCCCGATTGATCCTACCCTTGCTGGGACTCATTTTGAAGATCCCAAGGATGACAACATTCCCCCACCCGCCGGGCAAGAATCTTAGCGGACAGGATTAGTTAAGGCTTTGTACTTTTTTCTTTGTTGTTGTTGTTGTTCGTTTTCTTGTAATTTTTGGGCGATCAAGCCTTGTTTTTAATGGAACTATTTTGCTCATTTTATTTACTTTACATTAATTGTTCTTCGCACTTTTATTCATGCTTATAATAATCTTAATGTGGTTGGGCTTTGTTCCTTAAGAACTTTTGCCTTAGAATTTTGTGGGTTTTTGGCCTTAGGCTATGTTCATTTAAAAACGAACAGCCTTTGACGGGCTTGGTTGTATAATCAACTTGTGCCTTGAGCTTGAATTTCTGTTTGAACAAACAACTTAATATTGGAATGACCTTAAAAAATTACAACTGTCGAATGCGACCAAAAACGTACTTTGTACTAACTGAGTTGGAGTTGTTCGACCAAAACAATGTCAAATCACCAACTATCCAAGAAACATAATTTACATCAAGAGCCAAAGTTGCTCGACCACTATACATTGTCAAAGCATCTTTAGACTCAAAAGAAAATAAGACTATACAAGAGGCTAATATACTAGATCACAACCAACTTGACCTAACTCAACTCTGTTCGACCATTTGTACTTGGTGAAATTTTCAAAAAATTAGGCAATTTTTTTGATCCATCTTGTGCATCTGCCATTTTAGCTCGTCCACTGGACTTAGTAGTTCGCCCATCTCAAATTCACACTCTCGTAGGTAAAACTGCTCGCCTACTGAAAGTACTTTCTTAAATTAGCTGCATTATGTTGGGAAAATATGGGTGCCCGGAATCTATTCGGGATGATAATTAAATACGAATTTAAATACAATTATTACTAGCATGAATTAATCCTAATTAATTCAAATAATAATTCCAACAACAATTTTATCATCATGCATGTTGAATAAATTCACATAAAATCTATGGCGGAATAAACTAAGAAGTTATGTGATTTACGTACCTCTCGTAGAATTGCCTTTGATTATCAAGGGACAATTACGAACGCATTACCAACCCAAAGACCTTCTCAAGTATTTCCCTTTCGCCTTGCTTGATCACCGGTGGGAAGTGCTTTCAAGCAATTTAAATAACTAAGGAAAAAGAAAAATATATATGCTCTTGATTTTTCCAACACATGGAATTATGTACTTGGGGATGAAATAATCACCCCCTATTTATAAGAGGGTGGGGCCGAAAATATCATGTGGAATTGGGCTTGGAAAAAATCTTTTCTTAGTCTCTAAGAAATCTTGAATATATCTCATATATTCTTTTCTCCATAATAAAATATTCCACAAAAATCCCACTCACCTTATAAGCTTATAATTTTCGAAAAATTCAAGTAAAGATCCCAAGATTTGGATCTTCTTGAATATATGAGATAATCTTGTATTCCAAGAATACATATCTTCCATAATATCTTTCCAAGAAAATCAACAAAATCATCTCTTTTCTTGACACCTTATTTTCGAAAATAAGGAGAAAATATCAGCATATTATTTTATTTTTATTTTAATCACCTTATCATTATTGGGCTACTTAATGGGCTACTTGAGGGGCCTTAAGGAGAATTAAGATTGGACCTCATAATGGACTTTTGAATTTTTCAATATTGAGCCCCAATATAATTCAGTCCATTAATATTAATTAGTACCACTAATAAATTAATATTGCACTATCCATCTTAATCCATATTACAATAATATGGGCTCCCGGTTATTATTTCCCGCGTTTAAGATTATCAAGTCAATTAATTAATTAAGCTTCTGAATAGCTCAAAATTAATTAATATATTTCACCTTGGAGTAAAGACAGCTCAACATTATTATCCGTACCAAGAAACTAATTCTTCACTTGCAAGATTTGGTACGATAAAACTTCTGAGCCCACCAAGGGGACTAATCACACGAGCCGTACTCGCACATGCTTCTCCGTATTAAATCTTAGCAACCATCGTATGATTAATATTACTGCCCAAAACACAAAGTTCGAAGTCACGATGATTCTCACCCAACATGAATCAAAGCAGTAACCATTAAGCACACACGGTCCTATTTAAGTGGCGGAGATTAAGAAATCAATAACCACTGAGGTCTAATTCTTCACATTTCAGAACAGAAGAATGTATCCTCGTTGTAGGTCCTCTTCAATACATACTAAATGTGCTAGTGCAATCTCTTGGTCAAGACAAGCCAATCTGAGATATACACATCGACCTTTCACGGCGGATTGTTCAATTCCACCTAGGTCGTGAATTTGAACGTTTAGTACAAGGAAACCGTTAATGTGATCTTCCGTGATCGGGTATCACCACATTAACTACAATGTAACATGTACTATATATATTGAACGGTTTGCAATAAATATTCAACATTCAATCATATCTAAATCAAATGTGATAAAAGAATTATTCTCATAAACAAGTGTTTAATACATGAGTTATACAAAGTAAAAGCATACTTTCACGTATAACTCCAAGACATTCCAGGAATATTGGGCTGAGTTGCCATCTAAGTCCTCTATGTCATATGCTCTATTGGATAACTTGTCCGTTACCCTGTACGGGCCCTCCCAAGTCGGGCCAAATATGCCTGGAGGTGGGGCAAACTTCTTTCTTAAAACAAGGTCGCCAACCTCGAACTTTCTTATCTTCACTTGGGAATTGTAATAACGCTCTGCTCTTTGTTTGTATGTTGCATTCTTTAGTTCAGTCGTTATTCTTCTTTCTTCGAGTAGATCTAGCTGGACTGATAATGCAGAGTTGTTGGCCAGTTCTTCAAAATGTGCCGTTCTTAAAGTTTTGGTTTTCAACTCAACTGGAATGACGACTTCTGTTCCGAATGCTAATGCAAAAGGTGTTTCTCCGGTGCTTGACCTGGGATAAACCCTATATGCCCATAGCACGTCTGGCAACTCTGTAGACCATTTGCCTTTACTTTCTGTTAGTCGATACTTAAGAATGTGCTTGATTATTTTATTGACGGCCTCTTGATTAGGCGTGAAATTGTCATGATTCGTCGTTAGAAATGCCCCAGTTTTGGTCGATTCTATTGAGTATTTAGAATCAATTGAGTATTATTTTTACACATTGATGAATTTGTCTCTTTGATGCTCATAGGTGAATCAAGGGCAGAAAACGGAGTTCGTAGGACTTTGAATCGACTCAAACGGATGCCCGAATGAGAAGATATCGAAGAAATATGATTGATATTAGTGCGGAAGAAGAAAAGTATCAGTTGAAGAAGAGGGAGAGCCATTCGAGTGGATCCACTCGAGCACCACCGCTCGAGTATGCCACTTGAGCGCCTAAATTGTCCAGAGAAGTTTTGCCACTCGAGCACCAACGCTCGAGCATGTGGCTCGAGCGCCTAAAACTTACAGAGAATTTTGAGCACTCGAGCTACTCGAGCGCCTCCGCTCGAGCATAGGGCTCGAGCACCCCAAGACATACAGAGTGATTTGGCCATTCGACCAGCTCGAGCGCCACCGCTCGAGCCCTTGCATCATTCGAGCTACACAGCTCGAGCGCCCCCGCTCGAGCGGGTCTGCTCGAGCACTTTCAAGTTTCTTACTTCCGGATTCGTTTTTCAGCCCATGAGTTCCCGATTCGGCCCAATGCTTATATATACTCGTCCCGAACACGTTTTTACACACCACTTGATACCATATCACTTTTAGAGTTAGTTTTCGGAGAGAGGAAGAGGAGAAGAGACGAGCAAACTTTAGTTTTACGTATTCGAGGTTTTATTTACGAATTCATAGTTCGGTTTTGATTTTTAGTTTCTTTCCTTCAGTTCTTTGTTCTTGAATACTTGAGACTTCATTTTATTAATTTAATTTCAGTTCGTAGCATTTATTTCTTTAAACCCTAGTTTATGTTTGATATTTTCTTAGTTAAAATCATTACGTTCATGTTCGTTACTTCTTCAATTGTTTTCGTTTCCTTAAAAACCATGCCTAGCTAAAATTCTTGCATGCTTGGGGTAGGATGAACTCGTAGAAGTAAGATGTGGGTACATAATTAGGGTAATTCGTGACGTTTAGTTTTAATTCTCTTAATTAATGAATTCTTAAAATCAATCTTAACTTTACCTTTGAATTTCGTTTGAAAAGTGTTCGAGAGAGGACGACCTTATCACTCTTTAACAACTAGTAGACTTAATGAGAGGGTTTAGAAAGGGTTGATTAATCTACCGGTTTATCTAGGGAGGACGATCGCATCACCTTAGTTAAATTAGGGTCTCGTTAATTAAGCACGATCTATTAACTTGTTAGTGGATTAGTGAAGTCGATTGTTAGGATAAAGTATTAGGGTTTGAATTCTTGAGCTTTCATCTTGCAATCTTTTACTTAGGTTATTTCTTGCGCGTCACAGTTATCTTGATTATGTACCTGCTCTGTTAGTATACGTAGGAATTCCTATCCTGAGCATCATCATCTCATATTTGAAAACACACTCTTATGTTCGTAGTTAATTTTCCTTTTTGCATTCATAGAGTAATTTAGTTTAGATTATATTTTGTTTTAAAAAACCCAAAAACATACACTCATATTAATTACGACGCGTAGATCTTCAGGGATCTATTCGCATACATCCCTTCCCTTGGGTACGATATACTTGGTCGCTATACTTACTTATACTACAGTGAACTCGTACGCTTGCGGGGAAACTACTAGTAGAAAATTAGTATTTTCGCTTCAAGTCACCTCCACCTGTCCATTTTACTGTGGATGATAAGAGGTTGAGTAGTGTTTTCGATCCCCCACTTCGTGCAGAAGTCCCGGAGTTTTTTCCCATCAAATTGAGGACCGTTGTCTGTTACAAGTGTTTGAGGAATTCCGAACCTACAGACAATGTTCTTCCATATAAAGTCGATCATCTTTTCTTGGGTAACTTTGACTAGAGCTTCTGTTTCTGCCCATTTTGTATAATAGTCCACAGCCACAACGGTAAATTAAATATTTCCCTTTCCATGTGGGAAAGGCCCGATAATATCCATTCACCACCGCGCAAACGGCCAAGGACTGAAAACCGAAATGAGCTCTTGCGCAGGGGTGTGAATACTTGGAGCGAAAATTTGATATCGGTGGTAGGCTTTGGCCAACTGGATTGCATCTTTTCGCAAGGTTGGCAAAAAATAACCGTGCCTTATGGTTTTGTAGGCCAAAGCTTGCCCCCCAGCGTGATTTCCACAAGCTCCAGAGTGTACGTCCTCCAGAACTGTCCTTCCTTACCCCCTAGACAAACATTTGAGTAGCAAGACTGAAAAGCCTCTTTTGTAAAGCTGCTCATCTACCAGAGTATATCTGGCAGCTTGTTTTGTGATTCTCATAGCTTCAAAAGAGTTGCTTGCAGTTCTCCGTCTTTCAAGCATTTGGCTATAGGAGTTCTTCAATCATCGTCATCTTTCTGTTCAACTACTTGATTTACTTCATAATCCATCGTTGATGGTTGGACTTTCCTAGTGATGATGATGTCTATTAGATCTGCTGGCCCGTCACTTATTGCCAACCTTGCTAGGGCATCAGCTTGTGTATTGCTTGTTCGAGGTATCTGCTGGATATCCACTTGGTCTAACAAAGACACCAAGTGAGCCACAATTCGTTGATACTCGATCATATATTCGTCTCAGGCCTCATATTCACCTTGTACCTGGCTTACGATGAGCTGAGAATCTCCAAAAATCTGGAGTCTTCTTACTCCGGCTGCTAGTGATAAATGAAGACCTGTAATAAGGGCCTCATACTCAGCTTCGTTGTTGGTAGCCATAAATTCAAACCTGACTGCCGAAGTGAATACTTGCCGGTTGGGGATGATAAGAACTATTCCTACCCCCGAGGCTTGATTTGTTGACGAACCATCCACGTAGAGATGCCATGGGTGATTTAGCCCTCTCGTCGGATTTTGAGGGAAGGTTAACTCAACTATAAAGTCGGTAACACTTGTCCCTTAATCGCTGTTCGAGGTGCATATGTCACGCCGAATTGGCTTATCTCTATGGACCATTTTAAAAGACGGTCAGCTGTGTCAGGTCGGTGTAGTATTTATCTGAGCGGGAAAGTTGTCAGCACTTCAACTTGATGGTCGAAGAAGTAAGGTTTTAACTTCATAACACTCATGACGAAAGCATATGCCAGCTTTTCGGTGGGTGAGTATTTCACCTCAGCTTCATATAGAGCCTGGCTGACATAGTAAATTGACAAGTGAAATTTATCTTCTGCTCGTACCAGCACCGAACTTATGGCCGTATCAGATGCTGCCAGGTATAAGTATAACTTTTCGCCGGGGATTGGTTTTGATAGAATTTTTACATCCCCCAGATAGTCTTTTAATTGATCAAAAGCTTTCTGGCAACTTCTCGTCCATGCAAAATTGCCTTTTTTGATGGCCTAAAAAAATGGACGACACTTGTCCCCCGATCGCGATACGAACCAATTCAAAGCGGCTAGACAGCCTGTTAGCCTCTGCACTTCCTTGACAGAGCGTGGAGGTTCCATATCAACGATCATTTTTACTTTGGCTGGATTAGCTTCGATTCCTCGCTTGCTGACCAGATGGCCCAGGAACTTCCCGGAATGTACTCCGAAACTACTTTTCTTTGGATTTAACTTCATATTGTATTTTCGGAGTATATCGAACACCTGGGAAAGATGATGGAGGTGATCTTCTTTTTGTGTACTTTTGACGACTATGTCATCGACATACACCTCCACCGTCTCCCCAATATGTTCGTCGAACATTTTATTTACCAGCCTCTGGTAGGTTACTCCAGCATTGATTAGACCAAACAACATTCTTTTCCAGCATAGTAGATGATTGTTAGTATAGAAAACCATATTTTTTTGGTCGTCTGGGTGCATCAGGATCTGGTGGTATCCTGCAAAGGCATCCATGAATGTGAACATTTCATGCCCAGCAGTGCTGTCCCCCAGTTGATCAATGTGTGGAAGTGGAAAGTTGTCCTTCGGGCATGCTGCATTAAAATCTGTGAAATCCATACATAGCCTCCAGGTTCCATTCGGTTTTTGCACCAAGACAGGATTTGCAACCCATTGTGGACATAACGCTTGTTTAATTAGGTCATTGTCCAACAACTTTTTGACTTCCTCATTTAGAGCTTGATACTTGTCAGGTCCATATTTTCGCTGTTTTTGATGGACAGGTTTTTGGATTGGGTTGATATTCAATCTGTGACAAGCATCCTTCGGATCGATCCCCACCATGTCGGCATGGGACCATGCAAAAACGTCAAGATTGGCCTTTAAGAATTCCGCCATTTGATTTCTGTAGGGCTCGGGGAGCTCTGATCCGATGTATAATTCAAGGTCATCCTGGGTGGGATTAACTTTGATGGCTTCCAATTCTTTGACCGGAGTAGCCCGTTGCTTCTGCCCCTTCCACCGGGGATCAACTATTGGCCCTTCGGGGCTTAGTTCATCCTCGGTGTTCATGGGTTCGGCGCCCAACCAGGGGTCAAAATCCTCAATGGGCCCCGAGCGGGTTTTTGTCGACATGGCTGGGCCCTCCTGGCTATCATAGGGATATGTATTGTCAATAACAGGTGGCAAAATTGTTTCTGGCAAGGTCTGCTCGCCATTTTGCAGCATCTGCTCGCCATCTTGCGGTATCTGCCCGCCCATGGACGAGGGGTGATCATCTAAGTCCATCTGATCATTCTGGGTCCCCAGGATGTCCTCCAAAATCGATGGTTCATTCTCAAGCTGACTGGTGGACGCTTCCATCATAAATGTATGTTTCTTAGTTGGATGAAGTTGAAGGAGACATTCTCGGGCCTTTCTTTGGTCTCCCTTTAACGTTCCTACGCCACTAGCTGTTGAGAATTTGATACAACAGTGGTAGGTTGAAACTGCTGTTGGAGTTATATGTGAAAGTATGCTTTTACTTTGTATAACTCATGTATTAAACACTTTTTTATGAGAATAATTCTTTTATCACATTTGCTTTAAATATGATTGAATGTTGAATATTTATTGCAAACCGTTCAATATATATAGTACATGTTACATTGTAGTTAATGTGGTGATACCCGATCACGGAAGATCACATTAACGGTTTCCTTGTAACTAAACGTACAAATTCACGACCTAGGTGGAATTGATCAATCCGCTGTGAAAGGTCGATGTGTATATCAGATTGGCTTGTCTTGACCAAGAGATTGCACTAGCATATTTAGTATGTGTTGAAGAGGACCTACAACGAGGATAAATTCTTTTGTTCTGAAATGTGAAGAATTAGACCTCAGTGGTTATTGATTTCTTAATATCCGTCACTTAAATAGGACCGTGAGTGCTTAATGTTTACTGCTTTGATTCATGTTGGGTGAGAATCATCGTGACTTCGAACTTTGTGTTTTGGGCAGTAATATTAATCATATGACGGTTGCTAAGATTTTATACGGAGAAACGCGTGCGAGTACGGCTTGTGTGATTAGTCCCTTTGGTGGGCTCAGAAGTTTTATAGTACCAAATCTTGCAAGTGAAGAATTAGTTTCTTCGGTACGGATAATAATGTTGAGCTGTCTATACTCCAATGTGAAATATGTTAATTAATTTTGAGCTATTCAGACGCTTAATTAATTAATGGACTTGATAATCTTAAACGCGGGAAATAATAACCGGGAGCCCATATTATCGTAATATGGATTAAGATGGATAGTGCAATATTAATTTATTAGGGGTACTAGTTAATATAAATGGACTGAATTATATTGGGGCTCAATATTGAAATTCAGAAGTCAATTAGGAGGTTCAATCTTAATTCTCCTTAAGGCCCCTCAAGTAGCCCATTAAGTAGCCCAATAATGATAAGGTGATTAAAATAAAAAGAAAATATATTGCTGATTTTTCTATGTATTTTGAAAATTGCAATATTAGGAGAGAAAATATTTTGTTGATTTTCTTGGAAAGATATTATGGAAGATAAGTATTCTTGGAATACAAGATTATCTCATATATTCAAGAAGATCCAAATCTTGGATTCTTCCCCTAAGATTTTCGAAAATTACAAGCCTATATAGGAGACTGAGATTTTTGTGGAATATTTTATTTTGGAGAAAAGAATATATGAGATATATTCAAGATTTTTTAGGGACTAAGAAAAGATTTCTCCAAGCCCAAAATATGTCAAAAATTCGGCCCCTCTCTATTATAAATAGGGGATGATTATTTCATCCCCAAGTACATATTATTTAAATTACTTGAAAGCACTTCCCACCGGTGATCAAGTAAGGCAAAAGGGAAATACTTGAGAAGGTTTTTGGGTTGATAAAACGTGTTCGTGATTGTCCCGCTTTATTCAAAGGCAAATTCTACGAGAGGTACGTAAATCACATAACTTCTTAGTTTATTCCGCCATAGATTTTATGTGAATTAATTCAACATGCATGATGATAAAATTATTGTTGGAATTATTATTTGAATTAATTAGAATTAATTCATGCTAGTAATAATTGAATTTAAATTCGTATTTAATTATCATCCCGAATAGATTCTGGGCACCCCTATTTTTCCAACAACTGGTATCAGAGCCACGGTTTCGGGCTTTGATCTTTAAATTGGAATTTAAATTGTTAGACATTAAATTGAAATTGGATAGTAGAATTGCTAGATCTTTTTTGCAGGTATCTAATTGTCATGATTTTAATATTTTTTTTCATGCGTGTGAATTAATTGTTTTAATTCGATTCGTTCGAATTCGTATTTCTCGTGAGAAAATCCACGAGTAGATTAGTTGTTTTTATTTTAATTTGATCATTGTAATAGACTAGTCTAGATCTAATATTTATTTTTTGTAAATAAATTGTAGCTGGATCGAGACGAAGAACAAAGAATTAAAGACAGCATACCCGGACGATGCATGCATGCGTGGCGTATGCATGGACGTAAAATCATGCATGTGGTGAAAAACGAGAACGAACGACGAAACTCGGTGCACGGAGTGCGCGAGGCGCACGGCCCGTGCACGACAGACTAGCCAATGCGCGAGCGCGCGCTAAGCGATTGCGCTCGGCCGCCGCTGCTCGGAGGTTGTGCCGAGAGGCGCGCGACCCACCCCGTGCCGTATCTCGGACCGTGAAATTTTATTTCCATTCTCAATTTTTTTGTGTGATTTTAAACATCGTCTCGAACCCCAAACGAAGTTATTTTTTATGAAGTGTTGTTGTTCGAGTGGGAGCGTGTCGAGACGAACGATGGAAAGCAACAAGGACGATTTTTCGCATCAAGACGTGAAGAAATTAAACCGTGACAATTGGATTTGAGTGCCCCAATGTGTTTAATTTTGTTTTGATGGATGCTTTATTTCGTGCACTTATTATTATTTGTTTATATGTGTTTGCATGATTTTTAATTGTCCAAGAAAAACCTTACTTTCGAAAATTACTAAGTATGTTTTTCAATCGCAATTTTATTCCGGATATTAAAATTGGATTAATTTGGCCTCCATAATTTATTTATTTGTGAAGTCCTTTTGGAATACATTTCCCCCTCGGATCGGCCAAAAGGACGGATTTCACATGAATAAATTCCAAAATGATGATTGTGGATTATTACTAGTGGCGGTATTGACCCTCACCACGAGTGGCTTGCTCAAAGCGAAATAATAATCATGTATTTAATTATGGTTATTACTTAGGCATAAGAAATTGATATTAACTTACTCCCCTCGAAGTCCTTGTCAATTTTTATGTGGTCAAAGTGGGAGCCGACTATTAATTTTGAATTAAGAATTTGTAACTTTTAAGTTTGTGATCCGCTTAAATGTGTTTAAATGTATAGACCACCCCTCGTGGTGCATTTAAATTGTTTCGAGATATTGGCTGCTGCATGATTATATTATTTTAAGGTTTCAATATAATTGATGTGATCGAATTATGTGATAATTTCATATTTTTCTAGATATTGATATGAATGTATGTTTTATTCTCAGTTCATCATGTCGCAACCTTTTAATCCACTGTTTAGTATACTTAAAGATAACAAACTTGTCGGTGAGAATTATGTTGATTGGAAATATAATCTTGATATTGTCCTAACCGCTCAACACCACAAATGGGTACTTACTACTCCTAAGCCCCAAGAGCCTGTAGAAGATGCGAGCAAGTCGATCAAGAAAGAGTATAAGAGTTGGTTAGACTCCGATGAGATGGCTAGGTTTACTATTCTGACTTCAATGTCAGATGTGTTGCAACACCAACACCAAAACATGGAGACCGCCTATGAGATAATGCTCAATCTTGAAGCGATGTTTAAACATCAGAATCGTACAACTAGGCAAATCACCATGCAAAATATGCTTTTGTTGAAAACGGTGAAAGGTACGCCCGTAAGGGATATCGAGATGATGGGTTATCTCAACAAGTTGGAAGTACTTGGTGCGGATTTTGATCTCCCTACTAAGGTCGATTTCGTTCTCCATTCTCTACCGAAGAGCTTTGAGCAGTTTCAGTTGAACTATCAAATGAATGATCGGGCAAATAGTTTGTCCGAGCTCTTGCAAGCTTTGGTATCGGCGGAGACTATAATGGAACATCAAACTGTTGCTATGGTGGCAAACGGTCCATCTGCCTCTTCGGGTCCCAAGCTAGGGAAGAAGAGAAAGAGGACGAAAGGCCAGACCCAAGCAAATCCAACCGTTGCGAAACCTAAGGCGAAGGGCGAAGGAGGTGGAAAGAAAGCTGCTAAAGGTAAGTGCTTCAATTGTGGTGAGAAGGGACATTGGAGGTCAACCTGGTGGTAGCCGAAGCAGTGGGAGTCGTACACCTATCTTTTGAAGATAGAGTTTTAATTTTAAGAGATGTTTTATACGTTCCGAGCTTTAGGAAGAATTTAATTTCAGTTTCTAAGTTGTTTTTTTATGGATATTCAGTTACTTTTAATAAAGTTGCTACGGTTTCTTTTAAGAATGATACTATCTGTCATGGAACGTTGGTAAACAATCTCTATATGATTAAGTGTGCACACCACTCAAATAATGAATCTAATAACACGTCGATCATTTCGAGTAAAAAAAGAAAGTGTTCTTCAGAGATGAACGAAACACTTCTATGGCATCTTAGACTAGGTCATATTAATCTAAAGTGGATAGAGAGATTGGTGAGAGATGGATCCTTGGAATCATTCCAAGTCGAACCATTTCCAACTTGTGAATCCTGTTTAGAGGGTAAAATGACCAAGAGGGTATTTGGAGCCAAGGGGAATAGAGCCACGGAAGTGTTAGAACTCGTTCATACCGATGTATGTGGTCCAATGACGATCAAAGCGAGAATGAGGTAGGAGTATTTTGTCACTTTCATTGTCGATTACTCGAGATATGAGTACATTACCTTATGAGGCATAAGTCTGAAACTTTTGATAAGTTCAAGGAGTTTAAGGCCGAAGCCGAGAAACATAGGGAAAAGAGTATCAAGTTTCTACGATCAGATCGTGGAGGTGAATACCTCAGCGATGAATTCTTGAACTACTTATCAGATGAAGGGATCGTATCCCAGTTAACCGCACAGGGAACCCCTCAACAGAATGGTGTGGCGGAACGAAGAAACCGAACTCTTTTAGAAATGGTCAGATCCATGATGAGTTATTCGGATTTACCCAAGTCGTTTTGGGGTAATGCCTTGGAAACGGCAGCTTACATTCTAAACTTGGTACCATCCAAATCGGTTCCTAAAATCCCAATGGAATTGTTGACCGGGTGTAAGCCCAGTCTAAGACATTTGCGGATTTGGGGTTGTTCGGCATACGTGCTAGACAAGGAAGCCGGTAAGTTGGATCCACTTTCGGAATTAAGGCTGTTTATAGGGTACCCTGTGGGAACGAAATGGTGTATGTTCTATAGTCTCAAGGATCAAAAGACCGTAATTAGTACACACTTTAAATTCTTGGAGGAAGACTATATGAACAATCGGAAGCCTAAAAGTGAAATTACCTTAGAAGAATTGAGAGGGCAAACCTCGATACCAAGTATACAAGATGATATACCACACGTCACACCTTCACAACCGGAACCCCGTCACAGTGGGAGGATTGCTAGGCAACCCGAGAGATTCATGGGAATAGGAGAATCTTCGGATTTGATTCCCGGTGATGAATCAGACCCATGGACATACGACGAGGCAATCCAAGACAAAGACCCGGAGTCTTGGCAAACAACAATGGAAACTGAGATGGGTTCGATGGATCATAATCAAGTGTGGGAGTTGGTCGAACCACCCAATGGGGTAGAACCCATTGGATGCAAGTGGGTGTACAAGAGGAAAAGAGGACTGGACGGAAGGGTTGAGACCTTCAAAGCAAGGCTAGTGGCCAAAGGGTATACTAAAAAAGAAGCGATCGATTATGAGGAAACCTTTTCGCCTGTAGCTATGCTTAAGTCCATCCGTATTCTCTTGTCGATCGCTGTGCACCTAGATTATGAGATCTGGCAAATGGATGTCAAGACAGCTTTCCTTAACGGAAGTCTTGACGGGATAGATATCTATATGCAACAGCCCAAAGGTTTTATTGAAAAAGGCCAAGAGCACCTCGTATGCAAGCTTAAGAGATCCATTTATGGACTTAAGCAAGCATCGCGTACTTGGAACCAGTGTTTTGATCAAGTGATTAAGTCTTATGGGTTTAATTAAAACGAGTTCGAAAGTTGTGTGTATAAGAAGCGTGATGGAACTGCGGTGGTATTCTTAGTATTATACGTAGACGATATTCTGCTAATTGGAAACAATATAAAGGTATTGTCAGACGTAAAGGTATGGCTGTCAAAACAATTTGATATGAAGGACTTAGGGGAAGCCGGTCACATCCTTGGGATCAAGATCACTCGCGATCGCAAGAAGACGATGTTGGGCTTATCGCAAGCTTCATACATTGACAACTGTTTTGAAGCGTTTCAGCATGCAAGATTCCAAGAAAGGTTTTGTGCCTTTTAGGCACGGAATCCATCTATCGAAAGAAATGAGCCCTAGGAAGCCTTATGTATGCAATGTTGTGTACGAGACTGGATATCTGCTTTGCCGTGGGCGTGGTGGCAAGATATCAAAGTAATCCCGGGAAAGACCATTGGACTGCCGTAAAGTGCATCTCTAGGTATCTGAAAAGAACTCTTGAGCGGATGCTGATTTTCCAGTCAGATAGTCTTATGCCCGTGGGATACACGGACTCAGATTTCCAATCAGACATAGACTCAAGAAAGTCAACATCGGGTAGTGTGTTTTGCATAGGAGGAGGATGAGTCATTTCATGGAGAAGCGTTAAGCAGAAATGCATCGCCTATTCGACCATGGAAGCCGAGTATGTAGCTTCTTATGAAGCAGCGAAAGATGCAGTTTGGCTCAAGAACTTCTTAGTAGACTTGGACGTTGTTCCGAATTTGCCCGACATGATAACTATCTATTGTGACAATACCGGAGCAGTTGCAAATTCAAAGGAACCGAGAGCCCACAAGGCCAGCAAACTCATAGAAAGAAAATACCATCTTATACGAAAAATCATTAAGTGAGGAGATATAGAGGTGGCAAAGATAGCGTCGGGTGACAACCTAGCGGATCCATTCACAAAGGGTCTGCCTCAGAGTACATTCGAAAGACATGTGGATGGAATGGGAGTCAAGACTATTGCCAATCTCCTTTAAGTATAAGTGGGAGGAATTATTAGGTTAGTGTAGGTTGACATGAGATGTCACGTAGAGCTACTACACTAAGACATGCATGATGTATACTAAAAACCAGACCTTAAGTATAAGTGGGAGATTGTTGGAGTTATACGTGAAAGTATGCTTTTACTTTGTATAACTCATGTATTAAATATTTGTTTATGAGAATAATTCTTTTATCACATTTTCTTTAAATATGATTGAATGTTGAATATTTATTGCAAACCGTTCAATATATATAGTACATGTTACATTGTAGTTAATGTGGTGATACCCGATCACGGAAGATCACATTAACGGTTTCCTTGTACTAAACGTTCAAATTCACGACCTAGGTGGAATTGAACAATCCGCCGTGAAAGGTCGATGTGTATATCTCAGATTGGCTTGTCTTGACCAAGAGATTGCACTAGCACATTTAGTATGTGTTGAAGAGGACCTACAACGAGGATAAATTCTTCTGTTCTGAAATGTGAAGAATTAGACCTCAGTGGTTATTGATTTCTTAATCTCCGCCACTTAAATAGGACCGTGTGTGCTTAATGGTTACTGCTTTGATTCATGTTGGGTGAGAATCATCGTGACTTCGAACTTTGTGTTTTGGGCAGTAATATTAATCATACGACGGTTGCTAAGATTTAATACGGAGAAACGCGTGCGAGTACGGCTCATGTGATTAGTCCCCTTGGTGGACTCATAAGTTTTATCGTACCAAATCTTGCAAGTGAAGAATTAGTTTTTTCGGTACGGATAATAATGTTGAGCTGTCTTTACTCCAAGGTGAAATATATTAATTAATTTTGAGCTATTCAGAAGCTTAATTAATTAATGGACTTGATATTCTTAAATGCGGGAAATAATAACCGGGAGCCCATATTATCGTAATATGGATTAAGATGGATAGTGCAATATTAATTTATTAGTGGGACTAATTAATATTAATGGACTGAATTATATTGGGGCTCAATATTGAAAAATTCAGAAGTCCATTAGGAGGTCCAATCTTAATTCTCCTTAAGGCCCCTCAAGTAGCCCATTAAGTAGCCCAATAATGATAAGGTGATTAAAATAAAAAGAAAATATATTGCTGATTTTTCTATGTATTTTGAAAATTGCAATATTAGGAGAGAAAAGATTTTGTTGATTTTCTTGGAAAGATATTATGGAAGATAAATATTCTTGGAATACAAGATTATCTCATGTATTCAAGAAGATCCAAATCTTGGATTCTTCCCCTAAGATTTTCGAAAATTACAAGCCTATATAGGAGAGTGAGATTTTTGTGGAATATTTTATTTTGGAGAAAAGAATATATGAGATATATTCAAGATTTCTTAGAGACTAAGAAAAGATTTCTCCAAGCCCAAAATATGTCAAAAATTCGGCCCCTCTCTATTATAAATAGGGGATGGTTATTTCATCCCCATGTACATAATTCCATGTGTTGGAAAAATCAAGAGCATATATATATATTTTTCTTTTTCCTTAGTTATTTAAATTACTTGAAAGCACTTCCCACCGGTGATCAAGTAAGGCGAAAGGGAAATACTTGAGAAGGATTTTGGGTTGATAAAGCGCATTCGTGATTGTCCCATTTTATTCAAAGGCCAATTCTACGAGAGGTACGTAAATCACATAACTTCTTAGTTTATTCCGCCATAGATTTTATGTGAATTAATTCAACATGAATGATGATAAAATTGTTGTTGGAATTATTATTTGAATTTATTAGGATTAATTCATGCTAGTAATAATTGAATTTAAATTCGTATTTAATTATCATCCCGAATAGATTTCGGGCACCCCTATTTTCCCAACAACTGCAGCTTTGAATTCATTCAAAAATGGCCGGCCAAGGAACCGTTATAGGTGGATTCTTGATCTACGACCAAGAAATCCACCATTCTAGTTATGTTCTTTTCTGGGTCCTTGGTCGACACTAATTGTACAGACAACCTAATTATGCCCAACGGCTATGTTACAGCGTTCCCAAAGCCTAGAATTCGGTGATTTGAATCTTGAATGTAGCCAACATAGTCGCCCAATTGGTCAAGCATCTTCTTGAAAATGATATTCGTGTAGGCTCCGGTGTCAACCAGTAGTTGATGTACTTTTGTTCCCATTATCTTAGCACAGATAACGAGAGAATCGTTATGGGGTATTACGATTCCTTCTAGATCTTCTTTCGTGAACATCAACTCTACAGAGTGCAGGACAGACAAGTTGACCCCAATTTCTTGTACCTGAGCTATTGCCTGTAGCTCCGCCTTCCTCTTCCGGTTCGAAATTGGTGGTCGTCGATCTGAACAACCTCCAACAGGCCCTACGGGCTCCATCATTTGGATTTCGGGAACATGACCTCCTGCTGACGTTTGAGCTGGTTGCCCGGCTCGATTCCGATGAGGTGCTTGTTCTAGGTCCTCCTCATCAGAGTTTTCATCTCTATCTCTCTTGCCGGGCTGTCTCTTAACGAACTCAGATAACTTTCCCTCCTCATAGAAACGCCATAGCTGCTTTAGCAAGTCACTACACTCACTTGTAAAATGCCCCACACTCTGATGGTAGGCACAATACTTGTTCTGGTTTAACTTGCTCGCATCTTGACGTATCTTACGAGGAGGTGTGAGCAATACTTTGTCCTGGACATTATTGTAAACTGTATCGATTGATAAGTATGTGGTTCAATTTATCCTTCAGTTCCGTTCCTTCAGTGAACGCTTTCATGTTCTTGGGAGCTCGATAACCACCACCACCAGGCTTTTTTGCACCCTCTTTTTGTTCTCCTTTGTCCCCCATGTCTTTTTGCAGTGCTTCGTGCATAGAGACAAAGACTCCTTCCCGGTCACAAAACTTAGCATAAGTTTTCGGGCATCTAAGATGTACATCTTTTTAGAGTTCGGTGCCCTTCTTAAGTCCAACTAGGACAACTACAATTTTGGTGTCCTCACTGACTGACTCCCCTTCCAGCAAGACTTTATCGAACCTTTCCAAATACAATCGGTCCGACTCGTCATCAGCTTATTTCAAGTCGGATAATCGATGTCTTTGGGATAGATAAGACCCGGCCGTGGAGAAGTAGGATAGGAACTCTTTGCCCAGCTGGGCAAATGAATGAATTGAAGCCGGTGGTAAAGACGAAAACCACTTGTGGACACGATCTCCCAGAGTTAAAGGAAAATTTCAGCACTGGGTTGCATCACTTGCCCCCATTGATATCATATAATCGGAATTTTTCATTAGATGCACTCGGGGGTCCGCCATGCCCTCATATTGTATGCTAGCAGGAAATTGGATTTTCTTCTGAATTGGGGCTTTCAGAATCACCGAAGATAGAGGGGAGGTTGGAAGGGTAGTACTCCCATATCCTCTCTGCTGGTCGAGCTGGCCCTGCATGCTTTCAATTGCTTTTCTCATGGAGGCGAGCTCTTCAAAGGATCCCCCCTGACTTGGAGGCTGTTCGGCGAGCAGATGTGCGTGACCATCTGTTCGCCGCAGTCCCTCGCTTGGCGTGGGAACCCCCTGGGTTGGCCTCCTGGGATTGGGCTCTGCGTCTGGGCCAAGGCGACCAAAAGCTGACCTAGTCAGCCTCTCGTGGACTGACTGGCGAGCAGGTGCAGCGGCTGGGCGAGCTATTCTGACTATTAGATGCATCTCAGCTGCTCCCCGGCCGTGGCGACCTAATCTCTCCAGAGCAGTTTGACGCTCGCCCTGACTCACCCTTACGGTCGGATTCTGGGTTGAACCTCCCTGGCTGGTGGCCTCAGCGAGCTGTTTATCCTTCCCTTTTGCCCTACGAGCCTGAGCGTTGTCTGTTTCATTTAAATGGTCTCCCCTGACCTTCTCCTGTTCTCGAGTCTTTATGTGGCTATGCCTTGCTCGTACATAAGAGGGGCCAGGTTGGACCTGTTATCTTTGTAGGGCCTGGAGCATTGCTATTGTCCGTGCCAATTCGTCTGGATTGCGGGCGAAAGCGTCCAGCTCAGGCGGCATCACTTGATGAGCAATTGTGGTTCGATTCTCTTGCTCGTTTCTGCTCGTTCCTGCTCGCCTACCAGCCTGGGACATCCGGGAGTGTGAGTCCCTTGTCATATGTTGGGAGTATTGTGTTTAACGTGATTGAGGCATCTTCAGTGGACGTATCAAGTATTATTTCTCAGTTCTTTGATGAAGAACACCAAGAACATCAAGAACACTTTTCTTCAAAAATTCAAAATTAAGTCCAAAGTTTTTGTGTAATCTCTCTATATTCAATGAATCGGAGGTTTGTACCCTCCTTCTAGCGCCAATTTTGTTGATGATCGTTTCTAATCTCAAAGATTAGTTGTTGTTTTTTATGGTTAATTGATCACCAAACAATTACGTGTGAGTGATCACTAACGTAATTAATGAATACAAAATTTTAGGTTTAGGTTTGGTAAAAATATTTATAAGCTTACGTGATAAATTCGACCGTAAGATAAACGAGCTGCTTTAGAATCGTAGGCGAAGTTGGGAAGTGTATAATAATTTCTGCTTATTCTTTTGACTTGAAAATATCCAAGTATTTATAGATATTTGTCTAGCAGGAGGTGTCATGACCTTTGGCCTACCAGGCTTGCATGCACGACACCTGGGCTTTGACTAATTTGACCTGGCCTAAACTAAATTCTATCCTTATCTACTGGACTTGCTCGCAGTCAAGAGCTGCTCGTCCTATTGGACTTGTCCTTAAGGTGTCTTTAGCTTGATTCTGTTGGTCTTTGGTCTTGTTAAAGTGTAGCTTGGGCATTGTGGTTGGATCTGGTCGGCAGAGTGCTGATTGTGCTTGCTTGGTCTTTGCTCGAATTTCTATAGCTTTTGATCGGATTCTGTTCGTTGCATAGTATGCAGGATTTGTTCGCCAGATACCTTGTTAAGTCTTGATCTTGGGTGTTACGCCCGATATTAACTACCCGACCCATCGGGTATCGGACATGAAACCCACTTATTGTAGCGGGCTCGAATGAGAGTAATCCGCCGCCAAGACGAGCAGACGAGCGGGGAAGTAGAAGCTACCCAACACAGACCTCCGAGACCTGTCGGACAGGGTACTTAAACCCACAGACCCGGGGGTCAGACGGCCAGCGACGAGCTCCGAGGCAGTCTCTCTACCCGCCTACCTGTGAAAGGACCACCGAGGTGCTCGCGTCCTAACTCGTCACCCGGGTACCCGTGTACCCGTCTGCCCGACCCCAGGCCGCGCCAGTTGTGAGGGGACGTCTAGTTCCATCAGTCCAGAGGATGTGACAGGGTCAAAGAGGGCAGTTGGGGCTAAGTCCCATCATCTCAGGAGCGACAGTGCCATGTGGCGTCTTCCCATTGGCTCATAGGGGAGGCTGTAGCCACTCATTACCTTCCAGCTAGGAGTAGGGGGGGCCCTCGGGCCCACCGACCAAATATGGGGAAACCCACCTTGTATACTATAAATAGGGCCTTTAATGCCCAAATGTAACACATCTTATTTATTATAAACCTGCTCTTGAGAGCTCATTTACTCCCACATTTATTGCTTTCGGTCACTACATTTATATAAATCCTACCCGCTAGGAACCCGACGGCGAGATCCTCACGAAATCGCTTTCAACATTTTGGCGCTAGAAGAAGGGTGACTAATATCAAAGAACACTCGGTTTCGTTCATCTAGTCACCTCGAACAAACCCTTTCTCGAAAGGCTTACTTGTTTCCATTCCAAAAATGACCACTTCGAAAGTTACACGAACCCAGCAGCAAGTCGAGGATGTCGGCGAGGTCGCCACTCCGGCTCCGGCCACGGCAGAAACTCTCTAAGGCCCTTTCGAGTTCTTGTCGGCAATAAGAACTCCAGAAGACCTCCAGGCCGCAAGGGCAATGATTGAACGCCGCCAGGCCGAAATCGACGCCGCTCCAATCCGCACTCATCGACCCGGGAAGGAGCCACCCAGGTCCAGGGCCACCAGCCAACCACGGCAGGAGCAAGAGGTGGCCAGGAGGGTCGCCAGGAACCCCCGGCCTCAGAATCTAAAAAGGCACCTCGACGAGGAGGCCGTCTCACAGCGGGTGTCTCGCCGACCTGCGGGATCCGTCTTCTCCAGAATGGGTTCCCAGGCACGTGGAGCTGCCCGACCCTGCGAGTCCAACGCCAGTTCCAAACCCTGGGAGCAAGAACGGGCACGCTCTCCCAGGTGTCACAACGACACGGCCCCGAGGCCGTCGGTCCGTTCTCCCCCCGCGGCCGACAGCGCTATGGCCGCTATCTTGAAGAAGGTTACGGACCTCGAGGCCAAGCTCGAAAGGCGGGACGGACAACACCACGTCGCCGACATACTGGTACGGGCCCCCGCCCAACCAAAAATTAACGTGGCCGCGGTGGGCCAATACGACGGGGAGACAGATCCCGTCACCCACCTAAGTAAATACTCCACCTACATGATCTCCATGGGGGCGACGAACGCCACCCAGTGCTGGATGTTTCCATTAACCCTCGGTGACAGAGCTCACCGGTGGTACTCCTTGCTGCCCACGGGGAAGGTGGTTTCGTTCCACCAGCTGGGGGAACTGTTCCTGGAACACTTCTCCTCGATGGCACCACGTCTGGCCGGTGCCAATCGCATGGCCAACTTGGCCCAGGGAAAAGACGAGACGGACCGGGAGTATATCGACCGGGTAGACCGCATCATCATGGAAGGCGAGCCCGTCGGTGACGAGGTCAAGCTAGTCGGCATCATAGGCGGACTCTGCCTGAAAACGAAGTTGTGGAAATCTATGAACAAGGACTATCCCAAGTCCTACGCGGAGTTTCGGCAGCGAGCCGGAAAAATCATTTATAACGCTGACATCCTGGCACAGCGGCTAGGCGAGGGCGCCCCAGCGGAGAAGGAGAAGCCCTGCGGCACGCCGACCCGGAGAAGTTTTTCCTACCGCGCCCCTCAGCCGTTCAAACCCTTCGACTCCATCGAAGTAAAGCTGGCCGAAAGGTTGGCGGCCACCTCGGAGTATGTCTATGTGCAGATCCGAGATAAGAATATGGTGCCCAAGGCACGGCCGTGGGTCCACAAACCGAGGGTGCAGCTCAACCCCAACAAATACTGCCACTACCATCAAACCGTCGGGCACAACACAAGTGAGTGCCGCGACCTCCTGAAGCAACTCTGGCGACTCTTCGAGGAGGGGAAGCTGGAGGAGTTCGTGAAGAGACCGGCGGCTAGGCCGGAGGCTCAAGCCGCTGCCTACCTCGTGGAGCCAAACCGAGAGGCGGCCCTCATATGCCTGCCGATGCCATAACATCAAGCCCGACGCGCGGTCAACATGCTCTCCCCTGTGGGAGGGTTCGCGCCCACCACCTCGCTCTCCAACCGCAGACAGAAGAGCGAGCTGCGAGTAATGGACAATATCCACCAAATCACCATGCCGGTCAACATGACGGCAAGAGAGACAGACCTCCTCGCCTTCAAGGAGGAGGATCGCACTGGGGTCATCTACCCGAACCACGACGCCCTGGTCGTGTCCGTCAACATCATGGGCGTCACCGTCCATCGCATGCTCATCGACAATGGGGCTTACTGCAACATCCTTTTCAAAACTGCATTCGACCAGCTGGACAGCTCCTTCGAGAAATACGTGGAGCCGTGCGACAAGGTCATCAAGGGCTTCGGCGACACCACGGTGAAACCCTACGGGATAGTTAGGCTAGCCGTAGAATTAGTTTCTAGTATAGACGCTGAGGTTAAAGCTTCGAAACAACTCGACTTTATTATTGTCGACCAGCCGTCAACCTATAACGGGTTTCTCGGCAGGCCATTCGAGCACGAGTTCGAAGCCGCCGCCTCAGTATTATATTATTGTATCAAGTTCCCAACCCCCTCTGGGAAGGTTGAGACTCTTAAGGGTAATCAGAAAATGACACGCGGATGTTTAGCGTATATCGATTTTATTTCAAATTCTGCAGATTTAGATTATATCTGCACAATCAGGGAGGGAGACATGGAAATAGACGAAGAAAACCCACCCACTGTCCGCCCAATGGAAGAAGATTCACAAAATTTTGAAGACACTCAAATCGACCTAGAGCCCAGTCTCTGGTACGAACCCATGGAGATCGACAGCACCCTAAAAGGGCAGATCGACGATCCACGCTACGGCGAGCGGGGAGCCAGTTCGATCGAAAAATTGATTTCGGTCACAATGAAGAATCGGCCAGAAGTAAGTGTTCAACTCGGTTCATCGATGTCCGACGAGATGCGGACAGCGATGACCGCATTTTTAGAAGAAAACTTAGACGTGTTCGCATGGTCCCACGAAGACATGGTCGGAATCGATCCAGCCGTATGTTCCCACCAATTGCACATTGATCCATCCCGCAAGCCAATCTCACAGAAGAGAAGAAAATTCAGCCCAGACAAGTATGCGGTCATAGCTACCGAGGTTAAAAAGCTACTCGACAACAAGCTTATCGGGATGGTCGACCCCGACGACCAGCCCCAATGGGTATCCAACGCCGTGCTCGTCAAGAAGAACAACAACACCTGGCGGATGTGCATCGACTTCACGGACCTGAACAAAGCATGCCCCAAGGATCACTTCCCGATGCCACACATCGACCATCTGGTGGACAGCACGGCCGGGCACGAGATGCTCATTTTCATGGACGTATTTACCGGCTACCACCAGATCCCGATGGCTGCCGACGACCAGAAACACACCACTTTCCTCACCGAGAAGAACATGTACTTCTGGAAGCGGATGCCATTCGGGCTCATGAACGCAGGGGCAACCTACCAAAGGCTGGTCAACCACATGTTTCACGACCAAATCGGGGCGACCATGGAGGTATATATCGACGACATCATTGTTAAAAGCCAGAAGAAGGAAGACCACCTCACTCACTTAGCCGAAACATTCAAAATCTTGAGGAAATATCGGATGAGGCTCAAACCGAAAAAATGCAGTTTCGGCGTCGAGTCGGGTAAGTTCTTGGGGCACATGGTTAGCCAGCGAGGGATCAAAGCAAACCCAACCAAAGTTCAGGCGATCCTCGACATGAGCGCTTCCCGAACGATGAAGGAGGTGCAAAGGGTGACGGGCAGCCTGGCCGCTCTCAGCCGTTTCATCTCCCGCATGGGGGACCGGTGCAAACCATTGTTCGACAACATGCGGAAAGGGAAACTAAACTGAACACCCCAAAGTACGAAGCATTAATCAACGGCTTGGAAATGGCCATGGCCATGGGAGTGAAGAGGCTCCAAATCTACAGCGACTCGCAGCTCGTCACATGCCAAATCTCAGGAGAATACGAGGCGCGCAGCGATAGAATGTTGGCCTACCAAGGATTAGCCAAGAACCTCCTCGAAAAAATTGATCAAGTCCACATAGAGGTAGTACCCCGACTCGATAATACTCAAGCAGACGCCCTCGCCTGCCTTGCAACATCCGAGGGGGTAGCCGACATGTCACAAATCACAGTCACCTACCTAACCGCACCGTCCAGTTCGAACCAGCGGGTGACCAATCTGGGGCAGGAGGAGGACAGCTGGATGACTCCCATTCTGAAGTACCTCCGCGACGGCCGACTCCCAGACGATCGAGTAGCGGCAAGATAGTTACAACTTCGGGCGGCCCAATACACGATCATCGGGGACCAGTTGTACAAGCGAGGCTTCGCCCTACCCCTCCTGAAATGCATAACGCCGGGGCAGGGAAGGAAGATCTTGGTAGAAGTCCACGAGGGGCGCTGCGGGAACCACGCCGGCGGCCAAGTGCTCGCCCAGAAAGTTATCCGGCAGGGATATTTCTGGCCCACTCTAAAGAAGGACGCGATCAACTATGCGCGGGCATGCCACAAGTGTCAGATCTATTTGCCAGCAATCCACCAGGCTCCAATTGAGCTAACCTCAATTCTAAGCCCGTGGTCGTTCACAAAGTGGGGGATCGATCTCATTGGTCCTTTGCCTACGGCCCCGGGCAGCATCAAGTACGCAATTGTCGCCGTGGATTACTTCACCAAATGGGCGGAGGCGGAGTCACTAAAAACAATCGACTAAGAACATGTCATTAGATTCATCTGGCGCAACATAATCTGTCGATTCGGCCTCCTACGGATAATCATTTTGGACAACGGGAAGCAATTCGACGGGTTGGAGATGGAGAGATTCTGCCTGAAGCACAAAATCAAGAGGTTGTTCTCGTCACCCTACCACCCCCAGTCGAACGGGCAGGTCGAGTCATTAAATAAAATAATCAAACACACGCTGAAGGCAAGGTTAGAGGAGATCAAGGGAACATGGGCGAGCAAGCTACCCGAAGTATTATGGTCATACAGAACAACCTGTTGCACCGCAACCGGGGAGACTCCTTTTGCTCTGGCCTTCGGAACGGAGGCAGTCATCCCGGCCGAGGTCATCATCCCAAGCCTCTGCACCTTGCAACCCGTGGGGACCGGGAACGACCAAGCCATGCTTAACGAGTTGGACTTACTAGAGGAGAGAATGCTATCCGCCAAGCAAAGGAACGTAGCTTACAAACGCCGGGCTGAAAAATACTTCAACTCGAAAATCAAGATCAGAGAGTTCGAAGCTGGGGACCTGGTGCTGCGACGGACGGTCGGGCAACCCAAGGGGGCTTTTGGTCCAAATTGGGAGGGACCCCTAAAGATCTCCAGGCGCTTAGCCAACGGGACCTATGAGCTAGAAAGCCTTGAGGGCAATCCGGCCCAATACCCTTGGAACGCCTCCCTACTCAAAAAATACTACCAGTAACGGCGAAATAGTTTAGCCTGCATCGTCCTGTCAAGCGACCTCAATGTAATCGCTCTTCGAGCGCAAGATTGTAATCAATAAAAGCGGTTGTTAATTCAATCCCATCTTCGTGAAGTCGCTACCCGTCTATCGGCTAAAGCGCTTCACTCATTAATCATTTGGTTAAGTTATTTAAGCGGTTGTTAATTCAATCCCATCTTCGTGAAGTCGCTGCCCGTCTATCGGCTAAAGCGCTTCACTCATTAATCATTTGGTTAAGTTATTTAAGCGGTTGTTAATTCAATCCCATCTTCGTGAAGTCGCTGCCCGTCTATCGGCTAAAGCGCTTCACTCATTAATCATTTGGTTAAGTTATTTAAGCGGTTGTTAATTCAATCCCATCTTCGTGAAGTCGCTGCCCGACTATCGGCTAAAGCGCTTCACTCATTAATCATTTGGTTAAGATATTTAAGCGGTTGATAATTCAATCCCATTATTAATTCGATTATCAAACCGAGTTCAAGAAAACAAGAACGAAAAGCGACGATAAAGGAGGAAGATGATTTCATTAAAAGTTCAGGGAAGAAAAGGGTACAACAGCCCGCGGCCAACAAACTTGACAAAAAAAAGGAACACATCACGGAGCCGCCTCGTCCACCACCCCCGGATCCTCGACCACCTCCTCGTCGGCCAAAGGGTAGATGAAGTGTTGGGAAAATAGGGGTGCCCGGAATCTATTCGGGATGAAATTTAAATACGAATTTAAATACAATTATTACTAGCATGAATTAATCCTAATTAATTCAAATAATAATTCCAACAACAAATTTACATCATGCATGTTGAATTAATTCACATATAATCTATGGCGGAAATAATCAAGATGATATGTGATTAACGTAACTCACGTAGAACTTGGCCTTTGAATAAACGGGACTAATACGTACATGCTTTACCAACCCAAAAGCCTTTTCAAGTATTCCATTTCGCCTTATTCGATCACCGGTGGGAGATGCTATCGAACAATTTAAATAACTAAGGAAAAAGAAAAATATCTATGCTCTTGATTTTTCCAACACATGAAATTATGTACTTGGGGATGAAATAATCATCCCCTATTTATAGAGGGAGATGGCCGAAAATATGTGGTATATGGGCCTTGGAGAAAATCTTTTCTTAGACTCTAAAAAATCTTGAATATATCCCATATATTCTTTTCTCCATAATAAAATATTCCACAAAAATCTCACCCTCCTAAATAAGGGGTAATTTTCGAAAACTTCATGGAGAAATCACAAGATTTGGATCTTCTTGAATATATGAGATATTCTTGTATTCCAAGAATACATATCTTCCAGAATATCTTTCCAAGAAAATCAACAAAATCTTCTCTCTCCTTGATCTCTAATTTTCGAAAATTTAAGGATAAAATCAGCATAATATTATCTTTTTATTTTAATCACCTTATCATTATTGGGCTACTTGAGGGGCCTTTAAGGAGAATTAAGATTGGAACTCCTAATGGACTTCTGAATTCCAGTATTGAGCCCCAATATAATTTAATCCATTAATATTAATTATTACCACTAATAAATTAATATTGCACTATCCATCTTAATCCATATTACGATAATATGGGCTCCCGGTTATTATTTCCCGCGTTTAAGATTATCAAGTCCATTAATTAATTAAGCTTCTGAATAGCTCTAAATTAATTAATATATTTCACCTTGGAGTAAAGACAACTCAACATTATTATCCGTACCGAAGAAACTGATTCTTCACTTGCAAGATTTGGTACGATAAAACTTCTGAGCCCACCAAGGGGACTAATCACACGAGCCGTACTCGCACGCGTTTCTCCGTATTAAATCTTAGCAACCGTCGTATGATTAATATTACTACCCAAGACACAAAGTTCAAAGTCACAATGATTCTCACCCAACATGAATCAAAGCAGTAACCATTAAGCACACACAGTCCTATTTAAGTGACAGAGATTAAGAAATCAACAACCACTGAGGTCTAATTCTTCACATTTCAGAACAGAAGAATTTATCCTCGCTGTAGGTCCTCTTCAACACATACTAAATGTGCTAGTGCAATCTCTTAGTCAAGACAGACCAATCTGAGCCTTACACATCGACCTTTCACGGCGGATTGTTCAATTCCACCTAGGTCGTGAAAATGTACGTTTAGTTACAAGGAAACTGTTAATGTTGTCTTCCGTGATCGGGTATCACCACATTAACTACAATGTAACTAGTACCATATATTGAACAGTTTGCAATAGAAATTCAACATTCAATCATATCTAAAGCAAATGCGATAAAAGAATTATTCTCATAAAACGAGTATTTAATACACGAGTTATACAAAGTAAAAGCATACTTTCACGTATAACTCCAACATGAAGGTCGTCGGGTCACCAAGGAACGACAGGTCCATCCCGTGATCAGCCAAGTCCTTCAAAGTGATATCATAGTCTGCCGAGGGGGGATTGGACTCGACGTAGCTCCTTAGATCCTCCAGGGGTCCGGAGTAGTCGGCCTCAGGGTTCCGGCGGAGCAGGGAGCGAATCGAGTCGGCATATGCGTTGATATAGATCATGGAGCCTGCCGACTCGTGTTCGCATTCGAGGCGGGCTCGTTCGACGGCCATGCGTTCGTCGGCCTCCGCGGCAAGGGCCTCGCGCGCTCTTCGAACCTCCTCAGCCGTCTTCGCCTCGGCTTCGGCGCGCGCCTTCCTCTCCTCCTCGCAGGCGCCCTCCAGCTCAGCCCGACTCGCGCGTGCGGCCTCCAACTCCTCCTTGAGCTTTTTATTCTCCTCTTCTAGGCGAGCGGACTCGTCTCTCTTCGTCTGGAAGACTGCCTTGTAAGAGGAGGCAGTCCGCATCTCCCGCTCGAATTCCAGCATGATGCCCTCCATGGCAATGGCGTTGCGAGAAGTGCGGATGGCCGCTGCCCTCATCCGGTTGGCGAGCGGGATGGTCCACGTGGCCTTTTGGCAATTGAGGGTCCAGGACCGGGGCAGATTTACAACGGCGCGACGAAGGTCCTCCGGCCAGGACTCCGGCACCGCCTCCGAGTACGGAGGGTCCTACGAGCGCAAAAACTGAAGGACCTCGGGCGGGGGCAGGGGGTCAGGCCTACAGAACGGCGGGAAGAAAAGTTGGATAAGTTATCTAAATTGCAAAAATAGCCAGGAAACTTGGAAAAGGAAACAAAAACACTTACGTGAGATGATTGCCCCAGCCAAGGAAGGAGAAATCTCTACGGTCGCGAGACGAGGAGGCCGAGCTCCCAAGGGTCGCCTCGACGGTGCCCCCCACCAGCCCGTCTGTCGCCGGGTCCAAGTTGACGGTCACCATGGCCGGGTCGACCGATGTCTGGCCCTCTACCCGTGCGTGTTTGGCGGCCCGTTGGCTGTCGGTAGGGAAGGAGGCCGCGGGCGGCGCGGGAGTCGGCGGGTGGCTACGGATCACCACCCCTGCATGTCGGACGGCTCCCCGCTTTGCCAGCTTGGCGGTGGCACTCTTTTTGGGCCCCATATCAACAGTCTCCTCGGAAGTCTCGACGTTGACCACGGTGATGGAGGCCTGGCCGGCGACAGGTACGGGTCGAGGAGGAGGAGACGATGAGGCGGTTGGAGTTGATGACTCCTCTGGGAAGCGTTGTTCTGCAAAAGACGCACGACGTAAGAATCGAGAAGAAAATCACGAGCAGGAAGGAAACTGAGCGGGAAGGTCTTACCGCCAAAATTCAAGTGACGCGGGAAGGATTGGAGCTCGGACAACCTTCTGTGCTCATCGCTGTTGAGGAGGTCGACGTCGCGGTTATCCTGGCTCTCCGACCTCACCAAGGCAAGTGTCTGCCGGAAATCGTCGGTCAAGTCAGCCTGATTTGGGACCGCGCAGCCTGCACAGTGAAAGAGAAATTAGATCAGTACTAAGGGGTGAGGAGAAAATTCAGCGGTTACCTCGGCGGTTGCAATCTTGGTACTCCCGGGGAACCGGGATAGTTTGCCCATCGACGCCGACGCTCTCCCAGGCACCGCCGACCCACCACCACTTCTCATGCCAATGCGTCACCTTCGACGAGATGCCGAAGACGATAGCATCGCCACCCCGGGGCTTCACAGAGTAATACCCGTGGTTCATCCGACCAACCGAGGCCATTGTATAGTACAAATAGTTGGTCTCGGCCGGAGTCGGCATACGGTGCAACCCGCGGCGACCAAGAGCGACCATTGCTCCCAAGATATAGCTCCACCCGTTGGGAGTGATTTGAGTGATTGATAAGTTCCAGGCGGCAAGTAGCTTGGAAATGGCCGGATGAAGCGGGAAACGGAGCCCGGCATGGAGCGTGTCCGAATTTATGGCGATTAGGCCCTCCGGGGGCTGGTCTGCCCGTTCATTTTCCCTGGGAGCGTAGAAGAAAACATCAGACGGCACCTGGAAGGTCTAATAAAGCTCCCTGAGGTCGGCGTCCGCGGGCAAGCAGCTGAGGCGACGAGAGGCCCCAAATTCTGTCTCCTGGACCTCGAGGTATTCTCGGGCAGGGCGTCTCCGCACAAACCGGCTTATATATTTGGTGTAATCGAACCCAATTAGCCTGCTATCCGCGTAGTCAATATTATCGGGAATGACCTCCTGTTCGAACAAGTAGTCCTCGGCCCGGGGCGGGTAGGAGGATACGGGTGAAACCCGGAGCGCGACACCCTCCCGTTGGGGGCTCATCCGCTCTAAATCATTGGCAAAGGCATCCACGTCCGTGGAGGTGCCTTCGCCTTCTCTGGTGGCGGCGGCGCGAGATGTCCCCTCACCGGAAGGACGGAGGGGCCTCTCAGCACCGATGGCGGAAGTGGAAGGCGCCGGCGGCCGCAACGCTCTCAACGGAGTCACTCGTGTTGGGGGAAAGGAAAGAATATAAAGAGGAAAATAGGAGATTACCTTGGGACTCGGAAAGGATCACCGGATTCTGGGGAAACT
The DNA here is from genome assembly GCA_947034835.1 of Ballota nigra. Taxonomy (NCBI): domain Eukaryota; kingdom Viridiplantae; phylum Streptophyta; class Magnoliopsida; order Lamiales; family Lamiaceae; genus Ballota; species Ballota nigra. Next base: position 31,903,817 of record OX344730.1, read on the forward strand.
CGCCGGAAAACTTGAAGCTTCTTAAGGGGGGCAAGAGATTGCAAAGAGCGAAAATGAGAAAAGGGGGAGAGAAATCCTATTTATAGGAGGAATGGGAGGGACTGAATTGCAAAAAATGGGGTCAAAAACTGAATTAAGCAAAAATCCAGGGGGGCGCGTGAAGGCCACGCGTGCAACGGTTGGGAGGCAGGTTCGGCGGACGTGACCCCTGGGGTTCTGTGCATCAGTCACGCCATCTCGTGACGTCATCAGGTGCGGAATACGAGACGTCACCTCGGAAGACGGAACGTCACCCCCAAAATTCAAATTCAAATTCAAAATCAAGTCTGCGATTCGACTAGCCCGCCACCCGACGACTGGGGCCCCCCGATGTCGGGCTGGTGGGGCAATTGTTACGCCCGATATTAACTACCCGACCCATCGGGTATCAGACATGAAACCCACTTACTGTAGCGGGCTCGGATGAGAGTAATCCGCCGCCAAGACGAGCAGGCGAGCGGGGAAGTAGAAGCTACCTGATGCAGACCTCCGGGAGCTGTCGGGCAGGGTACTTAAACCCACAGACCTGGGGGTCAGACGGCCAGCGACGAGCTCCGAGGCAGTCTCTCTACCCGCCTACCCGTGAAAGGACCATCGAGGTGCTCGCGTCCTAACTCGTCGCCCGGGTACCCGTGTACCCATCTGCCCGACCCCAGGCCGCGCCAGCTGTGAGGGGACGTCTAGTGTCATCAGTCCAGAGGATGTGACAGAGTCAAATAGGGCAGTTGGGGCTAAGTCCCATCATCTCAGGAGCGACAATGTCATGTGGCGTCTTACCATTGGCTCATAGGGGAGGCTGTAGCCACTCATTACCTTCCAGCTAGGAGTAGGAGGGGCCCTCGGGCCCACCGACCAAATATGGGGAAACCCACCTTATATACTATAAATAGGGCCTTTAATGCCCAAATGTAACACATCTCATTTATTATAAACCTACTCTTGAGAGCTCATTTACTCCCACATTTATTGCTTTCGGTCACTACATTTATATAAATCCTACCCGCTAGGAACCCGACGGCGAGATCCTCACAAAATCGCTGTCAACATTGGGTTAATTTCGTCTTAATCCACGGGTGTTTTATGCTAATCCTGATCGCCCAAATAATGATTTTGTTCGCCTATCAACACCATGTATTTTTATCTGAATAATTATGATGGTTTAATTGTTGTAATTTAAATATCATTTTAGATTTCAAGAGTATGACATCTCAATTTTCTCTGATTTCTAATATCAAGAGTGAGAGCAAAAAATTGATCGTTAAAGTTAGGATTGAAAAAGTTGGACAATATTTTTTAATGATTTTAATAGAGACAAATTCTACTTGAAACTCATTTTGATCGGTGAACAGGTATTTGTAACGTTAAATTTTATTTCAAATTTTGTATTGTTTCTTATATAAATTAATTTCTTACCGTATACTCCCAATAACTAATAATGTTGATTAATTTATAAATTATTCAATATTGAAATGAAAATTGATTATTATAAAATGATTAGTCTAAGTAATGTTATTCCATAATTGTTATTAATTTATGTGAATTTTGATTTTTTTTTAATTATTTAGTTTGTAGGATATGCGTATAGGGTTTAGTGAAGGGCACGGTTTACAGCTAAACAAACTTCATAATTTATTGTTATACCTCGATTTTTTTTAAATAAAAATACTCTTATATTAAATGTCTACAGAAAATAAATATAATATATTTTTTCAGTACGCGAAATTCTGTGGGTACACTTTAATATATTAATAAACAAATATACTTTCTTAAATCATTCAATAAAAAAGGTAAGAAAATTACTTGGGGATAGTATATCTTTAGGCAACTTGATCTGTCTTCTTTTTTTAACAGGAAGTGGGTTTATTTTTACATTGATTTAAATACTACTCAAGAATTAAAGTAAAAATAGACCTATAAGCAGCTTTTCTCCACAAATGTTGGCTTCGTTTTGCAAATGGAGAAGTATTCAAATTGAAATCTGCAGAGGGCATCTTCCACCGTCTAAAAATATAAAACAAAATAATTCAACCGTCCACGGACTTTTTCTTTCGGCAACCGCAACACAAAGCATGGGTTCAGATTTCAAGATAATAATTATAAAATATTAAATTTGTTCTGAAACATTATTTTTAAAATTACTAAAGGACAATAGAGTGAGAGAGAAGTTTTAGCAATGCAACCAAATAGAATCAGGGAATTAGAAAGAAAATAGTAGTAATAGAAAAAGAGGGAAATCCATGGGTGGGCCAGCCATAATTTTCGCACAATAATCAAGGTCAACCCATTGTAAAACCAATTTAGATTGCAATTTTCATATTTTACCTGTGACATATATAAGTTGTTGATTATCTTTTAATTATGCACATATAAATCATTTAATGTCAAAATTGATATTAGAGTCAATTAAACCACAAAGTATTATTTTTCCATATTTTTCATTTGAATAATTGAAAATTTTAGTTGGTGGACGAATAATTTCCTAACTCATCGTTTAGCTCCATTTACATTTTTTATTCGAATCGCTTAAATTTGACCTCACTTGATTTTGTTGAAAGTTCTCAAGATCATGTTCGTTTTCAGGCTATAAGATTCAAATGCAAGATTTAATTTCTATCCTTTAATTTTTTTGGATTTGCAAATTCAATGTCTTCATTCAAAATACATACCACAAAATGTTTCCTTACTCATTTTCACCCCTATTTTTTCCACTTAATTATATTACTCCACAAATTAAGAATTAATTTTTATATAAAATTTCATTCACTCCCGCTCCCTATCCCAAACTACAACACAAATTAACAATTGGATTCGCTCCATCCACCCCTAAGCAGTTGTTCAGTTTTATATTATTGATTCAGGTTCTAATTTTTATTTGAAAATTTAACCAAAAAAAAAAATTAAACATAAAAACTTAAGAGTCATCATAAGAAGAACTTTAGTAATATTTAAAAATAGGGTTAATATCGAATTTTAACATGTACAATTTTTTTATCAAGTTGCAACCTATACTATAAGATATTATCAATTTGCAATCTAAACTTTAAATATCTAAGTATTTTCCGGCCGCACAAAAATTATAATTGTCCATTAGTATTTACCCTATTTAAAAAAAAAAAAAAAATTGCCCCAAAAAGGTTGACACCCAAGTTGACACGGTGCCAACCTTTTTTACTACTGTTTTGCCAACCTTTTTTGGGCAAAAAATAGGGCAAAAAACAATTACACTATAAAATTTTGGGCAAATGTATACTTTTTTTTTTAAATTTAACCGTTACATATTATATGTATCTTCCATTCAATTATTGAATTTAACATTTTTAATAGCATCAAAACGTTTAAATAATTATAACTTTGGCATGGCCAAAAAAATACTAGAGAAATAAAATTTATATTGCAAATGATATTTTTTTATTATATAAATTGCAAATTGTCAAATTTTATAGTATATATTGCAATAATATAAAAATTATACATATTACAAAATGGATAAAATGTCAATTAAATAGCAATGTGATATTAACCCTTGTAAAAAAATGCGTTTAATTTGATATTAACCCTTATAAAAAGAATACGTTTAATTTGATATTAACCCTTATAAAAAGAATACGTTTAATTTGATATTAACCCTTATAAATACGGTGGCGTAGTTGAAAAATTACTATCCTTTGTCGGTGGCCCGGGCGCGATGATCGTGCTGTAAAAAGGAAGTAACCGAGGGCACAAAAGGCCCAAACGAATTTAACCCAACATACAAATAGTAGTGTTTTTTAAGTTACCCACCATAAAAAGGCCCTTTGAGTTCAGTACCCGATATACTACTCAACCTTTTCTTTTGACTATGGAATGGAGCTGCGTTAATGGCGGATTTAGTCAACAGTTTGAGTTCTCTTAAGGTAAAACCTACTATGTTTGCTAAGTCAACATGATTCTGATTATCGTTTCTACCTTGCCTTCCCGGTGATGCCACCGTTTCTGTGGTTATTTAGGCTTGCTGATTTTCTTTTCAAAATTAGGGTTATTGATGCGGTGCAATCTATTAATTTCTGATTTTTTCAACATTGAGGGCGTTTTGTTACCAAACTGTATTACATATCTCGCTTCCGACTGATAATTGAGTGATAGTAAGTTTTGAAATTTTTATATTTGCATGGTGAAGTTTCTGAGAAACTTGACTTGTTGGTAATAACGGAGTGATATAGCTTTTTGTTGTTTAACCTTTGCATGCGGGGAATTTCAGAGATCCTTGGCTTGTTAGTGAAATTCTTAGTGAAGGGCTTTCAGCCTACTTATAGTTTAATTTTGATTGGATAAATGATATAAAGCTCCTCTTTCTCCATACCTTTTTTAACATAGGATGAAGTGAATCTGCATATGAACTGAGATATAACACACGATCCACATTTTTATGTACGAAGAATTTAACATTGCTAATGCATTAACTTTTTGTGGATAAATTCTTTAAATATGGGTTGCACTTGGTGAGCAACTGGTAGTTTGTGAGTCCTGTTCATTATCAACATGTGATTTATATACAGTCATTTCTTATTACACAGAGCTGAGGGATGTTCTTCAATTTTCTTGTTTGAAATGAAATTTCTTCTTTAATTGTGCAAAAAAGAACATCTCATCAGGGAAAGAGTGTAATATTTCTTTTCTCAAGAAAATTTTGGGCATGATTCCAATATTAACAAGGAATGTTCCCTTTTTTTGGCAGTATCGCGATTCTCATCGGTGTTGGTGATGTTCCTGCATCTTGACTTGATCTCCTAGATTTAAATGTTTATGTATCTTGTGAATAACACTAAACTTATTTTCAAGTAAAGTATTGCCATAGCTCTTGCAAGTTATCCACGGTGTTTTGGTGTCAGCAGTTGCACCCATTTGAATTTTACTTGAAAGAGGGAAAGCATAGCAATATAATTATGGAGCCATTGAAGAATCATAGTTTTATGCAATATTCCACAGAGTATGGAAATGGAGATCATGGTCCTGAATCACTAGGTCATAGAGTTGGTGCTTCAGGTCATGCAAATTCCAGTCTGAAGTCTCAGGAAGTCAATTTTTCAGAACCTAAACCTGTACTTAATTACTCTATACAGACTGGTGAGGAGTTTTTTATGCTCGACAAGGTCAATTCTAGGAACCCATTTATTCCAAATACATCTGGGGATCCCAATTATGCGTCTGGTTACATGGAGCTGAAAGGCATCTTAGGCATTACTCATACTGGCTCTGAGAGCGGTTCAGATGTTTCCATGTTCGTTGCAACAGAAAGACCTTCGAGAGAATTTGAGAGAAGCAATATGTCCTTACATGGAAACAGGGGCAATCATGTTTATCTGCAACCTATCTCACATGCCTCATCAGTTTACAACAGTCACTCCACTCTAGTGAATACCTCATCTGGAGCATCTGATATCTCATCACGGAAGCTTAAGGTTCTCTGCAGTTTTGGTGGCAGAATTTTACCGCGGCCAAGTGATGGAAAGCTCAGATATGTTGGTGGTGAAACACGCATCATCCGGATAAGCAAGGACATTACCTGGCAAGACTTATGGTTGAAAGCTACTGCTATTTATGATGAGACTCATACCATAAAATATCAGCTTCCTGGGGAGGATCTTGATGCTTTAGTCTCTGTATCAAGTGATGAGGACTTATGGAACATGATGGAGGAGTGCAATGTACTCAATGATAGAGAAGTATCAAAAAAGCTTCGTATGTTTCTATTCTCTCTTTTAGATCTGGAAGATGCTCATTTCAGTCTAGCCAACAGTGATGGTGATTCAGAGATGAAATATGTAGTTGCTGTAAATAGCATGGACTTTGGGTCGCGAAAAGGCTCTACTCTTCGTGGGTTAGGAAGCTCTTCTGGGAACAATCTAAATAAGTTGGACATGCTAAATGTTGAAAGGGACACAAGTAGGACCTCTAATGAATTTTTAGGGGTTAGTACCTCAAATTTGGCAGGCTTTGTGGTCCCATCAACAGCTACTGATTCTTCTAAATCTATTTTACAAAATTCCTCCAATGTTTATGAAACTGTGCACTTTCATCAAGGTCAACCTGCGCATCATCATGAAGACAATTACCACGTTCCACATTTTGCCTACAATTTGCCTCCTCCCTATCATATTCCGTTGGAAAGTTCTGTGCCACAATCTTCTTATGGGGCAATTTCTCAACAAAAGAGTCTTGAAGAGAAGTCTCCCAGTAGCTCGGATGCACAAGGAACACAAATTCAAGAAAAGGAGGCAAAAACAAAAGTTAATGGTTCAGTTCTACAGGAGAGTAGAAGCAGTGCTAGTAGAGAATCTAATTTTCCTGTTGAGGAGGCACCAATTTTGGTCCCTAAACTGGATAAAGATTTATCTTCAACAAAGAGTGTAGGGAGACCCCAGGAGCCCATGCAGGCCACCGAACCTCTTGATGCTGTTGATCCATCCCAAATTACTAAATCCAGTGGCAATGAGTACTGTGTGCCTCATAATGCTCCTGGTTCTGAATCTTTCAACTCAGAATCTGATCCTACTGATTTGAAACACTCTGATTCTTCCATTCTTCCTCAGAGGACCTTTTACTCTGAGCGAATTCCTCGAGAGCTGGGAGGCCTGCTTAGCAGAATATCGAAGTCGGATGATTCTCGCAGTTCTCAGTTTCTTGTCAGTCAGTCAAACACTGATAGTACCCAGCAAGATTTAGTTAATGAATCTGTTGAAAAAGTGCAGGATGGAAATGCAGATTCTTCTACCAAGCAACCGATTTCTGCCTTTCCTATTGAGCCTGGAACCTTTGGTAATGGGCATCCCAGAGCTCAAATAGTTGACCCACTTGATGCTAAAGACTCGTTGCTTGAAAATCAAATCCTGGCAGAAGCGGAGGCTGGACTGAAGCTTCCTGCTGAGCGCCGTGAGGATTCGGCAAGGCATTCTGAAGATCATGCACCTCATTGGGTTGATGGGGTTGGCAGTCAGTCCGTTGCTAATGATGCTAATCAGCATCCGCAACCCCCTACAAGGATAGGGGCTCAGGAAGAATCCCAGGTTCTTCCGAAAGCAGAGCAGGGAGACATACTTATTGATATCAATGATCGATTCCCTCGTGATCTTCTCACTGATATATTTTCAAAAGCTGTTCTGTCAGATGCTTCATCTGACCTTGGTCCTCTGCAGAAGGATGGAGCTGGTTTGAGTGTGAATATAGAAAACCACGAACCTCAGCACTGGTCCTTCTTCCAGAGGCTGGCAGGGGATGGCTTTACAAGAAGGGATGTTTCTCTTATTGATCAAGACCATGCTGTATTTTCTTCTGGTCTTAACAAAGATGCAGAGGAGGCTTCTTTAGCATATGATTTTGTTCCACTAACAAGAGATGGAATTCCTCCTATTCACCAAGGATTGCAAGATAATTATGGCAAAGATGAGCAGAAAAATATACCTGCTGGAGATGGACCTATCTCTATAGCACTTCATTCCAATTACACTGCACCACAAACTGAAGTCAGTGAGGGCGTTCAATATAATGATTTCATAGATAATACGAGAATTCAAGAATCAGAGTATGAGGTACTTTTTATTTTGAATAAAGTGAATTATTGTCATTTACTGAATACATCTTATCTTAGTCGTAGTAATTTTATTAACACTTTCAGGATGGGATTGGAAATATTGGCTTACCTCCACTAGAGCCATCATTGGTGGATTTTGATATCAACTCATTGCAGGTTAGTCCTAATTTTCGCACTATGGGCATTCTACAAACAATGACATGAAATTATAACAAGTCAATGGTTCAATTGGCTGTAATGCCATCATACATTGATTTTGGTCTTTTTAACCAGTTGTACCAGTCAATTTTTTATATCTTTTTTTCTTTTTCAACAAGGATATGGAAAGAAACTATAAAAAATACTATTAATGAGAGCATATGCCTTGACCGAACCCAATTTGCAAAATGTGGTCCGTATAGCCAATCGCACAGAATGTGATGAAGGCTTAAGTTTGTTGTTGTTGATGTTCTATTCTTTTCCTTTTATTCTTTTAAGATATTTTAAATTTTAAACTTGCTATTTGGGTAAGTTATACTCATACACATGCACACAATGTTGTTATTTAACATTTTAAAATTTATTAAATATGTTTTATTAATTATATATTTTTGGTTATATTAAAGTTTAGCAAATAATAATGTTACTAATATTTTATATAAGACAATATAATTATAACTCTTACTTTACTGGTTGAACCGATCTGATTTAATCAATATAACCACTAGGTGGCGCTTACCAGTGCTTAGACAGCTTGAATCACCATTTGGCTGTTGATAGAGACAAGGGTACAAGGAACTAAATAAACTAGAACAATAATTTTAATCACTTAAAATAAACAATAACCGAAGTTCATAATGATCTCCCTAGATGCTCTAACTCAGAAAAGCAAAGCACTATAAACCCCGACCTGAACCCACAAGCAATAAAGCCCACAAGCGGTTTATTAAAGAACTTAATTTTTTTAAAAGGCCCGACTACAATAATAATTATAAAAGACACAATGAACGCTGCCAGTTCCCTCCCCATTTTATAGAACCTTGTCCACAAGGCGGATAATGCGAACACTGGGTTTGAGAAGGAACTACATCAACCCAAGTAGCTTCTACATGCCACATCTCTTTGAAGTAACAAAAACTTGACGGATATGGTCATTACCTTGTCAAGTACTCTTGTAACAGAACTGCAGTTGACACAAATTCAGATTCTTCCAGTGGAAATTCGGGTGGGAAGGTGGCATTGGCGGTATGGTTGCCTATAATCGCTGTCAACTGAGGCACATGGAACACTGGATGCATGTGCAAGTCATCGGGCAACCGGCAGTGAATCCAATAATAAGGGGCGGGCCCATCCATAGCCATCAAGGCAATCTCGACCTTGACTGTTCCGCGGACTGTTCAGACAGTGAAATACAAGTGATGGGATCCTCGCCATGGAAAACTGGAAGTCAAGCTTGGGGAAGTGAATCGAGAGCACTGGCGCCGGAGCAGGTGCGTGGTGGAATCATCCATCGGGCTGGAATCAGTCGAATTAAAAGCACCGGTATTGGTGACCCTTTTACTAGAAGCAATTGAAGCAACAAGGCTTCAATGTTATCAAGCTGTTTTGCAACCCCTAGTGATTCAAGAATACCCTTCTCTTCCATATCCATACAAGACTCCATTGGAGTATCCAACATGAGGAATCCGGCAGGTCAGAACAATTGAGGGACAAGGCCAGGGTACAAGGAATCAATAAACTTGAACAATACGTGGATCACGTAAAATCAACAAGAACAAGATGTTCTCCTTTAGTATAATTACATGCCAAACTTATAGCCGAAATTCACAATGATCTCTCTAGATGCTCTAATTCAGAAAAATAAACCAACACGAATGGACTCTAAATTCTAAACCCTAACCAAAGCCCACAAGTTTTATGCCCAGCAATGGCCTCTCTAGATGCTCTAACTCAAAAAAACAAAGCAACATAATTAGACTCTCAAACCTAAACCTAAACCCTAACCTAAGTCCACAAATAACAAAGCCCACCGACTATTTATTGAAGAACTTAAATTAAAAAGGCCCAACTATGATGATAATAATGATAAAAGACACAATGAACATTATCATTTAAAGAACGCTAAAAAACATTGATTGAAACCCCCAAACAATAAGCCAACCAACCATCCCTTATTCTGTGTTTTTGAATGTTGGAATAGTGAACTTAATGAAGATCTCAACTTATTGTCTAAATATAACTACCAATATGATTTTGTAACTGTCTGGTGAATGAACTGCAGATTATACAGAATGCAGATCTTGAAGAACTGAGGGAACTTGGTTCTGGCACATTTGGAACTGTATATCATGGAAAATGGAGAGGCTCTGACGTGGCAATCAAGCGCATAAAAAAAAGTTGCTTTACTGGTGGACAATCAGAGCAAGAGAGACTGGTTTGTTCTTTGTTCCTTTAATGCTCAATATTTTTTATTTTTTTCTGTTTTCATTACTCATATCTCATATGTACTTTAAGATGTTATACATCATTGTTAGAGCATACATATTTATATGCTTTAAAAAATTTAAGTCATGGCTGTGAGTTTGTAAGCAAATTGAAGACATGGAGTAAGAATGTTCCTTTTGAACTATTGTTTTTAACAAAGTATGACCATGCATGTTTATTGGGCCTTGCTAAAATGGTTATTCACACTTTCAGACCAATGAGTTTTGGAGAGAAGCTGAAATTCTGTCAAAGCTTCACCACCCAAATGTGGTAGCATTTTATGGTGTTGTAAAAGATGGACCAGGGGAAACATTGGCTACCGTGACCGAATACATGGTTAATGGATCTTTGCGACATGTTTTACTTCGTAAAGACAGGTATAATTTTGCTTAGAGTTGTAGTTGACTTGTGTTTACACCCCAGAACTTAGCAACTATAGAACTATCTCAGACTTGCTCTTATGCTTTGTTCACCAACTCTTGACATTATATGAAAAAATGTAGGTGTTGAAATATACTCCCTCCATACCACTAAGATAGGTTTGGACAAGTTTTCACAGAGATTAAGAAAACATATTAAATGTTATTGGATTATAAATTTTTCCAACATTCTTCCTATTTTATTCTTGCACAAGATGACAAAAAAAAATTAAATGTTCATTGAAATAATGTTAAAAGTAATATGGACATTTTGGTCAATTGAAGAATATTTAATGTTTTTAATAAGGATACTATCCTTTAATTTTGGACACACAAAAGTAGAAATTAAGTCTCTTAGCAGTACGGAGTAGTATAATTTAATATATTAACTTCTTTAATTTTTCTGACTATTTCACTTCACGATATCCATTGTTTTATATTTCACTTTGCAGACACCTTGATCGCCGGAAGCGACTCATAATTGCCATGGATGCAGCTTTTGGAATGGAATATTTGCATTCAAAGAATATAGTGCACTTTGATCTTAAATGTGACAATTTGTTGGTTAACTTGAGAGATTCTGCAAGGCCTATTTGCAAGGTTGGCGCAGTAACTTAATCTTTGTTTTTCTCCCTAACAAGTTCATTCTATATGCTTCCTAGTTCTCATGATATCTTATCAGGAATTAGGATATTTTTTAAGAGACATCGTGTGGAACCTGTACTATTGTGACCAAGGTTTTGAGGCAACTTTAATCCGATGTCCATGCAATTTTTCAGGTAGGCGATTTTGGCCTGTCAAAAATAAAGCGGAACACCTTGGTTTCTGGTGGAGTTAGGGGAACACTCCCGTGGATGGCTCCAGAGCTGCTAAATGGTAGCAGCAATAAAGTTTCTGAGAAGGTAACACATAAAGTAAACATGACCATCTCCACAAAGTCGAATTGTTAGAGAAGAAAATTGATAAGCGTTTCAAGATTCCAGGTCTTTTTAGGATATTTATGGAATCTAAAATAGCACTCTGTTTTATAAAGTAGATTTTTTTGGGATAATAGCCTGCAAATGAACTCTTTACCTGTTCCAAAATTCTTAATAGACGTAGAAAACAGAATAATGAAGGCTGTTACAATTAAGTATGCAAATAATACTCCATTTATTCTGCTTGCTAATTTGAACTATTGTACATGTAATTATTCTATGTGATGAGGTGTATGTAATTACTGGTTTTTGGTTGTTTCACGTGCAGGTTGATGTCTTTTCGTTTGGCATCGTCTTGTGGGAGATACTCACTGGAGAGGAGCCTTATGCCAACATGCATTACGGTGCAATCATAGGTTTGTAACTCCGTTCAAACAAATTTGGTTTGTGGTTAGCTTGAGAATTTTTGCTGGGAGAAAATTGCGAATATTAGGAGGAAAATGAATGCATTGAAATTTTTTTAGTTAGCATATGTTGAGTGAGAAATATTTGCACATTTGATATGCAGGAGGGATTGTGAACAACACATTGAGGCCAACAATTCCAAGTTACTGCGATGCAGAGTGGAGTAGATTAATGGAGCAGTGTTGGGCCCCAAATCCTGCTATAAGACCATCTTTTACTGAAATCGCTAGCCGGTTACGAGTAATGTCTGCTGCAGCCCAGCCACGGAAGGCGAATTGATAGGGGGAATGAAAGAAGGTTTGGGTTGGTTTGGTATGTTCTTTTTACTAATGAAAGCTAAGCAATTACTTCATTCAATTGTACACACACGCTCTACTAAATCTTGCATCAACAAAAGAATTTGCCTCATCATCTCCATCTTCATCAGATGTTATTGTCACGTGACTTGTGAACAAAGGTTTAATGTGAGTTTGCTTTTCTTTTTAGTTAGAAATTGATTAATTTTACTTAGTAGGTAGGTAAGTTACTAATATAATAGATTTTTTTATTTTGTATTGCACAACAATTTGTCAAAACAGTATCTTGTTAAACTGTGTTAAACGGAGTACCTAAAAAAGAAAATTTAATATTGTTACTTCTCATTTTGTCATTTTCGTTCGTTTCTCCGTTTACTTTCCTTTCTTTTTTTTGGAAATTAAATATAATATTATATTTCCGCATTTTACTCATTTTTACACATTAATAATACTTTATCTATATAATATTATATATTCTCCCCTCTTTCAATCACATCATTTATACTATATTTATATTATATTTCCTCTGTCTCATATCAATTTGCACACTTGTCATTTTAGTTTGTCCCACATCAATTTGCTCACTACTAAAAAAAAATTTGATTTGTGTGTATACGTACAAACATATATACATATTTATCTATATGCCCCAATTTTATTTAAAAAATACACCTTTTTTAAATTAGGGTTTGAATTTATATGAACAGAGAGATATTTAATTTAATATTTGTGTTAAAAAAAATTATGGGAAGCAAAGAGGGATATTTAATTTAATATTTGTGTTAAAAAAAATTATGGGAAGCAAATAGGGATGGGGGAGTATTATAGGTAAGGTAACCCAGCCCCAGGTGCTGAAGATGCTTTTTTGGCGCATCTGATTTTGAATTAATTAAGGGGCCATTTGGTAGGTCTAGGTCTCATAAGAAAGGGGGCTATAGAGAATGAGATACGTTTTAAGGATGAATTGCATTTGTTGTGTTTGGTAGAATGGAATTAAAAATATCTTATAATAATTTGGCTGTTTGGTTGGACAAGACCGTTCATAAGAAAAAAATAAAAATCTGTGGAAAATTCTATTTTGCCCTTCTCACTATCATCTTCTTTCAACCTATGCAAATTTCTTTTTCTTCAAGATTTCTTATGGATTGAAATAATTTGTAAACCGAGAATTAAGTAAACCCAAAAACAGGGGAAACACAATCCAAAAAAATATGAGAATTATATAAGCAGGGTCAACAAAAATAAATAGGAGGAGACACAAAATTCATGATAAACACTAAAAATAATAGCTATTTGAGTTAAATCAAATTAAAACTCTGTAGAAATTGAAGAACATAATTTCCACCAAACTACATAGGTTGTGTTTACTTTAACATTTATTTTTGTAAAGGATATGATAACTTTGGAGGTCATGTTTATTTACCCAATAATATCCGTTGTTTACTTTGAATATATGCAAACTTGTTATATTGTTCGGTCAACGTACCTTTATTACTATTTTGTCCCTCCTGACAATTTTTTTTTCTATTCCAAAATATATTAAACAGTTGTTCGTCTTCTACCTCTCTCCTCTCTCAAACTCTGCATATTTTGTTTCTTCTTTCCTCATTTTACCTTCTTTAATTCAGAAATAATTTGTCAATTTTGATTTTCAAGCCAGACTGCCAGAGGTCCACTATACTTAATTTTCCAAAAAATTTATCTATTCTCGAATTCTGATTTATAATTTTAGAAGCAAACCCACTTAATTTTTCTCATTTTCCGGCGGTGGCGGTCGTTCTCGTTTTAGATGCAGCGGCGCGGCTACAAGCTGCTATGATTCTCCAGCAGCGGCGATCACATCTCGAGCTGATCTGGATCTCCGTCGCGGTGGTAGTGTTGATAGGCGAACATAAGTCAATAAATGGCGAACAAGGATTAAAGCTACATCAAGGATTATGAAGAGCCAACCTCAAATCAAGGGTGATCAACAAAGAAAATCAAGTTGGGGTGCATCTACCAATTTTAGAGGTGAATAAAGTGACGAACAACTCCCCGACGAACAACTAATGGGCGAACATGTATTTAGACTCGAGACCAAGAATGAGCCAACTGTGAAGTCATCAATGACGAACAACTTGGTCAAACCATGATACAACAAACAGCCAAAGAAGTGTGTACAAGTGAACAAAGGACAAAGATCCCAAAGCCATAAGGCGAACAACTTCCAAAGTACACCCTCAAGAGGCGAACAACTTTCAGTTGAAGGGTCATCAAGATCATACAAGCCGACCTAGGCGAACAACAATGAGTCCGAGATAAGACCCAAAAGAAGACTTTGTAACTAAGATTCAGCTTAGATAAGGTCAAAGGACATATGTCAGGCATGCAAGCTAGGGAGACCAAGAGTCAGTAGCACCTCATGCTTGCTAGCCTCTATAAATAGTTGTTCTCCAGCTGTGAAATACAAGTTCAAATTGATAAATACTCCCAACACACACAAACACACCCAAAAACTTACACATACACGAAATAAGTCCAATTTCGACTACCGAATTTACAAATTCGATAAATTCATACCCCGATTTACCATTTACGGTGGTAATCAATCACACGTTATTGATTGGTGACGTAAAAACATTAAAACAGCCACTAATCCTTACGATTAGATTCGTTCACCAACAATTTGGCGCTAGAAGGAGGGTTCGAACCTCCGGTTTAGTGTGATTACACAAGAACTTCAAGTTGAAAACTCGAAGATTCATAAGAAATCTCAAGAAATATTTGAAGATACAAACAAAAGTGTTCTTGGTGTTCTTCAATTTATAAATTAAGAAGTAATTTAAATTGAAATGCCTCAATCTAAAGAGACCCAAGGATCACGTTTGTCGAAAAAAGCATCTCAGACCCGAGCTACGTCGGCCGACCACCAGGACCGTGACCCGAGACATGCGAACAGGTCATAGCATACAGCCATAACACATAACCTCCCCCCTGAGATGGAGGCTTTGGCGAACAACCCCAACGAGTTGGCTAAAACCATAGCTGCTCTCCAGGCCCTCCAGAGACAACAAGAGCAGGTCAGGCCAACACAAGCAAGGTCAAGGGACAAGTCCCTAGAGGTTGTTAGGCCCAGAACTACCAGGGGCGAACAGCGAGAGGTTGATAGTGCCCAAGTCAGACGAAATAAGGGAAAGGCCAAGGTGGTCGACCAAAGAGAAGTACATGCTGAGTCTGGTCGCGGACGAACAACTATATCTAGCCATGGAACAACACGTTCCAGTGCCCAAGACAGGCTTAGCCAGCCCCAACGGGAAGCTGCTCGCCGGGGAGCAGGAGATGGGCGAGCAACTTTTGAACAGCCTCGCCCATCAGTCCATGAAAGACTCTCCCAGTCAGCCTTCAGGCGCCTAGGGCCAAATGCGGCGAACAACATTAGGAGGCAAGCCCAGGAAGTGCCCACTCCAAGCGAGGGACTGCGACGAGCAGAAAGGTTAATGCCTTTGCTCGCCGAACAGCCTCCAAGTCAGGGGGCACCTCTTGATGAATTATCAAGCCTAAGGAGGGCTGTGGAGAACATGCAGGGGCAACTAGACCAACAGAGGGGGATGGGAACGACCAGCATGTCATCCTCACCTTTGGCAGCTCACATTTTGAAGGCCCCGATCCAGAAAAAGATTCAATTTCCGGCTAGCATTCAATATGAGGGCATCGCCGACCCCCGGGTCCACTTAACGAAGTATACGGACTACATGGTCTCCGTGGGGGCCAGCGATGCCACCCAGTGCCGGAATTTTCCGTTAACATTGGGCGATCGGGTTCACAAGTGGTTTTCATCAATGCCGCCGGCATCAATCCACTCGTTCGTCCAACTAAGTCGAGAATTTCTTTCTCACTTTTCAACGGCGGGGTCGTATCTTTCCCAAAAACACCGGCTGTCAGATTTGAGGCAAAATGATGATGAAACTGACCGGGCGTTTATGGAAAGATTCGATAGAGTTTTGCTAGAAGGAGAACCGGTGAGCGAAGATACAAAGATCGTCGCTGTGATGGCCGGATTGAAAAAAGGGTCGAAGTTATGGAAGGAGGTACGTCTGAAGTGCCCAAAGACTTATGCCGAGTTCAGAAACCAAGCTGGCATTTTCGTTTCCATGCACGAGGCCCTACAAACAAATTTAGGGGAGAACAAAGCTGATCCTAAGGAGAATAACAAAAAGCCCGTCGGGACAAGCTACAGGGTCCCGAAAAACATGAAAGCATTCACTGAAGGATCGGATTTGAAGGAAAAATTGAACCAAGTATTGACAGTATCAGTTGATACTGTGTATGAAAGCGTAAAGGAGAAAGAGTTGCTTTCCCCACCACGTAAAATCCGTCAGGATACTGGCAAACTCAACCCAAACAAGTATTGTGCCTACCATCAAAGTGTGGGGCATTTTACGAGTGAGTGTAGAGATTTGCTTAAGCAACTCTGGCGATTTTATGAGGAGGGAAAGCTCTCCGATTTCGTTAAAAGACAACCTGGGAAAAGAACCCGAGAGAACAACTCAGAAGACGAAGAGGATGGTCAACCTCAGAGAAACAACAGACCCGGGCGACCAATTCCCAGTATACCAGCTCAACCTTTAGAAGATCTTTTCATGATGGAACCCGCAGGTCCCGCGGGAGGGTGTTTTGATGGACAACCACCCGACTCCAATCGGAAGAGGAAAGCAGAGCTACGAGCGATTGGCCAAGTACAAGAAATGGGAGTTAAGCCGTCTATCATGCAAACGGCAGAATTAACTTTCACCGAAAAAGACCTTGAAGGCGTCTTAACTCCGCACAATGATTCACTCGTAATCTGCGCCAAGATTATGGGGACCAGAGTCCACAGACTGTTGGTGGACACCGGAGCCTACACGAACATCTTATTCAAGAAGACCCTCGATAATCTGGGAGATTATTCGGGTTATGTTCGGAATACAACACATAGAATCATAGGCTTCGGGAATGCTGTGACAACACCGTTGGGAATTGTAACATTAGCTGTACAACTTGTAACGGCCAATGAACCCGAAAGAAATATAACAAGAATGGTAGATTTCTTGGTTGTAGACCAGGAGTCGACCTATAACGGGTTTCTTGGCCGACCTTTTCTCAATGAATTCAAAGCTGCGTGTTCCACTTACCATTATTGTTTGAAATTTCCAACAGCTAGTGGAACAGACACAATTAAAGGAGACCAACGAAGAGCACGAGAATGCATTCAACAGCTACGAGCAAAATTTGTACAAATATCCATGATGGAAGCAACAAGTTATCCCGTCGACGAACCATCAATACCGAACAATATGATGGACATGGACGACCACATGGATACAGACGAACAACACTTGGACGAGCAAGTGTTGGACGAACAACTTGTTACCACCCGCGAGGAACCTCCATCTGACAAACAACAAAGGGGTGATGACGAACAACCCTCAGTGGGGGACTTGGAGGGCCAAGTACAAACGAACAACAATGGGACGGAGCCAACTGATGATCTAGAACCCCGCCTGGGGGCAGAGCCCATGGACATCAAAAATGATTTCAACCCTGAGGAACCCATACTTGATCCCCGTTGGAAGGGACAAAAACGACGAGCAACTCCAGTCGAAGAGCTGGAGGCGTTCAAAGTTAATCCCGACAACGAAGATCTTGAACTATTCATAGGATCTGAGCTCCCAGAGCCTTACAGATCCCGAATGAAAGAGTTCCTCACCAAGAATCTAGATGTATTTGCTTGGTCTCATGCAGATATGGTGGGGATAGACCCGAAACATGCTTGCCACAAGCTGAACATAAATCAAGCAAGAAAGCCCGTCCATCAAAAACGAAGGAAGTACGGCCCAGACAAATATCAAGCGTTGAATGAAGAAGTTAAAAAGCTGTTAGACAACGATCTGATCCGTCAAGCACTTTGTCCACAATGGGTAGCAAACCCTGTGCTGGTGAGAAAATCGAACGGAACCTGGAGGCTATGCATAGACTTTACAGATCTGAATGCAGCATGCCCGAAGGACAACTTTCCTCTCCCGCACATCGATCAATTGGTGGACAGCACTGCGGGTCACGAAATGCTAACATTCATGGATGCTTTTGCAGGGTATCACCAAATCCCAATGCATCCTGACGATCAAGAAAGCACAGCTTTTTATACTAACAAAAACTTGCTGTGCTGGAAGAGAATGCCGTTTGGCCTCATAAATGCAGGAGCAACATATCAAAGACTGGTGAACAAGATGTTTGATCAACAAATTGGAGACACGGTTGAAGTCTATGTAGACGATATCGTAGTCAAAAGTCCCAAGAAGGAAGACCATCTTCAACATCTGACTCAAGTGTTCGAAATTCTTCGACACTATAACATGAAGTTGAATCCAAAGAAAAGCAGCTTTGGAGTTCACTCAGGAAAATTCTTGGGTCATCTTGTTAGCCAGCGGGGAATTGAGGCCAACCCTTCAAAAGTTAAAGCCATCATGGATATGCAACCACCACGTTCGGTGAAAGAAGTGCAAAGACTCACCGGGTGCCTAGCAGCATTGAACCGGTTCATATCCAGGTCGGGGGACAAGTGCCGTCCATTCTTCGAGGCCGTCAAAAAGGAAAGTTTGCGTGGACTAACAACTGCCAAGCGGCCTTCGATCAACTTAAAGATTACCTGGGAGATGTCAAAATCCTATCAAAACCAATCCCGGGAGAAAAGCTCTTTCTATACTTAGCCGCATCAGAAGTTGCCATCAGCTCTGTCTTGGTGCGCGAAGACGGCAAATTCCACCAACCTATATATTACGTCAGCCAGGCTTTGCATGAAGCAGAGATCAAATATGCTCCAACCGAAAAGCTGGCGTATGCTTTGGTTATGAGCGTGAGAAAGTTACGACCATACTTCTTTGACCATCAAGTCGAAGTTCTAACAACTTTCCCGCTCAGGCAAATTCTCCATCGCCCCGACACTGCAGGTCGTCTCTTAAGATGGTCACTGGAGATTAGCCAATTCGGGGTGACCTATGCTCCTCGAACAGCGATCAAAGGGCAAGCATTAGCCGACTTTATAGTCGAACTAACTTTCCCACCAGATCCGACAAGAGGACTTGATCATCCTTGGCATCTCTATGTAGACGGATCATCAACCAATATAGCCTCGGGGGCAGGAATAGTTTTAATCAGCCCAGATAGACAAGTATTCACCTCGGCAATCAGATTTGGTTTCATGGCAACCAACAACGAAGCTGAGTATGAAGCTCTTATTGTTGGTCTCCACTTATCTCTCGCAGTTGGTGTCAGACGCTTACAAATATTTGGCGATTCACAATTGATCGTGAACCAAGTCCGAGGTGAATACGAGGCAAAGGATGATCACATGATCGAGTATCAACGGATTGTTGCTCACCTAATGTCCATGTTGCAGCAAGTTTTCATACAACAAATTCCAAGGACGAGCAACACCCAGGCAGATGCGCTTGCTCGATTGGCAACAAGTGAAGGCCCCGTAGAGTTGGCAGATATTATAGTTACAAAAATGAAAGATCCATCAACAGTAAGCTATAATGTCAACCAACTCGACGATCAAACCAGTGAAGAAGACTGGAGAACAAGTATAGTCAAATACTTGAAAAGTGGGGAAAAACCAAACAATCCTTTTGAAGCTGCCAAGCTAGTAAAGCGAGCCGCCAGATATACTCTGGTGGGCGAGCAACTCTTCAAAAGGGGAATATCAGTCCCACTTCTCAAGTGTTTGCCTAGGGGGCAAGGGCAAGCAGTACTCGAAGAAATTCACGCCGGAGTATGTGGAAATCACACTGGGGGGCAAGCCTTGGCGTACAAAACCATCAGGCAAGGGTATTATTGGCCGACATTACGTCAGGATGCGATCAAGAAAGTAAAAACTTGTCATCAGTGTCAGATTTTTGCCCCGAATATTCATACCCCGGCCCAGGAGCTCGTGTCAGTATACAGCCCATGGCCTTTTGCAAAATGGGGGATGGACATCATTGGTCCTTTCCCGGCTGGAGTAGGAAATGTTCGATTTGCCGTTGTGGCAGTCGATTATTACACTAAATGGGCAGAAGCAGAGGCCATGGTGAACATCACGCAGCAGAAGATGATCAACTTTATTTGGAAGAACATTGTCTGTCGTTTCGGAGTTCCACAGGCAATTGTGACAGACAATGGTCCACAGTTTGATGGACAAGAGTTGAGAGAATTCTGTGCGAAGTGGGGGATCAAAAAACATTACTCCACACCTTATCATCCCCAGTCAAACGGACAAGTTGAAGCTGTGAACAAGATAATCAAGCATACATTAAAAGTAAGACTGGCGGAGAGCAAAAGTGGTTGGTCTATCGAACTCCCGGAAGTCTTGTGGGCATACAGAGTTTCTCCCAGGTCTAGCACCGGAGAAACACCCTTTGCTATGGCTTTCGGAACAGAAGCAGTAATACCTATTGAGTTAAGGACCAGTACGATTAGGACGACCAACTTTGATGAACAAGCAAATAATTCTGCTCTAAG
The DNA here is from genome assembly GCA_947034835.1 of Ballota nigra. Classification (NCBI taxonomy): domain Eukaryota; kingdom Viridiplantae; phylum Streptophyta; class Magnoliopsida; order Lamiales; family Lamiaceae; genus Ballota; species Ballota nigra. Next base: position 31,924,500 of record OX344730.1, read on the forward strand.
TGCTGAAATGGATTTACTCGAAGAAAAAAGATTAAATGCTGAGTTAAAAAATGCAACATACAAGCAACGAGCGGAGCGTTATTATAATTCCCGTGTAAAAGTCCGGGAATTCAGAGTTGGAGATTTGGTTCTAAGAAAACTGCTCGCCCAATCTTCAGGAGTACTGGGACCAGCTTAGGAGGGCCCATATCGTATAACGGAAAAATTCGTAAATGACGTATACGATCTCGAAGATATGGAAGGCAAGCCGGCCTCATACTCCTGGAATGCCGTACATCTCAAGAAGTACTATCAATAAATGGGCGAACAATTGTCTTGGGGGGCAAGGGATGCGTATGAGCTGAAGGAAGGCTATAAAGGGCTAAAAACTTGCCTAATTTTTTAAAATTTTCTTAAGTGTAGATTCAAAAGTTGCTCGGCACATTGTATAGTCTGGTGCTAGTGCTTTTGGTTTTATAGATAGAGTTACTCGGCAAAAAAAAAAAATATTATAAGCGAGCAAGTTTTAGTTTGTGTTTAAAGCTGTTCGTCAGATTGTATATGATAGTGATGGACAGTCTTACAACACTTGTAATTATTTTGCAATGTAAATATAATAGTTGTTCGTCAAAAAAGGAAAAGTCCAAAAGCTCGAGGTACAAGTCCATTCAAAGGTTGTTCGTTTTACAAATGAACAGAACCTAAGGACCAAAGCCACTTGAAGGTTGTTCGTTTTTTAAAATGAACAGAACCTAAGGCTGAACCCTGATTCCACTAAAGGCAAGTTCAATTCGAACAAAAGTCCAACACTATATGTTATAATTGTAAAGGCATTGACAGAAATGTAAAGGCAATTAACATATATAAGAAAATGAGCTAACATGAGAAAGACGTTCCATTAATCAAAGGCATTAAGCCTAAAAAATAGTACAAGCTGGAAGCAGCCATTACAAGTACTACAAAAAGGAGCGAACAACTATCACAAAAAAAAAAATTAAGTCTAAGGCCTATTGTTGCTCGGCGGGTGGAGGATCTTGAGCCTGCTCAACAGGGGGTTCAACAATCATTTCACGGGCCAGATCTTCAGCAGCTTTATCCTCGGCCTCTTTTGCATTCTGCTCGTTAGCCGCGGCCACCCCTTCCTCTTCTTCGCCTTCATCAACGGGAAGAGGAGGATGAGTAATGGAAATACTAGGGTCGAGTTTGTCAAGTTTGACCCCTAGTACTGCCAAATCCGCCAGCTGAATCTCGATATTGTTCGGCGGAGGATAGTTCTCTAGAAATTCATTCAGATCCTTGCTCATCTCTTCAACTAAATCCTTGAAGTCATAAGCATCCGCCGTGCGAATGCTGTCCGCATAGGCGCATATATAACCCAAGTTTGAGATGGGCCCACTCCGAGCTTGAAATTCTTGCTCGGCTTCTTCCCTTGAGAGCATCTCAGACATTTGCTTCTTTAGCCGAGCAACTTCTTCTTCTGCTCCTTCTCTCCTCTTCCTCTCTTCATCCAGCGCAGTCTTAGAGGAGAGCAGCTCGGCCTTTGTATCCTTAAGCTCGCCGGAGACAAGCTGATAGTCCTCAATGCGCTTCTTCTCCAGGTCATCAGCCAACTTCAATTGATCCTTTAGGCGAGCAATCTGGCCATTAAAGTTGTTCGCCATTTTATCTTTTTCCTCAGAGAGCTGGCGAATGGAGGCGGCATGATGACGAGCAGTCTCCTCTAGCTCGGCTACTTGAGCCATTCCCCTTTGAGCTGAGACAAGGGAGTTTGCAGCTTGGACCATTGATAAGTGAAAATTATCAATGGGGCCCTGGGCGAGGACCGCTTTGTTCAACGGCCGTGACCAGGCACGAGCAACAATTTCAGTTGCTCGGCGAACATGGTCGTCCGTAATATCACGGAAGCTCGTCGGCGTCCTAGAGCAGGCAAACTGGTGAATCAGATCTGCTCGCCCTGGATAATCGTTGGGCCGGTATCTGCGAACAAAAAGAAGGTCAACACTTGAAAGATTTGGCAAATAAAAAACTTGTTCGCCAAGAAAGTAAAAACTTACTCAGAAAATTTTCGCTCATCTCGGCCTAAGTATGTGGTGTCCTCGGGGCCTCTGGGGGAACCTATATCTTTGCTCGCCTTGCCGGACCTCTCCGTGAGCTCGACTGATGAACGGCGAACAACGTCCCCTTCTGGGCGAGCATGGCTCGAACCCACCTTCTCCTTCCCCTTGCCAGGGACATCATGGGACAAGGGAGTCCCGTCGGCTCTCTTTAAACGTTTCCCCCCATGGGGGGGAGAGGTAGGAGGAGAACGGATTTGAATGGGGGGAGCAGCCTGCCTTGGAACCTTAGCCCCCTCGGGCTTGTTCGTCATTGCGAGCACCTTTTGTGGAGGGTCCCCTCTCCTTTTCTTCCCTCGAGGCGGCCCCATTTCGAGAACCCTTTGCTCTAGGAGGGTGTATGAGGGAGGAATGGCGACTGTAACTTGTTCGGCTAAAAAAAAAAAAAAAAAAAAGAGAAGTTAGAATTAGACGAGCAAGTTAAACAAGTTAACGACGAACAAGACTTGAGCAAGGAGTTAGAAATTTTCATACCTGGGGGCACCTCAGCTTGAGCCTCCAGGTGGTGTGGGTAAGTCAAAAGGCGAGCAGCTTTTTGACACCTTGTTCGGCAGAGATAGTCAATAGTTCTATCTGCTTTATTGCGAAGGCCAACCAAGCACGAAGTAAATAGGAACTCCGAGCTCAACTCCTCCTCTTTCGAATTCCACTTGGGTAGACGAGGGCCTGCGAACAAACAAGAAAAGTTAAATTAGAACTACTTAGCCCAAAGGCGAGCAAGAAACAAACTTACGTTTCAGTTTTCCATAGGCTGCTGGAGAATTTATTCGTCCAGGGCCGCCGTGTGGACCAGAAGATGCTCGCCAATCACCCCCAATCCAGAAGAAGTGTTGCTTCCAGTCACGAATCTTGTTCGGCACTTCTTCTACCATTTTCAACCCAGTCCTGGCCTTGAGATAGTGATAGCCTTCTTCTCCCAAGGGGCAGCTTGTAATTGTCATCAAATAATTGATCTCTTCCGCAGTGATCCGATCAACATAACCCTCCAGGGCGAACAAACACATGGAGCCCAAAAGGTTCATCCACCCAATTGGAGTAATTTGGGTGATGGCCAAGTTGGTCGCCTCCAGGAATCGACCAACAACGGGTGGAAGAGGCAACTTTAGCCCGGCAATTAAGGTGTGAAGGTTGATCGCCGTACATCCTGGGGGTGGGCGATCAGCTCTTTCCTTTCTCCGAGGGGCCCACAGGTGAATATCGTATGGGATTTTGTAGTCCTTCCGGATAGAGTCCAGTTCATCTTCGCGAACAATGCTTTTTATCTTGCTCGCCTGGTACTCAGTTTTCACCTTATCCATTATTTCTCTCTGAGGACGGGGAAAGCTGTTCGCATACCTTTCAGCATATGCTCGCCATTCAAATAGTCGAGCAACCCCAGCTGGGATCTCATTTTCCCGCATCCTTAGGGATGGGAAGTTAATACTCTCCAGGAACTCGCGAGTGAGTTCGTTAAGGTCTGGATCTCTAGTTTCGGCAGAAGACGAAGAGCTTACGTCCAAATTGTTGTTCGCCGCAACTATTAATTCTCTCCCAGATGGGCCCGCACCGGTGTCCTCCACAGAGCGAACAACAGAGTCCACGTGAGCGTTCGACGCTGAAGAAACTTCAACTGGCTCTAGATCGCGAGCAACAATGGGAAAAAGGGGATCTAGGGTCTCCTCAGTTTTATTGCTCGATTGCGAAGACATAGAAGAGAAAGAAAAATCCAAACGGTGGTAGAAAGAGTTGCAGACGGCGGCGCTATCCCGGAGAAGACGGTGGAGCTCGAACCCACACGGCGGCGATGGCGTTTTCGAGAGAAAAAGTAAAGAAGAAGATAGGAGAAGAAGAGTAACTACCTGGGAGTTGAAATTTGAGGTCAAATACTGTGGAACGGACGCCGGAAAGCTCGAAATCGCCGGAGGAAGGAAGGATTCGCCGGAGCACTGTATCAAGAGGGGGAAAAGTGGGAAAATTTTCAGTTTCCCCACTACTTATACCCCAAGCAAAAACGGGGTCCCAGGCGTAATTTCCCAAAAGCCCCGGGGCCAAATTGAGAGAAAACGGGGTAATTTCCAAACAAGTTCAAAAATTTAGGGACCTATATGTAATTATAGGGGCGCGTGGCCTCGGGATTGCTCGCGCGTGGGCGGCGCACAGCCATGCCGCCCACGTCATCTTCGTACAACTCCCAGACCTTGGGAAGACGAAACGACAGACCATATGTTGCTCGCCCAAGCCAATGATGTTCGCCCCAACCCTCATCATTTTGATATCCTAACTATAGTTGCTCGCCACAAAGTTGCTCGTCTGGGGCAACATATAGCCAGGATAGGGGGCAATTGTTGATAGGCGAACATAAGTCAATAAATGGCGAACAAGGATTAAAGCTACATCAAGGATTATGAAGAGCCAACCTCAAATCAAGGGTGATCAACAAAGAAAATCAAGTTGGGGTGCATCTACCAATTTTAGAGGTGAATAAAGTGACGAACAACTCCCCGACGAACAACTAATGGGCGAACAGGTATTTAGACTCGAGACCAAGAATGAGCCAACTGTGAAGTCATCAATGACGAACAACTTGGTCAAACCATGATACAACAAACAGCCAAAGAAGTGTGTACAAGTGAACAAAGGACAAAGATCCCAAAGCCATAAGGCGAACAACTTCCAAAGTACACCCTCAAGAGGCGAACAACTTTCAGTTGAAGGGTCATCAAGATCATACAAGCCGACCTAGGCGAACAACAATGAGTCCGAGATAAGACCCAAAAGAAGACTTTGTAACTAAGATTCAGCTTAGATAAGGTCAAAGGACATATGTCAGGCATGCAAGCTAGGGAGACCAAGAGTCAGTAGCACCTCATGCTTGCTAGCCTCTATAAATAGTTGTTCTCCAGCTGTGAAATACAAGTTCAAATTGATAAATACTCCCAACACACACAAACACACCCAAAAACTTACACATACACGAAATAAGTCCAATTTCGACTACCGAATTTACAAATTCGATAAATTCATACCCCGATTTACCATTTACGGTGGTAATCAATCACACGTTATTGATTGGTGACGTAAAAACATTAAAACAGCCACTAATCCTTACGATTAGATTCGTTCACCAACAGGTAAAATTCGGCGTCAATCGCGCACAGTGCCGACTAAAATCGGTGGTATCGATGGCAACACCCGATTGTGACTCTCATTTGCCCAATTATTGTATTAGTGTCACCAATTACGGGTGGGGAGGCAAGAATTTTTTTTCCGATGGCGCATTAATTATTTTTGCAGAAATGTTGAAATTGGTTAACAGCGGTGGTGTGGTAGAAGCACTGGAGTTAACCTCGGATATTGTGGTAATTTAACCTTTTATGTTGGGGGCAAAAAGGTCTATTTGCTTAGGAATAGTAGTACTGATAACTTAAACCGGCCATTCTGGGAGGGTTTAAAAGTGATGTATAACATGCCTTTAACCCGGGTTGAATGGTTTACCCGGAAAAATCAACCAATGAAGTAAATAACATATAAACCTCTACTATTAGTCTTAAAGGGCTTTGTTCAATCAAGTAAACACAGCCATAGACTATAATCCCTTCGTCCTTGAGTAAACTTCCCACTTTCTTTTTCGAGCTGTTCCCCACTAATTTTCTCATTCCATAAATGGCAAAAATAACATTTTACTAAATACAAATTTTAACCTTTAAATTCACACAATATTACCAAAAGTTTCATTCATTCAATTCATTCTATTCATTAATTATATTACCAAAAGTCAACATGTGGTCCACCATATATTAATAAACAAATACATTTTCTTAAATCATTCAAAAAAAAAAATGGGAAGAAAGTACGGGGACGGAATGCGTATTTTTCAGTGATTGAAATCGACGAACTAAATCACATAAACCACACTCAAAATTAGCTAAAAGAAACTTCTTTACCTACAACCCATCCTTCCAGCCAAGCAAGTACCCTCGTGCTCCAAAATACAAAATTGCAGATCTAATTTTGCAACATGAAATTCAGATTATTGAGCCAATGTCTGCAAATTTCGCGAACCAAATCTACAAATTCCGCAAAGAATTTCAATTTTTCACCAACAAAATGAAGACGGGGACGACAGATCCCTAAGCGGCAGAGAACAATGGCCTTGCAAAAAAGATGACGAGATGTTCTTGAACAGATTGGCGGGCGGGCGACGATGGAGAAATAGAACTTAGGTTGTGACGACAACAGAGGAATCACGATGATCTTGTCTTCGATGGGGTGAACAGAGATGAAAATGACTATGGGGATTTGTGAAATTTTCACTCTGAGGGAGACTTGAGGAGAAGAAGGGGATGAGATTATTTATAAAAATTTTCAACTTATCCTACACATCGGTGACCCATGAAAAACAATCGGAGGGGGAGTGTCCGTTGGGGAAGCTGAAGAACTACCATGAACTCTTAGAAACCTTTAACTGGCCATCTATTTTCTCGGGCACAATTGAAAACATTTAAGTCCTGCCAAACATATGCAAATGACTGAAATGGTTTTTTTTTTCAGGGCCTTATCTTACCAACCAAACGAGTACTAAAAGGAAAGCAAGAGAAACAAAACACAAAACAGAATTTAAGAAAGGAGAAAAAATGTACTACCTCTGTGCCGTAACACTTTTTATAGTTACTGTTTGTCTCGTGTTTTAGCGAACGAGTTTTTTTATTAGTATTTAAAATGATAAAGTAATTTTACTTTATAATAGAAGAGAGATGAATCTATCATACTCTATCTTAAAAATTATTTTATCATTTTAAATACTAATAAACAACTCTCTCGCTAAAATACGTAAATAAAGTAACTGTGAAAAATATTTAGGAACAGAGGGAATATAAAAGGTTGGGGTCTACAGAATATACCTTATACATACACAAATTGTAGTTGTACAGAAATTTAAAGAGCGATCTCTGATCACGTGACCTGGGACGTGACTTTTTGTGTTATATACGTGACACTCATTATCACATCCTCGTCGCCGCAGCCTGATCTACCACACGCCATCCACGTGTATACTTCCAACCAAACAAAATATCTACCCTCTCCTTAATCAATTTTGTTCTTTGAGGAGGAGGAGTCATAATTTAAAAGTGTATACCAACAAAAACTTATGAATTTTTTATAAGAATATTGAAAATCGTGATTAAATTGAGGTTGAGTGTAAAAGTTGTGAATTAATAAAAACTTATCCCATAATTTTATAAATACATATTAATTGAATATATTAATTATATAATTATATTATATTATTTTATAAAAAATAAATTTGTTTAAATATATATAATGCATATATAATTAATTTTTATGAAAATTTCTAGTAAATCATCTAAGTATATAATATTAGTTGAGAATTTGAAATTCTCTCCTTCGAACTTAATGTTTTTATTAAATTTGTGCTTCGTTCTTCTAAATTAATTATAGTCCTAATATCTCATACTAGAGGCTTAGCTTTTCAAACTGCGTTTTCTTTTTATATCAAATATATTAGTTAGTTCTTAGTTCTTAAATTAGTTTTTATCAATTTAGAGTATGAAAAATAGTAAAATTATCAATAATAATTAAAGAGTAGGTTTTGCATGAAATGGAACATAATTTGAGCATGGTGTTTTAACACATTGAAAGGAATAAATGTAAATTTGTGTTAGCTTATAAATCGTTTCACACCAATTTTTGTCATGTTAAAAAGATTCTTTCAATTGGTTCACTTCTGAAATATAAAAACTACCAAGTCGTAACATGAAAGATGAAAACTTATTAATTAAGGACTCACACATTTTAAACCATGTTCGACATCTTATACTTTCTAACTATCCCATTATATTTAATAAATCACAATGTCAAAAAAAAAAAAAAAAAAAGTATTTTCACACGAGTAAAAAAAAAGTAAGAAAAAGAATAATTATTAAAAATAATAATGTATATATTAATAAATAAGCATGTAAACTATAAGATTTCAAATATTATTTTAATATTTTTTAAGCTAAACTGATTATTTTCTTTAAGTTTGTTATCTTGAAACTTGTTCAGAAATATCATAACAAAAGAAATGCGCAACGTTTTGTATGAAAATATTTTCTGATAAATTTATTATAAAATTATTTTAAAAGTTTTAAAATATCAAATATTTGATCAAAAGTATTCAGAAGTATCAAGAACTAGGGCCAGTTGTTATATATTGTTGTTCAAGAGAATAGTAATAACAATTAAATTTTTAACTATATAATTATTTATATTTAATATAAAAATACCATATTATAATATTTAAGTATCAAGTTTTAAAAAAAAAATTAAAGTATCAAGTATTTGACTCAAAGTATCAAAATTAAAGAGTAGTTTATGAAATTGAATAATGATTCATAAGAATTTAAGGCCCCGGCTAAACAAACCCCCGATTCTCCTATACATACCCCAATTTATTTTTGCTAAAAATAGTTTTAAGTTAAAAGTCAAGATTAACCATTCATAAATATTATTTTAATTATGAACTAAATTTCCTTTAGTTTTTCACTCACTTTTCTCATTCTAAGCATTGCAAAATTAACATTTTGAAATTTTGAAAAACCAAGTTTTTGGATTATTTTCATTAAATCTCTAAAACCCAAATTCCTGGATTATTTTCATTCAAATTAATACAAGATAATTCAAGTTTATAGTGTCTAATTAATGGAATCAAATGACACAAAGGATAATGTAGGTATTTTTTTTTCTTACGCTGAATGACAAGTTAATATGTAACCATAGTGCATCAGTATTATTTTGCGTGAGATTCTGTCTGCATTTTTTTTTTTTTTTGTAGCACCAATGAGTAAGATTAATAGAAGTTAAATTATAGTTCGTTTTGTAAAGGCAAAAAATTCAGCGTACTTGGAATAAAATTTAAACACACTCTGTTAGCCTACATTTTTTCTTTTAATTTGCAAATTTCTTTTTCTTGCAAATTATTATTTTTCTCTCTCTTTTTTTTTTTTGTTGAGATTAAGATCACCTTTTTTTTTTTTTTTAAATTGTGTTTGAATGATTTTGGAGGTCAAATTTTTTTGTTCTTCCTTTAAAATTTTGGAACTCTACGCTTTTGTTTTGATCGTGTATACGTTTAAGTGAAAAAATTGTGAGTTTATAATTATTTACTTTTCTTTTTTGTGTTTAAAATTTTGGTTAATTTTTTTAAAGGACATAATTGTCTAAACTTGGGGTATGTTTAATAATCTTTTAAAATAATTATATTTTTATTGGGGTTTGTATAGTAATCGGGGTATGTATAGAAAAATTGGGGTTCATTTAGGCGCGGCCAGAATTTAATGTTAGGTATTTGATCAAATATAACTCCTGTAAAACCTATAACTAAATTCTCCCTAGAGGGAGATAAGACTAAGACGAGCGAAAAATGTTTCTCATGAGAGGGTGTTTGTTGTGCAAGAGAAGTGTCATTTGTTACGACCTAAACTTCCAAGTTTATGCCTAATTGGACCATATGCTAGAAAAAGTTGCAGTTTAGCCCCATTTTACAATACGTGGTCAAAGTTTCTCGGCCCGATGAACCGGTCCGTGTAGCTTGAGGTTTAACTGTTTAAGCCATGTTGGACTTTTTTGGCAGCCCGAAAAGAACCAAAACCATTTGGCCTGCACAGGTTAATCGGGTTCAGGCCTAATTTGGCCCTATTTCTATCTTAAAACATTAAAGTCAAATTTGACCTTTTTTTTCAAGTCACATATTTTGAAACTAAAATCCACACACATTGTATGTGTTAAACATATAAAATAAGATTTTGGCAAGATCTCATATGCACCTGTTGCACGGTGCACTCGCTTTGCCTCTACCCATTTTTCTTTAATATGAATCCTTTATATTTTAATCGCCCCAAGTTCCGACCTGCTCTAAATTCGAGTTGCAGGCGTGAATCTTAAATCTCCGACGCGTCGAGCTCCAATTACCTCTGCTTCGATTTCTTAAATTCCGCCGATCTCTTGGCTTCCATTCTATTTCCAACTTGAGTCTTAATAGACTCGATGAGCACCGTTCTTCCTTTTTTTAGGGAACGGATCCTCTATCTTAAAGAATTCCTGCATTTCCTGAATATTATAGAATCCACACCACACATCTTAATCTTATGGACCACAACTTGCCACATTATTCATTTTACTTGTCAATTTTTTTCACCATTTCAACAAACCAGATAAAAGCATTCACGCCATATCCTCTATTGAGCTTTTCCCATTGAAGAATAAGGTTTTCTTTTGTTGAAAATTATGATATAATGATTCTAGAACTGATGAACATTCAATGTAATTAATTAATTGAACCTGGAACGAGTTGTTAACTGAAAAGTTACGCTGGGTAAAACTGAAGCATTACAACTGAAAAGTTACTCTAACTGAATTAAAAAGTTTTAATTCAATGTAATTAATTAATTGAACCTGGAACGAGTTGTTAACTGAAAAGTTACGCTGGGTAAAACTGAAGCATTACAACTGAAACGTTACACAAGTTTTAATTAAAAAGTTACTCTAAGTAAAGCTGAAAAGTTAACCATTCAATAGCAGAAAAGTGTGTACTCTATTTACCAAACAGTTTAAGATAGATATACATTTGTTTTGTAAAAAGTTACTTTAGTCAATATTGAATAGTACTTCCACTAAACACTGAAATGTTGCATTAGATATAATTGAAAAGTTACACAAACTTTAAAAGAAAAGTTACACTAATTTAACTGAAAAGTTACATAGTTAAATTAAAAGGTTACACTAATTTTAACTGAAAAATTACACAGACTTAAATGGAAAAGTTACACAGACTTAAATTGAAAAGTTACACAAACTTAAACTGAAAAGTTATACTATCAAACTTGTATAATCTACAAATTAAAGTGCGACTATACTTAAAAATTTAGCTTTGATAAGAAATCAATGTGGAACAAAACAAAACTCTTTTGTTTTAACATAATCTTACTCCTTGGTGTATTATTTTTCCTTGTGAAGTGGCAATCAAGTCATGAACGCTGGAAAAAAATGACTAATTTTGAACTCCTTCAACAGGTATATATAACAGCTGGAAAAGTTGCTCAAGATAAAATAGAAAAGTTACCCCAAGTAAAGTTGAAAAGTTAACCATCCTGGGAATCAAACCCTAGACCTCGCGTAAGAGGCGAACTTTAGTTTCCACTAGGGCACTAGCACAATACAATTAAAAATTTGGATGTTTAATATATGTAGTGCGTCCCTGATGTAAATGGGTCATCATTTGACCCAGTTACACTGTGCACTTGGTGCACAATAGACCCACTCGAAGATTTTTTATGAATTGCATGGGTTTGGACTTTGGAGTACTATGGTACTCTCTTTAATTTTTATTTTTTTTGATAAAAAAATAAAAAATAATTTTTTTTGACTATGCGAATTTAATTTCATCTTTTATTTTGAATTAAATTGTAAATATTTCGGTGAAATTGGAAATTAATCTAATTTAAATAAATTTTTGGAGTTCTCATTCAAGATAGATAAAACTCTCAACCAAAAAAGTAGTACAAATCACAAAAACAACACTTATATATGCCCCTATTTATACTTTGAGAACCGCATTTTCAATTTTTGTAGGGCAAATACCAAACTATACAAATTGTTGCAATAAAAAAAGGGGTTTCGATTTAAGGACAAAATAGGGGTACTTCTACCAATTCATATGCCACTTTACATAAGAAGCAAGATATGTATTGAACTTTCAAATTATTGCAAAAAATAAAATAAAATAAAGGACCTACCACTATATTATATGACAAACACTGTTTCTCTAATTCACTTCAATAACACACAACAAAAACAAGAAAGCTTATATCGTGGGGGTATTACTTATCTCAATCAAACATGAGGATACTCCAACAAAATCATACATGCAAAATACAAACCTCTTCATCATAACTTATATCATTTGCTAAAATTGAAAGGTACTACAATGGTTCGAAGCATTTCAATTGTTTAAGTCAAAAGATTTGTAAAGCACAAGTTATATGTTGAATCCAGAAGGCTTGTAACATACAAGCTACTACACTTGTTTCAAGCAATTTGTTAACTAATACTTTGCAAAAGATGGTAAACCTAAACCAATATTTTTTCAAGATAAAAACATGGGTAACATATCAATATCCTCTGAATATTTCATCTTCTTCTGCTCTGACGATTTTATAACTTGGTGTACCTCTACCAGGCTGCTGGAAAAACCTGGTTTGACCGAAACTCTTTGAATAAATGTTCTCTCTCAGTGCTCTATCAGGCTGTGACAAGTATGAAACACTCACCACCACATGTTTTTCAGGGAACGATCAAGTGCAGGTTGTGAAAGGCTACTCATATGTGATCCATCATTGTTACAGTCTAGTCATGGTTGAACTTTAGATAGTTTGTTCACTTCATTTAATTGATCATCCCTTTCTTTTTATCTACAAAAGACGGAAAACCATTATTGTTTTCTAATTATATAGTTAAAATTTAAATGAATACTAATAGCATATGTGATTTCATACACCAAGTTTTTTCTAGAATGGTCTTAAATTATAAGAGAATATAGTAAAAAATGATGTTCTAAAATATTGCAGTCAAGAGAGTAAATATAGACATTATTCTAGAACAATAAATAAATAAATTAGTAAGCTAAAGAATTCAATAATTAAAATATAGAAAAATAGGTAGAATACTCTAGATAAGGCTACAAACCTCAAATTATAATCATAAAGTAGCCAACATATCACTCTTATAAATATGACAATGCTTGTTAATAAAACTCAAATTATAATATCAAATAATATGGAAACATATTCAAATTTAAAGGCACATCTAAACCATTTTTGTTTCCACTTTTCTTCTTTCCACTTACTGTTTTTTGAATTAAATAAAAAACACGTTGCTAAATAAAAAGTTGAAATTTATATGATTTCTTGAATTCAATATAAAACAAGTTAATAAATAAAAAGTTAAGGAACTTTATATGAAATGCATACAGCTTCTTCATCTGTTTCCTATAGTTTTTGGCACTTACTGACTAAGTTCTATTACAAGTTCCTATTTTGTGTAAAAATAAAAAAACAAATTAAATTAGCAAAACCATGATACAAAATATTTGAAATACAGTATAAAAGCATAAATACATCAGTATTGTTGGAAACAGGTATATCTAATTTCACCCTATTCCTCTATTTATCAGGACAACTTCTTATATTATGAACTATTTATTTAAAATCAACATATGTAATTGTTTCATCCCTTTTAGACATATTTCAAAATTGCTTGTCAAATCAAATTTTCCTTTAATCTCATCTAAATACAACTAACTATTGTATAATAAAAAAAATTAAAATAAATATCTTAGCAATTGAAAAGTTTATTAAGCAAACAAGAGAATTATAGATGCTCGGAGTATTAAAGAGGGGCATTGTTTCTATATTATAACTTACATTTAAGGGTTAGTATAAGTTAGGGATAAGGTTCAATTTGAATCTGAACTATTACCTCACGTACAAATTGGATTCTAAACTTTTTTTTTTTTTTGTATAAATAAGCTCTTTCATCTGTTAAAATAAAACAAATATGCCCTCAACTAATAAAATGAAAGGTATATACACCTCCCTCTAATTAACATGAACTGGTGTTAATGTCTCACTCCATTCGTCCTTCTTCACACAATTTTACACGCCAATTTTAGCATTTAATACTCCTTTCGCCCTTAATAATTTTCACAATTTCCTTTTTGGGATGTCCCATAATAATTTTTACACCCTAAATATGAAAATAAATAACTCTCACAATACCTACTTTATTTTAAAATATTCTTCATTCATTGGTCCATAAATTAATAAAAAAAAAATTCTTAAAAAGTACATATGAAAATTAATAAGGGACAAAATGAGTAATAGTTATTGTACCTTTATCAAAAGAAAGGCCGGAAAGATATATAATATGTACCATAAAGTTCAGACACGGATCACTATCTTTCCTTCACTCACATTAGAATCCTTGAAATTCTTTCAATTATATATGATGGCGACTCTGAGGCGATTCTTAATTTTTTATAATAAAAAGATAATAGTATCCGAACAATCTATTTTGGTGAAAGAACAATCAATGTTTTTTTAGGGGTGGGGAGAGCATGCTCTGACAACCTTTGTGCACAGACAGTGACGGATCCAGGAATTTTTAGTGGCGGGGGCACAATTAGAAAATCATTAGAAATTAAATGCCTTAACCTTTTCTAAATTTTGTGGGGTGTGAGATTGAAATCAACAACACTCATTTTCACCATATGTTAGCCTCCTTTTTTTATTTTTTAAAACCCATAGGATAGAAATTACATATGCTTAATACTTGTATATATAAAATTACTATATCCGTTCCGATATTATTTGCATAGTTGAAATGATACATTTTTTTTAAAGAAATATTCACTTTTTTTTAGTAAGGTATGACACATGGTTGAATATGTGTATATTATTGTGACTATGTACACAAATTATTGTTTTCATTTTAGAGTGTGCAAATAATTTTGGAACATATAAAATCAATAAAGTGTGTAAATAATAATTGGACGAGGGAAATACTATTAATTTCTAAATTTCTAAAATATCTTTTGTTACTTCTAGTTCATTTTAGAAATCATACTTCTTAATTCATCACAAACCTAAAATCTTAATTGAAGGAGAGATATGCCGAATAAAATTTATTATTTAAAAATTAATTGAAGCATAATATTTTGGAATATTGGTGTGTGGCCGCGTGGGGATTGCAATGGGTGGAGAACTAAGTATGGATTGGGCCTACCTCCTATGAAGAATTGGGTATGGGATTAGGAGGTTAAATACATAAATCTATTTCTATGTATATGTATAGTAATAATGCAAAGAACTGCGGGGGCACGTGCCCCCACAACAGGAAGCGTCCGTCCGTCTCTGTGCACAGAGATTGCAACACCTTCATCATCCTGTAATGGCCATACTTTGGAAATATGTTTCTACTACACATCAGTCATCACAATAGTGCAACTTGCAACTTATAACCAATAACGTTGTTTCCTATTTATTTGACAGGATATATACCTATCATTTTATTAGTTGGGGGTATATTTGTTTGATTTAAAAAGTTCAAAGGTTTATTTGTATAAAAAGAAATTAGTTCATGGTCCAATTTTTACTCAGAAAAACAGTCTAGGATCCAAATTAAACTTTATCCCTATAAACCAATCTCAATTCTTCAGTATCACCATTACTAATCTAGGTTTCAATAATAAAAATATTATTATTCCCTAATTTATAATAACGCACACCTATATAGTGATAATATTACATTGATCACACACTTTAATCAACTTGAAATCAAGATAAATACTCACCATATTCTGAAATTTCATTGTCGGAAATTCACATTCTCCAATATATTTGATCATGAATTTAAGAGAGTGAATTATGGAGAAGAAAAGCACAATCGTTGATAATGAATATTTAGGATTTTAAAGATGTCAAATGCAAATTGACAGAATACCCTCTATTTTATCTTTAAAATTGTATGAAGTCTTTTTACAACAACAATTTGCTAGTTGAATATCTGTCTGATAAAAATCAAAAGTTTGATGCTGAAAGTGCAAAATAGAGTAAAAAGAAAAATCCATTTTTACAATTTGTCCAAATAGTAAGACTCACTATTGTAAATCTTACTCCAAGCGGTCACCTTGCTTACGTGACGTCACAACCATTTAAGAGAGTAGCCATTCAGTGTTGAACACGTGGGCAAACCCAGCGCTATTTCTCTCAATTTTCACTTCTTCAATTGCCGACACGTCCAACATTCTCTCTCATCTCACCATTTTCAAAAACCTCTCACTCGTTTCACCTTTATAATTATACCTTCTCTCTTTCTCTCTCTAAAAGGTTCTCCTAGGGTTTTCTGCTCTGTTACCGGAAAATATGGGTAAGCAACCGCCTTCTTCATCTTTTGTTTCTTCATTTGCGCCCACAATGGCATATTTTTGGGGTGAGCAGGACCCTTGATTGTGCGTTTTCTTAGTTAATTTGACCTAATGATCATTCGTTAAATCTTAATAGGAGGGGAAATATTTGAAAATTTGATTTTTTTTTTTTATTATACCAGGCACCATCAACTTTTAGCTTTATAGTTTTGTAGCTTTTGTTTTGGGGGTTCTCTATTCTTGATCTTATGCGGTTATGTTGGGCGAGGTTCGTTATATTTATATGCTGAATTTATTTGGGAACAAGTTTTTTAATGGATTGAATATATTTGTAGTGCTGAATTATATATGTTTCGTTCGGTGGAAACACATAAAACTTTAGTAAACTACTAGGGATTAGCAGCAGCATTCTTCATACTCATTAATGACTGCAAGAAATCTTTTTTATTATTAGGTGTTAGGGGTGGAGGGGAGTTTATGCAGGCCATGACCCTTTCTTAACAGTACACGGCCTTATCTTTTTTGCCACTAATTGACAGTAATGTTTCTTCTAGTTATTGCATTGCTGTTCTTTTGTATCATTGCATTCTGAATAGGAATTGTAGAATCTGCTTATTTGTATTATAATTTGGGGTGGATTTTGCACTTTTTGTGCCCCAGTGCCATGCTTCGTCGGTTGATGCTTTAATGGTGCTGACCTGGAATTGAAAGTAAATAATAAAAATTTGGTGCGGATCTAGATTTTGAAAAATGGGGTACACATTAAATATTCCCTCCGTCCAATTTTACTAGGCCTATTATTTTTTGTCATGTGTTGGAGGGTATTATGAGGTATTGTAAGGTCTATTTATGGATAAAACGATTGTTTATGAAAAATATGATACTTAGATTTTGCATAAACAATACCTCATAATACCGTTCAACATATGACAAAAAATAACAGGCCGAGTAAAATTGGACAGAGGGAGTAATGGAATTTTTTTTACATAAAATTCTAATAAGATACTCAATGAGCATTCATTTTTTGGAAGCAATCTAGTACTACTTCCGTCCCAATATAGATTACCCATTTCTAAATTGCACGATTTTTAAGAAAAGAGTTGTTTATTAATACTTTTGAGTATATAGTAGCTTTTTAGGAATTGTTTATTAATATTTTTTAGTATAAAATAGCTTTTTGAAGGTTGAGTTTGAAAAAGTGGTGTTGCTTTTTGCCATTTCAGGAAATGGGTAAACAAAAAAAAAACCTTCCTTTTTTGGGCTTTTGGGTAAACAAAATTGGGACGGAGGAAGTAATATAGTTATTTGACTTAGTTAGATGTGTCATTCATTATTTCCTGAATTTGTTGTAAATATAAGAATACAATCATATACTCCCTCTCAACTCGATTGCCCCTTTGCTTTTGGCAAGGGGTTTAAAGTGGTAGTTGGTTATTAGTATTTATAGTCATAACGTTGTTTTTTAGTAACATTGTAATAAATAAAAGAGAATAAAGTTGTTTTTGGTGACATTTTGGTAAATAAAAATTGTCTATTTATAGAAACGGGCAATCGAGTGATGATAGACCTTTAAAGCAAGGGGGCAATCTCATTGGGAACGGAGGGAGTAGTAAATGACTCTAATGTTATTGAAAAGGGATACAATTTATATGTATATACATAATATACTTTTTTTTTTCAATTTGGGGTGGTAATTGCGTCCCCTTGTTCTTGACTCCATCTGCCCCTGCCTGTAATGGTGCTTACGCGTTGTTTATAATCAATTAGATCATCTTTCTTTCTTTTCTTTTTTTTTTCCCTTTTTGGTGCTATATAAGTATATATAGTTAACAAGTAGAATTATCCTATACTGCACGAATGCTTTCATGTTTGTACATGTTAACAGCCTTTCTTTAATGCTTCTTTTTTATTTGCTATTTTTCGCCAGATAATATGGCCCAATAGGTAATACATATGCATGTATGTTTTATTTGTCAAATAACTAATGTCATGATTTTTGGCATTTCAAATTGATAAAGGAAACTGTTATGTGGGTAACAATTCTTGGGGTGTTGCAGTTTTAGATTGAGAAGATAGTTGGCCTTTTCAACCGTAATGGATCATTCAGAGCAGAGGCAGCAATTGGTGCACCAGAACCAACAACCAGACAATGGTCCAATGGCTTATGCTACTTCCCAGTATCAAACGACACCTATGATTGCTACTGGCACTCCAGCCGGTACAGTTTCTTCTCCAACTAGTTATGCTCCTCAACAACAACTTTACCACCAAGCCCAACAATTTCAGAATCAACAGCAACAACAACAGCTTCAAGCTTTCTGGGCAAATCAGGTGCAAGAAATCAATCAAACTAGCGACTTCAAGAATCACAGTCTCCCACTTGCTCGAATAAAAAAGATAATGAAAGCTGACGAAGATGTTAGAATGATTTCTGCTGAAGCCCCCGTGATTTTCGCCAAGGCATGTGAGATGTTCATCCTGGAACTGACTCTGCGATCTTGGATCCATACGGAAGAAAATAAAAGGCGGACTCTTCAAAAGAACGATATTGCTGCTGCCATTTCTAGAACTGATGTGTTCGACTTCTTAGTTGATATTATCCCGAGAGACGAGCTGAAAGAAGAGGGGCTTGGCATCACTAAGGCGGCTATTCCATTAGTTGGATCAGGTGCGGAGGCTCTACCATATTACTATGTACCCCCGCCTCAGGCTCCAGCGGGAGCACCGGGAATGATAATGGGGAAGCCTGTCGATGAGGCTGCTATGTATGGGGGTCAGCCGCATCGGGGTCCACCTCCGTTTATGGCATGGCCGCCACAGTCCCATGTTCAGCAGCCATCATCCCAGCAGCAACCAAGTGACACGTAGTGCTTTAGAATCATGTAGGACCTCTAGTAATTCCAATTGACATGGACTTAGAAAACTCTATAATTTAGTGGTGAGGTGAATCTTAAGGCTGTTTATGTGTACTTAGTTTGATGTTCCAAGGAAGATGGTAGTATGTGTTGAATATAAAGCCAGGTAATTGGGATTCATCATTTCATTTTTTTGTCGTATTGTGGCCGTTGCTAAATGTATTATCTATGGTTCACAATCAAGTGCTTGGGCTCGATTCGTGCATGTAGATAGAAAAAAACTACTCAGGAAAAGATGCTTTTTTTTCTATCTACTCAGCAGTTCAGTCCAAGGGATTAGTGATTCGAATTCAGTACAAGAACAGTAAGCAACTAAGCATATTTAAAATTTCAGTATATAATGGAACAAAAAATGGGTATTTCGGGTAAAATTCTCCATAAAATTTAATGTACTAACTAAATATCACAAATAAATTTCAGTATACGAATGCTACCAATGTCGTTCAAAAATTCAGTATATCAAAAGGTCTGCTAAATTTCGGTATAATGAAGTTTTTGGCTTGGGAATGAGAACCTGGGTTTATACAATGATGCTCCAAGGGAACCCTTGGTTTGGTAGGCACTCGTCTCTACCTTAAAATGAAATATGTAAATTCATTCGGGGCATCAAGATTTTCATATTAAGAAAAAATTCTTTCAAGGAGGTTGGGTGACATCGGTCCACCTAGGCACATATCGATTCTGTTGGATACAATCTCACCATCATCATGATCAAAATTTTCCTATTTCCTATAATACAAATGCTAATGTTGCGGCAGCGAGCTTAACTAGTTTTTCTTTTCTCTCTCTGGAATAAAGGGAACTATTGAGTAAAAGGCCAGGGAAAGGCCAAAGTCTCTTGAGAGATTTCAGTCTTCAATACTTTTTACTGGCTTCCCTCTCTTCCGTTTCTTCCGTAGGCCTTTCTCTTCCAATGATTTCCATTTCTGAGCTTTACGAGCCTTGGCTCTCTCATCAAAACCATCATCCATCATCTTCATTGTTGCTACACGCCTAGCCTTGTACACCTGATCCCATTACAACCATATATTCATAAGCAATACGGTGTTTTTAATATCAAATGGCATTAAAACAGCTCCTGCTTCAAACTTAGATGTGCAACATTATCCCTAAATAAAAATAGCAGAAATTATGGCATGCATTTTCTGGAATTGTCTCGAGCACTTACCTTAGTAATGTTGTCCTCAAGGACTTCCTTTTCTTTGCATTCAAACTTATCCAACTTCTTCCCTGTATAAGCTTCTATTTCATGAATAAGGTCCACATCATTCTGCAGAATACGCAGGGTTAGCATGCAAGTCAAAGAAAACAGGAAAATACCTCAAAACATTGGATCTAGTGTCGAGCAACATATCAGAAGGGAAAAAAAAAATGGAATGTCCTGGATACTTAACCTAATAATAAAGCACACCTTCCTGAGATGGTCTTGACAAATATCCTTTTTCAAACGTTACCCTTAAAAAGAAAAAATATGAGCCTAGTAACTCATTCTCAGAAGTAGAGTGCACACCAATTATTTATCTTATTAAAAATCATGAAATTTAGTGTCCTAGAAAATGAAAATAAGACTAATTTCTAGGTAGTAAATGCCTAGGTCATAAAAAGTTTAACTAGTAGGCTCGTGGGACGGGAATTTTATAAAAATAGTCAATTCTGATCAACAGAGAAACATATCTTACAACCAGCCCTTACTGGAGTTAAATATTGCCTGCCAATATGTATTTTTTCAAAATAACTGACAAGAATTAAAGATCAAAAGTAAAATGTCCCATCAATATACCCCCAGACAACAGTAAGTACCATGGAATAAATAGTTATTAAGGTAAGGTAGTATCATGAAAGTTTATTGGTAAAGAAATGATATTCCACATTATGTAAACAATGTTGTATTTACCCCTTAGGTCCATGAGATAATTTTATCAGTAGCCTCTGTTATACCAATAGTGGGTAGTGATGATTAATTTTGGCTCAAGCTTGTTCAGACACTATAGACATAATAAGGATCAATAGAAATTAAGGTGCCACGCTACTTACAAGCCCCTAGGTGAGTTGTACCCATTTTTGTATGCCATTTATAACTCATGCTCACAAACTTTATAATTCAAGGGTCAACTCATGCTCTTAACATCGAGTACAAAGACATAAAGGAGAATAGTGAATAAACTGAATGAGCACCAAGTATATTTGGAATATGCCCACACCATCAGTCCCTTTTGAAGATGGCAACCTTCCTATTTAGGCAATGCATATAATTAAGCGTATCAAAGTTTTAACATATGAAGAGGCTCTTACAGCTGCTGTAAGCATGTGTTACAGGGGTAATTTACAAAACATAAAAGACTTAAGACATTATATACTAAAGTAAATCACCAAGGCAGTAACTCATTTTTTAAGCCAAATATGCAGACAGTAGAAATTTCCTTTAAGAATAATAAGAGGCGTCTCAAAGACAAGCCACATACGACATTGCATATACACCGTGTTCTTAATGATTATATCGAGCTTTAAAATATTTTCACTAACATCTATATTGTCTGTATATCTCATTTCACTACAGAACTTTCAAATTATAATACTTACCAAGTTATTAATAATATTTATGCTGGTTAGAACAAACTACTGTTTCAATATTGTATTAGGAGATATTTTCAAGTTGATTAGTTAGCAACAACTATCTAAGGCCTAAGCCCATCAGGTGATGATTGTAAGATATACCTCATTAAAATTCCAAGGCAACATGCTATAATTAACTTCCTTGGTTTAGTGCCAGTTTTCACCGTTTAAGATGAATAACAGAACAATCAGTTTGAGTGAACTGATATTTTTTAAGTCTTACTAGGAGAGATAAGTATTTAATATTTTTAACCCATGCTAGTAGACTCCACGTGTCTTGTGGACTCCATAAGGTCATAGAGACTTCATAATGAAAATCCTCTCCAAATTTTTTCATCAAACTTTCTTTGGAGAATCTGATACATTCAAGTATAATGCATGATACCTAATGGATTGAAGAAATCACTGGTATTCTTCTTTCCTGACTCAACCTAAATGCATAATTAGGCACCAAACAACAAATGCAAACTACGGTCTAAGCCAAAAGATTCAAAATCCTCTCTTGTTTCCCAAGAAAGCCTACTAATCTTTAGAAACCTCTGCAGTAAGGGGATTTTAGCAAGGTATCATGGATATAGGGGACTCGAATTGTCCACTTAGTCTTTTGTTCTTCCTTATATATTTCAAGGAAAGTTAGGCTTATTCAAAAACAACTCCTACCATCTATACCTAGTTTGTGTAGACCAAAATAGCTAAAGTATATGCAAACCAAACTTCAATAGAAGCCATATGTTCAGGCATATCCTTTTCTTGCTTAAATGGTTTTATTTTAAATAGTGAATATAATTCCATACAAGGCATCTACCCTATAACAACAATCTTTTCTTTTATAGATTCTTTGATTTCACAAAATGTAACATCAGCAAACAAATATTAAACAGGAGCAACTTAAACTACTAACAACAGAACATAACTTTAAACCAACAAGGAAAGTAATAAAAGTAAATGGGTACAATAATTTCGAATACCAACAACCATAACAGTGGGCTGCAAGATTTCTATTAAGACTTCAGGAAAAAAGAAATACTTCAGATCGAACCTGGGTGATGAAGCTAAGTGCAAGGCCTCCTCTTCCTGCTCTAGCAGTACGACCAACACGATGAACATAATCCTCTGGATACCTATAATCAGAGGGAGGTTCAGTTTTGATAAAGAGAAAGCCAGAACTATCAATATCATACAGTCCCAAAGAAGTCCTACCTTGGAATGTCATAATTTAAGACCAAATCTACTGTTGGTATATCTAAACCGCGGTTAGCAACATCAGTAGATATTAGCACAGGGACCTGTCCTGATTTGAATTTATGTAATGCAGAAAGCCTCAAAGATTGGGATTTGAAAGAGTGCAATGCTGCAACTTCCAGATCGAGCTGTTCCAGCAACAAACTCAGAAGCTCACAACTCCTGCACAACCAAAGAAAACTTGGGATCAAGATCAAAAGGCAGCTTATATTTGCAAATCAAGTGGTTTCACAAAAGCAGGCAAGGTCTCACTATGAAGAACACCTAGATTTTTTCATATTTTAACGAGTGACAAACCTATTTAATGTGACTTTACTGCTAACTTAAGCTCGCAAGATGACTTGTGGTCCATTGAAAGAACAGAGGAAAAAGATTTATGAGGCTTCACATTAAAAACCCAATTGCTAATGAAAGAACAAAGGAAAAAGATACTATGTGCTCAATGTAAAGCAAATATTTAGACACATGATTCAAATTAGGAAAACATTTTATGAGATTTGAGAAGCTGAACATTATGACAGTCCGTCATACCATGTTTACATTTTCAGTAAATATGTCCCAAGTGCTATGGTAAGAGGATAGAATCAGAAATAATTCAAGGATTCTGAGATTCTGTAAGAAAGCTGTACCTGCAGGTGGAAACAAAAATTATGGCTGATCGAACACCAATTTCTTCCCTTTTGTTTAATATGTGAAGAAGATATACATCCTTTACGTTCTTGGGGATAAATACATACTGCTGTTTCAGAGATTCTACTGTTTTAAAACCATCGTATGGCTCATAGAAGTATGCCTTATTTGCCGACAACTCAAGTAGCGTTTTCAAATTACTTGTCATGGTGGCAGTAAACAACAAAGTTTGTCGTTTCTTTGGCAAGCACTGGAAAATCACTCTTAATTCTGCTTCAAAGTTAACACCCAACACTCTGTCTGCTTCATCCAATACTAGAAACTGCAACAAGATTCTTGTCAGGCATGTAATGTACTAAAAGGTATTTTCAATTAGTAGACCATCTTAGTTAAACATGCTTATCTCTAGGTATTTGCAAAAAATGGTTGAAACTTAAACCAGGTTGTTAGAGGAGTGCATCACACCCACTTATAAGCCATTCGACTATTAGTTCCCAACCTATGTGAAAAAGAAATGACAAAGAGAAAAACTAGAGCAGAAAGTCAAAGACAGGATGAATGAATCACCTTGGTATTAGAAAAAACAGCAGGAATATCATCAGGATTCTGGTCAATAAGAACTTTAATCCTGCCAGGAGTGGCAATCACCACATGTGGCCTCTGCGTCAAACTCTGGGCCTGGTTAATCATATCCATGCCACCCACAATCACCGCGCAGCGCAGCCCCAAACCCGAACCTAGGGCACGAAACTGCTCGGCCAACTGGTAGGCCAGCTCCCGAGTGGGAGTCACCACGAGTGCAAACACCCCAAACGGATTTTGAGCAAGGCTGTGGAGTATTGGGAGGGCGAAGGCAGCCGTTTTGCCGCTTCCGGTCTCGGCCAGGCCCAGGACGTCCTGGCCGGCTAGGATTTTGGGAATGCAGTGGTACTGAACCGGAGTGGGCCGCTTCATGCCGAGCTCCTTGCAGGTGTTGACGGCCCATTGGGAGAGCCCCAGATCGGAGAAGGTGACGCCTGCCGGTGTTGGGTTAGGGTTCAGTTGTTTTTCCACTACTTTGGGAGCGGCGGAGGGCGGGGGTTTCTTGGCGACGGGGATTGACTTCTTTTTCCGGGAAAAGAGTTGGAAGTTTTCGTCCACTTTGTTTTCTTCATCCATGATTATTGAGCTGCGGGTTAACTAAGGTCGACAAAACAAAGAAAAGAATAATTGTGATTTGTGCAGAGCGGCCGCGCACGGAAGGACGCAAGTTTGTGTTTTAACTATTAAGATGGAGGAAAGGTGAGCGTTCGATCGGTTTTGGACCGAAACCTAATCGAACCGATTTATTACGGTGGGTAATTTCGGGCAATTCGGTGGTATTATTAGCAGAACAAAAGAATTGAGAGATGGGAGGGAGAAGAGGTGGTGGTGTGTGTATTGATCATTTGATTGAGAATGGAAGATATAGGCTTTAGGTTTTTTTTTTTTTTTTTTTACAGATTAGTTTTAGTAAATTATTAAAGAAATCCTATTCGAAAAAAATAATTGTATTTCTTTTTCATATATAAAATCTGTTTATTCAATATTTCAAAAAAAAAATATCTAAACAATAACCAATAATTAAAACTTAAAAAATGAGTTTTTTTTGCACTTTTGGTCTCATTGGACATCTAAAGTTTTACTTTCAATCCCATCCAAAACACTTTTGGTCCCATAGGAATAATTTTTTGCACTTGTAGTCTAAAACCTTCCAACACTTGCAAAAATGGTCCCACAGTTGACAGAATTTGCAACATCGGTACCAATATTGTAACGGCCCTAACGGAAGTGCCGTTAAAATGACATTTAATCACTTAATCCCTATTTTCATTATTGATCCTATTGGTTTCTTTAAATTTTGCGTCAATATACTTGCAGAAATAGTCCCATAGGATTAATAAAAATTCGAATTTTGGTAGGAAATTGGAATTTGGCTCCAATTTGTACACTTTTGGTGGGAAAATTGATTTTTTCCCACCATTTGCAACAGTTTTTGCAGGGGAAAACTGATTTTTTCCCACAAAAATTTCCACCTACATAAAGCAACACAACTTACATTCATCATTCATCCTACAAGACAAAACTAACATCAATACAATCTCAAATATTGCCAATAACCTCATGTCTTCGTGTTCGTCTTCCACCCGAATGCGACGCCATCTTGTTTGCTATTGCGAAAAAGCATGTCGTACGTACGTTTCTAAGAAGCCTTCAAGCAAAGGGAGGTTATTTCATAATTGTCCCGATTCTCTAAGTGAAGGCGGTGGTTGTGATTTCTTTATGTGGGCTGATGAGATTGTTGGAGATCATGAAAGTGAAGAAATCACCTCTAAGGTAACCGAAGAGATGCTGAATTTGGTTCAAGAAATGAAGGTTGTGACTGAAGAAGTTAAGAAGCTAAGCAAAATGGTTCAAGAAATGAAGGTTTTGACTGTTGAAGTTAAGGATCTACTCCAAATAAAAAAGATCATGTTGGTTATACTCAGTGTTGCAGAAATCGGGCTAGGCGGCCTTCTCCCGACCCAATTTCTGCAAAATCGCCTCTTCTAGGCGTTTTCGGGCCTAGGCGGTTCGGATCTAGGCGGTCCTAGGCGGCCACAGGCGGTCCTAGGCAGTCATATTATACAAAAAAATATATATATCTAGGCGGCGCCTAGGCGCTAGGCGGCCACAAAACGCCCGATTATCGATTTCCAATTTTTGCACCCTTGGTTATACTACTCACTGTTCTTGCTCATACCACCTTAAAGTGGTTTGCTTAGGGTTTGAATCAATGTTTTCTACTACATAGACTAGAAGTTATCAATGTAATGCTAGAAGTTATCAGTATAATGTCCTATATTAATGAAATCTCCTATTTTGTGCAATTCCCAATGTCAAACCATACCAAAAAAGACAACTTATTTTGTATACACCACTGGTACAATAGCACAAAAGCAATAATATGCACATAAAAAATTCAACAACAATATACACATCCTAATCAAACCATAAGCAATAATATGCACACAAAATCTAACAGCCACATGCTGAATATGAGCAACACTAACCAATATGCAGCAGCCACAGGTTGAAAATCAAAATGCACAAAAAATTCAGCAGCCACAGGCTGAAATGAACAACACTAATATGCACAAAAAAGTTAAGCCCCCACAGGCTGATAAACAAGGTTTTTTAGCAGTATCAACCACCACTTTTAAGCCACTACAATCTATAATCATTATGATAGCAAAAGTCATAACTAAACTTCAAAAGATAAAAAGATTGTAGTGACTTAAATGGACAAAAAGTAAGGGGCTTCCACAAAAACTACTACCTTTGATCACAAGCTTACTTCTTCTTTACTTTCTTTGACATAGCTGCCTTGGTGAGGCTAGACTGCGTGACAGTTTTCCTTCCTTTCATTGTTGCAACTCTCATACCATCTTCATAATTCATTGTAGTCTGTCATTGACACCCACAAATGACCCTACTTCTCATCCAATGAAGCTTTGAGGAGTAAATGTCATACGTGCATCATTCATAGATGTCTGTACCTATCAAATATAAAGAAAATTGATTAGTAAGATGCAATAAAATTCATCTAAATTTAAATTATATACAATTATATCAATTTTTACATTATTTCTCTGTGATGGTCCACCTCCATTGAAACTATCTGAAGTAAAAGCATTAGAGGCATCTTCAGTATGTACCACCTATAAAATCCCAAGAAAAATACAGTTAGTAATTGTGATAAAGATGTAAACAATAAAATTTCTAAGTTAAGTATAGTAAAATACCATAGCACTACTTGATGATTCTCCAATTTTCTTTCTTTTTGAATTGATAGCAATATTTTTCCTTCCTTTCAGAGTTGTTGGTCTCTTTCTCTTGGAAACCTGTAAATGTATATAAAACTTATCATGTACTTGTAAACTGAAAAAAAAAAAAAAAACCAGGAACTCTATTTTGACTTACATCAACCCTGTCATCTTGTGTCTCTTGAGTTAGTGGTGGAATGTCTTTCCCCTGAGTCACCTCCTGATGGCCATTACCTTCATCATCAGCTAAGAAATCTTCAGCCAGCTTCAACCACTTGCACCCTTTTTTGTTATGTCCAATCTCATGGCAAAAACTACAAGTGACTTTGAATTTTTGTTTACCCATCACTTGTAGACCCCTCCTCTTCTTAGGTTCTTGCTCACCAACCCCTTCTCTCCTATTCTTCTTAGGTCTGCCAGCTTTCCTTTTCCCAAAGTTAGGTGGTAAGGGTGGTATGTATCCAGTTTTAGACCACAACTCATCGCCATTCATTTGGGCAATGCAGTGAGAATAGACATCATTATAGGTGAGAACTGAGTAGCAACTGTGTACATAGTCCTCTATGTCTTCACCTTGAGCACAAATTGTACTTACAACATGTATGCATGGTATGTCACTAAGTGCCCACTCTCTACAATCATATGTGTGATCCTTCAAATCAACAGCCCACTTACCCCCATCAAAACAAACTAGTTCATAGAGGTGCTCAACTGACTTAATTGGCCGACAAACTTTTGAATCATCCATCCTCTTGTTAATTATCTTCCTTATCTTGCCAAAAACTGTTCTCCCTTCCCATTTCCTTTCACATTGGTCTCTTTTAACCTCTATCCTGGTCATTACATACTCTCTTATCCACTCCAGCATTGTGATAATAGGTTTGTCTCTTGCATTCAAAATGCATGCATTATAAACCTCACACATGTTGTTCACAAGTGTGTCATACATAGATTATGTGGTGAAGTGTGATTTTGACCATTGTGTAGAAGGCTTGTCTTGTAACCACTCAAGAAGTCTTGGATCCTTCTCTCCAATCTTCTTCATTGCTTTATGGAAATGAGGAACAGTAGTAGCTTTAGCTGCTGCCCAGAGCAACTTCTTGAAGTGATCACCCCTGAAACCTGCACTCTTCATGTTCCCATGTAAATGTCTAACACAAAACCTATTCTCAACATGTGGCAGCACACTCTCAAAAGCTGGAATTAACCCCTTTTGCTTATCTGACATGAATATGTATTTATCTTCCCTACCATCTATTAAATCCTCCTTCAATAACCCCAGAAACCACTCTCATGATTCTCTTGTCTCACTTCCAACAACTGCATATGCCAATAAGTATGGATCATTGTTAAGGTCCATGGCAACTGCAGTGAGCAATACTCTACATGAAGCACCCTTTAAATGACAGTCATCCACCCCTATCCATGGCCTACACCCAGCTTTGAAACCTCTCTTACAAGCCTCTAAACAAATGTACATTTTATTGAACTTAGTAGTGTCGTCTAAGTTGGGATCAGTCCTTAAGATGATAGTTGAACCATGATTCTTTGCAAGTAGAGTTTGGGCATAGTCCCACAACTTCCCAAATTGCTCAGTGATGCCACCCTCAATTTTCTTCAATGCTATACTCTTGGCCCTATATGCTTGAGTATCTGAGATGTAACATCCTAATTTTAGCATTGCCTTTGCCTTGAATTTCCTGACTTTCTTATGAGGATCAATTTTGAATTCATTTTCAAAGGCCTTTGCTAACCAACCTGAAGAAGCATTTGCAACATGATATTGTCTAGCACAATCATGATCTAGATTGTACTCTCTGATCTGGAATGCTTCTTGGTCCTTCATCTTCAATGCATTGATATGCCACTGACAACCCTCACTTTTACACCTTGCATATATTCTTCTATGATCATTCTTGGTAATCTTCAATGATCTTCCAGTTCTCACACCATGACAATGCACTGCATCTCTAAACATAGCTTTAGTAGCAAACACTTGTTGAAGAAAAAAATCAGGATTACTGATCTGTGATGGCTTGAAAACAAGACTCCGGTCAATATTGGCTCCTTCAACATCAGAATCTTCATCCACACTATCAATCTCTTCTTCATCTAGTAATTCTTGATCTTCTTCTTCCTTAGTGTCACACTCACTATCAGATTTCTCACCTTCCTCCTTGTAATTCAGGCCTGCAAACTCCACTTCTCTATCTATATTTTCATCAAAGAAAACATTATCTAGTATTATATCCCCACTTGATTCAGAAGCTGAGAAATCATCATCATCACTGCAATCATCATCCTCTTCCAAATTGATGGCTTGCTTGCCCTTCCTCTTACTCAACTGGACTGATACATCCACACCAGCTTCCACATCAGCTTCCACATCAACTTCCACACCTTCTTCTTCCATTGATTGCAATTGAATTGTCCCCTCCATACAATCATCCATACAATAATATATATCTTTATCTGTTTGCAATCGAAAAGGAGGGAGCAAATCATCATTTTCCTCCAATTGAGATGCCCCAGCAACACCACCTTCATCAGTTCAATAAAGTAGTGCTTGGGGACCAATACACATCCACACCTTCATCTTGTGTTGGAGGAGGGGGAGGAAGACAAGAATCATCCACTAGGTTTATTTCAACCTCAGGTTCCTGATCCACACTTGACCTACCATCAGGGTACTTCTCAACAGCAAACAACATCCCAGTGTTCTTAGGTACTGGCACAGGATCAGTGTTCAAGTTGTTAAACTCTTCTTCAGTGTAAAACTATACTCCCCCCACTACTTCATCATCAATTTCAACAGTTAAACTCTCAGATCTAGTAGCATCCAACCACAATGTTACTTCTTTTGTATTATCAACACTTAAACACTCTTGTATATCAGATTGAAGCCTAAGTAAATTAATTTTGTCATCCTTCAACAACCCATAATATATTTTATCTCCTGTATATCCTAATTGCTCAAACAAATTATCCAAATACTTGAATGTGCATCTACTAATATCCACGAAGTCAAATGCACTTGTAGTTCCTCCAATATACTTAAATTCACCATCCTGGCGACCTATTTTTCCACCATGATGCAGTTTTATATTGTAAAAGTTATGTAGAAAGTCATGCAATCCTGGGGAAAATACACATGTATGAGTGAAATCCAAAAATCGAACTAAACCCTAAAATCCCAATCCAAAAACCCTAACACCCGAAAATCAAACACCCAAAACATGCTCGAATCTATTCCTAAATGGAATTTCAGTGGAACATGCAATTTCTATTTCTAATATTCCAGTGGAATTTCAAAATATGCTCGAAAACTCAAATGTATGAGTAAAATCTAAAAATTGTATGAGTAAAATATAAAAATTCGAACACCCTAAACCCGAAAATTGAAAACCCAAACATGTATGAGTAAAATCAAAAGTAAAATCGAACACCCAAAACAAGCAATTTTGTAAAATAGAAACTAAAATCGAAGACCCAAAACAACACATACCGTAATCTGGAAGCCCATACTTCACCAGGTTCTTCCTGCGCAACATTGTGCGCCTCAAATTTGTCGAAGAACTTCAAGTTTCGTTCGATTTGAATTTAGCCGAGAAGTTTAGGGCTTTTCGCGGGTTCGTTGTCTTTGTTTTGGGTTTGAACAATTTTGATGTGTTATAACGGTCTTAATTAAGTTAATTAGTATTAATTAGTGATAAGTTATTGTTAAAATTAGTTAACAACCATTTTACTTGAAAGTTGACGGCCACGTGACGCGCACATGACTAAAGCCGTTAGTTGTCGTCAACTGTGAGACCATTTTTGCAAGTTTTGGAAGCTTTGGGACTACAAGTGCAAAAAATTATTCCTATGGAACCAAAAGTGTTTTGGGTGGGACTGAAAGTAAAACTTTAGATGTCCAATGAGACCAAAAGTGAAAAAAAAAAAAACTCCTTAAAAAATGAAGAATAAGTAAAAGGAAGACGGGTTTTGTTTGGAGTTTTTTCTCTAACCCCCTATCTCTACATATCATATTTTGAATTAATTTACTTAAAAAAGAGGGTACGTATACTGTTATAAAATAAGTAAATATTTGTGTCCAAATGCAATGTGAAATTTAAATGCATAAATTTATTAATAAACATATGTCAATATATCATCATAGTTCTGTTCAATATTTCAATCTAAAATTGTTAAATTAAAAATAAATAATTTAATTCATATGAAGTTTAATTAATTTACTTCTAAAAAGGTGGCGGAAAAAGACAAATACATGACTATTCTAATATGAAGTACTTAGGATTAGTAAAATTAGGGCACTAATTACCAAAATTTGAATGTTTTAGAATAACTTCTAAAACTAGACGTTTGGAAAATTGATGCGCATCGCTCTTACATTTCGTCAACTTAGGCCTGTTTGGTAGGTCAGATAGGCCTATGAAAAAAACGGTTTCGACCCATTAATCTTGTTTGATAGCCCAAGTACCGTTTGTGATCGGCCCGAAAAAAGGGCCGGCCCTCTTAACCATTTCATGGAAATTACTGTAGCTATGTGGCTACCCCATCTGGACTCGCCCCCTCCAATACCAATTTATGTCTTACACCTCCGATACCAATTCATGTCTGTTGTAAGGGCACGAAAATTGAAAAAAATAAAATCACAATTTCAAAACCTTAACATCTTTCTCTATTCTTCAACCCAAATTCCGCCACCTTCCCCCTCGCGCCGTTGCCCCCCTTTGATGTCGCCGCCTTCCTCCCTGCACCGTTGTCGCCTCCGTCCTCCTCGCGTCGCGTTGCTGCCCACCTCCTCACGCAGTGTCGCCGCCTCCTCCTTGCGCCGTCGTCGCCGCCTCCTCCCTGCCGCCCATGGTGTCTTGTGATTGATTCCATTAAGACCGGTTTGGTTTATTGGGGTTTTCAATTTTTGGTATTGTTCATGGATATTGTTGCAGAAATTTGGTAGTATTGTTCATGACTATTGTTGCAGAAATTTGGTGGTATTGTTCTTGACTATTTTTGCATAAATTTGAGTTCTGTTCATGGCTATTGTTGCATAAATTTGTGTTTGTTCTTGGCTATTGCTGCAGAAATTTGGGTTTGTTCATGGCTATTCATGAACAAAATAGAAATTTAAATAAATTTTATTGTTTTCTTAAGAATTATATTATCTATCAAACATTAATTTTTGTTTTTTAAATGTCTACCAAACAGCATGAAACAACCCTTATCTCATCCACCTTCACAAACCGTTTTATAGGGCCCATCTTGACCCCTTTTCTTATCACGGATATCAAACGGCCACTTAGTAGAAATAATAGACTGCATAGAACTTGAATTACGCTTTCAAAGCTAAGTACTTAAACATAATTTGCAATTCGATTTAAAATTAAATGTAAATGCATAGTATGATTTTTTTTCTTCAATTCTAAGTTCGATACTGAACCGTTGAACTCGAAGCTTTGTAAGGAACATGTTTAAATTAAACAGAAGCTAGAGCTGGCTCAAAACCCCACTAGATTTAAGACCCAAGTCATTGGACGTTCAATTTATTTTATTTAAAAAAATAAAATAAAAATCAAAACATGCTCATAAGTCATAAGTTATAACACGATACGTTAATGAACAGAACACAGAATAAAGCTTTTGGATCTGAAACAGTGGAAATAATATTACAGCCAGATGTATGTAATGACACAATATCTCGTTACGGTGCCTCTGCTTTTTAAAATTTCAACAAGACACGATATATACGCAAGCCAATATTGGCGATCATATAGCTGAAACTGTTAATGATACAACATTATTTTCTACACTATTTCATAGATGATGCAAGGTGAAAGTATGAGACGAACCTATCAAACAAACTGACACCTTGACCCTTCTGTTGTCATGATTCTTTTGTTCTGCACTGTTGGAAGAAGGCAACCCGTTTCTTTACCTTTTGGCCACTTGGAGATCCTTCTTTCGTCTTTCCACAGCTTTGCAGCCATTGATTTGAATCCGCTTTTTGCATAAGTAACGAATAGAGTCACAAGTTCTCTGTAAGAAGCAACGGGCGTTTATACTAAAAGTTATAGCTTTCATCGTGGAGAAATTACTAAGATTCGAAACAAGAGTAACACTTGGGTGCAATTGATATACAACTAATATTGTTCACTGAAAACAACTAACACTGACCAACTAAGACCTTTATAGTAAAACAACCAATAGTATCATTTAAAATGCAATGGAGTTGCACAATACAACTGATGCATAAAAGTATTTGCCCAGAAATAATAAAAGCAATTTGCAGATCAAACAGAAGATTGCCAAAGAAAGTTCATGTGTGCAATAAACATGCTGCACCAAAATAAGCCACCATGGTGAACGTCTAGCAGTACCTCATGTCAGATGGGAAAACCGGACTTAAACAATACTTAAATTTTCAAATTTCTTTCCTTCTAAGAATTATTTTGTACAAGGTTTCAGCATTTTTCAGTTATAAAATTTTAGTCAATTCTTCTCTTGACATGATGAGTAAGATTTCAGCTTTTCGTCTGATACAAAAATGTAGCTATGAGATATGTGGACTAAAAAGTGCCAAGAGGTACACTCATCTTTCTTTGGTGTACTACAAATCATACCAAAGATTAGTTGATAAGACATACCAAAAATTTAAAGTATCACTATATCGAGAAATGTTTCTCCAAAAGCCAAAATCCACAACCAAGCCTATATCATTGTGATCATACTGTATTCCTTTATTACCATCATCATATTTTGGGAAATTAAACAGATGATTAGCCTAAAATGCGAAATATATATGTATGGGTATCGACTTTATTGCATGGGACTGTTAGAGGTGTTACTTACAGAGGTGAGCAAGGAGATCGGCCACCATTCACATAGTAGACAAACAGATAGGAATCAAAATGCTGCCCGTTGATAAAATAAAAATTGTACAGCCTCCTTACACACTGAAAGGACATCTTCTTGTACAAATGTATCGCTGGATTATTGTATGAGATCACATGTAAATAAACAGCACGGCAAGTTGAAATATTTGAGGCATATTTCATAACCTCGTGGATTAGGGAACTGGCTGAAAATCCAAGATCAGAGAATATTAAGCACAAGAACCGTTCTACTAAAAGTAAAGGAGCTTATACATTCCAAATGGTAGTGAATTAGGAAATGGAATTGACAATTTACCAATTCCCAGATTTCTGTAAGAGTCTTCAACTCCCAGTGTTAAGATGTAGATTAATGTTTGGTCAGCTTTTGATGAATCAAAGCTGAGTAAATCTTCTATCTGTGAGAATATGAATGTTTAATTTGAGGGGGGAAGAAGATAAAGGAAAAACAAATCAAACTGTAGAACTTTCTTTTGGAATCAAAGTTCTAAAAGGGAAATGAAACAACTCTCAAATAGATATCTAATGATAATCAAATAGATCAATGCTCACCTCACTTTCTTTTGCTGAAACAACTCTTGCAGTAACAAATCCAATAAGTTCGTCACTCTGTTCATCAGGCCGACTGCGATCAACAGCTCCCCAGGACACAATGCCATTGCCATTGACAACGTTGTGGAAGAACTCAGTTTCATACCTGAAGAGTCATCTTATGGTTCTTATAAAACTCAAATGATCATCCAAACATTTCTTAAGTGACTAGAGATATCATTCTCACCTTATGGGAAACAGCTTGCCATGAATCTTCTCTAGAACCACTATGTCAGATGGTTGTACGGGCCTATATGCTATAATTGGACGGCAGGAAACTTTGAGATTTACCATTGAAAAAATATGGTATCAATCTCCAGAAAAGATTTGATATATTTGGAAATTGCAAGAGCCAATAGTTTCTTCCATTTATGCATCATTATCCATAGCATCCATGTATCCTCCCGTTTCCTACTAACGGTTATCAACCCTCGTTAATAATTTATGTAGAATTATAAGCATATAGGGAAAAGGAAGGAAAAAGTTGGGCCTCATGAACTTAAGCCTACTATAATTTATGTTAGACAAAAACTTGTGTGCCCCTCATGCATTTTCGACCCAATTCTGATCAATATTAGCAGGACCCACAAAAAGAAAAACAGAATAATATCATGAAAAGTAATAATTCATATAAGGGAAAAATATCCGTTCATATAAAAGAAAATTGATTGTTTAAATGTTGAACAGAAACAGTACTTTTTAATATACACACTAATACTTTTTCATTATATGAATTTATATTTTTGTGCAAACTAATATTTCCCCAACATTTTTTTTGGCTTCCGTGGAAAAAAAATTGACACCAGCGGAGACTTGAGGTGCTCCAAGTGTACACAAGAGTTATATTTTATGTTATACTAGAGATCAGTACATAGCTCATAGTTTATGCTATAAAAACTGCCTCACCATTCAAGGAATGGGAGTAAGAAAATGGAGTAACTTCGAAAAGTAATTTAACAGAAAGTAATCAACATTAACAACTGCTCAACAAGTTCATTCACAGCTAAAGCGATTACAATCAAAGAGATTGAAGTAAGTTAAACCTCAATGGTATTAGTGGTGTGTCTATTTTCATTCCCCTAGAGTCTAACACATTAAACAGAGATGACAGTGTTTAATTTTTTTTAGGCCATTAGACTTCGAAAGTGTATATCGATTTGATAAAAATCTATGAGAAGATTCAGGAATTTCTTATGAAGCAACAGATACGCAAACATATGCAGGTGTACAATGTTGTTCTAAGTGGATCAACCAGAAATGTAATAGTACTACACACCTATAAAATCAACCCGATAAGACTATTAAGTGCAAGGCCATTGGACTAAGTTAAGAATCAATATTGACGATCCATCAACATGGAATTCTTAAAACTGAGATAAAACACAAATATCAGGTAATTCTGTTCTACCATTACAAATTATATCCAAGCTCGTAAGAAAAAGGGCAAATACTGTTTCCCAGTCAGCCTTCTTCATCATCAGAGAGAAGGAGAGGGGTTCAATTTCATAATTTGTATAGAAAAAAAACCTGTGTCGAAATAAGAGAGAATACACAAACCCGTAAATGAGAAGATGCGCGAAGAGAAAGCAGAGGGAAAAGTACGCACCGGAAACGGAGGTATCGAAGAACGGAGTTGAATTTGCCGGAGCGCAGTCGTCGAGATGCGGAGGAAACAGCAGACGAAAGAGGATCGGAGGAACACGACAGGAAAGAGGTGAGAGAACACGATTTTTCTTTTAGAAAAACAAACGCAAGTCATTAAAAAATAAGGCAACACGTTTTTAAAAAAAATAAAAGAACAGAAAAATGAAAATTTTCATATTTGTTTTCTCTTAATACATATTGTTTCCTTAATAGAACATTTGTTAAACAATTTTTTTAAGAAAAGACTTTTCAATTATTATAAGCAAGAAACAAAGTAACCAAGTAGGTTCTCTGCAAAGCTCGAAAGTTCAACTCAACTATAAGGACTTTCAAATGAGTAAGAATTCTTAGCAAGAACATGTGCATTTAAATTGACATTACGTTTAATCAATCTTGCATTATACATATGAGTATCACGAAGCAGAATTTGTGCAATCTTGATATAATTTTCAAATGTTGAACCGTCTCTCCTTTGTCCGTAGATAGCATCTCGGACAATTTTATCATCCATCTCGTTCAAATTGAAGGTATTTTGCTCATTTAATTGTTTACACCACACTCCATGCCTCTTCTTCTTCGACACTCATAAGCCCCTAATTTTTATTAATGTTCGACATGCTATGAACATCCCCCATCATCACTTACAATCATTTTCACCCTTGTTTCTGTTGTATCTTCAAACAAACCAGTATCCATGTTGATTTTAACATAAGATATGTTCGGTTTATGTCACTTAACACATCACAGTTGTTATCGATTTTTCGAGATGGTTATCGTACCTTTAACTGCTTATTGTGAAAAAAATTCGAAATTCATGTGTATATTTTGCTTAATTTGATAGCATTTCATGCATTTAATTACACTAAATTGATTAATTGCACTTTATTTGGAGAAAGATATTGTATTGCCATTTTTTTAGGAAATTGGAATGTATGGAGCAAACACGGGTCTATTATCTAGTGAGGTTAATTGAAGTGATTCGAGAAGAAACTGAGATTTGTTGTAAATAAGTGCGTAAAATAAAAGACGAAATTTGTTCACCCAGTTCGTCGGGAACGACTACGTCTGGGGGTGAGCCAAGCCAGGAGTTTCACTAATGTTCTTGTATATGAGTAATTACAATTATGAGTATAATAGTCTATTTATAAGAATAAAACCTTAGTCTAAGATATGAAGCTCATTGGGTTATTGGTCCATTAGTAATGTCCACATCAAATCTTCTAGATTTGGAATAATAAATCTTCTAGATTTACAACACTCCCCCTTGGACATTACGACATAACATAAATGTCTTGTCATAAAAACTCCACGTGCTAGGTATCGGCCAAATAATAAGTTAGGGAGGAATGTAATCGATCTTCTAGATCAAATCTCCTAGATTTATTTCGGGGTTACCGCTCCCCCTGAAGACAACAACACTTTGAGTCTTTGCATCCCAATACCACGAACGTAGTTTTCAAAAGTAGACGTAGGTAAGGACCTAGTAAACAGATCTGCTAGATTGTTACTAGATTGCACCTTTTGAATGATAATCACGTCACTCTTCTGGAGCTCATATGGGTAGAAAAATTTAGGTGAAATATGTTTCGTCAGGTTTTCCTTGACGTACCCATTACTTATTTGTGCGATGCAAGCTGCGTTGTCTTCAAATATAACGGCGGGAGGTGTATCGCCTTTAGCGATATCACACGAGTCACCAATGTGTTTTAGTAAGGACCTTAACTAAGCACATTCTCGTGCGGCTTCAAATAAAGCTATTATCTCTGAGTGGTTTGAAGACGTGGTAACCATGGTTTGTTTAACCGATCTCCATGAGATCGCGGTACCACCACAGAGAAAAATGTGACCAGTCTGGGATATGGCGTTGTGGAGATCAGACAAATAGCCAGCATCCGCATAACCTACTAAGGTTTTGTCTTGGTTCTTTCGGTAAAATAGTCCAAGATCTTGAGACCCTTGGAGGTACCGTAGAACATGCTTAACACCATTTCAATGTCTCCTTGTAGGAGAAGTGTTATGTTTCGCAAGTAAATTGATAGCAAATGCAATGTCCGGCCGAGTGCAATTTGCGAGATAGAGCAATGCTCTGACAGCACTAAGATAATGAACTTCTGGCCCCAGAATTTCTTCTGAATCTTCTTTTGGTCTAAATGGGTCCTTATCCACTTCGAGGGATCGGACAACCATAGGGGTGCTAAGTGAATGAGATTTATCCATATGAAATCTCTCCAATACCTTCTTCACATAGGTCCACTGATGTATAAGAATTCCTTCTGGGAGATGCTCGATCTGCAGGCCGAGATAGTACTTGGTTTTACCCAAGACTTTCATTGCGAATTCAGCTTTCAAGATTGAACTGACTTCTTCAATCTCTTTGCATGTTCCGATTATGTTTAGGTCATCAACATAGGCGGATATGATGCAAAAACCACATTGCGACTTCTTCGTGAATACGCATGGGAAAGCTTTATCGAATGTGTATCCCTTCTTCTGAAGGAATTCACTAAGTCGGAGGCCCGATTGCTTCAGGCCGTACAACGACTTATGTAGTTTTATGCTATACAAACTGTAATTTTCACCATCCCTCATATGAGGAATGTCAAATCCATCGGGGATTTTCATATAAATATCGGCATCGAGTGATCCGTATAAGTACGCGGTTACTACTGATTAGGTGTGAAATTGTCATGATTCGTCACTTGAAATACCCTAATTTTGGCCGATTTTGTCGAGTATTTGGAGTCAATTGAGCATTATTTCTCTACATTGATGAATTTATCTCTTTGATGCTCGTAGGTGAATCGAGGGCGAAGAACGGAGTTCGTAGGACTTTGAATCGTCTCAAACGGATGCCCGGATGAGAAGATATCGAAGAAATACGATTGGTATTAGTGTTGAAGAAGAAAAGTGCTACTTGGTGAAGATTTGGGAGCACTCGAGTAAAGCACTCGAGCACTAGCGCTCGAGCACGTTGCTCGAGCGCCTAAAACATACAGAAAAGTTTGAGCATTCGATTTGCTCGAGCGCCACCGCTCGAGCATGTTGCTCGAGCGCCCAAAATTGTACAGAAGAATTCCACCATTCGAGCAGCTCGAGCGCGAGCGCTCGCGCTCGAGCACTTGTTTCATTCGAGCTCCATGCTCGAGCGCGACCGCTCGAGCAGGCCTGCTCGAGCGCTTTCAACTTTCGCGTTTTCAAAGGCGTTTTTCGGCCCACGAGTTCACGATTCGGCCCGTGCATATATATATTCGTCTCAAGCACGTTTTTTGGGGAACACACAGAGAGAGACACACTTGACGAGATAGTTTTAGAGAGTTTGAGAGTTCGTTTTTGGAGAGGAAGAAGAGAAGCAAGTTTACGATTACGTTTTTTGAGGTTTTCTTTACAAATTCGAATTACGATCTTACTTTTTAGTTTCTTTTTTTTTATATTTCGTTATTGAACACATTGAGACTTCTTTTATTGAGTTAATTCCAGTTCTTCTTTTATTTCGGAAAACCCTAGTTTATGTTTGATCTCTTCTTCGTCTTGATTATCATGTTTATGTTTGTTACTTATTTAATTGCTCTTATTTACGTTAAACCTATGTCTAGCTAAAACCCTTGCATGCTTGGGGTAGGATGAACTCGTAGAAGTAGGTTGTGGGTACGTAATTAGGGTAACTTGTGACGTTATGTTTTAATTCTCTTGGTTAATGAATTCTTAAAATTAATCTAGACTTTACTTTTGAATTTCGTTCGAAAGATGTTAGAGAGAGGACGACCGTATCACTCTTTAACAACTAGTAGACTTAGCTAGAGGGTTTAGAAAGGGTTAATTCATCTACCAGTTTAGCGAAGGAGGACGACCGCATCACCTTAGTTAAATCAGGGTCTCATTAATTAAGCACAATCTATTAACTTGTTAGTGGATTAGTGAAGTCGAGTGTTAGGGTAAAGTATTAGGGTTTAGAATCTTGAGCTTTCACCTTGCATTCTTTTACTTAGGTTATTTCTTGCGCATCACAGTTATTTTGATTATGTACCTGCTTCGTTAGTATACGTAGGGATTCCTATCCTAAGCATCACCATCACTCATTTGAAAACAACCCGTAGTTAATTTGTCTTCTTAAGTATTTGATTTTAATTAGTTTAGTTTAGTTTTAATTAATCTTTCAAAAAAAAAAAAAAATATTACACTCATATTAGCTACGACGCGTAGATCTTCGGGGATCTGTTCGCATACACCCCATCTCGTGAGTTCGATATACTTGGTCGTTATACTTACTCTTACTACAGTGAACCCGTTCGCTTGCGGGGAAACGACTAGTAGAAGTTAGTATTTTCGCTTCAAGTCAACTACGTCCATTAATCTCATTTGGAGATTCATTTTAACTGCCAAAGATATCAAGTAACGGAACGTTATTGAGTCCATGACGGGAGAATAGGTTTGATCGAAATCAATCCCGGGTCTCTGCGAAAACCCTTGAGCTATAAGCCTCGCTTTATACCTCTCCACAATATTGTTCTCATTTCGTTTTCGTACAAATACCCATTTATATCCTACCCGGATAGCGCGCGTGGGTGTACGAACGATAGAGCCAAATACTTGTCTTTTGTTAAGCGATGCGAGCTCTGCTTCAATTGCCTATTTTCATTTAATCCAATCGGAGCGCTTCCGGCACTCGGCGATTATTTTGGATTCTGGATCTAGATCATTTATAATGGAAAGAGCAATTGATGTTGTAAATGTGTCATCGACGACAGTAATATTTTCTATTATACGTTTCTCCCGTATCTGTGAAGTTCACAAAGACTTCGACGTTTACGTCAACTAGACCTTCCTCATTTCCCATTGTATTTTAGTCTGGTTGTTCCACGGTCCTAGTGCATTGAATATTTTGTGCACGTGCTTTATCACTAGGACTCTCGTCTCCAAGAGACTTGGTGTTATCTAGACGAATCTCTTCTAGAGATTTTACATTCGGCTGGCCAGATTTGCTAGCCTTTCGTTTAGGTGTATTACTATCTCTTGAGGGTCCTTTGCACTTCTGACACGTGGGGGCATGAGTACTTGTTTTGCTTGGGACCTCAACCCTTTGGGGAGCATTTACTGCAGGTATATGCGATTTAGTTACACCTCTATGGTCAGTGAACACGTCTGGCAGATTATTTGCTAGATTTTGCAAGTTAATGATCTTCTGAACTTCTAGTTCAGATTGATTAGTGCGCGGATCTAGATACTGAAGATTACTTACATTCCACGTAAGCTCCCGGCATTCAATCAATTTTGAATTCGGATCTCACTCTAATGCCGGGAAGTAATCTTCATCGAACGTGCAATCAGCGAACCGGGCCGTTAATTGATCCCCGGACAAAGGCTCGAGGTATTTCACGATGGATGGAGAGTCAAATCCGACGTAAATACCGAGTTTTCTTTGTGGGCCCATAGAGATCCGCTTTGGTAATGTTATCGAAACATATACCGCACATCCGAAAATACGCAGAAGGGAAATGCTAGGTTCTTTCCCACGCACTAACTGTAGGGGGGAATGATCATTATATGCAGTTGGGCGGATTTGTATTAAGTGCGATGCATGTAGGACTGCATGTCCCCAGCATAAAGTGGTAGTTTGGAGTTCATAAGCAATGGTCTCGCGATAAGTTTGATACGTTTTATTAGCGCCTCAGCAAGACCATTTTGGGTATGGACGTAGGGGGCCGAATGCTCCACTTTAATTTCCCAGGGTCATACAGTAATCTGTAAAGGCCTTTGAGCTGAACTCAGCAGCATTATCCATGCGAATCGACTTGATTGGATAATCCGGGAATTGAGCTCTAAGCTCGATAGTTTTCGCAATGAGCTTCGCAAAGGCTTGATTGCGGGTGGACAACAAACAGACATATGTCCACCTAGTGGAGGCATCAATAAGGATCATGAAATAACGAAATGGTCCTGATGCTGGGTGAATCGGTCCGCAAATGTCTCCTTGAATTCGCTCAAGGAAAACCGGAGACTCTAGTCCAACCTTAGTGCGCGACAGGCGTACTATCAACTTACCGTTAGAACATGCATCACAAATAAATTCATCAACAGGAGGGATTCTATTATTCGAAATATTATGACCAGTTAAATTAGATAGAATCCTACGTATCATAGTTTGTCCTGGATTACCTAACCGCTGATGCCACAATTTTAAAGAATTTGGGTCATGAAATTTTATAATCATAGCTAGATGGGAATTAGACGGCCGGATGTAGGAATAGTACAATCCGGAGGAGAAGGAAGGAAGTTTTTCTCTAACTTGTTTACGGTTACCTCGAGTAATAGTCATCAAAAGGTATTCGTTATTGTTCTAAGTTTCAGTTTCAATGTGATATCCATTTATCCTAATGTCTCTAATACTGAGTAGGGTACGTTTAGATTGTGGAAACAATAAAGCATTATCGATTATGAGTTCGGTACCCATGGGGAGGACAATGGAAGCTCTTTCAGAGCCCACTATCAACGTACTATCATTTGCTATTGTAGTTATACTCCCCTTACGTTCTACCAAGTTATGAAAATA
The DNA here is from genome assembly GCA_947034835.1 of Ballota nigra. Taxonomy (NCBI): domain Eukaryota; kingdom Viridiplantae; phylum Streptophyta; class Magnoliopsida; order Lamiales; family Lamiaceae; genus Ballota; species Ballota nigra. Next base: position 31,967,449 of record OX344730.1, read on the forward strand.
CTTCCCATCTCTTAAGACTGTATGAGTGGTAGCGCTATCTACCAAACATAAATCACAATCTCAATCCATCATGCCAGAGGAAATAGCCCAAACCTAATAGCTGATATGTTTACAAGCCATGTATAATAATAGCAATATCCAAGTAAATTTAATGGACATCGTTAAGGTAAACACATCGAAGCTAAAACATAATATCATCCATAAAATAAAGTATCCGAAAGAAAGGATCCAAAAATATAAATTGTTTTATCCAAAAATAAAGTACTAAAACAATCAAATACGCAAATCACTCATCATCTCCAAAGTCCTTGAGCTCGATGCACAGAGGATCGACGTTGTCTTGGTCAAAGTCTGCTTCAGGCAGGCTGGCATTGTGAGATTTGACTCTAGGGGCCTTCCCCTTGTCGTCCTTCTGCTGCTTTTGATAAGCCTCAACCAAGTGCTTGAGAGTGCGACGCGTGCGAGACCAATGACCTCTGCATCCGCATCTGTAGCAGGACTACTCAACCTTTTCTTGATTGCCAGGTTTTTAAATAGCGAAATTCGAGGTTCTGTGACCACCGAATGTACTACGACCTCGACCTTTAGCCCAGATCATCTTACTATCTCTCCCCTTCCACGTTTGCGACCAATCATATGATTGTCCCTATACTGCTGCTGGAGTATAAGGTTGCTAGCGTGGAATATCGAAAGAGTGTTCTGCATCAATATGGTTACAATACGTTGCAAAACTGAGTTGTACTCCGTTATAGATTTAAGGTCTTGGAAATGGAGTATATCGTTTTGTTGTTGGAACGGGTCCTTCAGGGACTTCCACAACATTCCGGGGTCCTGAATGAGGATCTGAAAAATGAATTCCTCACTCAGGTGATTAATGAGAGAAATTAACGATTTCGCCTTCTGGGCGTTAGTGGATTTCGAACCTTCGATAATTGTTTTGCTCAACTCATTTAAGGCTAAATGGATCTCGACATCTAGCGCCCATGTCAGGTAGTTATTATCATCGAGAGCAAGCTCATCAAATTCTTTCATGGTAATATCGGACATTATTCACTATAATTTTTAAAGTGACATGGTAAGAGTTGTGACCAAATTAATTAACAACGGAGGAATAAGGATTTATTTGATTATTCTAGAGCACATAGAGATAAGAATTGGGCGCCGTCTACCCAAAATATAAATTACGGTCCGACAAGTACCGGGCGCCGCCTACCCGGGCATAATATACGGACTATAAAGAAATAAACTATGTGCGGGAGAAATAATGCGTGTAAGATAATTAAAACATAGATACATGCAAAATAATTTATTATGAACGATAATCACATGAAAATAATTTCAAGGAAAATTTACAACTTAATAAACATGCATATTAATGAGGCTAAATATTTCATGTATATTAATGAAATTTAACGAAATATTTTCAGGATTTTAAAATAAATTAATTAGAATTTTGTGATACCCTAAAACGAAACCGAAATTAGATTAGGATTTCACAAAATTTCGGAGTGAAAGACTCCACGTGCGAAGGGCTTGCGCCACCTCGACGCTGCGCACGGAGGCGCGCGGAGGCGGCGAAGGGGCGACCGGCAACGCACGGGTAGCGCCGCGCGAACGGCGGCGGATGGCGCACAAGGAGCGCCGCGCTAGCGGCGGCTGCTGGGCCGCAGGCGTCACGCTGGGCGGTGGCCGTTCATCTTCGGGCGGCGGCCGTTGCTCGTTCGATTCTCAATTTGAAATTAATTCAATCCGAAATACGATTTGATTCAATTAATTATAAGAACAAATCAAATTAATAATTGTAGAGCATATAAATCATGTAACTGATGGATCAAATAATTCGGTACGGGGATTATTTCATATGATTTGTAGAGAATTAATTTTAGGGCGTACCGTTTAATCTCGGGCAGAGTCTCGTGCTGATAACGTGTTGTAAATAAGTGCGTAAAATAAAAGACGAAATTTGTTCACCCAGTTCGTCGGGAACGACTATGTCTGGGGGCGAGCCAAGCCAGGAGTTTCACTAATGTTCTTGTGTATGAGTAAATACAATTATGAGTATAATAGTCTATTTATAAGAATAAAACTCTAGTCTAAGATATGAAGCTCATTAGGTTATTGGTCCATTAGTAATGTCCACATCAAATCTTCTAGATTTGGAATAATAAATCTTCTAGATTTACGAACAAATTTAATAGACATAAACTATATTGATGTATATTCAAGTCAACTGAATTCTTTGTATAATTATAATTACTCATTTATTAATAATCAAATTCTATTTTTTTTTCAAATTTACCGTGCATTAATTGAATTGCATATTAAATAGATATTTTTATATCATGCGTGTGTAAATCTATACTATGTTAAAATGTGACAAACCTATGAGAAACATTTTTTGACCAGAATGCCCCTTCCATTTTCTCCTACTGACAATTCACCCCAAGCCAACTCCCTCCGTCTCTCTCCATATCTGACGGATCACATCCCCCGCCCCCACCCCCTCCCTCTCTCTTCCCAACTGACGAAGGTGATCCCCGGAGGAGTTATCACGCACATATCACTACCGGACACACAATTTCCTCAATCCCCCACCCAGCTCCCTCTCAGATTCCCCTTTTCCATCTGACGAAGATGACCACCGGAGGAATTATCATGCGCATCGCACTACCAGACGCACAATTTCCCCCACGTTTTTTCGGAATCTGGCGCTTTGAATTAGCCGTCCGCTGGGGCTGCCGAGCGTAAACGAGGGGTTGATCTCCGACCTCCTTTGCCTTTTTACCTTTCTCAACGAATCGGATTTTGGTTATTTTGAGTTTTCAATAATTCATGATCTAGAAATTTATCTGACTTTTTTGTGTATTTTCTGCTTATGGAGATGATTTGATCAATCGGCTTCATGCATAGCCACAAAAATCAAGATAATCGAAATATCTAGCAAGACTTGATCTCCAATCACCTTTTTCCGTTTTACCTTTCTCAACTCCATGATCTGGAAATTTATCTCAAATTTTTGTTGATTTTCTGTTTATGGAGTTGATTTACAACTCCCTTGTTCTCTTACAGGAGTTCCATGGACAGAGTGATAGTGAAGTTGAAGATATCGAGCATGCTGAGAAGCTTCGCCAAGCGAAAGTCGTTCTTGAGGAGGTCTGTTTACATAATTTTGAAGCTACAGATTAGCATTTTTGACAATAAAAAAATTGGGTCTCAATAAAAACAGACATCAATATCTAATTTAGGAACTCTTATACGTTCCTGCATCCCGTTTTGCTGTAATCTCAAATTATCTTACCTTTTTAAATGGAACCATGTTACTTTCAATCTATTTTCTATAAACTTTGTTTCGGTCTAAAATTTATTTGCATGCTATATTGGCTACCCTTGCTCTTTTAAGCAGATTTTGTCGTATGGTTTTGGTGATATTTATACTATGATATCTAGGGGGCATTTCTCTGGAAGTTGTAGGAAGGTCCAACTTAAGCCATTAAAGTGGGCCAAAGTTGCAAAAGCTAACAGTGAAGGGGAAGAGGAAAGGCCTCCCGAGGCCCTGATGATTCTTAAATATGGTGGTGTTCTTACTCATGCTGGCAGAAACAGGTGAAAATCTGCTACTATCATGAACGCATACAGTTTCCGTTGTTTAACAAAATATTAATGTGTTTTTCTTATGCTCTATTAAAATATCTCTTGATTCCTGCAAACCTGTGTGCCTCGCTTCAATTTTCATGACAGGCTGAAGAACTAGGAAGGTTTTTCCAGAATAATATGTATCCAAGTTAGTAGTTGTGTGTCTTTTATCTCCAACACTTAATCTTTTTTCTTTTTATTTTTTTGTTTTTTCTGATGTTCGTTTCAGGTGAAGGAACTGGCCTGCTTCACCTCCACAGTACATATCGCCATGACCTGAAGATATACAGTACATAAAAAGGACGTGTGCAGGTTATGATCCCACTTAGTAGTTGTTATATGCTAGAAGTTTATTATCTTTTTGTAGATTAATTGTTCATTTGGTTATTTATTTATTACAACAGATGTCAGCAACGACTTTTACAAAAGGTCTTATCGGATTGCAAAAGGTTGGAAAAGGAGACTGCAGAGGAATATCCAGGAATTATGTGAAAGGGGATCTATTTGGCATTCGGCTCCATAACTCCTTGGCATGGTAACCACTTTTCTAAATAAAAATTCACTGTCAAACACACCTAGCAAAGTACCAAACATGAACTCTGATCACCTTTTCTGTTTTACCTCTCTCAACGGGTTGGATTTTGATTGATTTTAGATTTCATAATTTCATGGTCAAAAGTAGTAATTAGAAGTATTTAATGATTTTATTTCAAGGAATTTTTCATCTTGATGGCTGCAAAAAAGAGAAACTTTGGGTGAACCAATCTTTGACGAGAAGAGGTAAATTTAGTTGTTTTGTTTTTATGTTTGTATGATATGTGCTTGTGCTAGGATCTTGAATGAGTATAAGCGATGAGAATAATTTCGATTTTCCCTGATGAATCTCTTTCCAGACAAATTATGCCCCAAAAAGACAAGCGCTCAAATGCAAATCTGAAGAACTTGGCTGCGATTTTCTGGGAGAAAGTGTCAGAGCATAATTCTTATATGTGCATATGAGGTGAGAACTCATATATGTATATATTGACTGCTAAATATCCGAAATATGAATTAAACCATCTTTTTGTACTTTTTCTTCTGAAATGTCTTTTGCAAACCTGTGAACAATTAAGCCATCTTTTTCTACTAATCTGGCGTTCATAGTTGCTAGAATTAGACTTTAATAGGAATGAGTAAAGATTTTTAGGCCATTTTTTTCCTACAGTTCTGGCTCTCATTTATGAACACTAGAAACTAGCAAATATTGCCTCAAATAATGGAATCAAGTCATACTTGCTTCCTAATAAACTGCATTTTAGATCTTTATTCGTCAATATTCTTTTCCAAACTAAGAATCTAATTTGCACGTAATATATGTATGTGCACATAACTATATTTAACTATGGGAGCAAATGTAGATTAATTTTTTAATAAATCTGCATTAATTTACACGTAATATGTGAGCAAATGTAGATTAATTCTGTAATCGATTTCATGTAGTCTACAAAATAGAAAAATATGTAGAGAATTTCATGTGAATATATATCAAGTTCAATTGTTTCAGTGTCATAATTATATATATGTGTGTGTCATTTATGCATACTGGAAGCTCATGTTTGTATTCACATATTCTTTTATCATTCTTGTGTACAAAACATTGGCAAATAAATTAATTAATTAATTAAGGCAAGTGTTCGGCCATTCAAAAGACCACTCTATTTTTATTTTGTTATCTTTTTCAGAAAAAGATAAACAATCTCACTAAATAAAAAGGTGAAGCAATCTATAAAGATGTTGTGCCTCTATTCTCATATTGTAGTCTCAAGTGATGGAATCAAGACATATTTGTTTATCAATAAAATTTCATTTTAAATCTTTAATATTCTTTCCAAGTATCTGGGTAGTTAGTGCCTCTATACTCATGTAATGTTGTTGTGAGCTGGTGTAGACAAAATTTTCGTATTTGGATGGTTAGAAAACCAGTTGTCGTATTGGTAAAGAAAAATGGTGTCCCAGAACATGTTCTGCATTTTCAGGTAACTTTGTTTTAACTTTTATTGAGACAAATTATAAATTTGTGAGTAAATGAAAATATTTTGCAAGAAGAGAGGTGTGCTAAACAATCTCTATAAACATCTGGCTTAGTAGGCTAACTAATTGTTTAGTTTCTATAAGCTTATAATGGTTGTTAGGCATCTTTTTGTAACAAAGAAAATCATCAGTAACTACTCTTGAGTAACTAGCTTGATGTTTAATTTTTTTAACCCTCTGTATTTTTTTTTTAAATAAGATTGATCACAAATGGATCATAGTAGCTTGTGTTTTTTCAAATAGGACTTATCACATTTTGGTGCCATATATTGGATAACTTCCCACAAAATCTATGTTTTCTTGTTTGAAGAATGGATTTCTTTTATAATTTCTAATATTTGTGGTTTGTCATGCACCATCTATGCTACTTAAGTCTAGAACTTAAAAGAATGAACTTGACAAAAATTATTGGAATATAAGGTGACAGTAACTTGATTTTTTTGAAATATATATATAAATTTGGTCTTTCAAATTTCTAATAATACCTTCATTTCCACCATGCACCTCTGCCAAGACAAAGTTTTTTAGTCCAATTTCCCTCTTGTGATCTTGTTTGGTGGTTTTAATAGCATTGAAGTTGTGTTGGTATCAGACCAAATAGCAATCATGGTTGTGGAAAGGCGACTTAACGATGATATCTGTGTGGAACCAAAATAGTCGAATATGACGGGTCTTTTGAAAACACTATACCAGTGCAAAGTAGTTGTATGAACATCACATTTTCTTTTAGGTAGAGCAATGCTTAATCCATAATCCAACAAAGAATTTTTATCTTAAATGTATATCGATTTGACCATCAGTAAGGTCTTCCCCATTTTCTTGGTTTTTACGGACAACGTGCAACGCACGTGCTATATAACTAGTAAATATAAAAGGAGGATTGATTTTACAATGTTGGAAAGTTTACATTATGATTTCATTTGATTGGGATTTTGACAAATTAATTTTAATGTCCAAGTGAGAATTCAATGTTCCATGTTTCTAACTTTAATGGGTATGTTTGACTATATGTCATTTGATTGACATCTAGAAAGGATCTTATATACCATTTACTTTATTTTTCAAATTATGCTAATTCGTATGTTAAATGGGCGGCAAGGATTCAAAATTTATTATTTGTTTACATTTTATTTATAAAATTAGCAGTTCAATTTTTTTTTAAATACATTAAATTGATAAATTTTATTGTGATGAAGTTTAGATTCATATAAAATTGAGACAAAGTATAGAGTGAAAATGGTTCTTACATGAACCATTGAATGATATTAGTTATTTCCACTGAAAACTATTAGTTGTTTTCACTAAAGAGTATAAGTTGTTTAGTGAAAACAAACTAGGGGTTTTCTTAGGTCAGGCATTCTCTCGAATTGCCTAATATCAGGTATGCTTTATAAACCATCAGATTTAAAATATAATAAAATCTGATGGTTTAAATTTGATGACCTGCAACCTGTTGAGTTAATCATCAAATTTTCTAGCGAGTTGCATCGAGTACACTATCGGGTTGGGTCGTATTATCCTATTAATATATTAAGTTTAATAATATAAAAATACAATTATGAATTTACAAAATTAACCTTATTTAGTATAGTTTAAAATTCTATTTTTGGTTAATATCACTTTTGGTCATCCAAATATACTTTTATTTCAATTTGGTCACTGACTTTTACTCATCATCAGAAATAGTCATCGAATTATTTTTTTTCAATCAGCTTTGGTTACGTCGTTAATTGACCATTAGTTGACCATCATTGAACGAACTATTTGAAGTAGTGTGCAGTTACAAATAAAGCCTAAAAATAATTTTAATTTAATTAATAAATTTGTTGATTCTTCTTCCCTGCCTCACTCCACTACTTTTATTTCCACGCCCAGGCACACCATTAATAGTAACCCATTAAATAAAAATCAAACATTAATTTAAGAACACTAATGCTCAAATTTAAAAAATCAAATGTCCAATTAAAACCAGAAAGAACTAATCAAATTCACTATAATAAAAATGGAGAACTCAAATATAATTATGCAATAATAATTCTTAAAACTGCATAACAAAATAGTTAAAATTCACTAGTGCACAAAATAAATTTATTGTTCAGTAGAGAGCACGGTCACAAAATTTATTATTCAGTGATTGCAGAAATGCAGAAAAAGAAACACCCATATTATGCACATAGCTACCATAATTTCATCGTGCTTTCTACTGTTAAAAGAGTATGATTCCATGTAAAACGAAAACTGAATAAAATTGAAATATATGCTAGTCTATTCCACCAGGAGAAAGAAAGGCCATATACCATTAAACGATATCACCTCAAGCGAAGAAAAACGATAATTGAAAATTGAAACGCATTTAACCTCGCAGATCGCATAATCAGAAATAATATGTACAACTAATCAACAATATCGAAAGAAGAGCATCAGGATGAACGATTCGACGAAAGAGATCGAGTTGCTCGATGCAAAGCAGGAGAAGGGGATGCGGCACGTATCACCGCCACGATGGCGGCGGCCGATGAGACCATGGAGTCGTCGTCATCAGATGTGAAGGTGACTTGGCAAAGAGGCGGTGGCGGCGAGACATAGCGGCCGCTGAGCGGAGGTAATGGCGGTGGCGCGGCAGGGACATTGGAGGTGAGGGGGATGTCCTTCTTGTGTAAAATTGGAAGACAGAGGAACGCCGGATATAAGAACAGCGCCGTGCGCCGTAGCTGGCACCGATGGCAGAGGTTTTTTTATTTTTTTTTACTTTGTGATTTCAATCTCTATGCTGATTTCATTTTGTAAAGTAAAAAAAAAGAAGTCGTGGATGTATATGTTAATTATTATTTATGATTTGTATTAAGATTTAGAAAACTACATTGAATAAATAAATTAGTATATATTTTAAATTGAAATTAAAAAGGGTATAACAGTAAATTAAAAATAACAATTTAAAATATTATTTTAAAATAATATGTGAATTCAACAGGTAGCAGGTCAGTTCGACAGAGTGCGATGACACGTGGCACAATTATAAAGCGTGTCTGATATCAGTCAACTCGATAAGTGTCTGACCTAAGAAAAACCCAACAAACTAATACTCTTCAGTATAAACAACTCATACCCTTTGTTGATAGACGAACATCAATCAATGTTGGGCGAACAAGGATTAAGGCCTTAATAAAGATTACGAGGTATCAACCCCAAATCAAAGATGATTAATAAAGAAAATCAAAGGGGAGTGCCTAAATCAATCCAGGAGGTGTATTAAACGACGAACAACTCCTACGATGAACAACATATTGGCGAACAGGTCTAGAGACCCGAGGCCAAATACGGACTCTCTCATTAGATCACTAATGACGAGCAGCATTATCAAAAAGTGGTGCATCTACCAGCCTAAGAGGTGTATGTTGACGAACAAAGGACCAAGATCCCTGGGCCTATCTCTACAGAATACAAGGACGAACAACTTCCGAGCCATAACCTCAAGAGGCGAACAACTTTTATTGAAAGAAGAATTTGGACCAACCAAGCCAACTAGGACGAACAACAATGAGTTCGAGATAAGACCCAAGAAGACTTTGTAATTAGTTTTAGCTTAGATAAGGTCAAACAAGATCAAATGACACTTGTGTAGCATGCAAGCTAGGAAGTCCAAGAGTCATGGACACCTCCTACTTGTTAGTCACTATAAATAGTTGTTCTCCAGCTAAGAAATATAAGTTCAAATACACAAATACTCTCAAATCACACACAAATACACCTAAACGTGCACACATACGAAATAAATACGGATTCAACTCTCGTATTCACGATTTTACAACCCGAACCTTCGATTTATCATTTACGGTGATAATCAATCACACGTTCTTGTTTGGTGATCCTAAACCGAATTAAAACAGCCACTAATCCTCATGATTAAATTTGATCACCAACACCCTTCAGTAAAATAAGTAATATTTCTTTAGTGAAAACAACTCATATCTTTCAATGATTCGTGTATGAACCAATTTCACTCTATACATACTTTTATACAAGAAACGTTGTTTACAAAGAAGTTTTTAAAAAAATTGTAATTAGAAGTGTACTTTTTTGGCTTGAAAATTAAATTTGTAGATTCATTATCTTATAGAGTTTTCAAGTATTAAATACTCCATCCGTCCCAATTTTGTTTTTCCATTCCTAAAATGAAAACTATTTTATTCATTTAAATAATACTTTATTCATCATTCACCATTCTCAATACTACTTTATTCACCATTCATCATTCTCAATACTACTTTATTCATTTAAATACTAAAATTCAACTCTCGCATTAAACTATGCGCACAGTCAAACGGGAAAACAAAATTGGGACGGAAGGAATATTTCTATTTCACTTCTTTGCATATTTATGTTTAATTGTTAATCAAACATAAATATACTGATAGAAGCTCATCATTGCAGCTACCGCAGTAAAACAAAACGAGCTGCTTGAAAACTCAGCTCGGCTCATTTATATTGTTAAACGAATCGAGTTCGAGCACGTGAAATACTTATTTTATCAGTGAGCCCACTCGAATTCAACCTGTCAAGCTCAATAGTTAAATATTTTCTTATAATTCCATTAGATTCCTCGGCGAATCGAGCCGAGCTCCATTCCCAATTAATTGAAGTTATCAAGCCGAGCTCGGTTCGATAAGCAGTGACAGATCCAGATATTTAAATTTGAGGGTACAAAATATAATTAATACATTTTTAAGTTTATTTTTCAGAATAAAGGGAGTACAAATATATTTTTTTATATAGAAAATTAAAAGGAAAAAAAAATTGGGGGTACAGGTGTAACCCCATGTACCCCTAAATCCGCCACTGTCGATAAGATCTCGAGTCGAGCTCAAACATCAAGTATTCAGGCACGGTCGCCTCGAATAACATCTTTGCTTGCAGCCGGCATTATCAGAGGTTTGGGCTTGGGAGTCCAAATCATGTATTCTTATACAACAACAATTTAATGGATGTTTAACTTTCTCTAATGAGAAGGAATGAATTGTTGAATTAAAGTCAAAGGAAGAAATAAAAAATTTGTTAAGCGTGAGGTGTATAAATGTTTAGAAGAAGACAAAATAAAAATACTTCATCACATACTTCTAAATTGAATACATGTCAAAGGAATACCAATATTTTGTTGTTGGGTGGCTGCCTGAGGGTGTATAAACGTCTAGAATAGTTTAAAGGGCAATTTGCTTTGAGGGGCAAAAGTTGGAGGAAAATTGCTTTACACTCACATCCTTTTAAATAATTACTCTCAACTCTAAAAGTTGTTATATTATTACACAAATGCCACTATACCCCCCCCCACCCACCCACCCACCCACCCACCCCACCCCAACTTTTCAGTCTTCCCCACCCACCCATCCCCAAACTTTTTCTAGTTGACTTTTTTCAAATTTTAAATTTATATTCCCCCTTTTTTTAGTACACGCTTAATTTAAATTCATTTTCCTCCTTTCATAGAAAAATATACATACTCTTTAATAGAAAAAATATACATACTCTTAATAGAAAAAATACTCCCCCACTTTTCATGGAAAAATATACATATTCTTTAAATATCATCACATAGAAAAATTAAAAAAATTATAAAGCACACTCTGTTAGCAACATAAATTTTCAAGAATCTACCCAAAAACTATCCATCGGTTTCTTATATGGCAGATCATACATACAATTCAAGTTTTGCATAGCTACTACCAAAGATAAAATAGTCCATTAGTCTATATTCTAACTAAAGTTCAAATATAAAATTACCTATAAGTTCAAAAAAAAATTAAAAAGTTCAATACTGAAATTCTACCCAACCCAACAAAGAATTTCAATTCATCCAACTCAACATAGGACTCAATGCTTGAACTCAACACATAGAAACACAAACTCAAAATATTATGTTCACCCCGTTCAAAATTTTCTTAAGTTCAAAATTTTCTTGAAAAGTTCAATTAAACATCCGAAAAGTTCAAAAAAATATTATTAAAGTTCAAAAAATTATCGTTAAAGTTCAATTATAAAATTACTTATAAGTTCAAAAAAATTTACATCCCAAAAAAACACAACATACATTTTTATCCAGAAAAAAAACAACATACATTTTCACAGGTTCTGAGAAATTCCCAATGAATGTAGCTCTTCAATCCAAGCCTCCTTACAATGTGATCAAGAAAACGAAAGAGGGGTGACTGGATTCATCCTCCATTTCAGCCCAGAAAGCACCAAAAGCTCCATTTTTGGATCATTTTCGCCTCAAAAACAAATTTCGTCCCCTCAACCTATAAAACCCAAAAACCAAATCTTGAACACAAAAATGCCATAACAATGTACAAGATCTGAATAAAAAATTAGATTAATCATCAACTTACTTGAAGATCCAAGAGAAGAGGGAGGATGCACCGGAGCCTTGTTTGCATCCACCGAAAGCTTCAACCGCCACCGGAATTTGTTCGAGCCTTTGCACGCCGCCGCCATCCCCTGCCACCGATCATCGCAGTGGCAGTCTCTACCTCCTTCGGCACTGCCACCGCCTACCACCGCTCATCGCAGCGGACGGTCTCCCCTACTTCGGCACCGCCGCGCCGCCGCCTCCTGCCATCGCTCATTGCAGCGTCTCAAATTTGGTCTCCACCATTTTTTTTCTTCCCCCTCAAATTTGGTCTCACAAACTCCTTTTTTTTTTCTTCCCCCTCAAATTCCAGATTCTTCATCTCTGTATCTGAAAGAAGCCCCTAACCCAAATTGATTTTCTGTTGATTTTCTTCACCATACAGAGATTCTTCATCTCTGTATCTACTTTACACCACACGAACCCATCTCTGCATCTCTGTTGATTTTCTGTTGATTTTCAATCAAGAAGGGGAGAGAGATAAAAATGACAGAAATTTAATAAAAATGGGGAAAGAGAGAGGGGAAATGGGGAAGAGGAAAGTGGAAATGGGCTGAAATATAGGAATTGGGTAGGGGGCAGTCGTGGGGTGGGGGTAGAGGTGAGGGTGGGGGGTAATGTAGTACCTATATAACCTAGTGAATAGGATCCTAACTTGACTTGAGAGTAATTATTTTTTGGTCCTCTACTTGTAAGCAAGTTGGGCAAAAAAAGTGGACTGCTAAGGCAATTACCCTAGTTTAAACTACTAAAACAAAGATTTAGGGCTAGTTTTTTCAAATCCGTATAATTTAGGGTTGTTTTGCCCAAGCCTTTTTTTTTTTTTTAATTCGTTCTCAAACACTTCGCACATCCTAATCTAAAAATTTAGAGTGTGCTTGGTTGAGGCCTTTAGAAGGTAATGAATGGTAATCAAAATTATAGGGTGTATTTAGAATGATTCTACTATAACTTTAATTTTAAAAAACAAATGAATTTATCAAAATTCACATATTTGAAAGGTATGACTTTGATTCCACATTCTTTTCATTCTTATATCATTTTCATTCATTACAATTTTACCAAGCAGTTTGTTTGGGGGGGGGGGGGGGTTTAGAGTTAAGAAATGATAAATAGTGATTGGTCGTGGGTTTTGAAAGGAAGAGATCTCCAATGATAATGGGAATGAGATTGAAAATTAGTGTAATTAGCATGGCTCATGAGCACAAAATAACTACCTCTTCTCCTAAATAAGGTAATCACTACTCCATTTTGATTACCTTATTCTCTTCCTACAATCATCCTCCTCAATCACTCCCCCATTTCTCCACCAACAACTGTTACACCCGATATTTTACTACCCGACCCATCGGGTATCAGATACAGGCCCACTGCTGTGGCGGGCTCGGAGGAGAACAGTCCTCCGGCCGGACAGACAAGACGGACAGGAACCCAGACGCTGCCCGACATAAGCCTCTGGGATCGGCCGGGAAGGGTACTTATAATCCACACGCCCGTATATCGGGCGGCCAGCGACGAGCCTCTGTGCAGGTACTCTACCCGCCTTCCCGCAAATGACCCACCGGGGCATTTTCGTCCGGACTCGCTTCCCGGTACCCGAGTACCCGTCTACCCGACACCAGGCCGCGCCAGCTGTGAGAGGACGTCGAGTGCCATCAATCCAGAGGATGTGACAGGGTCAAAGAGGGTAGTTGAGGCCAGGTCCAATCACCTCAGGGGTGACAGTGCCACGTGGCATCTCCTCATTGGTTCGTAGGGGAGGCTGTAGCCATTCATTACCTTCCAGCTGGGAGCAGGAGGGGCCCACAGTCCACCTACCAAGCTTGGGGAACCCCCACTTTGAACATTATAAATAGGGCTTTGAATGCCAATTTGTAACACACATCACATTTATTGCCAAGACATACTTGAGAGCTCATTTACTCTCGCATTTATTACTCTCTGTCATCACTAATATCAAATCCTACCTGCTAGGAACTCGGCAGCGAGATCATTCATAAATCGCTGTCAACATTTTGGCGCTAGAAGGAGGGTAGACTAATATCGAAGTACACTCGGTTTCATTTATCTAGTCACCTCGAACGAAATCCCATCCACTATCACTCAAAAAATGACCACTTCGAAGGCCACACGAACCCAGCAGCAAGTCGAGGACGTCGGCGAAACCGCCACTCCGGCTCCGGCCACGGCGGAGACCCTTCAGGGTCCTTTCGAGTTCTTGTCGGCCATAAGGACTCCGGAGGACCTCCAGGCCGCAAGGGCCATGATCGAGCGCCGTCAGGCCGAGATCGACGCCGCTCCTATCCGCACTCACCGACCAGGAAAGGAGCCAGCCCGAAGCAGGGCCACCTGCCAGCCCCGGCAGGAGCAAGAGGCGGCCAGGAGGGCCGCCAGCAACCCCCGGCCTCAGAATCTAAAGAGGCGCCTCGACGAGGAGGCCGACTCACAGTGGGCTTCTCGCCGACCGGCGGGATCGGTCTTCTCCCGGTTGGGAACCCAGGCTCGGGGAGCTGCCCGACCTTGTGAATCCAACGCCAGCTCCAGGCCCCGGGAGCGAGAACAGGCACGATCTCCCAGGCGTCACAACGACACGGCCCCGAGGCCGTCGGTCCGTGACCGCTTGGGGGACAACCCTCGTCCCCGTTCTCCCCCCGCGGCCGACAACGCCATGGCCGCCATCCTAAAAAAAGTCTCGGACCTTGAGGCCAAGCTCGAGAGGCGGGACGGGCAACATCATGTCCCCTACATGCCCAACTCGCCCCTCGCAGACATCTTGGTGCGGGCCCCTGCCCAACCAAAAATCAACGTGGCCGCCGTGGGCCAATATGACGGGGAGACAGACCCCGTCACCCATTTCAGTAAATACTCCACCTACATGATCTCCATGGGGGCAACAGATGCCACCCAATGCAGGATGTTCCCGCTAACCTTGGGGGACAGGGCTCACCGATGGTACTCCTCGCTTCCCGCGGGGAATGTGATTTCATTCCACCAGCTAGGGGAACTGTTCCTGGAGCACTTCTCCTCGATGGCACCACGAATGGCCGGCGCCAACCGCATGGCCAACTTGGCCCAGGGGAAAGACGAGACCGACCGGGCGTACATCGACCGGGTAGATCGCATCATCATGGAGGGCGAGCCCGTCGGGGACGAGGTCAAGCTCGTCGGGATCATAGGCGGACTCCGCCTAAAAACCAAACTATGGAAGTCGATGAACAAGGACTACCCCAAGTCCTACGCGGAGTTCCGGCAGCGAGCCGGGAAAATCATCTACAACGCGGACATCCTGGCACAGCGGCTAGGAGAGAGCACCCCTGCCAAGAAGGAGAAACCGCGCGCCTCGGCAGGCACCACATCAAGCCGGAGGAACTTTTCCTACCGGGCTCCCCAGCCTTTCAAGCCCTTCGACTCCGTCGAAGTGAAGCTGGCCGAAAAATTGTCGGCCACCCCGGAGTACGTCTATGTGCAGATCCGGGACAAAAATATGATGCCCAAGGCGCGGCCGTGGGTCCACAAACCAGGGGTGCAGCTCAACCCCAACAAGTACTGCCACTACCATCAAACCGTCGGGCACAACACGAGTGAGTGCCGCGACCTCCTAAAGCAACTCTGGCGACTCTTCGAGGAGGGAAAGCTGGAGGAGTTCGTGAAGAGGCCGGCGGCTAGACTGGAGGCTCAGGCCGCTGCCCGCCCCGTGGAGCCAAACCGGGAGGCGGCCCTTATATGCCCACCGATGCCGGAACATCAGGCCCGACGGGTGGTCAACATGCTCTCCCCGGTGGGAGGCTTTGCACCTACCACCTCGCTCTCCAACCGCAGACAGAAGAGCGAGCTACGAGCGATGGACAATGTCCATCAAATCGCCCTGCCGGTCAACACGACGGCAAAGGAATCAAACCTCCTCGCCTTCAAGGAGGAGGATCGCACCGGGGTCATCTACCCGAACCACGACGCCCTAGTCGTGTCCGTCAACATCATGGGCGTCACCGTCCATTGCATGCTCGTCGACAACGGGGCCTACTGCAACATCCTCTTCAAAGCCGCATTCGACCAGCTAGACAGCTCCTTTGAGAGGTATGTGGAGCCATGCGACCAGGTTATCAAAGGCTTCGGCGACGCCACGGTGAAACCCTACGGGATAGTTAGGCTAGCCGTAGAATTAGTTTCTAGTATAGACGCTGAGGTTAAGGCTTCGAAACAGCTCGATTTTATCATTGTCGACCAGCCGTCAACCTATAACGGGTTTCTCGGTAGGCCATTCGAGCACGAGTTCGAAGCCGCCGCCTCAGCATTCTATTATTGTATCAAGTTCCCAACCCCCTCCGGGAAGGTTGGGACTCTTAAGGGAAATCAAAGAATGGCACGTGGATGTTTGGCGTATATCGATGTTATTTCAAATTTTGCAAATCTAGATTATATCTGCACAATCGGGGAGGGAGACATGGAAATAGACGAAGAAATCCCACCCGCTACCCACCCAATGGAAGAAGATTCGCAAACATTTGAGGACATCCAAATCGACCTGGAGCCAAGGCTCGGGTACGAACCCATGGAGATTGACAAAACCCTAACGGGGCAGATCGACGATCCACGCTACGGCGAACCTGGAGCCAGTCCGATCGAAGAATTAATTTCGGTCACAATGAAGAGTCGGCCAGAAGTAAGTGTCCAACTCGGTTCGTCAATGTCCGGCGAGTTGCGGGCAAAGATGACCGCATTTTTAGAAGAAAACTTAGACGTGTTCGCCTGGTCCCATGAGGACATGGTCGGGATCGATCCAACCGTATGTTCACACCAACTGCACATCGATCCATCCCGCAAGCCGATCTCGCAGAAAAGAAGGAAATTCGGCCCAGACAAATACGCGATCATTGCCACGGAAGTCAAAAAGCTACTCGACAACAAACTCATCGGGATGATCGACCCCGACGACAAGCCTCAATGGGTATCCAACGCCGTACTCGTCAAGAAGAGCAACAACACATGGCGATTGTGCATCGATTTCACGGACCTAAACAAAGCTTGCCCAAAAGATCACTTCCCGATGCCACACATCGACCACCTGGTGGATAGCACGGCCGGGCACGAGATGCTCACTTTCATGGACGCATTTGCCGGCTATCACCAGATCCCGATGGCCGCAGACGACCAGAAACACACAACTTTCCTCACCGAGAAAAACATGTATTTTTGGAAGCGGATGCCATTCGGGCTCATGAACGCTGGGACAACCTACCAGAGGCTGGTCAACCACATGTTCCACGACCAAATCGGGGCGACCATGGAGGTATATATCGACGACATCGTCGTCAAGAGCGAGAAGAAAGAAGACCACCTCACACACCTAGCCGAAACATTCGAGATCTTGAGAAAATATCGGATGAGGCTCAACCCGAAAAAGTGCAGTTTCGGTGTCGAGTCGGGCAAATTCTTGGGGCACATGGTCAGCCAGCGGGGAATCGAGGCAAACCCGACCAAGGTACAGGCAATCCTCGACATGAGCCCTCCCCGCACGGTGAAGGAGGTACAGAAGTTGACGGGCAGCCTGGCCGCTCTCAGCCGTTTCATCTCCCGCATGGGGGACCGATGCAAGCCTTTATTCGACAGCATGCGGAAGGGGAAACTAAACTGGACTCCCCAGAGTCAGCTCGCTTTCAATAACTTGAAAGCATACCTATCAAACGCCCAGGTGTTGGCCAAACCCGTCCCCGGCGAGAAGCTTTTCTTATACTTGGCGGCGTCGGACTCAGCTCTCAGCGCCGTGCTAGTGCGGGCTGAGGGGCAGGCACATCTGCCGATCTACTATGTCAGCCAGACACTTCACGACGCCGAGCTACGGTACCCACCCCTGGAAAAGTTAGCATACGCCCTAGTAATGAGCGTACGCAAGTTACGCCCATACTTTTTTGATCACCAAGTAGAAGTACTGACAACGATGCCACTTCGCCAAGTACTACATCGGCCAGACACGGCGGGCAGGTGCCTCAAGTGGGCTGTTGAGATCGGGCAATTCGGAGTCACATACGCTCCCCGAACATCCATCAAAGGCCAAGCCATGGCCGACTTCATAGTCGAGCTCACGTACCCGGAGGCGATGTCCAAGATTGAGCAGCCTCCTTGGACAATGTACGTTGATGGATCCTCCACAACTACGCGGGCAGGCGCGGGAATTGTCCTTCTCAGCCCGTCCGGTCAGTCGTTCACGACAGCCATAAGATTCGGTTTCCACGCGACAAACAATGAGGCCGAGTACGAAGCATTAATTAACGGCCTGGAAATGGCCATGGCCATGGGGGTAAAGAGACTCCAGGTCTACAGCGACTCACAGCTCGTTACATGTCAAATCTCAGGAGAATACGAGGCGCGCAGCGATAGGATGTTGGCCTACCAGGGATTAGTTCTTGCTCGAAAAGTTCGACCAAGTATGCATAGAGGTGGTACCCCGACTCGACAATACTCAGGCAGACGCACTTGCCCGCCTCGCAACATCCGAAGGGGCAGCCGACATGTCCCAGATCACAGTTACTTACCTGACCGCCCCTACGAGTTCGAACCAGCGGGTGAGTAGCCTGGGGCAGGCGGAGGACAGCTGGATGACCCCCATCCTGAAATACCTCCGTGATGGCCAACTCCCAGTCGACCGGGTAGCGGCAAGACAGTTGCAGCTCCGGGCGGCCCGGTACACGATCATCAGGGACCAGTTGTACAAACGAGGCTTCGCCCTGCCCCTCCTAAAATATGTAACGCAGGAGCAGGGAAGGAAGATCTTGGTAGAGGTCCACGAAGGACGCTGCGAGAACCACGCCGGCGGCCAGGTGCTCGCCCAGAAAGTTATCCGACAAGGATATTTTTGGCCCACCCTAAAGAAGGACGCAATCAACTACGCACGGGCATGCCACAAATGTCAAATTTATTCGCCGGCAATCCATCAGGCCCCAACCGAGCTCACCTCAATCCTGAGCCCGTGGCCGTTCGCAAAGTGGGGGATCGATCTCATTGGCCCTTTGCCTACGGCCCCGGGCAGCGTCAAGTACGCAATCGTCGCCGTGGATTACTTCACCAAATGGGCGGAGGCGGAATCACTGAAAACGATCGACCAGGAACACGTGATCAGGTTCATCTGGCGCAACATAATCTGTCGATTCGGCCTCCCACAGATAATCATTTCGGACAACGGGAAACAGTTCGACGGGCTAGAGATGGAAAGATTCTGCCAGAAGCACAAGATCAAGAGGTTATTCTCGTCACCCTACCACCCCCAGTCGAACGGACAGGTCGAGGCGGTGAACAAGATAATCAAACACACGTTGAAGACAAGGTTGGAGGAGAGCAAGGGAACATGGGCAAGCAAGCTACCCGAAGTATTATGGTCATATAGAACGACGTGTCGCACTGCAACCGGGGAGACTCCTTTTGCTCTAGCCTTCGGAACAGAGGCAGTCATCCCGGCTGAAGTCGTCATCCCGAGCCTCCGCACCTCACAACCCGTGGGGACCGAGAACGACCAGGCCATGCTAAACGAGTTGGACCTGCTGGAGGAGAGAAGGTTGTCCGCAGAGCAAAGAAACATAGCTTACAAACGCCGGGCTGAAAAATACTTCAACTCGAAGATCAAGATCAGGGAGTTCGAAACCGGGGACCTGGTACTCCGACGGACGGTCGGGCAGCCCAAGGGGGCATTTGGTCCGAATTGGGAGGGACCCCTAAAGGTCTCCAGCCGCCTCGCCAATGGAGCCTACGAGCTGGAAAGCCTTGAGGGCAACCCGGCCCAATACCCTTGGAACGCCTCCCTACTCAAAAAATACTACCAGTAGAAGCTCATTGTAATCGCTACTCGAAGCGCAAATTTGTAAAAATCAATAAGCGGTTGTTAAATCAATCCCATCTTCGTGAAGTCGCTGCCCGATATTCGGCTATAGCACTTCATTAATTAATCTGTTGGTTAATTCTTTAAGCGGTTGGTAAAACAATCCCATCTTCGTGAAGTCGCTGCCCGATACTCGGCCATAGCACTTCATTAATTAATCTGTCGGTTAATTCTTTAAGCGGTTGGTAAAACAATCCCATCTTCGTGAAGTCGCTGCCCGATACTCGGCCATAGCACTTCATTAATTAATCTGTCGGTTAATTCTTTAAGCGGTTGGTAAAACAATCCCATCTTCGTGAAGTCGCTGCCCGATATTCGGCCATAGCACTTCATTAATTAATCTGTTGGTTAATTCTTTAAGTGGTTGACAAATCAATCCTATAGCACTTCATTAATTAATTCTTTGGTTAACTCTATTGCCCGATTACGTTATTTACCCGGCCGATAAAACTAAAAGTTCAAGGAGACAAGCGAAATGAAGGGCAAAGCAATTTCATTAAAGAGGAAAAGAGAAAATACAAGACGGCCAGCGGCCAGCAAACTTAACAAAAACAAAAGAAAAGAAAAATCATGGACGCGCCTCGTCCACCGCCCCTAGGTCCTCATTCGCCTCCTCGTCGACGATCGGATAAAGGAAGGTCGCCGGGTCGCCAAGGAACGACAAATCCAGCCCGCGATCGACCAAGTCCTTGAGCGTGATATCATAGTCCGAGGAGGGAGGATTGGACTCGACGTAACTCTTCAAATCGGCCAGAGGCCCGGAGTAATCGGCCTGGGGATTTTGGCGGAGTAGGGAGCGAATCGAGTCGGCGTATGCATTGATGTAAACCATGGACCCAGCCGACTCGCCCTCAGCGGCCAATCGGGCACGCTCGGACTCCAGGCGTCTCTCCGCCTCCGCCGCGAGAGCCTCCTTGGCTTGGCGGACTTCTTCGGCCGTCCTCGCCTCAGCCTCGGCGCATTTCCTCCTCTCCTCCTCGAGGACCCCCTCCAGTTCAGCCCGACTCGCTCGGGAGGCCTCCAGCTCTTCCCGGAGTTTCTTGTTCTCCTCTTCCAGGCGGGTAGCTTCGTCCCGCTTCGTCTGGAAGGCTGCCCGGTAGGAGGAGGCAGTCCGCATCTCCCGCTCGTATTCGAGCATGATGCCCTCCATGGCGATGGCGTTGCGGGAGGTACGGATGGCTGCCACCCTCATCCGATCGGCGAGCGGGACGGTCCTCGCAGCCTTCTGGCAGTTGAGGGTCCAGGACCGGGGAAGGTTGAGCACGGCGCGGCGCAGTTCCTCCGGCCAAGTCTCGGGCACAGCCTCCGAGTACGGAGGTTCCTGCGAGCGCAGGAATTGAAGAACCTCGGGCGGGGGCAGAGGCTCAGGCCTGCGTGAACACGGGAAGAGAAGACATGTTAAGAAAAAATCCTACATCGCGAAAACGGCTAGAAAACTTAGAGAAGAAAGCATAATACTTACGTGAGGTTATTACCCCAGCCGAGGAATGAGAAGTCGCTGCGGTCGCGGGCAGGGGAGGCAGGGCCCCCTAAGGTCGCCTCGACTGTGCCGGCCACGAGCCCGCCAGTCGCCGGGTTCAGATTGACCGTCACCATGGCCGGGTCAACAGATGTCTGGCCCTCGACCCGGGCCTGCTTGGACGGGCGCTGCCCGTCTATCGGAGAGGAGGATGTCGGGGGCACCGGGGCCGCGGGCGGGCTGCGAATCACCACCCCTGCGGCACGGACGGCTCCCCGCTTCGCCAGCTTGGCCAGGGCGTTCTTCTTGGGCGCCATGTCGACGGTTTCCTCAGACGATTCGACGTTCACGATCGGGATGGTAGCCTGGCCGGCCTCGGCTGCGGTCCTTGGGGAAACTGCCGGGGAGGTCGATGGCGTGGAGGATTCAGCCGGGAAGCGTTGCTCTGCGAGAAAAGTGACAAGATTAGAAATCGAGCAGCGAGAACGAGTATAAGGAGAGTCGGGCAGGAAAAGAGTCTTACCACCGAAATCCAAATGGCGCGGGAAAGTCTGGAGTCCGGAGAGCCTTCTGTACTCGTCGTCGTTGAGAAGTTCGACGTCGCGGTTGTCCACGCTCTCGGATCTCACCAAGGCTAGCGCCTGCCTAAAATCGTCGGTCAGGTCGGCTTGATTTGGAACCGCGCAACCTGCACAATGAAAGAAGAATTAGATCAGTACTAAGAAACGAAGAAAAAGTCAGTGTTTACCTCGACGATTGCGCTCCCGGTATTCTCGTGGAACCGGGATGGTGTGCCCGTCTATGCCAACGCTCTCCCAGGCGCCGCCGACCCACCACCACCTTTCCTGCCAGTGCGTCACCTTCGGCGCGATGCCGAAGACAATGGCATCTCCACCCCGGGGCTTCACGGAGTAATACCCATGATTCATCCGCCCGACCGAGGCCACGGTATAGTATAGGTAGTTGAGCTCGGACGGGGTGGGCATACGGTGCAGCCCGCGCCGACCAAGAGCGACCATTGCCCCCAGGATGTAGCTCCACCCATTCGGGGTGATCTGGGTGATCGACAGATTCCAGGCCGCGAGTAGCTTGGAGATGGCCGGGTGAAGCGGGAAACGGAGCCCGGCGTGTAGGGTGTCCGCATTTATGGCGATAAGGCCTTCCGGAGGCTGGTCGGCCCGTTCATTCTCCCGGGGAGCGTAGAAAAAGACGTCGGAGGGCGCCTGAAAGGTCCAGTACAACTCCTTCACGTCGGCGTCCGGGGGAAGGCAGCTGGGGCGGCGAGAGGCCCCAAAATCGGTATCCTGGGCCTCAAGATATGAACGGGGAGGGCGCTTCCGCACGAACCGGCTCATGTACTTCGAGTGGTCGAACCCGATTAGCCGGCTGTCCGCATAGTCAATTTGGTCGGGCACGGCTTCCCGCTCGAATAAGAAATCTTCGGCCCGGGGCGGGTAGGCGGAGACCGGGGAAACGCTTAGGGCTTCCCCCTCTCGCTGGGGACTCATCCCCTCCAAATCGTCCGCGAAGGCATCCACATCCGTGGAATTGCCCTCGCCCTCTCTGGCGGCGGCGCGGGACGTTCCTTCCCCGGCCGGCTGGAAAGGCCTCTCGGCATCGGCGGCGGCACGGCGGCGGAGATGATAAGCATCGGCGGCGCCGAGGCTCTCGACGGAGTCGCTCATAACGAAAATAAAGTAAGAAGGAGTGTCGACGAAAGGAGCAAGAAGTTACCTTGGGACGCAGAAAAGACTGCCGGAATATGGAGAGTTCGCCGGAATCTGAGGAACTCGCCGGAAAACTTAAAAATCCTTAAGGGGGGCACGAGTTTGCAAGAGTGGGAAAATGAGAAAATGGGCTGGGAGCCCCTATTTATAGAAGAAAAAGGAGGGACTAAACAGCAAAAAAACGGGGTCGAAAATGAAATAAAACAAAGTTCGGGGGGGCGCGTGGGGGTCACGCGCGCAACGGTTGGGGAGCAGGTTCGGCGGACGTGACCCCTGGATTTCTGCGCATCAGTCACGCCATCCCGTGACGTCAGCAGGCGCAGCAGACGAGGCGTCGTCTTGGAAATCGAAACGTCACACCCAAAATTCAAATTCGAAATCAAAATGGTCTGCAGTTCGACCAGCCCGCCACCCGGCGACTGCGGCCCCCCGATGTCGGGCTGGTGGGGCAATTGTTACACCCGATATTTTACTACCCGACCCATCGGGTATCAGATACAGGCCCACTGCTGTGGCGGGCTCGGAGGAGAACAGTTCTCCGGCCGGACAGACAAGACGGACAGGAACCCAGACGCTGCCCGACATAAGCCTCTGGGATCGGCCGGGAAGGGTACTTATAATCCACACGCCCGTATATCGGGCGGCCAGCGACGAGCCTCTGTGCAGGTACTCTACCCGCCTTCCCGCAAATGACCCACCGGGGCATTTTCGTCCGGACTCGCTTCCCGGTACCCGAGTACCCGTCTACCCGACACCAGGCCGCGCCAGCTGTGAGAGGACGTCGAGTGCCATCAATCCAGAGGATGTGACAGGGTCAAAGAGGGTAGTTGAGGCCAGGTCCAATCACCTCAGGGGTGACAGTGCCACGTGGCATCTCCTCATTGGTTCGTAGGGGAGGCTGTAGCCATTCATTACCTTCCAGCTGGGAGCAGGAGGGGCCCACAGTCCACCTACCAAGCTTGGGGAACCCCCACTTTGAACATTATAAATAGGGCTTTGAATGCCAATTTGTAACACACATCACATTTATTGCCAAGACATACTTGAGAGCTCATTTACTCTCGCATTTATTACTCTCTGTCATCACTAATATCAAATCCTACCCGCTAGGAACTCGGCAGCGAGATCATTCATAAATCGCTGTCAACAACAACCATTTGTTGTCAACTTCTATTCCAAAATTGGGGCAGGTCACTAGCAATGGTGTCACCATTGGAACACTTCTTCCCCTAACATATCATTTTTTTTATGAGGGCATAGATGAAAATAAATTTGCATTCCCATTACCATTGAAGAATTGCTAACCAAGCGCCCCCTAAGTGTTTTGATTTTCCTTTTTAAAGGAATCTTCATTCCTCACCAATTTGTGTGATACGAAAGTCATTCCACACATGAATCATTACTTTTTACGCTCACTACAACCAATCTTATTTTTCTTAAGACAAAATGCATCTTTAGGTCTCCAAACTATTAACTTTTGTATCGAAATGTCTTTAAACTATTTGTTTATTTTAAAAAGTATTTAATTATTAATTTTTGTTTCAGAAGGTCCTTAAACTATAAACTTTAATTTCGTGAAATAAGAATCAATAGTCCAAAGATTTTTTAAAACTATAAAACAGTTTAAAAACATTTCGAAATTTTTTTAATAGTTTAGAGTTAAAAATACATTTTACCTTATTTTAATAATAAAATTTTACGAAGTGCTTTCAATAGAATCAATACTCTACTCATTATTCTTTTTTTTTTAAGTAATGTACCCCTAAAATGAAAAAAAGTGTTGATGTTATTTATACTGAAAAATGTAGATTGATTACTATGAGAATTATAGTTAAATTACACTGAAATTCGATTTTCAGTGTAATTTAGTCACACTTTTCAGTATAATGAAATTATATTTTTCAGTATAAATAGTTTTAAGTGTTGAGTGAATGCATATACATCAAGTGCAGAAGAGTTACTCGAATGAATGGATGCCAAAAATGAAATTGTACAAGCGTTGGCCTTGCATAATCTTGTAGAAGCATGGACCAATGATAGAAGGACGTGCAGGAAAGAAGAGAAGCTATATATGGGAGTATATCCCTATCAATCATTCGCAGACCAGCCCAGGAAAAATGGAGTCTCCATTCAAGTCCCATATACTCAAGGGCCAAGTTGCTCTGATCACAGGAGGCGGCTCTGGCATCGGCTTCGAGATTTCCACTCAGTTCGGAAAGCATGGCGCCTCCATCGCCGTCATGGGCCGCCGCAGGAGCGTCTTGGACGACGCCGTTTCCGCCCTCAATTCCCTCGGCATCCCCGTAAAAATTTCTCCCCTCGTTAAATACTTTCCTTTTCAATTGCTGAAGAAATTGAGCTGTTCTCATTCTGGTCTATCTACATACTGAACTACATGTTTAATTGATTGATTGTTCAGCTACATACTTGTTTCCATCTCAATTTCGGTAATGATCGTTTGTTCAGAAATGAAATGCTGATTGAGTTTTATCGCTACCCGATAGTGTTTGGGGATTTCAGCGGATCGGTTCGCTATCTACATATTAAATTGCATGTTTAATTGATTGACTGTTGAGCTGCATAGTCTTTTAGTGCTTGTTTCCATCTAAATTCCGGAAATGATGGTTTGCTCAGAAAGGATATGGGTGATTGAGTTTTATTTGGTGATGTTTGGGGGTTTCGGGTCGCTATCTGTATTCTTAGTTTTTTATGCTTTTGATTCGTAAATTAGGCAGCTGGATTTGAAGGGGATGTTCGGAATAGGGAAGATGCAAAAAGGGTTGTTGAGGCGACGGTGAAGCGTTTTGGGAGGCTCGACATTCTTGTGAATGCTGCAGCTGGCAATTTTCTTGCAGCTGCTGAAGATCTCTCTCCCAATGGTTTTAAAACAGGTTTTGACTTTTGATACACTTATCATTCACTTTTTCTTTTATAATTACTTGCAATCTTAGTTAGCATTGCATTCCAGGTTTAGATTCTGAAAACAAGTATCTTAGAGGAACATTGATGAAAGGAAGATGGACTTCAAGTTTAATGTGATTACATTTTCATTTATTTCATTAAGACCTCATTTTTGTATGCCTTTGTAGTGGTCGATATCGATACTGTTGGCACATTCACTATGTGTCACGCAGCACTTGAGTATCTTAAGAAAGATGCACCTGGACGAAGCTCATCTCCCAGGGGAGGACTTATACTAAATATCACTGTTACGTTGCATTATACAGCAGCCTGGTATCAGATCCATGTATCTGCAGCCAAGGTTTGTTAATTGATACTTAAGATGTAGATAGTACGCTTTTCTTGCATTTTGGGTCGGATTGTCCTAAATCTCTTTCTTTTCAGGCAGGTGTTGATGCCCTCACAAGAAACTTAGCCCTGGAATGGGGTCACGATTATGATATAAGAGTTAACGGGATTGCACCAGGCCCCATAGGAGATACTGCTGGGATGAGTAAACTTGCACCTGAAGAAATTATTGAGAACACCAGGGACAGGGACCAAAGGCCTCTCTACAAACTCGGTGAAAAATGGGACATTGCCATGGCTGCTGTGTACATGGCATCAGATGCTGGTAGCCTAGCTTTTCTTGTTTGCTTTATACTATATTTTATTGTGTTGTGTGTTGATATTATACTATGTTTCATGTTGAAGCTTATAATTTTTGCCATAGTAGGGGTGTAATTAAGTCCAGTCAGCTCATGAGCTACTCTAGGAAAAAATCGCACTTTGTTTGAAGCTAATCTAGCTTAGAGCTATTCGAATTGGCTCTACAGGCTCGGGAGCCTTAGTGACTTTAGATTGTTTTACCATTCTATCTTTAGTATATTTTGTTATTACATAAGCAATCAAGTCTATCCCTTTAAATTGAAAGATAATGTCTTAGGGAATTTGTATTAGTAATCGAGCTGGAGGTCGAGCTATTGAAGGGGTGTTTGGTTAGCAACTCTTCAATGGTAATGGGAATGAGATTGAAAATTAGTGTAATTATGATGGTTAATGAGAACAAAATCACTACCTCCTCTCCTAAATAAGACAATCACTACATTTTGATTGCCCTATTCTCTTCCCACAATCATCCTCCTCAATCACTCCCCCATTCCTCTACCAACAACCATTTGTTGTCCACTTCTATTCCAGGTTTGGGGCATAACACTAGTAATGGAGTCACAATTGTAACAATTCTTCCCCCAACATACCATTTTTAATATGGAAAATAATTTTCATTCTCATTACCATTAAAGTGTTGTTAACCAAGCACTTCATGAGTTTTTTACTCGTGCTTGAACTGACAGTGTCCGTAACTTGCCTGGATTACACCCCTGCCATGTATCTCAGCCAATTGTTATGCTATGTTTTGCTTTAGGAATCTCAAACTACCTTGCTTCAACACTTTGAATCATAGATAGAAGGAGCATAGGTGTTATAATAGCCTGAATATCAGTAAACAGTATGATATTATTTCACTTTACCTGAAAATGATGCATACTATTTTTTTTAGCCTTGACTACACTATTAGGAGATTTGAAAACCAGACAGTTGCCTTGGTTGGATTTATACTTGCTTCAGATGCATGATTTTAGTGCCTTATTAGCATTTTTACTCACTTTTTTACCTCATATGAATTGCAATAATAATAATAATAATAGAACTATGACCCTTATATGTGAAGGTAAATACATCAATGGTAGTATTCTGCCCATTGACGGAGGACTATGGTTGAGCCGGCCCCGTCATGTGTCCAAAGATGTGGTGAGAACGATTTCTCGAGCCGTGGAGAAAAGAAGTTGGGCAGCCCCAACTGGCCTTCCAAACAGCAAACTGTAGCCTAAGCTCAGAGCAATGGTTTTGGACTTCACATCCTCATCTCTTCCTAATAAATAATTTATTATGTAATCATGCACAAACTTGTTTGAGACTGACCGTGCAATCGTCATCACTTTTCAATTTTTTTTTTTTTTATCTCAGAATGATACATTTTATATACTTTGGAAAGTTATACCTATTACATGAAAGAATTGCTCTATCATCATCTGTTTCACCAAATTGGTGTTTTATGTATCAAATCTGAGTCTGTGTTGGTGTATTTTGCAGCTCCAATATGGATCATGTTGGATTCATTCATTAATGTCTAGTGAATTTGCATGCTGGATCATTATTATAACTACTAGATGAGTGCCCCGCGTATTACGCGGGATATTCATAAAAAATTAATTATACATTATGCATTACATATACAATAACATTATAAATTTGTTCACCATAAAATTAATGTAGTTATATTATATAATAAATATATTCAAAATAAAGTCACATGTTAAACACATTTAAGTCAATATAATGATATATTAAATTTATTTTGAGATTTAAAAAAATTAAATAATTAAATTTTGGTGCACTGTGTTTTCAAATAAAAATTTATAAGTTAAATGTTAATTTTTTTATTTTAATCGATAAAAAATTCAAAATTAATTAATATATTTAATTCCATTTCTAATTTATTTTAACAAATTAGGAATTTCTAAATTGAAAATCCTTAAATATAGTGAGACAATAAATTTAAAATAATTAAATATTAAAGTTTCATATAATTAGAGTTTTATATAAAATTGATCAATCCAAATTTGTATGTATTTCTAGTATAGCTTAGTTGGTTAAAATTATAACTTCTAACCATATAAATATATAATAGAGGATGTCTACAGGTCGTGTCATTGATTTTCAAGGCTTGTCTTTAGTTTAATGTTTAGTACACGTCAACCAAGTAACCAATAGATCTAATTTGAAAGTAATTCCTTGTCCTGTTGCGGATTCTCTACGGTTAATGGACTGTATATTTTTTAAACTTCTCTTAATCCACTAATTGGAGAGTATCCGCATTCTAGTTTCTTTTATCTTTTTACAGTATATATATAAAAACACCATTCTAAATGTCTGTAAGTATATATATATATTACTCCCTCCGTCCCCTCTTAATATTCACGCTTTCCTATATGAGATGTCCCACAATAATATTCACACCTCAAATATGGAAATAAAACACTCTCACACTGTTTACTTTAATTCAAAATATTCTTCATTCATTGGTTCAAAAAATCAATAAAACAGTTTTTCTTAAAACATGTGCCCACACAAGTGCAAATATTAATAGGGACGGAGGGAGTATATAGTTATTACTACATAACAAGGGTGCAAAAGTCGGAAATCGGTAATCAGGCGTTTTGTGGCCGCCTACCACCTACGCCCACCTAGGCGAAGCCTATATTTTTTTATTTATTAATTTGTATTTATTTTTATTTTTTTGTATAAAAGGGTCGCCTATGGCCCACCTAGGGCCACCTAGGGCCAACTAGGACCGCCTAGGCCCGAAAAACGTCTAGAATTGGCGATTTTGCAGAAATCGGGTTGGGAGGAGGCCGCCTAGCCCAATTTCTGCATCACTGCTACACAAGAAATGGGAAAAATGAAAAGATGAATAGAGGGAATAGAATTTAAGCTACTTAAAATATTTAGAAATTCCCGGAAATTGTATTTATTATATCTACAATTTTGTGTACGGTTTACTTATTATTTGACTAATTCACATAAACATCTTTTAGACGTATAAATGTTATGTATAATACATTTTATCTGAAATATTAGAATACTTCTTTCTGACAAATACATTTGGAGTTTGGAACACAATTTTAGGAATATTACAAAAAATATATATACACAAATTTATAATTTGATGAGGAATGTAGTGTTTACAAACTCGGTTGGCAATATGAAAACACTAATGAAAAACTAAAATGATCAGGGACAAATTTTAAAATAAGTACTTCTACCTCCTCCAACTGTGATTATAAACATCCCTAAGAGTCGTTTCCCCAACTTTATAAAGTTAAGGTCGCGGCTACTAACACCAGAATTTTTGCTCTTCAAATCCATTGTTTTTCACACCCAAGCCTATTTTTTTATTTTAATAAAAAAACACCTGTAATATATTGTCTATTTAACCCCTCAATTTAAATTTCAATATTATCACACATCCAAATCTTAAACCCTAAATAAAACACACACACACCCAAATTAAAAAAAAAAAAACACGCAAGAAAAAAGAAAGGAACACAGTCACACCACCCAAGGCCTCAAGAAATAAACAAGAAGACGAATGCACGCAGAGAAAACCGGCCAATTCCTCTTTGAAGATGAGCAATGTCAATATGGTTTTATTCATACGAGTCCCTAGAAAAAACTACGGTGCATGTATTATGTCAATTTCTATTAAATTCATCTTTCTCAATTAGGATTTGTATAGTATTTTTTTTTTCAAATTTGATGTAATATGACATAAATTTGAAGATGAAATTTAGTCCATATGTTGAATTCCAGGACGACGATTGGGTTCTTTTTGCTGCTCGAGCATACGCTTTGCATGTGTTTGGATGCTCTCTATTTTCTAACAAGAGTAGCACACGTGCGTCATTGGGTTGGTTAGAGTATGTTGAAAACTTGGAGATGTTGAATGAATATGCATGGGGAGCTGCAACTCTTGCACATCTTTACAAACAGTTAGGGTAAGCATAAAAGAGAAAATTCAAGCAGATAACTCGATATCTTACTTTGTTAGAGGTAATCAATGTATTTAATTGTTATGCAACTTTAGTGTCACATATTAAATTGTTGTTTATTCTATGCAGGTTTGGATATACGAGCGATTTCCATCTCTTTTGAGGCCTCCGTTGAACCCGGGGTATACAAATGAAGATCCATTAGCTCTGAGATGGTCTACTATATTGGTTGCGCCAACGGGTGAAAGACTTTTATCATTGAGAGAGACATTGGATGATATGAATGAAACTAAGGTATATATGTTTTTTCCTTTTTTTTTTCTTGTTGTTTCATTCTCTACGTGGTAATATTTATTTTACACTTTATAGGTTATTTGGGACCCATATGCATCTGTGAGGAGTAGGTTGCCGCTGCTCTCCAACACATTCTACAATGGATGCATATCAACGGTTGCAATGGTTGAACTATATATGTAGGATCAGATTTTGAGGCAGTATGGGTACATCCACTCTTTGGAATCTTTTGGATGTACCCATACTGCCTCAAAACCCGATCCTACATATATGGTTCAACCATGATAATCGTTGATATTCATCCATCATAGAATGTGACGGAGAGCAGCAGGAACCTATTCCTCACAGATGCATTACGGGTCCCAATTAACCAATAAAGTGTATAACAAATATTACCACGTAGAGAATGAAACAGCAAGAAAAAATATAGGACTCATATACCTTAGTTTCATTTATATCATCCAATGTCTCTCTCAATGATAAAAGTCTTTCACTTGTTGGCGCAACCAGTGTAGCGGACCATCTCAGAGCTAATGGGTTTTTATTTGTATACCCTGGGTTCAACGAGGCCTCAAAAAAGATGAAATCGCTCATATATCCAAGCTTGCATAGAATAAACAACAATTTAATATGTGACACTAAAGTTGGATAATAATTAAATACATTGATTACCTCTAACAAAGTAAGATATCCAGTTATCTGCTTGTATTTTCCTTCTGATGCGTCCCCCAACTGTTTGTAAAGATGTGCAAGAGTTCCAGCACCACATGCATATTCGTTCAACCTCTCCAGGTTTTCAACATACTCTAACCAACTCAATGAGGCACGTGCACCACTTTTGTAAAAAAATAGAGAGTATCCAAACACATACAAAGCGTATGCTCGAGCAGCATAAAGAACCCGATCGTCGAACTAAATTTCGTCTTCAACCATTCAAGTTTCACAGATGAATCCCTAAAACCATTTGTAGCTTCCTTAACCTCAGCAGATGTCAATCCAAGCAACCTCTATAACTCTACTTTGCCGTGAGCACCATCTGAATGAGTCGGTAGAAGCGGAACGACCGTGAACACGCAAACCGGTCAGACAATACACATCATTCATCTAGATAAACATCTCTCCAAAGGGCATGTGAAACGAGTTTGTCTCTGGATATCACTGCTCAACAAACATTATTATTAGACTCTTGTTAACGTGTTTGTACGAGACATCCTTAATCTGCAATAAACCCGATTCTCTAAAGTGGCTCCAAATCCAATGGTTTGAATCATTTTCCTTGAAAAACCACTCTTTCACATGATTATCTTCTCTTTGGTCATCTCCTCCATCTCCACATTAGACTAAATTTTGCTCTCTTTGTTCAACCGGTTGAACATTTTCAAATTGTGGTTGAACTGGTGGATCTTCAAGTTGACGGGGCTTAGTTTGTTTACAATTATTTTCCACTCTTCTTCTTTCAGAAGCTGTGGGACGTCGTCTGTTATACCCTGCATGAAAACATAAAAGTATGTTAATAATCTATATATATATATATATATAAGTAGAAGTAAAGAGAGAGAAAAAGTTGTTATTATTGGAGCAAGTGAAGTCCACTTGCTTTGTAGTGCATTGGTGAGTCTCACTCTCTATTAAAGTGAGTTGATTAACTTTACCATTTTTTTTGCACCAATAATTTCAAAATTCTTTAAGCTATTAATTTTAAATCTATTTTCAACACACTATATATCAAATAAATTATCTTTTGAACATTTTTAATTTAACATATATACTGCACATATAAAAAGAAAACCCATATTTAAAATTAATATATTTTTTTAATTTTTAAAGTGTTTTTTATTGACTTTAACTATATATGAAGGATTGATTTTAAATCATTTTTATTTAACCTATATAAGTATTGTTAAATAGTAAAATCATTTTATAAATTTTAGTATTTATTTTAAGTTTTTATTTCCAGAATGTCTCTGACTAATTCTGGTGATACTTTGTCTTTTAGAATTCAGAGGGGATAATTTCCGGTTCTTTTGTGTTTTGCAATGACTATAAATAAAAGTCAAGGTCAATCTTTGTCCACTGTCCGTGTGTACCTTCCGAAACCAGATTTTACACATGGACAATTATATGTTGAAGTCTCGAGAGTTAAAAGTAAAAGAGAATTGAAAATTCTCTGTCTTGATTCTAATGGAAGGTCATGCAAGTATACAACAAATGTAGTCTATAGAGAATTTTTCAGAAACATTTAACTCTAAGCAATATTGTGTTATAATAATTTTAGATGGAATGTGTGAATTAGTTAGAATTTTCTAAATTTTCTATTTATTCATGTTTAGTGTTTTTATTGTTCATCGAATTATAATTACAATTTTTAATATTATATCAAAATTACAAGATATTTAAAATTAAAAATATTTATATTTATAAATTAAAAATAAAAATAACATTTTTTTTCAGTCCGCGAAATTCGCGGGGGTACGCACTAGTATCAATAAAAAATATAATATTCACTGTTCGGCCAGCTCTGGCCGAAGAACATCAAAGAAATTAGACAATCCTAGCCAAACAAATATTTCTCTCAACCTCATCATTTCTTGGCGAAACACATAAAATTTAATCAAAATTGTACAAGAATTGCACAAAGAATCGACTCAAAATAAGCTCAATAAAGATTTACATAAAGAAATTATCAAAATTCACTCAAAATAAGATTGAGAATATGTACGGTCAAAGTTTTCCAAACGAAGTCTTAATGTTCGGTCAACTCTGGTCAAACACCATAAAAGAAATTGCACAACTATAACCAAATAAATATTTCTCCCAGTCTCGCAATTTTTTGGTGAAACACATAAAATTCAATCAAAATTGTACAAGATTTGCACAAAAAATTGACTTAAAATAAACTCAATAAAGATTTGCATAAAGAAATAACTAAAATTCACTCAAAATAAGATTATGAATATGTTCGGTCAAAGTTTTCCAAACGAAATCCTAATGTTCGGCCAACTCTAGCCAAATTAACACCATCAAAAAAATTGGACAACCATAGCCAAACAAATATTTCTCTCAATCTCGTCATTTTTTTTTGGCGAAATCTGCAAAATTCAATCATAATCATACAAGAGTTGCACAAAGAATTGATTCAAAATAAGCTTAATAAAAAATTGCATAAAGAAATGACCAAAATTCACTCAAAATAAGTTTAGGAATATGTTCGGTCAAAGTTTTCCAAACAAAGTTCTATTGTTCGACCAACACTGGTCGAACAACATAAAAAAAAAATTGGACAACTAGAGCTAAACACCCAATCTCGAGATTTTTTGCCAAAAAATGCCAAAATTCACTCAAAATCACGCACAATTAAATTACTCAAGCATCTTTTTACAATTTATTACTAACAATTGATCTATTTCATACATTTTTATGCCATACTATAAAAATTTTTGCCAAAAAATGCAAAAATTCACTCAAAATCACGCACAATGAAATTACTCAAGCATCTTTTTACAATGTATTACTAACAATTGATCTATTTCATACATTTTTATGTCATACTACATCAAATTTTGGGGGGGGGGGGGGAGGGTTGAACTATTCAAACTCTAATTGAGGAAGATGAATTTAATGAAGATTGATATAATACATGTACTGTATCCAAGGATGAAAATATCGGTATCGGTGGAAATATCGGTACCTTAAATTTACGGATATATCGATGAAAATATCGATATCGAATATCGATATCGGTAAAAAAATAGAAAATTGATGGAAATTTTATTAAAATGATGGAAATTTAACATGAAACTTTAGGGTATATTATATCTAACTTTAATATATATAAATTTAATTTAAACTCAAACAAAATGAATTTTTTACGACAAATATATAAAAAATAAAATACTTAGCAGTCTAAAATGATATAATAGTTGTTCATAATAATTTAATACAATACAAACAATGCAACTAAGCTTGTTGAAACTTTTTTTCTTGCAAGATTTTTTAATAAATGGTGATTTTTAGTGACTAAATCCTCTCAAGATTTAAAATAATATTCATGGACAATAAATGAAAAAGTGAGATTTTTTAGATTTTTACCGATATTTTCCCGATTTTTACCGATATTTCGCCGATATTTCCTCGAAATTTCCAGATATTTTGCAAATTTTGAACTACAGCTCATCGATATCGATATCGATATCGATACCGATATTTCCCGATATTTACCGATATTTCCCGATATTTTACCGATATTTTGGAAAAACTCTCGTTCCGGTGGATATCCATATCGAGACCTCCAAAAAATCGAAATTTCGGCGAAATATCGGCGAA
The DNA here is from genome assembly GCA_947034835.1 of Ballota nigra. Taxonomy (NCBI): domain Eukaryota; kingdom Viridiplantae; phylum Streptophyta; class Magnoliopsida; order Lamiales; family Lamiaceae; genus Ballota; species Ballota nigra. The sequence continues at coordinate 32,002,775 of OX344730.1, forward strand.
ATTTCGCGATTTTTTCATCCTTGACTGTATCTTTCTCTAGGGACTCGTATGAATAAAACTTCATTGACATTGCTCATCTTCACAGAGAAATTGGTCGATTTTCTCTGTGTGCGTTTGTCTTCTTGTTTCTTTCTTGAGGCCTTGGGTGTGTGTGTGACTGCGTTTCTTTCATTTTTCTTGTGTGTTTTTTTTATTTGAGTGTGTGTATTTTATTTAGGGTTTAAAATTTAGGTGTATAATAATATTGAAATTTAAATTTAGGGATAAAATAAATAATATATTACGGATGTTTTGAATAAAATAAAAAAATAGACTCGAATGTGAAGAACTACCGATTTGAAGTGCAAAAGTCATCTTTGTTCCATCATTCTCCATATAATTTGTGGTTCCACCAAAAAGTTTCTTCTACTTCTTTTTAAAGCAAAAGAATCCGAATTTACTAATAATATAAGTTCACAAAATTTGCGATGAAAAAATCCATTCTGCCAAACACAACTATCTATAATATATATAAAAGTGGCTTGAGTGTGTAAATTATTGTTGGACAACTTTACCCTCATCCTTATTAATTTTGTGCAATTATATCCTTGCCTTCGTCCATTTTCTCACTCACCACCGTTTCATTTCATTTCCTCGATGATTATGTCTCCCCCCACGACCTCTGTTCAATTTCTCCATAGCTACCACTGGGTACTTGGGATGGTGCAACACGTCGACAACAGACTAAAATCAGTTTTCTCCATTCGATCTTCGAACTCTCTTCATTGGTTATCCCTTCATCAAATTCTCTCTGTTTGTCTTTATGTAGGCAAATTGAATTTTTTTAATTTTTGGAATTTTCAATCTATTATATGCCCTGTGGCTTTGGAATATCTAATCATGTTTTGTTTTCCTAAAATCTTGAGGGCACCAGGTATCTGAAGATGGGTCGCTAGACCTTCCGACTGCCGGAAGGCGGTCGCGGCGGCTACAAGGTGGAGGTGGTGGCGATAAGGCAGAATGAGTAAACGACGTCATCCATTGATTTTGCATCCATATGACTATCTTGCTTGTTCTTTTTGTGTAATTGCTAGATTACCTTGCTTATTTTTCTGACTTTGTAATATTTTATTGCTAAGGTGGAATTTATAAGATGAAGTTCGGCAATCCTGATGCCAATTTATCTACTCCTTTTGGTGATGGATATAGAATCCGCCAGGTATAGATGCTCAGGTCATAAACTTCAATTGTCTAAATTGCAGAATGAAGCTTTTGTTCTTAGCACTTGTTTTAGGATACTCTATTTCTGGTGTTGTTAAGTCCAGGTTTGTGATTTGGTAATTAGTTAGTTCTTACTAGGTTTTTTCTTAAATTCAAAATTTGACACGAAAGTCCTAATTTGTTTAGATACATCTATTTTCTGGCTTTGGAATTCAGATCAGTTGTACTCTCTATGTTTACTCATTATTGGGCAGGGCCTATTTTCATTAAAAATAGGACAGATTCTGTTTCCAGCCTTTTTCCCCCCAATTTTAAAAGACGAGTTTCAGGCTATTATCTTGGTCAGTTCCAAGACATTAAATATATCTAATGTCTTTATAATAATATTTCAGTATTTCAAGAGACTTTGAGCGAGTGCAAGAGTAAAAACACTTTGCTTTATCAATGAACAGGTTGGTCTCTGAATGCGAGATTCAATCATCCAGCCATGCCAATAACTAATTCTGGAATGCAAAGATTTTAATGATATTAATTTTGTAGATTAAATGCTAATTAAAATGAGTTAGGTTGAACTCAAACTCAAATCAGCAAGTATGACATATATGAACTCGCTAGCTTAAAATTTAGTATTTTTGAGGTCTTTATTAGTTCATCAGGTTTCTGGTGTACGTAATTTGCAGGGGAAGGGAACAGGGAGCTTCAATAAGAAGCGAAACAAGAATTACACATGGTGTGTGTGAGATACGACCGCCGTAGTTTTCAATTGCAAGAGAGTTGTTTTACGTGTGCTTACCCTGATCCTCTCCCAAGAGGATGGGTATGTTACGTAGGCCTTTTTACACATATTTTTAATTTAATTTTTGCGTGTAAAATTTAATTTTCTTCATGATTGGTTATGTTTGAGTTCATTATTGTAGCTGAGGTATATATTTTGTAGACGAATTGGGAGGATTGAGTTTGATCCATTATGCTAGGAATACTCATGTGCTCATATCTCATATTTTCCTTTATATATTTGTGATTGGTTGATCTGGCTTTAATTATTTTTGATATCGTGCTATCTAGGGATGTATATTTATTGTTGTTTCCTTCATTCCAAGAGTAATAAAAAAATAGAGGACTTAAAGTAATTTATTGTTTAAAACTTGTACTTTGGTCATCTAGGGTGTGAAGGCTATCTACCGAAATACAATTGGAAATGGATGCATGAGTTATCTCTGGCATGTTTTCTGCAGATGCAAGATTAACTTTAGAGAAGGTTGTTATCATGTTTTTGAAATTATAATTTCCAAATTGTACAATCTCGCTGACTACTTACTGAAAAGTTAAGTACATTTTATTTTGTGAAATTGTTCTAAGTTTCCACTCATGTCAATTGCTCTGTTATGTTTCTGGAGAATTCTGCATCCAATATTTTTTAGAAGAAACAAGTTATGTATGGCGAAAATGGAAAGAAGACGCAATAGAGAATCCTGATGGGTATGTTCAAGATTCAGATTTATAATACAAAAGTGTTATAGTTGCGTGATTGTATTCCTTTAATTGGTTTCTGCTTGCATTAGATTCAATGCAGTTCAGAGGATTTTCTTTTTGCCCAATGATGGGCTTCAAAGATTAAGCAATATAATTTTTTTTAAATTCTGATCCATTTTCAGCTTTCGGATTTGAATGGTGCTTTTGGCAACTGGCGTTACGGGAATGATCTGTCTATTGTTAATACGATTCCAGTCTTCGATGCCTCTATCCCCGGGTACGCATGTCTCTTACTCTTTGTTTGCTTATGTTAATTTAGTTTTGAGGAATTCGTACTTTGTGTTTGTAGGTGTTATGCTTTTTCATCCCCCAGTTTTATGACTTATATTTTTATTTCTATGTGTAATTGAAATTGAAATATTATGAAATAATTTCCCAAAATTGTTTAGCTAGAAATTATTGTTGTTTCAATTTCATTGGGAAAGAGGAAAACATTGTTGTGATTGAATTTTTGGGGGTAGGAAAGTGCCTCAAATTTTATCACTTGGAATGTTTAGTCAATTTCTTGAAAAACTGAATCTTATTACTCAATTATGAATCCAAAAAATTATAATATTTTCATCTGTGTAGTGTTTTAAATCAAATATGATGTTTACCCTTTGGAATAATCATACATATAAGTAACTTATGTATTCCCCATTCTAATATTTAAAGGTTAAGTGAGGAATTAGCTTCATTTAGGATTCTTGATTTGTTCTTGAACTCTGTTTTGATGGTTTGATAGAAAGTATTCCTTTTTTTTTATTCAAGAACCCAAAATTCTCATTATGGTTAAGAGTTTCTAAGTTTGTCTTTAGTGCTCAAGAGTGTAAGAGAAATATGATTTGTAACCATGTTTCTTGAGTAAAACACTCTCAATCATTTTTCTTCAAACAAACATTGTATTTGATATATTTATTTGAGAATCAGTGGATATAATTATGAAAAATTTATTAATGTTTGTGTATGTTTGTACTTTGTAGGTTTGTGACATCTGATTAGGCGTAAAATTGTTGTATTTTGTAGCCCGATTTGCCCATGTTTTGAGTGTATTTGATGAGTATTTAGAGTCATTTGAGTATCAATTCCATAAATTAATGAATTTGCCTTTTTGATGCTTATAGTTGGATAGAGGGTGAAAAATGGAGTTTTTTTTAATCGACTCAAACAGACTCTCGGATGAGAAGATATTGAAGAAATATGAAAAGTATCCGTTCATGCGAGCAAAAGTGTTATTTGGCTCGAAGGAGGAAGTGCTCGAGCGCGCCTAGGTCGAGCACCTAGGCGCTCGAGCGTGAAGGAGTCGAGCAGCATGCGAGTTCTGTTGGTGAGAGGTGCTCGACTGTGGCAAGGTCAAGCACTAAGCGCTCGACCGTTAGGAGTTCAAGCGGTGCTTGGCCGCTGGAAGAAGGAGGCGCTCGACCGGTACCAGTGCTCGAGCGTTTACGGGAAATTTTGGCCTAAATTGATCCCAAGCCTATAAATACCCCTTCCAAGCATATTTTGAGGATACACTTTGACCACTTGATATTATTAGATAGTTTTTGAAGGAGGGAGCTTGGGAAGGAAGATTGAAGAGTTTTACATCTTGTAATCGAGGTTTTAGTTTACGAATTCTTAGTTTTATTCTTTCTTTTGAACCAATTAGTTTTTGTTTTTTATTTCTTAATACTTGAGACTTCTAAACCTAGCTTTTCCAGATTTATTGAGATTGCTTTTGAGACATAAATTTGTTCTTGTGTTTATGATTTTAATTTCTTTAGTTAATTCAAGTATGCATATGTTTATCGTTCTTGTGATTGCTTTTATTATTCACACCACCATGTTAGGTTAGAACCCTTGCATGCTTAGGATAGGATGAACTCGTAGAAGTAGGACGTTGGTACGTAATTAGGATAATTCGTGATGTACAATTTTAGTTCTCTTAATTAATTGAATTCTTAAAATAAACCCTAGAATTATCTTGGAATTGAGTACGAATATTGTTAGAGAGAAGACGACCGTATCACTATTTAATAACAAATAGGCTTAACGAGAGGGTTTTTGAAGGGGTTTATAATCTACCGGTTTATCTAGGAAGGACGACCGCATCACCTTAGTTAAATTAGAGCCTCAATAATTAAGCACAATCCATATAATTTGATTATTGGAATTGTGAAGTAGGTTGATATGACGAAGTATTAGGGTTAATTCTTAAGCTTTTAGTCTTTTAATCTTGAGCTAGATTAGGAAAGTTGATTGTCTAGTTTTAGTACGCTTAGGATTATTGCTTGCACATCACGATTATTTTAGTTATCGTACCAACTCCGTTAGTATACGTAGGAATTCCTATCCCGAGTATCATTATCCATTATTTGCATTAAACCCAAATTATTTAGTTTAATTTAATTATTAGCATAAAAGTAGTAGAATATAAAGTAGTTTATTATAATTCTTAAAACCCAGAACATACATTCATATTAGCTACGAGACGTAAATTTCCAGGGAACTATTCGCATACATACTTTCCCTTGGGTTCGATATTACTTGGTCTCTATACTCGCCCACACTACAGTGATCTCATACTCTTGTGGGTAACTACTAGTATAGCTAGTATTTTGCGATCAAGTCAACATCGCTATATACAAATTCTGTATTTAAAGTATATCCAAAAGGTGAATATTGATTATTTTTCTTATTTTCTTAGAAAACTTATCTATTGTTAATTAATAAATGCATGAGTCATTTGAGATGATCTATAGAGATTAATATTAATTATCTATTATTTATTTGCTTGAAATGTATTATCCCGAATGTTCTTGGTCTTTTTTTTTTTTTTTGGAAAAACAATGTTCTTGGTCTTGAAATTTTGATAAGTTATTGTGGCACACACATTTGATTTTAGTTTTTCAAGGTTTCAGTAAGGTATTACAGTCATGGAACTGTTGGGAAAATAGGGGTGCCCGGGAACTATTCGGGATGAAATTTAAATACAATTATTACTAGCATGAATTAATCCTAATTAATTCAAATAATAATTCCAACAACAATTTTATCATCATGCATGTTGAATTAATTCACATAAAATTTATGGCGGAATAAACTAAGAAGTTATGTGATTTACGTACCTCTCGCAGAATTGGCCTTTAAATAATACGGGATAATCACGAACGCGCTTTATCAACCCAAAGACCTTCTCAAGTATTTCCCTTTCGTCTTGCTTGATCACCGGTGGGAAATGCTTTCAAGCAATTAAAATAACTAAGGAAAAAGAAAAATATATATGCTCTTGATTTTTCCAACACATGGAAATATGTACTTGGGGATGAAATAATCACCCCCTATTTATAAGAGGTGATGGCCGAAATTTTCATATTTTATGGGCCTGGAGAAAATCTTTTCTTAGTCTCTAAGAAATCTTGAATATATCTCATATATTCTTTTCTCCATAATAAAAAATTCCACAAAAATCTCACCCTCCTATTAAGCTTGTTATTTTCGAAAATTTCAAGAGTAGAATCCAAGATTTGGATCTTCTTGAATATATGAGATAATCTTATATTTCAAGAATACTTATCTTCCATAATATCTTTCCAAGAAAATCAACAAAATCTTTTCTTTCCTTGATTCCTAATTTTCGAAAATAAAGAAGAAAAATCGGCATTATATTTTCTTTTATTTTAATCACCTTATCATTATTGGGCTACTTAATAGGCTACTTGAGGGGCCTTGAGGAGAATTAAGATTGGACCTCCTAATGGACTTCTGAATTTCAATATTGAGCCCCAATATAATTCAGCCCGTTAATATTAATTAGTACCACTAATAAATTAATATTGCACTATCCATCGTAATCCATATTACGATAATATGGGCTCCCGATTATTATTTTCCGCGTTTAAGATTATCAAGTCCATTAATTAATTAAGCTTCTGAATAGCTTTAAATTAATTAATATATTTCACCTTGGAGTAAAGACAGCTCAACATTATTATCCGTACCGAAGAAACTGATTCTTCACTTGCAAGATTTGGTACGATAAAACTTCTGAGCCCACCAAGGGGACTAATCACACGAGATGTACTCGTACGCGTTTCTCCGTATTAAATCTTAGCAACCGTCGTATGATTAATATTACTACCCAAAACACAAAGTTCGAAGTCACAATGATTCTCACCCAACATGAATCAAAGCAGTAACCATTAAGCACACACGGTCCTATTTAAGTGACGGAGATTAAGAAATCAATAACCACTGAGGTCTAATTCTTTACATTTCAGAACAGAAGAATTTATCCTCGATGTAGGTCCTCTTCAACACATACTAAATGTGCTAGTGCAATCTCTTGGTCAAGACAAGCCGATCTGAGATATACACATCGACCTTTCACGCCGGATTGTTCAATTCCACCTAGGTCGTGAATTTGTACGTTTAGTTACAAGGAAACCGTTAATGTGATCTTCTGTGATCGGGTATCACCACATTAACTACAATGTAACATGTACTATTTATAATAAACTGGTTGCAATAAATATTCAACATTCAATCATATCTAAAGTAAATGTGATAAAAGAATTATTTTCATAAACAAGTGTTTAATACATGAGTTATACAAAGTAAAAGCATACTTTCGCGTATAACTCCAACAGGAACCTACTAGAATAATATGCATGATTGGTAAGGATGTAGATGCAAGTGATTCTACAATTATAATAAGGTGGGTGCTATATGCGGTTAATCATAAAAGTTTCATTATTTAAATCACGAGTTAGGGAAAGTAACTTAGATTTAGAGCCTTCATCTTTATTTGATGCGCTTAGGCTATATTGTCTTAATTTGTTTCATTATAAAGTTTCCTTCCCATTTTGGGTAGTTGCATGATGATTTCTTTGTGACATGCTCTACTTTATTAATAATAATTTAGGGAAAAAATTTAAATACATGTGTAAACCGATGATTGAATTATTGTTTTTGTTTTCTTGAAAAGTTTATCAATTGAAACCTATCAAACACGTGAGTAAATATCTATTGCTTATGAGGTTGGAATCTATTATCCTAACGGTTTTTGGTCTTGATAAATTATAATCACTGGAGACATGGTGTCTTGATAAGTTATAATCACTAAAGACATGGTGGCATAAATATTTGATTGTTAAGGGTCAGTAAGGTATCACGAACAATTGTTTCTTCAATTCAAATTTGGGGTACTTACATGCTATTCATTCTTAATTTTCACTATTTTATGCAGGGTGTGAAATTAGAGCCTAAGACAGATACACGCGTCCTCCAAGCTATGTGTGAACGATTAACCGTAATATGAATAGAGTAGTGCAATACGGCTTCCAGGGATCTTTTACTATATGTCCTTATCAATTTTGTTTACACTTTTCAGAAATTTTATTTGCTTATTCACCAAGTGCACTGTTGTCTACTCAAATTCTATTTGCAACTTCAACAAGAATTGATTTCATTCAATATATTAACTGCATGGCAACTTGTGTTAAACTTAGACATTGACAATGTCAAAACAAAGATATAGGTGCAATACAAGAGATTCTTCAATTAAAAAAATGCTCCCTCTACAACTTTAAAAAAATATTCTATTATTGTAAATTTATTGATAACGTGCAACGCACGTGTTAGACGACTAGTTTATAAAAAAATAACCTAAGCATAATCATATCAAATCCATTTCTTCGAGAATCTATCTGATCAAATACCTAACCTCCTTGTAAAAAACTACTCCTATTGTAGCGAGACTGAATTTAAAAAAAAAACATACAAATTAAACTAATTAATACTCCCTCCTTCCCGAAACACATTGCATAATTTTCATTTTAGTTTGTCCCACGAAAAGTTTGCATGCCTAAATGGTAAGTATTCATTTAACTTTACTCTCACAACACTCATATAATATACATAAAAGTGTACTTATTATACCCTTTTCTTAATCTGTGTGCCCAAAAAAGTATCGCAATGTGTTTTGGGACGGAGGGAGTACCAAAAGTAAGAAGAAGAGTTGAAGAAAAAACTATGAAAAATGCCGGAAAATTTGGCAAAATGTCACTTTTAGGTTTGCATTTAAAAAAAAAAATTCACCCAGACCTAGTATGTTTTTCTTTTTTGTATAAATGTCATGTACAATCCTCGTGCGACATTTTTAGATTCCGTTTGACTAAATTTATTTTAAACATTACAAGCTCCAATATCTTATAAGTTGTTTTAAGAGCTTATAAGATGTTATTTTTAAATAGCTTATAAGTTGCTAAATTGTTTAGTTTATACAATTTATAAGATCATTGATAATTTATAATTATTATCTTAATTTGAATATAAAATAATTATTTTTTATTTTATATGTTAAGGTAGAGATGTATAAGGGTAGGGAAGGGGTGACGGGATCCTAGGTGGGGTGGGTGGTTGAGAATTTAAAATAAGTTAGGATATTTCAATTTATTTTTTACAGCTTATAAGCTATTAGGAGTTTATTTTCATATCTTATAAGTTGTTAATATCTTATTTTATCAGTATTTATAAGCTCCTAAAAACCAGGTGGCTTAGCCCACCTAGCCACTGGATTCCTCACTATAGTGAGTGGCCCAGGTTCGATTAATATTTTTGGTTCCGTAGTTTTATTCGATATTTTTTGTCCCAAAATAATGTAAAAATTATAGTTTTAGTCCCAAAAATTACAGTTTTGGTCCAAAAATTAACGAAAATGACCAAATTTAAAAAAAATGGAACAGAAAAAGAACGTGGTACCAAATTTGTTATTTTCAATTCTCACGAAACCAAATTTATAATTTTCTGTTGACGTGAAAGTATGCTTTTACTTTGTATAACTCATGTATTAACACTTATTTATGAGAATAAATCTTTTATCGCATTTGCATTAGATATGATTAAATGTTGAATATTTATTGCAACCAATTCATTATAAGTGGTACATGTTACATTGTAGTTAATGTGGTGATACCCGATCACGGAAGATCACATTAACGGTTTCCTTGTAACTAAACGTACAAAATTCACGAGCCAGTTGGAATTGAACAATCCGCCGCGAAAGGTCAATGTGTACGTCTCAGATTGGTCTGTCTTGACTAAGAGATTGCACTAGCATATTTAGTATGTGTTGAAGAGGACCTACAGCGAGGATAAATTCTTCTGTTCTGAAATGTGAAGAATTAGACCTCAGTGGTTATTGATTTCTTAATCTTCGTCACTTAAATATGACCGTGTGTGCTTAATGGTTACTGCTTTGATTCATGTTGGGTGAGAATCATCGTGACTTTGAACTTTGTATTTTGGACAGTAATATTAATCATACGATGGTTGCTAAGATTTAATACGGAGAGCGTGCGAGTACGGCTCGTGTGATTTGTCCCCTTGGTGGGCTCAGAAGTTTTGTCGTACCTAATCTTGCAAGTGAAGAATTAGTTTCTTCGGTACGGATAATAATGTTGAGCTTTCTTTACTCCAAGGTGAAAGATGTTAATTAATTTAGAGCTATTCAGAAGCTTAATTAATTAATTAATTAATGGACTTGACAATCTTAAACGCGAGAAATAATAATCGGGAGCCCATATTATCGTAATATGGATTAAGATGGATAGTGAAATATTAATTTATTAGTGGTACTAATTAATATTAATGGGCTGAATTATATTGGGGCTCAATATTGAAATTCAGAAGCCCATTGGAGGTCCAATCTTAATTCTCCTAAAGGCCCCTCAAGTAGCCCATTAAGTAGTCCGATAATGATAAGGTGATTAAAATAAAAGAAAATATATTTGTTGATTTTCTTGATTATTTTCATAAATCCTGTATATGGAAAAGAAAAGATTTTGTTGATTTTCTTGGAAAGATATTATGCAAGATATGTATTCTTGGAATACAAGATTATCTCATAAATTCAAGAAGATCCAAATCCTGGATTCTTGACCATAATTTTCGAAATATACTATAAGATGAGGAAGGTGAGGTTTTTATGGAATATTTTTATTATGGAGAAAAGAATATATGAGATATATTCAAAATTTCTTGGAGGCCAAGAAAAAGATTTTCTCTCCCCTATTCCATATGATAATTTCAAAATTCCCCTCTCCTATAAGTAGAAGATGATTATTTCATCTCCAGTTTACAGTTTCACAGTGTTGAAAAAAAATCAGCAACAATAATTTTTTTCTTTCTTCCTTGTTATTATGAGTTGCTTGTGAGCACTTCCCACCGGCGAACAAGCAAGGCGAAAGGGACATACTTGAGAAGGTCTTTTGGTGGATAGCACGATCGTGATGGTCCCGTTGTTATCAAAGACCATATCTACAAGAGGTACGAATCACGTGAACTCCTAGTTATTCCGCTTTAGGTTTTCATGTGAATTAATTCTATATGCATGATGATAAAATTGTTGTTGAAATTATTATTTGAATTAATTAGGATTAATTCATGCTAGTAATAATTGTATTTAAGTTCGTATTTAAATTCCATCCCGAATAGTTTCCGAGCACCCTTATTTTCCCAACAACTGGTATCAGAGCCATGGTTTTCGAGCTCTGATCTTTAAATTGGAATTTAAATTGTTTAACATTAAAATTGAAATTGGATAGTAGAATTGCTTGATCTTTTTTGCAGGTATCCAATTGTCATGGTTTTTAATGTTTATTTTATTCATGCGTGTGGATTTTTTTTAATTCGATTCGTTCGAATTCGTTTTCTCGTGAGAAAATCCACGAGTAGATTAGTTATTTTTATTTTAATTTGATCAATGTAATAGACTAGTCTAGATCTAGGTTTATTTATTTTTTTTGTAAATAAATTGTAACTGGATCGAGACGAAGACGGAAACGAAGAGTTAAAAACGACGTACTCGGACGATGCATGCATGAGTGACGTGTGCATGGGGGCTGATCATGCATGGGGTGAAAAAGAGGATGAACGGCAAAACACGGAGCACGGCGTACGCAAGGCGCACGGCGCACGCGCACGAGGCGCTGCCACCCGGCGCTCGGTCGTGGGCCGACGCGCGCCGAATCTCGGGCCGTGATTTTTTTCCTTTCTTATTTTTTGTGTGATTCCAAACATCGATACGAACCCCAAACGAAGTTTTTGACGAAGTGTTGATGTTCGAGTGGGAGCTTGTTGAGACGAACGATGAAAGCAACGAGGACGGTTTCTCGCATCAAGACGTGAAGAAGATTAAACCGTGACAATTGGATTCGAGTGCTCCAATTTATTTAATTTTGTTTTGATGGATGTTTTAATTTTTTCGTGCATGTATTATTTGTTAATATGTGTTTGCATGATTATTTAATTGTTCAAGAAAAACCTTAATTTTGAAAATTACTAAGTATGTTTCTTTAATCGCAATTTTATTTCGGAAAATAAAATTGGATTATTTTGACCTCCGTAATTTATTTATTTGTGAAGTCTTTTTGGAATACATTTACCCCTCGGATCGGCCAAAAAGACGGATTTCACATGAATAAATTCCGAAAGGATGATTGTGGATTATTATAAGTGGCGGTATTGACCCTCACCACGAGTGGCTTGCTCAAAGCGAAATAATAATCCTGTATTGAATTATGGTTATTACTTAGGCATAAGAAATTATATTAACTTACTCCCCTCGGAGTCCCTGTAAGTTTTTATGTGGTCAAAGTGGGAGCCAACTATTAATTTTGAATTAAGGATTTGTAACTTTAAGTTTGTGATCCGCTTGAATGTGTTTAAATGTATAGTGGCACATTTAAATTATTTCGAGATGTTGGCTGATGCATGATTATATTGTTTTAAGGTTTCAAAATAATTGATGTGATCGAATTATGTGATAATTTCGTATTTCTCTAGATATTAATATAAATGTATGTTTTATTCTCATTTCATCATGTCGCAACTTTTTAATCCACTGTTTAGTATACTTTAAGTTAACAAACTTTTTGGAGATAATTATATCGATTGGAAATGTAATTTAAATTTTGTCCTTACTGCACAAAAACACAATTGGGTTATTCACGTTAATATACCCGACAAGCCTAATGATAAGTCAAGCAATGGAAAAAGACAATTTATGATTGGAAGCGTGATAATGAACACATGAAGTGCATCATCTTGACATCTCTGTCTGAGAATTTGAGGCGCATTCATGAAGACATTGTATCCGCTGTTGAAATCATGGAAAACCTTGAAGTGATGTCTTCACATCAGAAACCCATGACTAATCAGTTCACCAAACATGACTCGGTCAAGTTGGAAATGGTGGAGGGAACGCCCGTGAGGGAGCACATTCTCGAGATTATGGTATACCTTAACAAGTTGGAAGTACTTGGTGCGTATTTTGATGTCCCTTCTCAGGTCGATTTCATACTCCATTCTCTTCCGAAAAGCTTTGAGCAGTTTCAACTGAACTGTCAGATGAATGAACATACAAGTTGTTTGCCCGAGATCTTGCAAGCTTTAGTTTCGATAGAGGTGATAATGGAGCACCAGTCTAGTGCTATGGTGGCTAATGGTCCGTCTACCTCTTTTGGTCCCAAGGGAGGGAAAAAGAGGAAGAGAATTAAAGGTCGGACCCAAGTAAATCCAATTATTGCGAAAGGCAAAGCCAAGGCTAGCATCAAAGGGGAAGTGTTTTAACTGCGGTAAGAGAGGACATTGGAGGTCTGCCTGTTCCAAGCCTAAGAGGCTAGGAAAGTTAGGTAATTCATACATTTTAGTCGTCGAAAATTGTGAAGTGGTGTATGTTGTCCATTCGTGGACAGTGGATACGAGAGCCGCTGATCACATTTGTTTTATTTTGCATGGGTTCAAGCTAACCCGACGATTTAGAGGAAGTGAGATCCCCATCACACTGGGCAATGCTTCGAGAGTGGCAGCTGAAGCAGTGGGAGAAGTGCGCCTATCTTGTGAAGATAGAGTTATGGTCTTGAGAGACGTTCTCCATGTTCCTAGTTTAGAAAGAACTCAACCTTCAGTTTCTAAACTGTTTTGAATAGCTAATCAGTTTCTTTTAATAAGGATGTTATTATTTCTTGAAACGATGAGTTTATCTGTTCCGCAACATTGTTGGATGATCTTTATACCATTAATTGGGCACACCAATCATAAATTGAATCTAATAACACATCAACTATTTCAAGTTATAAAAGGAAGCGTTCTTTCTGATATGAACGAAACACTTCTATGACATCTTAGATTAGGTCATATTAATAGAATGCGAATACAAAAATTGGTGAAAGACAGATCCTTGGAGTTTCTTCAAGTTGAGCCGTACCTCTTGTAGATATGGCCTTTGATAACAACGGAACTATCATGACCGTGCTATCAACCAAAAGACCTTCTCAAGTATGTCCCTTTCGCCTTGCTTGTTCACCGGTGGGAAGTGCTCACAAGCAATTAGAATAACAAGGAAGAAAGAAAAAATATTGTTGCTGATTTTTTTTCAACACTGGGACTAGGAATTTCGAAATTTGCATATGGAATAGGGGAGAGAAAATCTTTTTCTTGGCCTCCAAGAAATCTTGAATATATCTCATATATTCTTTTCTCCATAACAAAATATTCCATAAAAATCTCACCTCCCTAATATATGAGATTTTCGAAATTCATGGGAGAAAATAAACTAGATTTGGATCTTCTTGAATTTATGAGATAATCTTGTATTCCAAGAATACATATCTTCCATAATATCTTTCCAAGAAAATTAACAAATCTTTTCTCTACCATATCTATAAATTTCAAAAACTATAAGCGAAAAAAAAAACAGCAATAATAATTTTCTTTTATTTTAATCATATTATTATTATCGGGCTACTTAATGGGCTACTTGAGGGGCCTTTAGGAGAATTAAGATTGGACCTTCAATGCGCTTCTGAATTTCAATATTGAGCCCAAATATAATTCAACCAATTAATATTAATTAGTACCACTAATAAATTAATATTGCACTATCCATCTTAATATATATTACGATAATATGGGCTCCTGGTTATTATTTCCCGCATTTAAGATTATCAAGTCCATTAATTAATTAAGCTTCTGAATAGCTCTAAATTAATTAACATATTTCACCTTGGAGTAAACACAACTCAATATTATTATCCGTACCAAAGAAACTAATTCTTCACTTGCAAGATTTGGTACGATAAAACTTCTGAGCCCACCAAGGGGACAAATCACACGAGCCGTACTCGCACACGTTTCTCCGTATTAAATCTTAGCAACCGTCGTATGATTAATATTACCGCCCAAAGCACAAAGTTCGAAGTCACGATGATTCTCACCCAACATGAATCAAAGCAGTAACCATTAAGTACACACGGTCCTATTTAAGTGACGGGAGATTAAGAAATCAATAACCACTGAGGTCTAATTCTTCACATTTCAGAACAAAAGAATTTATCCTCGTTGTAGGTCCTCTTCAACACATACTAAATGTGCTAGTGCAATCTCTTGGTCAAGACAAACCAATCTGAGATGTACACATCGACCTTTCACGGTGGATTGTTCAATTCCACCTAGATCGTGAATTTGTACGTTTAGTTACAAGGAAACCGTTAATGTGATCTTCTGTGATCGGGTATCACCACATTAACTACAATGTAACATGTATCACTTATAATGAACTGGTTGCAATAAATATTCAATATTCAATCATATCTATGTTGGAAAAATAGGGGTGCTCGGAATCTATTCGGGATGAAATTTAAATACGAATTTAAATACAATTATTACTAGCATGAATTAATCCTAATTAATTCAAATAATAATTCCAACAACAAATTTTACATCATGCATGTTGAATTAATTCACATATAATATATGGCGGAATAAACAAGAAAATATGTGACTTACGTACCTCTTGTAGAACTTGGCCTTTGAATAAAATGGGACAAACACGTGCGCGCTTTATCAACCCAAAAACCTTCTCAAGTATTTCCCTTTCACCTTATTCGATTACCGGTGGGAGATGCTTTCGAATAATTAAAATAACTAAGGAAAAAGAAAAATATCTATGCTCTTGATTTTTCCAACACATGGAATTATGTACTTGGGGATGAAATAATCATCCCTGTTTATAAGCATAGTGGCCGAAAATATTAGGAATATTGGGCCTTGGAGAAAATCTTTTCTTAGACTCTAAGAAATCTTGAATATATCTCATATATTCTTTTCTCCACAATAAAATATTCCACAAAAATCTCACTTACCTTATAAACAAGCAATTTTCGAAAATTTCATGAAGAGATCCCAAGATTTGGATCTTCTTGAATATATGAGATATTCTTGTATTCCAAGAATACATATCTTCCATAATATCTTTCCAAGAAAATCAACAAAATCTTCTCTCTCCTTGAATTCCATATTTTCGAAAATAATGAGAAAAAATCAGCATAATATATTCTTTTTATTTTAATCACCTTATCATTATTGAGCTACTTAATGGGCTACTTGAGGGGCCTTTAAGGAGAATTAAGATTGTACCTCCTAATGGACTTCTGAATTTCAATATTGATCCCCAATATAATTTAATCCATTAATATTAATTATTACCACTAATAAATTAATATTGCACTATCCATCTTAATCCATATTACGATAATATGGGCTCCCGGTTATTATTTCCCGTGTTTAAGATTATCAAGTCCATTAATTAATTAAGCTTCTGAATAGCTCTAAATTAATTAATATATTTCACCTTGGAGTAAAAACAGCTCAACATTATTATCCGTACCGAAGAAACTGATTCTTCACTTGCAAGATTTGGTACGATAAAACTTCTGAGCCCACCAAGGGGACTAATCACACGAGCCGTACTCACACGCATTTCTCCGTATTAAATCTTAGCAACCGTCGTATGATTAATATTACTGCCCAAAGCACAAGGTTCGAAGTCACTATGATTCTCACCCAACATGAATCAAAGCAGTAACCATTAAGCGCACACGGTCCTATTTAAGTGACGAAGATTAAGAAATCAATAACCACTGAGGTCTAATTCTTCACATTTCAGAACAGAAGAATTTATCCTCACTGTAGGTCCTCTTCAACACATACTAAATGTGCTAGTGCAATCTCTTAGTCAAGATAGACCAATCTGAGATTTACACATCGACCTTTCACGGTGGATTGTTCAATTCCACCTAGGTCGTGAAAATGTACGTTTAGTTACAAGGAGACTGTTAATGTTGTCTTCCGTGATCAGGTATCACCACATTAACTACAATGTAACTAATACCATTATGAACTGTTTGCAATAAATATTCAACATTCAATCATATCTAAAGCATATGCGATAAAAGAATTATTCTCATGAAACAAGTGTTGTTTGATACACGAGTTATACAAAGTAAAAACATACTTTCACGTATAACTCCAACAATCTCCCACTTATACTTAAAGTCTGCTTTTTAGTATACATCATGCATGTCTTAGTGTAGTAGCTCTTCGTGACATCTCATGTCAACCTACACTAACCTAATAATTCATCCCACTTATATTTAAAGCAGATTGGCAATAGTCTTGACTCTCATTCCATCCACATGTCTCTCGAATGTACTCTGAGGCAGATCATTTGTGAATGGATGTACTAGGTTGTCCTCCGACATTTATCTTTGCCACCTCTTTATCTCCTCTCTTAACGATTTCTCGTATAAGATGGTGTTTTCTTTCAATGTGTTTGCAGGCCTTGTGGGCTCTCGGTTCCCTTAAATTTGCAACTGCTCCGACATTATCACAATGGACAGTGATTATGATGGGCAAATTCGGAACAACGTCCAAATCCACTAAGAATTACTTGAGCCTAACCGCTTCTTTCGCTGCTTCACAAGCAGTTACTTATTCGGCTTTCATGGTCGAATCGGCGATGCATTTCTGCTTAACGCTTCTCCATGAAATGGCTCCTCCTCCCACGCAAAACACATTACCCGAGGTTGACTTTCTTGAGTCTATGTCTGATTGGAAATCCGAGTCCGTGTATCCCACGGGAACTAGACTATCTGACTGGTAAATCAGCATCCGCTCACGAGTTCTCTTCAGATACCTCAAGATGCACTTTACGGCAGTCCAATGGTCTTTCCCGGGATTACTTTGATATCTTGCCACCATGCCCACGGCAAAGTAGATATCCAGTCTCGTACACAGCATTGCATACATAAGGCTTCCTACGGCCGAAGCGTACGGAACACCTTTCATGTCATCTATCTCCACTTGCGTCTTAGGGCTCATTTCTTTCGATAGATGGATTCCGTGCCTAAAAGGTACAAAACCTTTCTTGGAATCTTGCATGCTGAAACGCTTCAAAACAGTGTCAATGTACGAAGCTTGCGATAAGCCCAACATCATCTTCTTGCGATCGCAGTGATCTTGATCCCAAGGATGTGACCGGCTTCCCCTAAGTCCTTCATATCAAATTGTTTTGACAGCCATACCTTTACGTCTGA
Organism: Ballota nigra; assembly: GCA_947034835.1. Lineage (NCBI taxonomy): Eukaryota > Viridiplantae > Streptophyta > Magnoliopsida > Lamiales > Lamiaceae > Ballota > Ballota nigra. The sequence continues at coordinate 32,020,903 of OX344730.1, forward strand.
CAATACCTTTATATTGTTTTCAATGAGCAGAATATCGTCTACGTATAATACTAAGAATATCACCGCAGTTCTGTCACGCTTCTTATACACACAACTTTTGAACTCGCTTTGATCAAACCCATAAGACTTAATCACTTGATCAAAGCACTGGTTCCAAGTACGCGATGCTTGCTTAAGTCCATAAATGGATCTCTTAAGCTTGCATACGAGATTCTCTTGGCCTTTTTCAATGAAACCTTTGGGCTGTTGCATATAGATATCTATCTCGTCAAGACTTCCGTTAAGGAAAGCCGTCTTGACATCCATTTGCCAGATCTCGTAATCTATGTGCGCAGCGATCGACAAGAGAATACAAATGGACTTAAGCATAGCTACAGGCGAAAAGGTTTCCTCATAATCGATCCCTTCTTTCTGAGTATAACCTTTGGCCACAAGCCTTGCTTTGAAGGCCTCAACCCTTCCGTCCGGTCCTCTTTTCCTCTTGTACACCCACTTGCATCCAATGGGTTCTACCCCATTGGGTGGTTCGACCAACTCCCACACTTGATTATGATCCATCGAACCCATCTCGGTTTCCATTGCCGTTTGCCACGACTCCGCGTCTTTGTCTTGGATTGCCTCATCGTACGTCCATGGGTCTGATTCATCACCGGGAACCAAATCCGAAGATTCTCCTATCCCCATGAATCTCTCGGGTTGCCTAGCAATCCTCCCACTACGACGGGGTTCTGGTTGTGAAGATGTGACGTGTGGTACATCATCTTGTATACTTGGTATCGAGGTTCGACCTCTCAATTCTTCTAAGGTAATTTCACTTTTAGGTTTTCGATTTTTCATATAGTCTTCCTCCAAGAATTTAAAGTGTGTACTGATCACGGTCTCTTGATCCTGGGGACTATAGAACATACACCCTTTCGTTCCCGCAGGGTATCCTATAAACAGCCTTAATTCCGAACGTGGATCTAACTTACCGGCTTCCTTGTCTAGCACGTATGCTGGACAACCCCAAATTCGCAAATGTCTTAGACTGGGCTTGCGCCCGGTCCACAATTCCATTGGGGTTTTAGGAACCAATTTGGATGGCACCAAGTTTAGAATGTAAGCCGCCGTTTCCAAGGCATTACCCCAAAACGACTTGGGTAAATCCGAATAACTCATCATGGATCTGACCATCTCTAAAAGAGTCCAGTTTCTTCATTCCGCCACACCGTTCTGTTGAGGGGTTCCCGGTGCGGTTAACTGGGACACGATCCCTTCGTCCGATAAGTAGTTCAAGAATTCATCGCTGAGGTATTCGCCTCCACGATCTGATCGTAGAAACTTGATACTCTTTTCCCTATGTTTCTCGGCTTCGGCCTTAAACTCCTTGAACTTATCAAAAGTTTCAGACTTATGCCTCATAAGGTAAATGTACCCATATCTCGAGTAATCGTCAATGAAGGTGACGAAATACTCATACCCCATTCTCGCCTTGATCGTTACTGGACCACACACATCGGTATGAACGAGTTCTAACACTTCCGTGGCTCAATTTCCCTTGGCTCCAAATGCCCTCTTGGTCATCTTACCCTCTAAACAGGATTCACAAGTTGGAAACGGTTCGATTTGGAATGATTCCAAGGATCCGTCTTTCACCAATCTCTCTATCCGCTTTAGATTAATATGACCTAGTCTAAGATGCCATAGAAGTGTTTCGTTCATCTCCGAAGAACGCTTTCTTTTATTACTCGAAATGATCGACGTGTTATTAGATTCATTATTTGAGTGGTGTGCACACTTAATCGTATAGAGATTATTTACCAACATTCCATAACAGATAGTATCATTCTTAAAAGAAACAATAACAACTTTATTAAAAGTAACTGAATATCCATCAAAAAACAACTTAGAAACTGAAATTAAATTCTTCCTAAAGTTCGGAACGTATAAAACATCTCTTAAAATTAAAACTCTATCTTCAAAAGATAGGTGCACGACTCCCACTGCTTCGGCTGCCACTCTCGTAGCATCGCCCAAAGTGATGGTGATCTCATTCTTGCTAAGTCGCTGGGTTAGCTGGAACCCCTGAAGAGTGAAACAAATATGATCAGTTGCCTCGATATCCACTACCCGAACATGGGCAGTATACGCCGCAACATATGTTTCAACGACTAAAGCATGAGACTTACCTTTCTTTACCGTCTTCTTAGGCTTAGAACAGGTAGACCTCCAATGTCCTTTTTCCCCGCAATTGAAGCACTTACTCTTACCAGATATCTTCACGCCGTACGGCTTGAATGCTCTTTCTTTGCCACCAAGAGTGAGTCTACTGGTTTGGTTTCGATCAATCTCCTTCTTCTCAATCTTACCTTCCATTGGCCTAAATTTTGAGAAAAAGCTCTTGATCACCAAAGCCTCGTCCCTACTCCCTAAGTATGACTCTACCGTTATCAGAGCTTTGAGCAGGGTATCTATAGTGAACTTGTGTTCCGATAACACGTATTCCCAAAAGAACCCATCAAAACTACTCGATAACTTTAGGAGTATGGAATCGATTTGACTTTCTTCACTTTGTCCGGCACCAAGAAACTCGAGTTTGTCAAACTCACGCCTAAATTTGAGAACATGATCCCTTACAGGTGTTCCCTTCACCATTTCCTTCGTGAGCTTCTCACGAATGGGGAACAGATTTGCCATGGGGTTCTGATGTTGAAACATTTCTTCAAGGCTATTCATGATATCAACAGCCGCTTCAATGCCTTCATGAATGCGTTTCAAATCTTCAGACATAAATGTCAAGATGATTCGCTTCATGTGCTCATTGGAATGCTTCCGATCATCGAATATCGATCTTTCCCCATTACTTGACTTATCATTAGGTTTCTTGGGTACGTCAACGCTAAATATCCAATAGTGTTCTTGCGCAGGTAGGACAATATTCATGTTACGTTTCCAATCAACATAGTTCTCACCAACAAGTTTGTTATCTTTAAGTATACTAAATAGTGGATTAAAAGGTTGTGACATGATGAACTGAGAATAAAACATACATTCATATCAATATCTAGAAAAATACGAAATTATCACATAATTCGATCACATCAATTATATTGAAATCTTAAAACAATATAATCATGCATCAACCAACATCTCGAAACAATTTAAATGCGCCACGAGGGGTGGTCTATACATTTAAATACATTCAAGCGGATCACAAACTTAAAAGTTATAAATCTTTAATTCAAAATTAATAGTTGGCTCCCACTTTGACCACATAGAAATTGACAGGGACTCCGAGGGGAGTAAGTTAATATCAATTTCCTATGCCTAAGTAATAACCATAATTAAATATAGGATTATTATTTCGCTTTGAGCAAGCCACTCGTGGTGAGGGTCAATACCGCCACTAGTAATAATCCACAATCATCCTTTCGGAATTTATTCATGTGAAATCCGTTCTTTTGGCCGATCCGGGGGGGAAATGTATTCCAAAAGAACTTCACAAATAAATAAATTATGGAGGCCAAATTAATCCAATTTTAATATCCGGAATAAAATTGCTATTAAATAAACATACTTAGTAATTTTCGGAAGTAAGGTTTTTCTTGGACAATAACATTCATGCAAACACATATTAATAAATAATAATTAGTGCACGAAATAAAACATCCATCAAAACAAAATTAAACACATTGGACCACTCAAATCCAATTGCCACGGTTTAATTTCTTCATGTCTTGATACGAATGTCGTCCTTGTTGCTATCCGTCGTTCGTCTCGACACGCTCCCACTCGAACAACAACACTTCATCAAAAACAGCATCGTTTGGGGTTCGGGACAACGTTTAAAATCACACGAAAAAAAACAGAACCGAAAAAAAATCCACGGCCCGAGATACGGCGCGCGTCGGCCCACGGAGTGGGCCCGCGCGCCTCTCGGCCAAGCAGCCGAAGCGCTGACTGCCGAGCGCCGAGAGGCTGAGCCTCTCGCGCACGCCCGTGCAGCGTCGGGCACACATCGTGCGCCTCGCACACCCCGTGCGCCGGGTTTCGCCGTTCGTTCTCGTTTTCTTCACCACATGCATGATTTTACGTCCATGCACGCGCCACACATGCATGCATCATCCGGGTACGCCATCTTTAATTCTTCGTTCTTCGTCTCAATCCGGTTATAATTTATTTTACAAAAAAAATAAATACTAGATCTAGACTAGTTTATTACAACGATCAAATCAAAATAAAACCAACTAATCTACTCGTGGATTTTCTCACGAGCAAAATGAATTCGAACGAATCGAATTAAAAACAATTAATTCACACGCATGAAAAATTAACAACATTAAAACCATGACAATTGGATACCTACAAAAAAGATCTAGCAATTCTACTATCCAATTTCAATTTAATGTTTAAACAATTTAAATTCCAATTTAAAGATCAGAGCCCGAAACCGTGGCTCTGATACCAGTTGTTGGGAAAATAGGGGTGCCCGGAATCTATTCGGGATGAAATTTAAATACAATTATTACTAGCATGAATTAATCCTAATTAATTAAAATAATAATTCCAACAACAAATTTTACATCATGCATGTTGAATTAATTCACATATAATCTATGGCGGAATAAATAAGAAAATATGTGACTTACGTACCTCTTATAGAACTTGGCCTTTGAATAAAACGGGACAAACACGTGCGCGCTTTATCAACCCAAAAACCTTCTCAAGTATTTCCCTTTCACCTTATTCGATCACCGGTGGGAGATGCTTTCGAATAATTAAAATAACTAAGGAAAAAGAAAAATATCTATGCTCTTGATTTTTCCAACACATGGAATTATGTACTTGGGGATGAAATAATCATCCCCTGTTTATAAGCATAGTGGCCGAAAATATTAGGAATATTGGGCCTTGGAGAAAATCTTTTCTTAGACTCTAAGAAATCTTGAATATATCTCATATATTCTTTTCTCCACAATAAAATATTCCACAAAAATCTCACTTACCTTATAAACAAGCAATTTTCGAAAATTTCATGAAGAGATCCCAAGATTTGGATCTTCTTGAATATATGAGATATTCTTGTATTCCAAGAATACATATCTTCCATAATATCTTTCCAAGAAAATCAACAAAATCTTCTCTCTCCTTGAATTCCATATTTTCGAAAATAATGAGAAAAAATCAGCATAATATATTCTTTTTATTTTAATCACCTTATCATTATTGGGCTACTTGAGGGACCTTTAAGGAGAATTAAGATTGTACCTCCTAATGGACTTCTGAATTTCAATATTGAGCCCCAATATAATTTAATCCATTAATATTAATTATTACCACTAATAAATTAATATTGCACTATCCATCTTAATCCATATTACGATAATATGGGCTCCTGGTTATTATTTCCCGCGTTTAAGATTATCAAGTCCATTAATTAATTAAGCTTCTGAATAACTCTAAATTAATTAATATATTTCACCTTGGAGTAAAGACAACTCAACATTATTATCCGTACCGAAGAAACTGATTCTTCACTTGCAAGATTTGGTACGATAAAACTTCTGAGCCCACCAAGGGGACTAATCACACGAGCCGTACTCGCACGCGTTTCTCCTTATTAAATCTTAGCAACCGTCGTATGATTAATATTACTGCCCAAAGCACAAGGTTCGAAGTCACGATGATTCTCACCCAACATGAATCAAAGCAGTAACCATTAAGCACACACGGTCCTATTTAAGTGATGGAGATTAAGAAATCAATAACCACTGAGGTCTAATTCTTCACATTTCAGAACAGAAGAATTTATCCTCGCTGTAGGTCCTCTTCAACACATACTAAATATGCTAGTGCAATCTCTTAGTCAAGACAGACCAATCTGAGATTTACACATCGACCTTTCACGGCGGATTATTCAATACCACCTAGGTCGTGAAAATGTACGTTTAGTTACAAGGAGACTGTTAATGTTGTCTTCCGTGATCGGGTATCACCACATTAACTACAATGTAACTAGTACCATTATGAACTGTTTGAAATAAATATTCAACATTCAATCATATCTAAAGCATATGCGATAAAAGAATTATTCTCATAAAACAAGTGTTGTTTGATACACGAGTTATACAAAGTAAAAGCATACTTTCACGTATAACTCCAACAATCTAAAGCAAATGCGATAAAAGATTTATTCTCATAAACAAGTGTTTAATACATGAGTTATACAAAGTAAAAGCATACTTTCATGTATAACTCCAACAATCTCCCATGTATACTTAAAGTCTGCTTTTTAGTATACATCATGCATGTCTAGTGTAGTAACTCTACGTGACATCTCATGTCAACCTACACTAACCTAATAATTCCTCTCACTTATACTTAAAGCAGATTGACAATAGTCTTGACTCTCATTCCATCCACATGTCTCTCGAATGTACTCTGAGTCAGACCCTTTGTGAATGGATATGTTAGGTTGTCCTCCGACGTTTATCTTTGCCACCTCTTTATCTCCTCTCTTAACGATTTCTCGTATAAGATAGTATTTTCTTTCAACGTGTTTGTTGGCCTTGTGGGCTCTCGGTTCCCTTGAATTTACAACTGCTCCGGCATTATCACAATGGACAGTGATTGTGCTCGGTAAATTCGGAACAACGTCCAAGTCCACTAAGAAGTACTTGAGCCAAACCGCTTCTTTCGCTGCTTCACAAGCAGTTACTTATTTGGCTTTCATGGTCGAATCGGCGATGCATTTCTGCTAATCGCTTCTCCATGTCATGGCTCCTTCTCCCATGCAAAACACACTACCCGAGGTAGATATTCTGGATTCTATATTTGATTGGAAATTTGAGTCCGTGCATCCCATGGGAATTAGACTGTCTGACCGTTAAATCAACATTTCATCGCTAGTTCTTTTCAGAAACTACAGAATGCATTTAATTGCAGTCCAATAAGCTTTCCCGGGGTTACTTTGATATCTTGCCATCATGCCTGAGGCAAAAGCAGATATCCGGTCTCGTACTTAGCATAACATACATAAGGCTTCCTACGCCCAAAGCGTACGGAACGTCTTTCATGTCATCTATCTCCATATGCGTCTTAGGGCCTCTTTCTTTTGATAGATGGATTCCGTGCCTAAAAGGTACAAAACCTTTCTTGGAATCTTGCATGCTGAAATGCTTCAAAATAGTGACTTTGTATTAAACTTGCTATAAGCCTAACATCCTTCTCTTGCGATCTCGAGTGATCTTGATCCCAAGGATGTGACCGGCTTTCCCTAAGTCCTTCATATCAAACTGATTTGACAGCCATACCCTTACGTCTAACAATACCTTTACATTGTTTTCAATGAGCAGAATATTGTCTACGTGTAGTACTAAGAATACCACCGCAGTTCCATCACACTTTTTATACACACAACTCTCAAAATCGTTTTGATCAAACCCATAAGACTTAATCACTTGATCAAAACACTGGTTCCAAGTACGCGATGCTTGCTTAAGTCCATAAATGGATCTCTTGAGCTCGCATACGAGATTCTCTTTACCTTTTTTAATAAAGCCCTTGGGTTGTTGCATATAGATATCTAACCCGTCAAGACTTCCGTTAAGGAAAGCCGTCTTGACATCCATTTGCCTGATCTCGTAATCTAGGTGTGCAGCGATCGAAAAGAGAATACGGATGGACTTAAGCATAGCCACAGGTGAAAAGATTTCCTCATAATCGATCCCTTCTTTCTGAGTATACCCTTTTGCCACTAGCCTTGCCTTGAAGGTATTACTCCTTCCGTCCGGTCCTCTTTTCCTCTTGTATACCCACTTGCATCCAATGGGTTTTACCCTACTGGGTGGTTCGATCAACTCCCACACTTGATTATGATCCATCGAACCCATCTCGGCTTCCATTGCGGTTTACCATGAATCTGCGTCTTTATCTTGGATTGCCTCGTCGTAAGTCCATAGGTCTGATTCATCACCGAGAATCAAATCTGAAGATTCTCCTATTCCCATGAATCTCTCGGGTTGTCTAACAAACCTCCCACTGCGACGGGATTCCGGTTGTGAAGGTGTGACGATTGGTATATCATCTTGTACACTTGGTATTGAAGTTTGCCCTCTTTATTCGCCTAAGGTAATCTCACTTCTGGGTTTTCTATTGTACCTATAGTCTTTTTCCAAGAATTTAAAGTGTGTATAAAACACGGTCTTTTGATCCTTGGGACTATAAAACATACACCCCTTCGTTCCCATGGGATATCCTATAAACAACCTTAATTCCGAACGTGGATCCAATTTACCGGCTTTCTTGTCTAGCACGTATACCGGACACCCCTAGATACTCATGTGTCTCAAACTAGGCTTACGTCCGGTCCACAATTCTAATGGGGTTTTAGGAACCGATTTGGATGGCACCAAGTTTAGAATGTAAGTCGTTGTTTCCAAGGCATTACCCCAAAACGACTTGGGTAAATCTGAATAACTCATCATGAATCTGACCATTTCTAAAAGATTTCAGTTCCTTCTCTCTGCTACACCATTCTATTGAAGGGTTCCCGGTACGGTCAACTGGGATACAATCCCTTCGTCCGATAGGTAGTTCAAGAATTCATCGCTGAGGTATTCGCCTCCACGATCAGATCGTAGAAACTTGATACTTCTTTCCCTATGCATCATAAGGTCAATGTATCCATATCTTGAGTAATCATCAACGAAAGTGACAAAATACTTATACCCCTTCTAGTTATGATTGTCATTGTACCACACATATCGGTATGAACGAGTTCTAACACTTCCGTGGCTCTATTCCCCTTGGCTCCAAATGCCCTCTTGGTCATTTTACCCTCTAAACAGAATTCGCAAGTTGGAAACGGCTCAACTTGAAGAAACTCCAAGGATCCGTCTTTCACCAATCTTTGTATTCGTATTAGATTAATATGACCTAATCTAAGATGCCATAGAAGTGTTTCGTTCATATCAGAAAGAACGCTTCCTTTCATAACTTAAAAAAATCGATGTGTTATTAGATTCAATTTACGAGTGGTGTGCCCAATTAATGGTATAAAGATCATCCAACAATGTTCCAGAACAGATAAACTCATCGTTTCAAGAAATAATAACATCCTTATTAAAAGAAACTGAGTATCTACTCAAAACAGTTTAGAAACTGAAGGTTGAGTTCTTTCTAAACTAGGAACATGAAGAACGTCTCTCAATACCATAACTCTATCTTCACAAGATAGGCGCACTTCTCCTACTACTTCAGCTGCCACTCTCGTAGCATTGCCCGGTGTGATGGGGATCTCACTTTTGCTAAGTCGTCGGGTTAGCTTGAACCCATACAAATGTGATCAGTGGCTCTCGTATCCACTATCCACTAATGGACAGCATACACCACTTCATAAATTTTGACGACTAGGACGTGTGAATTACCTAAGTTTCCTAGCCTCTTAGGCTTGGAACAGGCAGACCTCTAATGTCCTCTTTTACCGCAGTTAAAACATTTCCCCTTAGATGCTAGCCTTGGCTTTGCCTTTTGCAACAAATGGATTTGCTTAGGTCCGGCCTTTGGTTCTCTTCCTCTTTTTCCCTCCCTTGGGACCAGAAGATGTGACGGACCATTAGCCACCATAGCAGTGGACTGGTGCCCCATTATCGCCACTACTGAAACCAAAGCTTGCAAGAGCTCGGGCAAACAATTTGTCTGTTCATTCATTTGATAGATCAAATGAAACTGCTCAAAGCCTTTTGGTAGAGTATGGAGTATGAAATCGACCTGAGAAGGGATATCAAAATCCACACCAAGTACTTCCAATTTGTTAAGGTATGCCATAATCTCGAGAATGTGCTCCCTCACGGGCGTTCCTTCCACCATTGGCAACTTGACCGAGTCATGTTTGGTGAACTGATTAGTCACGGGTTTCTGATGTGAAAACATCTCTTCAAGGCTTTCCATGATTTCAACAGCGGATACAATGTCTTCATGAACGCGCCTCAAATCCTCAGACAGAGATGTCAAGATGATGCACTTCATGTGTTCATTGTCACGCTTCCAATCATAAACTGTCTTTTCCCATTGCTTGACTTATCATTAGGCTTGCCAGGTTTAGTAACGTGAATAACCCAACTGTGTTTTTGTACAGTAAGGACAAAATTTAAATTACATTTCCAATCGACATAATTCTTCTCCAAAAAGTTTGTTAACTTAAAGTATATTTAAACAGTGGATTAAAAGGTTGCGACATGATGAAATGAGAATAAAACATACATTCATATTAATATCTAGAAAAATATGAAATTATCACATAATTCGATCACATCAATTATATTGAAACCTTAAAACAATATAATCATGCATCAGCCAACATCTCAAAATAATTTAAATGCGCCACGAGGGGTGGTCTATACATTTAAATACATTCAAGCGGATTACAAACTTAAAAGTTACAAATCCTTAATTCAAAATTAATAGTTGGCTCCCACTTTGACCACATAAAAATTGACAGGGACTCCGAGGGGAGTAAGTTAATATCAATTTCTTATGCCTAAGTAATAACCATAATTCAATACAGGATTATTATTTCGCTTTGAGCAAGCCACTCGTGGTGAGGGTCAATACCACCACTAGTAATAATCCACAATCATCCTTTCAGAATTTTTTCATGTGAAATCCATCCTTTTGGCCGATCCGAGGGGGAAATGTATTCCAAAAAGACTTCACAAATAAATAAATTATAGAGGTCAAATTAATCCAATTTTAATATCCGGAAAAAATTGCGATTAAAGAAACATACTTAGTAATTTTCAAAAGTAAGGTTTTTCTTGGACAATTAAAATCATGCAAACACATATTAACAAATAATAATAAGTGAACAAAATAAAACAACCATCAAAACAAAAATTAAACACATTGGAGCACTCAAATCCAATTGTCACGGTTTAATTTTCTTCACGTCTTGATGCGAGAAATCATCCTTGTTGCTTTTCATCGTTCGTCTCGATAAGCTCCCACTCGAACAACAATACTTCATCAAAAATAACTTCGTTTGGAGTTCGAGACGACGTTTAGAATCACACAAAAAATAAGAACGGAAAAAAAAATTCCAAGGCCTGAGATCCGGCGCGCGTTGGCCCACGGAGGTGGGCCGCATGCCTCTCGGCCACGGCAGCCGAGGCGCCGAGAGGCAGTGCCTCGTGCGCACGCCTGTGCACCGTGCCCGACACCCATCGTGCACGGCACCGTGCGCCTTGCGCATGTCGTGCTTCAGGTTTCGCCGTTCATCCTCATTTTTCACCCCATGCATGATCCCACATCCATGCACGCGCCACGCATGCATGCGTCGTCCAGGTATGTCATCTTTAATTCTTCATTTCTGTCTTCATCTCGATCCGGTTATAATTTATTTACAAAAAATAATTAAAACTAGATCTAGACTAGTCTATTCCAATGATCAAATCAAAATAAAACCAACTAATCTACTCGTGGATTTTCTCACGAGGAAAACAAATTCGAACTAATCGAATTAAAAATATTTAATTCACACGCATGAAAAAAAACATTAAAAACCATGACAATTGGATACCTGCAAAAAAGATCTAGCAATTCTACTATCCAATTTCAATTTTAATGTTAAACAATTTAAATTCCAATTTAAAGATCAGAGCTCAAAAACCATGGCTCTGATACCAGTTATTGGGAAAATATGGGTGCCCGGAAACTATTCGGGATGAAATTTAAATACGAATTTAAATTCAATTATTACTAGCATGAATTAATCCTAATTAATTCAAATAATAATTCCAACAACAATTTTATCATCATGCATGTTTAATTAATTCACATGAAAACCTAACGCGGAAAAACTAGGAGTTCACGTAATCCGTACCTCTTGTAGATATGGCCTTTGATAACAACGGGACTATCACGGTCGTGCTATCAACCAAAAGACCTTCTCAAGTATGTCTCTTTCGCCTTGCTTGTTCACCGGTGGGAAGTGCTCACAAGCAATTAGAATAACAAGGAAGAAAGAAAATATTGTTGCTGATTTTTTTTCAACACTGTGAAACTGTAAACTGGAGATGAAATAATCATCTACTATATATAGGACTAGGAATTTCGAAATTTGCATATGTGATAGGGGAGAGAAAATCTTTTTCTTGGCCTCCAAGAAATCTTGAATATATCTCATATATTCTTTTCTCCATAATAAAATATTCCATAAAAATCTCACCTCCCTAATATATGAGATTTTCGAAATTCATGGGAGAAATAAACTAGATTTGGATCTTCTTGAATTTATGAGATAATCTTGTATTCCAAGAATACATATCTTCCATAATATCTTTCCAAGAAAATTAACAAATCTTTTCTCTACCATATCTATAAATTTCGAAAATTATAAGAAAAAAAATAACAATAATAATTTTCTTTTATTTTAATCACCTTATTATTATCGGGCTACTTAATGGGCTACTTGAGGGGCCTTTAGGAGAATTAAGATTGGACCTCCAATGGGCTTCTGAATTTCAATATTGAGCCCCAATATAATTCAGTCCATTAATATTAATTAGTACCACTAATAAATTAATATTGCACTATCCATCTTAATCCATATTACGATAATATGGGCTCCCGATTATTATTTCTCGCGTTTAAGATTATCAAGTCCATTAATTAATTAAGCTTCTGAATAGCTCTAAATTAATTAACATCTTTCACCTTGGAGTAAAGACAGCTCAACATTATTATCCGTACCGAAGAAACTAATTCTTCACTTGCAAGATTTGGTACGATAAAACTTCTGAGCCCACCAAGAGGGCAAATCACACGAGCCGTACTCGCACGCATTTCTCCGTATTAAATCTTAGCAACCGTCGTATGATTAATATTACTACCTAAAGCACAAAGTTCGAAGTCACGATGATTCTCACCCAACATGAATCAAAGCAATAACCATTAAGCACACACGGTCCTATTTAAGTGACGGAGATTAAGAAATCAATAACCACTGAGGTCTAATTCTTCACATTTCAGAACAGAAGAATTTATCCTCGCTGTAGGTCCTCTTCAACATATACTAAATGTGCTAGTGCAATCTCTTGGTCAAGACAAACTAATCTGAGATGTACACATCGACCTTTCACGGCGGATTGTTCAATTCCACCTAGGTCATGAATTTGTACGTTTAGTTACAAGGAAACCGTTAATGTGATCTTCCGTGATCGGGTATCACCATATTAACTACAATGTAACATGTACCACTTATAATGAACTGGTTGCAATAAATATTCAACATTCAATCATATCTAAAGCAAATGCGATAAAAGATTTATTCTCATAAACAAGTGTTTAATACATGAGTTATACAAAGTAAAAGCATACTTTCACGTATAACTCCAACACATACGTGCTAGACAAGGAAGGCGGTAGATTGGATCCATGTTTAGAATTAAGGTTGTTTAAAGGATATCCTATGGGAACGAAAGGGTGTATGTTCTATAGTCCCAAGAATCAAAAGACCGTATTTTGCACACTCTTTAAATTATTTGAGGAAGACTATATGAACAAAAGAAAACCGAGAAGTGAGATTACCTTAGACGAATTAAGAGGACAACTCCTATACCAAGTATACAAGATGATATACCAATCGTCACACCTACACAACCGGAACCCCATCGTAGTGGGAGGTTTGTTAGACAACCCGAGAGATTCATGGGAATAGGAGAATCTTCAGATTTGATTCCCGGCGATGAATCAGACCCATAGACATACAACGAGGCAATCCAAGACAAAGATGCGGGATCTTGGCAAGCGGCAAATGGATGTTAAGACAGCTTTCCTTAATGGAATTCTTGACGGTTTAGATATCTATATGCAATAACCCGAAGGTTTCATTGCGAAAGGCCAAGAGCATCTCATATTCAAGCTCGAGCAGTCCATCTATGGACTTAAGCAAGCATCACGTACTTGGAACCAGTGTTTTGATCAAGTTATTAAGTCTTATGGGTTATTGATCAAAATGAGTTTGAGAGTTGTGTGTATAGAAAGTGTGACGAAACTGCGGTGGTATTCTTAGTATTATACGTAGATGATATTCTGCTCATTGGAAACAATGTAAAGGTATTGTCAGACGTAAGGGTATGACTGTCAAATCAGTTTGATATGAAGAACTTAGGGAAAGCTGGTCACATCCTTGGGATCACCATCACTCGAGATCGCAAGAAAATGATGTTGGGTTTGTCGCAAGTTTCATACAAAGTCACTGTTTTGAAGAGTTCCAGCATGCAAGATTCCAAGAAAGGCTTTGTACCTTTTAGGCATGGAATCCATCTATCAAAAGAAATAGGCCCTAAGATGCATATGGAGATAGATGACATGAAAGGCATTTCGTACGCTTCGGGCGTAGGAAGCCTTATATATGCAATGCTGAGTACGAGACCGGATATCTGATTTTGCCTCGGGCATGATGTCAAGATATCAAAGTAACCCCGGAAAAGCTTATTGGACTGCAATTAAATACATTCTGTAGTTTCTGAAAAGAACTAGCAATGGAATGCTGATTTAACAGTCAGACAGTCTAATTCTCATGGGATGCACGGACTCAAATTTCCAATCAGATATAGAATCCAGAATATCTACCTCGGGTAGTGTGTTTTGCATGGGAGAAGAAGCCATGACATGGAGAAGCGATTAGCAGAAATGCATCGCCGATTCGACCATGAAAGCCAATTAAGTAACTGCTTGTGAAGCAGCAAAAGAAGCGGTTTGGCTCAAGTACTTCTTAGTGGACTTGGACGTTGTTCCGAATTTGCCGAGCACAATCACTGTCCATTGTGATAATACCGGAGCAGTTGCAAATTCAAGGGAACCGAGAGCCCACAAGACCAGCAAACACTTTGAAAAAAAATACCATCTTATACGAGAAATCGTTAAGAGAGGAGATAAAGAGGTGGCAAAGATAAACGTCGGAGGACAACCTAGTATATCCATTCACAAAGGCTCTGCCTCAGAGTACATTCGAGAGACATGTGGATGGAATGGTAGTCGAGACTATTGTCAATCTGATTTAAGTATAAGTGGGAGGAATTATTAGGTTAGTGTAGGTTGACATGAGATGTCACGTAGAGTTACTACACTAGACATGCATGATGTATACTAAAAAGCAGACTTTATGTATAAGTGGGAGATTGTTGGAGTTATACGTGAAAGTATGTTTTTACTTTGTATAACTCATGTATTAAATACTTGTTTATGAGAATAAATCTTTTATCGCATTTTCTTTAGATATGATTGAATGTTGAATATTTATTGCAACCAGTTCATTATAAGTGGTACATGTTACATTGTAGTTAATGTGGTGATACCCGATCACAGATGATCACATTAATAGTTTCCTTGTAACTAAACGTACAAATTCACGGCCTAGGTGGAATTTAACAATCCGCCGTGAAAGGTCGATGTGTACATCTCAGATTGGCTTGTCTTGACCAAGAGATTGCACTAGCACATTTAGTATGTGTTGAAGAGGACCTACAGTGAGAATAAATTCTTTTGTTCTGAAATGTGAAGAATTAGACCTCAGTGGTTATTGATTTCTTAATCTCCATCACTTAAATAGGACCGTGTGTATTTAATGGTTACTGCTTTGATTTATGTTGGGTGAGAATCATCGTGACTTAGAACTTTGTGTTTTGGGATCTAGAGAGAATACTCGTCTTCTCATCATAATTGGATCTAAGTCGTCGGCCGACGCACATCAACTTAGACTTTGTGGCCAAGTGTGATATACTTGATCAATTAGTGATTGGAGATAATATGATTAAGTTATTTGAATAGACACTTCATCATGTTCAAGACTTAATTGAGTATTCGTGAATGAAAGGAAGATATCACAATAGCCTACAGTATTACAGGTAGTTGCAGATTTCCTCGCAACGTACCTCGTATATTGAGAATGTCTGATTTATTGTCTAGGGTTCAATTAAGACCGTTAGTTTGACTAATCGCTCGATATATGAGGGCCTATGGGTCATACAACAAGTAATGGTCATTTACCAATTATAGTTGGTTGATTAAATATTGTATTGGATATAATATTTAATATATGGAGAATATATAATAATAATTATATTTGGAATTAATTATTATTATTATTATTATTATTTAATTAAATTGGATTTAATTAAATATGAAATCCCAATAATAATATTTTGAATATTATACAAGAATAATAGATATGGTAAAGATATTATTCGTAGGAACATATCTAGGGAAATATAATCCGTAAATATTATATTATGGGCTAGGCCCGATATCTTGCTTAGGAATTAAGCCAAGTTAATCCCTATAAATATGTGTCTTACCGAAAATACACAAGAAATATAATTTCTCCATAAAATCTCTAGTCGAAATTTTCCTAGCAAATTTGTCTCGAGATTCAACGCTGGCATATCAATGCAGATTGGTAGAAAGTCTTTACGTGGATACCATAGTTGAGGATTCCGCGTACAAATCGCTGTAAGGATTTATATATTGTTATGTATCCTCTATGCTTTATGTTATACAACCATGTTTCAGATTCGTTGTTGGTGAATCGTGATTTTCCGCTGCGCCGAACATGGTGTTCGTGCCTCTAAAACCCAACAGTGGTATCAGAGCTAGTCGTTACGGGCTATGCTGATGTAAGTTTCCAGTCAGACTGTGAAGATTACAAATCATAGTCAAATTATATTTTCAATCTCAATGATGAGGCGGTAAGTTGGAATAGCTCCAAGCAAGATCTGACCGCAGATTCAACAACCGAAGCTAAGTACATTGTTGTATCAGAAGCCTTTGAGGCTTTCTGGATTTTAAGGTTCTTGAGAGAACTAGGGGTAGTTCCGAGTTCCAGTTGTCAAATAGAGTCGTATTGTGACAACATTGGTGCGATTGCATGAGCAAAGGAACCGAGATCTGATAATAGAAATAAGCATGTACGGAGGCGTTATCATTTGATCCAAGAGATCATATCGATAGGAGAAATGAAATTAAAACATTTCCCATAAAGGATAATCTTGCAAATCTTTTTCACTGTTCATGTACACACTGGACATTTGATGGTCTAGGGGTTAGACATGTAGGTGATTGGCTCTAGTCCAAGTGGGAGATTGTTAGTGTTAGTGTCCTAGAGACAATCCATCGAAAGGACATAATACTAAGATAATATTCAGATTTGGTTTAATATTATTACTGGTTTAATATTAAATGTATGGTGTTACACTTATCTGAATATGATGTTTGATTGTTTGCATATATTCTTATTTGTGTTCCCATGAATCACTACTGTCATTGAGTGAGTGAGAACTCAGATGACCTAAGTATGATTCTCAAATAGCCCCGATCAAGGATCATCAAGAATGTGATATTGATGATGCAATTGAGATTGGTGTGCTATCTGCATCATACTCTTAGAGAGTGTAGTAAGATCTCACTTACTACGAGATACTGGGTATCTCATGATGGATGCACGGATACCTTAGAGGGTATTGGTATACCCATCTGAGAAACCGTTTGATGTAATTCCACCTAATGTGTCTACGGGTGTCTCGGTTAGTGGGAGCGATGTGATACTCCTCTGACTTGAGGTCAATACGCACGACATGTGTGGAGTGATGAACTTTGACCATGACCGACGCTTGCACCCTTCCACGGGTAGATATGGCATGGATTGGGTTCAACACGAGATGCATGTGCGTGGTAGTTGAGCCAAGAATAGGATTCATTCTTCAATGTGGATTTAGAGAGAAAACTTGTCTTCTCATCATAATTGGATCTAAGTCGTCGGCCAACGCAAATCAACTTAGACTTTGTGGCCAAGTGTGATAATACTTGATCAATTAGTGATTGGAGATAATATGATTAAGTTATTTGAATAGACACTTCATCATGTTCAAGACTTAATCGAGTATTCGTGAATGAAAGGAAGATATCACAATAGCCTACAGTATTACAGGTAGTTGCAGATTTTCTCGCAACATACCTCGTATATTGAGAATGTCTGATTTATTGTCTAGGGTTCAATTAAGACCGTTAGTTTGATTAATCGCTCGATATACGATGGCCTATGGGTCACACAACAAGTAATGACCATTTACCAATTATAGTTGGTTGATTAAATATTGTATTGGATATAATATTTAATTTAATTAAATAATAATAATAATTAATTCCATGTTGGGTGAGAATCATCGTGACTTCGAACTTTGTGTTTTGGGCAGTAATATTAATCATACGATGGTTGCTAAGATTTAATACGGAGAAACGTGTGCGAGTACGGCTCGTGTGATTTGTCCCTTTGGTGGGCTCAGAAGTTTTGTCGTACCAAATCTTGCAAGTGAAGAATTAGTTTCTTCGGTACGGATAATAATGTTGAGCTGTCTTTACTCCAAGGTGAAAGATGTTAATTAATTTAGAGCTATTCAGAAGCTTAATTAATTAATGGACTTGATAATCTTAAACGCGGAAAATAATAACCGGGACCCCATATTATCGTAATATGGATTAAGATGGATAGTGCAATATTAATTTATTAGTGGTACTAATTCATATTAATGGGCTGAATTATATTGGAGCTCAATATTGAAATTCAGAAGCTCATTGGAGATCCAATCTTAATTCTCCTAAAGGCCCCTCAAGTAGCTCATTAAGTAGCCCGATAATGATAAGGTGATTAAAATAAAAGAAAATATATTTGCTGATTTTTCTTGATTATTTTTGAAAATCCTGTATATGGAAAAGAAAAGATTTTGTTAATTTTCTTGGAAAGATATGCAAGATATGTATTCTTGGAATACAAGATTATCTCATAAATTCAAGAAGATCCAAACCTTGGATTCTTGACCATAATTTTCGAAATATACTATAAGATGAGGAATGTGAGATTTTTATGGAATATTTTTATTATGGAGAAAAGAATATATGAGATATATTTAAGATTTCTTGGAGGTCAAGAAAAAAAATTCTCTCCCCTATTCCATATGATAATTTCGAAATTCCCCTCCTATAAGTAGTCATCTCCAGTTTACAGTTTCACAGAGTTGAAAAAAAATCAGCAACAATAATTTTTTTCTTTCTTCCTTGTTATTCTTAATGGCTTGTGAGCACTTCCCACCGGTGAACAAGTAAGGCGAAAGGGACATACTTGAGAAGGTCTTTTGGTTGATAGCACGATCGTGATAGTCCCGTTGTTATCAAAGGTCATATTTACAAGAGGTACGAATCACGTGAACTCCTAGTTATTCCGCTTTAGGTTTTCATGTGAATTAATTTTATATGCATGATGATAAAATTATTGTTGGAATTATTATTTGAATTAATTAGAATTAATACATGCTAGTAATAATTGTATTTAAGTTCGTACTTAAATTTCATCCCGAATAGTTTCCGGACACCCTTATTTTTCCAACATTTTCCTACATAGTTAGTTGTATAATATAATATCTCAATGCACATGGTACAATACCATAAAGCCATGTTGGGCACTATCCAATAGGATAGCATAGGATTGATCGAAAATATGATGTGAAAAATGAATTTTAAATCTCTAACTCGAATGAAATGAGGGTCAAAAAATCATAATCATATCTAAGTGAATCTCAAAACAAATGCAGTCTCAATAAATTAAAAAATTGTGTTTGCAAACTCTACAAAATAAAGCAAAATAAAAATTCTCTATTTATAGGGTTTGCAACCACAACTTAGAATCACCTCTCAAATCTAATATTTTGATGTGAGACATGAATCTAATTCCACATTTCCACTTGAGTTTGCAAATAATCTTATTCCCTACTCTTAAGCCACTTTCAAGTCTTTATCCACCACAAATAAAAAGTGTCCTACATCATATTAATTTCAAAACTCCATGTTAAAAACAAGGCCAAATAGCTACTAAAGTTAAACATTAATCAATTAAGTAGTCTATGCATAATAGCTAATTATATCATATTTTTATTTGGGCCCTATTCATGTATATATGCAATTAGCATTTCAAATGCAATGGAGCAAAAAGAATGGTTT
This sequence comes from Ballota nigra, assembly GCA_947034835.1. Classification (NCBI taxonomy): domain Eukaryota; kingdom Viridiplantae; phylum Streptophyta; class Magnoliopsida; order Lamiales; family Lamiaceae; genus Ballota; species Ballota nigra. The sequence goes on from OX344730.1 coordinate 32,040,931, forward strand.
GGTTGGGAGGAAAGTATAAACAAATTTTAGCTTGTACAGAAAATTGTCAATCCTAACAAGATATGGACTATGTTTGTGCGACTATGAAAACTCCATAAGATGCCAAAATTAGATTCTCCTATAAAGGGTATTGGGATTTGGGATTTGAAAAAATGAGCGTTGGCGTTGCATAATTTTCTAGAAGCATGGACCAATTATAGAAGGATGGGATGGGATGGGCAGGGCAGGAAAGGAGACAAGCTATATAAATAAATATAGAGGAGAGGAGAGGAGAGGAGAGGAGTATATCCCTATGCCTATCGCTCGCTTTTAGTTAACTCAACTCAACTCAACCAACTGCCGTCCTCATTATTTCATCTATAAATAAGTGTATCAATCATTCAACAAAACCAGGAAAAATGGAGTCTCCGTTCAAGTCCGATATACTCAAAGGCCAAGTTGCTCTGCTCACCGGAGGCGGCTCTGGCATCGGCTTCGAGATCTCCACTCAGTTGGGAAAGCATGGCGCCTCCATCGCCGTCATGGGCCGCCGCAGGACCGTCTTGGACGACGCCGTTTCCGCCCTCAATTCCCTCGGCATCCCCGTTAAGTTTCTTTTTCTGCCCTAAATACTTTCCTTTTCAATTACATACTCAATTCATTGATTCTAGTGCTTGTTTCAGTAATCTCTTATGCTGATAGATAGAGTTTTATTTGGGAGATTTCAGCAGATATTGGATTGCATGTTTAATTGTTCACCTACCTAGTCTTTACTGCTTGTTTGTTTCCATCTCAATTTCTGTAATGATTGATTTGCTTGATCAGACTCATTCAGCTTGTTCTTTTTCTTTTTTTAATAAGAAGAGAATTTTATTAATGGGGCACAGTTACACCAAGTAAGTTACAGATCACAAATCCAGAAACATATCTAAACAACATAATACTCCCATTACTAACAGCAACAACCCATGACCTCTTTCGGCTTCTCGCACCATTCCTTATAGGAAATCTGCCAAATTCTGCTTTCCTTTCCCTTAAACCAACTCCACAGTCTGCATTTCAACTCCTCCATTAATTTATCCAAGAACACCTGTTCGTTTCTAACTGATTCAGTTTTATTTGGGGGAGTCTCTATCTAGCGCATATGTGTTCTTATTTTTTATGCTCACTTTTTGTTTTGATTCGCAAATTAGGCAGCTGGATTTGAAGGGGATGTTCGGAATAGGGAAGATGCAAAAAGAGTTGTTGAGGCAACGGTGAAGCGTTTCGGGAGGCTCGACATTCTTGTGAATGCTGCAGCTGGCAATTTTCTTGCACCAGCTGAAGATCTCTCCCCCAATGGTTTTAAAACAGGTTTGATACACTTATCATTCACTTTTTCTTTTTTCATTACTGGCAATATTATTTAGCTTTGCATCCCAGCTTTAGGTTCTGAAAACAAGAACATCAGTGCGAGGAAAATGACTTCAACTAGAGGTGTAAATAGGTTAGACCAAGCCTTACATGGAAAGCCAAACCTATTAGCTTTTCTCATAGCCTTTTTGAAGCCTATTGGCTTTTTTCATAGCCTTTTAACTAGCCTTTTAGAAGCCTAATAAAACCTGTCAATGCAACTAGTCTTTTAGAAACCTATTAAAATCTGCCAATACTCAATTAAATATTTAAAATTGCAAACAAAATCCACTATCAAAATAAGTACATTACATCGAAAATTCAAATAAAAACATCATAAAGTCTCTCGAGAAGTACTAAAGCAAATTTAATCAACCAAAAAAGAAAAAAAAAATTAACTCCTCCCAAGAAATTAAAAGGCTAAGTGCAAAATACATAAAAGGGACTGTGAGACTAAGAGAGGAGGCGAGTGGTGAGACGATTCTGGCAAGACCATGAGTGATCGTCGAAATTTCTGATGTTTCAAATTTTGGGGTTTTGCCTTACTTTAATTGATCATTTATGCCTTTGTGGGAAAAAAAATCTATTTATTAGAAATATATTGAAGCAACTTAGATCAGTTTGTTTTTTGAAAAACAATTAGTTAGATTACATTAGATTTTCGAGACACATTTAGTACTTGAATATTAGATTTAAAGAATTATTTTATACATTATTTTAAACAGTCCAACCTTTTAGGCATACAAGGCCTTTTACTAAGCCTAAACCTAGACTACTTAAATAAAAGGGGGTTTTTAATTAGCATTAGCCCGGCTCATTTAGTTGATGATCTTTTTGGATTTTAAAAACCGGATTTGAGTTTTGGAATTTAAAACACGTTCTAATTTGGGTTTTTAAATCTGGTTTTTAAAAGCCTAATACTAAACCTATAAAAAACCTATCAATTACTTTTACTCAATGCAATACCAATTTACACTCTCTCTCTCACAGTTTTAAAATAATAACAATCATGTAATCATTACAATCACATTCAACAAATAATATGATAATACAACTCGTACATTATAAAGTTAAAATTCTAACCTACTCAAAAACCAAAAATTAACACACATTTTAAAATCCTCTAGATTTCAAAAACGATTTTTAAAAGCCACTTAAAACCCAAAAAAAATCTCCTTAATAAATAGGCCAGGCCCTTAATAGGCAAGAGCGTAGGCCCTTGTCGGCTGTCAGGTGGCCTAGCCTATTTCCACCCCTGACTTCAAGTTTAGTGATTACATTTTAATTGATTTCATTAAGACCTCATTATTGTATGCCTTTGTAAATACTCTGCAGTGATGGATATCGATACCGTTGGCACATTCACAATGTGTCACGCAGCTCTTGAGTATCTTAAGAAAGATGGACCTGGAAGAAGCTCATCTCCCAGGGGAGGACTTATACTAAATATCAGTGCTACGTTGCATTATACAGCTGCCTGGTATCAGATCCATGTATCTGCAGCCAAGGTTTGTTATCGGATACTTAAGGTGTAGATAATATGATTTTCTTTCATTTTGGGTCAGATTGTCCTAAATCTCTTTCTTATCAGGCAGGTGTTGATGCCCTCACAAGAAACTTAGCTCTTGAATGGGGTCATGATTATGATATAAGAGTTAACGGGGTTGCACCAGGCCCCATAGGAGATACTGCTGGGATGAGTAAACTTGCACCTGAAGAAATTATTGAGAACCTCAGGGACCAAATGCCTCTGTACAAACTCGGTGAAAAATGGGACATTGCCATGGCTGTTGTGTACATGGCATCTGATGCTGGTAGGTTAGCTTTTCTTGTTTGTTTAGTAGTACTCCCTCCCTCCCACAACTACTTTCACACTTACCTTATTTGGACGTCCCACTACTACTTTCGCACTCCTAAAAAAGAAATAACTCTAAAAAAAGTCAATAAAGTAACTTTACTTTATTAAAAAATATTCAACCCCACACTCACTCATTTTTCTTTAAAAAATGTGTCATTCCCTACTACGAAAGTAGTTCCGGGACAGAGGGAGTACTATTTGTTATTTTGTTTTGTGTTGATATTAAACTATGTTTCAAGTTGAAGCTTATAATTTTTGCCATATTAGGGGTGTAATAAAGTTGAGTCAGCTAATGAGCTCCTACAGAAAAACCTCACACTTGACTCAAAGTTAATCGAGCTCAGCGCTCAACGATACCAACTCTCTAGGCTCGCCTTAGTGAATTTAGTGAGTTTAGAGTGTTTTACCATTTTAGCTTTAGTATATTTAGTTATTAAGTAAGCAATCAAGTCAGATAAGGTCTTAGGGAATTTGTACAAGTAATCGAGCTGAAAATCAAGCTGACCTACTTGGAAAGGTAAGCTCAATCAAGTTCGAGCTCTGAGTTTTTAGTCGAGCTTGAGCTGACAGTGTCCGTAACCTGGCTGGATTACACCCCTGCCATGTATCTCATCCAATTTCTATGCTATGTTTTGCTTTAAGAATCTCAAAACTACCTTGCTTCAACACTCATGATTCATAGATTGAAGGAGCGTAGCTGTTATAGTAGCCTGAATATCAGAAAACAGTATCATATTAATGATTCATAGTACTTTTTTGCCTTGACTACACTATTAGGAGATTTGAAAACCAGACTGTTGCCTTGGTTGGATTTATCACTTAGCTCAGATGCATGATTATCGTGCTTAATTTAGCATTTTTGCTTGCATTTTGTTTTAAGATGAACTGCAATAGTAATAACTATGACCCTTTTATGTGAAGGTAAATACATCAACGGTAGTATTCTGCCCGTTGATGGAGGACTATGGTTGAGCAGGCCCCGTCATGTGGCCAAAGATGCGGTGAGAATGGTTTCTCGAACTGTGGAGAAAAGAACTCGGGTTGCACCACCTGGCCTTCCCAAAAGCAAATTGTAGCCTAAGTTCAGAGCATCGATTTGGGACTTCATTACTTCATCTCTTCCTACTGAATAAGTTATTATGTAATCATGACAAAAACTTGCCTGGGACTATCTCACTGTGCACTCGTTATCACTTTTCAAATTTTTATCTCAAAACGATACATTTCATATACTTCGAAAGTGATACCTATTGCATGCAAGACTTGCTCTAAAATCACTATTTCAGCAAATTGTTTTATGAATAAAATCTGAGTCTGTTTCGGATAATTTTGCAGCTCCAATATGGATCATCTAGTGTCATTGATTTTCAATGCTTCTTTAATGTGTAATCTACATCAACTAATATATCTAACTGGATGCGGATTTTCTCCATAGTCGGTTAATGGATTTGTAAACTTTTAATAAAATATGCATTTCTCTCAATATATTTTGTTAAATGTGGCAAAATCTGAGGTGTTTGTACAATAAAGGAGTAGATCCGAGTTTCTTTATCTTTTTTTAGAAAAAAAGATAAACATCAGTTTATGTTTAATCTATGTGTTTGTATATGGTCATTAGAAATGGAAAAATGAAAAGATGAATAGAGGGAACAGAATTTAAGCTACTTAAAAATATTTAGAATTTTCCAGATTCTTCCGTTAGGTAATTGTGTTTGTTACATCCACAATTTTGTGTACAATTTACTTATTACTTGAACTAATTCACATAAACATCTTTTAGACGTATAATAATATTAGAATGCTTCTGACGAAGTACATTTAGACCATAATTTTACGAGTACTACATATGTACAAATTTATAACTTGACATGAGTAAGAGTCGTTTCTCAACTTTATGCAGTTAATTTCGTAGAAACATATAGTCAACTGAGCACGGTACATGCAAGCCACTTCCATAGTTTATCATCTAATATATAACTTCAGTGTTCATTAGTTTTGCGATAAAAACACTCCATTCTTCCAAATACTGCTATTATTAGAATTAAAATTTATACATAATCATATCAAAATCAAATGTTTAAGAATGAATCTGATCTTGCAAATCAAAGTTCTTCTCTTGATCATGACTGGTTGCACTGCCGGGCAAACATCAAATATCTAGTCTCCTTGCAAAAACTATCCCCATTGAAGAGAGATTAAACTAAATACCAAAAGTAAGCAAAAAAATTGAAGAAAAACTACGGAAAATACAGAGGAATTTGGTGCAATTTTTAAAGCACGGTCATCTACTCTGAGTCCTGTGTCAAAAAAGAGTCTTGCTGCTGTTTTGATACATATAGCTTCTCATAAAAAAACAAGTGTGTGATGCACCCCAGACTTCAACATCTGTGCAGTGGGGCCGGATATATATCGAGGGGCCTATACCGGAGACTATCATTATGTGGTGATGGTCCATCCTGTTCATTAGGTATGAAATTTAGATCAGAATAATATATCATTAACCCTTAAAACACTGTTTGGTCAAGGCTTCTTAATTGGATATTAGCATATTTTTAGGAGCAAGTGACAGAAAAAGCCATACCTCGTCCAAGTTAATCTGGTAAGGTTTCACAAAATCTTCGAACATGATTGGCGATAACCCTTTCATTCTTTCTTCCACTTCCTGAAAGGAGAAAATAGTGGAGATGAGAACAGATCATGCTGCAGGAGATCTAAAGTGGAAACACAAATGAGTAGAAAACACAGAATCACTTTTTCTTGGAAAAAAACTGAGTCTACCAGTTTAAAAAAAAAGTTGTGGTTGCAAACTCTACTCACAGCTTAGAAATACTTCTCCGAATCTAAAGCTGTGAGGAGTCGGCTTTATAACCTTGCAAACACTTCCTTTTATCCTACACTTGGCCACTTTCAAGTCTTTATCCACCACAAAGAAAATAAATGTCTTACCAATCCAGTTACCCTTGAATTTTCCAGCAGTTCTTCGGCAATCGCATCTAATATATGCCGGTTATCCTTCAATCCCTTCATAGCAAGTTCCTCTGTCTCATCGATGTACTGTCATTGACACGGACCCAGTTATCACACACCACAAAGAATCAGAAGAAGGTCAAACAATATAAGACAAGTTAACAGATTATCTAATTACAAGCTTTCAATCTTGTTCTGCTTCTCTCGTACTGAATTCTACTACAGTTCATCTTACCTTGAATTTTGTACCTAAAATTTATTGGTATAATCCAATTTGTTCACAGATCAATATTAACCTCATCGTTTCAATTGACTTTATTTTCACACGTGGAGATTTCAATTTTTTACCCACCTCTTGGTCATATGATTATTTGAGATCATGACCCAGTATCACACATTTATAAAGCTGAGCCTCAAAGTTCAATATACTTATAACCTTGCGGTGACAAAAATCCTAGAAGGTGAGCGTCCTCGCAAAATCACTCACATTAATTTCAAAACTCCAGGTTATAAATAAGGCCAAATAGCTAATAAAGTAGAACATTGATCAAATAATTAGTAGATGCAACACAAAAACGAGAGAGGAAGAGAATAGTATATCAAGGCTCATTGAAGTTACCCTAGTCAACTCCCTTGTAAAAAGCTCAGAAACTTCAAGTGTCATGTTTGCAGGAACCACATGAGGATCATCCCACTAATGTCAAGAAAATTGAAGCAAAATTAGTTAAAGCAAAAGACCCACACTGAATACTTCTATAATTCACCATAATGAAGTAAACGAAACCTTGTATCTTATTATTTCACCATCTGGATTATCTGGTCTATCAACTAGCCCAATTCTTTTTGTCAAGGCAGTGAGCCCCAACCTTGGATTTCTTGGGCTTATAACCATTTCTCTAGCTATCTGAAAGTGAAAGAGATGAAGTGAGTGACCATACAGAATATTGTAGACAATAATGAATGTTCTGTTTCTCCTTTTCAACTTTTCACTTGAAGGTAAAAATATGATGGTAAAATTTGATAAGATTTAGCATGCTTTCTTGTTACCTTGGTAATTTTCTCGAGGTCATCTGTTCCTCCGTCGGTAATATCATCGCCAAATACAATGAGCTCAGCACATCGCCCACCATGAGCAACCACCATTTGCATCTGCATGTACCCAAAGGTTGTATAGCCTCGATCTACCATGTCTTCTCGAGGGTAAAACACAGATACGGCAGTCTCCTGCTCAAGCAAAATAACAGATTAAGCCAATTAAGGCAAATACTTGGTGCACTAGATGCACCATGCAACTCAGCATTTCTAAATGGTATTAGTTTTTACCGAAGAGTACTAGTTGTTTTTCATTGAAAAATATTAGTTGGGCACCAGTTGCGCCGAGTGTTACTCGTCAGTTAAATGTGCATCCAAAAAAATGATTTCTACCCATGTACATCAAAACTACACTACCTTTCCACCAGGTAGCAACTGAGAAAATGCATGCCAATCAAATCGAGGGAATAAGTGAGCCAACACTATGTGACCAGCCTCATGCACCGCCAGAAGTCTTTTCTTTTCTAACGATACCTGTAAAAAATGTTGGATATTATCATAAATATGACGACATAAGCAACATCTTCCATGGATTTTAACAAAGAAGGAAACCATACACTTTGTTCACATTTCTGCTGCTCTTCCTCTGTGAGAAGCACACCCATTCCCTCAAGCAACTGCTTGTCCAATACATCAACAATGTCTTGCTGGAAGATCTTTGAATTCCCTTTCCTGACCTGTTTTTAGACATCATTTATTAACAAAGTGGAGTTACATCAAGGATTGAAAACATAATGGCTTAACAGCTAAGCTAAAAAAAACAAGCTCTAAAATCTGATAAGTTCCAGCTCACTCTACAAAATAGGATGATGGGCACTGCATCCTCCTAGAATTGAGAATTTAGTATGGGACAGAAATTATCAATTGGCTTGGGAAAATGTGTTCTGCAGTTTCATATGGAAAATGGACGCAAGGTGTGATAACCAACATAGAAAGAAAAATATCACAGCAGGTTGTAGCAACTTTCCGCTCCAAGGAAAGGATTATATTAATTAATGAAATTTCAAGAAAGACAGTTTTGATAAAAATGAACCAGCCAAAGCCATCATATTAGCATCTTTTCATGATCTGGGACATGCATGGTAAATAACCCTACTCATCCCTTTTTTAAAAGATGCTCTTAGTTCTAACTTCAGTTTTTAGGCAAATCACTGGGCAATTAGCATTTCAAATATAAAGGAGCTCAAAATCATTTGGTTGCGAGGAAATTATATACAAAATTCACATTTTACAGAAAATTGCGAGTCCTACTAGCAGAAAGAGTGGCACATAACAAGTTAACAACATGCAGTTGCTAGATAATTACACACACATGTATGAGACTGCAGTAATTGCAACATTTCCTATGCATCTTCCGAAAATGAGAAGAAATTAAATCCATAAAAGGACTTACAGACATAATCCCTGCTTCATTGACTAAATTTCGTATATCTGCACCAGAGTACCCGACTGTGCGAAAGACAACCTGTAAAGAGGGATAAGAGAAACAACTGAAGCATAAGCCTGAATAAAAGAACTTTACTGATACCAGGACAGTTCCCCAACCTATCAGTAACAAGCAGGTTTGAAAGAACTCCACCAAAAGACACAGTTTTTAGGCAAATTGTTTTGAATGTGCTTAAAATGCCACCAAAAGAAAAGCGGATGGAAATCATTCTTAGACAGAGTAAGCACATGAAGTAATGAAAACCTTTCCAAAATCAACATCCTCCGCGAGCTCCTTCCCAGCACTATGAACACCAAAGATTTGCACTCGTTGCTTTGCATCAGGTAACCCGATATATACACGGCGATCAATACGTCCAGGGCGAACAAATTCCAAGTCTAATTCATCTGGTCTATTAGTAGCACAGATGAAAATAACAGCTTGCCTCAATGAAAACCTGTCAACTCCAGTTCTCTCTTTACTGCAATTTAACAAATTTTACGTATGACTCATGAGATATAGTCAGGTAATAGCAATGGAAACAATAAGGATATATACAAGTGAATGACACAGGAAGTCTGGAATGCTTATAAACTTAAAACATGAGTCAACATTCAATTTCATCACAATAGGCAAATAATTACCCTAAGTTGATACTTAATATGTCACTCAAACATCAGGCGTCAAGCTCACTACTGTTGTTGGTCCGTTCAACTCCTCTGTTTCAGGCAAATAGCCACAGCTTCCACCTCCAGTAGGAATAGCATTTGAATATATGGCCGAGTTATATAAGGAATAGTTGCTTGCAAAGAGATTCTATATTTGAACTTATCCTGCAATTTTCTATTTGTCGTGTTACGCCAAGATCTGGGATGTTCATATTTTTCTACAGTTCTACAGTTCCATTGGAAGAAATATGAGTTTACAACAAGAGCCCAATACAGAGAAATATGGAACTGGAATTGTGGCACTATACCAAACATCAAAATTAATGACAACAATATTTCCCTCCCAAAATTCTTCAAAGAATAATACAACTTGCATTTCATATATTATTTTACACTTTTGTTTTCCTCTTATATATTCTCCAAACTAGCCCTGGGCATGCTAGTGACTGTACATTGCAGAAAAAGATACAGACTACAGAGAAAGAAGGTCAAATCTTGGTTATTGTATTTGCTACTTCCGAGATAGATGTGTGATTTAAGCCAGGTAATACAAATCTTTTTTTGTTTCCTTAGCAATAAAGGGTTTTTATCAAAGCCTTTTCAAGGAAAATCAATAGAGGCAAATAATTCTTTATTGCCTTACTTGTTGGGCAGGAAAGTTCAGAATGATATAGAAGCCCCTTATTTGGAATAAAACTATTACTCCCTCCATCAAACAACGAACTTCACATGTTCCTTTTTCATCATCCAACAATAATCTTCACACCCCTAAAATGGAAATAACACTCCCTCACAACATCATTTTATATTCAAATAAAACCCTTAAAATGTCACTTTTCAGCAACTTTTCTTAAAAAGTGTGTCCAACTACATATGAAGATTAATAGGGGGCTGAGGCAGTACTAAAGTTCTGAATGTTGTTGCGCAACGTAGAGCTGAAGGAAACACAACTAATCTGTTGATACTTCTATTAATAACAAAAACCCCATGAATATAATTATTTAAGTGGTCAACAATTACTGGTGGCTGCAAATAAATTTACAAGGACTAATTTATATGCCAGGTACACCAGAGTTGCACACTGGATCATGCTATGAAACTTTATTAAAAAAGTGAATGCATTCACTATTCAAGTTTCAATTACTTACTCTCCATCCAGCTGAGCAACAAGTGCTTCAAAGGTAGCTCTTCTTCGTGGATCCTTCCTAGCATGTCTTCCAGCAATAGCATCTATTTCATCCACAAATACAAATGAAGGAGCCTGGAAAAAGGAGACTGTATTAGTAATAATATATTTCTTCGACAAGTATCATGAGCAGATTAGAGTAAGCTATTTCCTAATTTGGGGTGATGACATAAAATTGTAAGACTACTTCTACGTGAAGCTAGGACATCTTTCGTGTAGATGTCTACATCACAATCAATAACTAAAATGTTCTGAATATGCTGCCCTTTATGATTTGATTAGTACTCTCTGCATCTTGAGGCATTCCCTAGAACAAGTGAGACATCCTGTGAATTTTATTACTGGTATTTTGAGTATCATCTCTTAAAAATTATAGTGATGTATATTTTTTGCATACAAATATTTAACACTCTACTATCGGAAATTTAATTTGCTCTGCCATTTACTGTCAAAAAACATTCAAAGCACTTGATCAATCAGTTATTCCTTTTCATTTAGGTGAAGCTTAACTACATAAAATTTAATCACAAGTGACCAGCAGTTTTTCCAGAATTTAATAATTTATCTAAGATACAGAATAGCATGATCAAAGCTTACATTTCTTCTTGCTACAGAGAACAATTCATTAATTCTTGCAGCACCACTTTTCTCACTATCTGTAAACTCTGCACCCGAAGCAAAAACAAAAGGCAACCCACTTTCCTTTGATAGTGTCCTTGCAAAAAGAGTTTTTCCTGTTCCCGGGGGTCCAGATAGAAGCACACCCTACATGGCAGCAGAAAGTAGATTGTGCCGCAAGTATCAAAAATTGAATATATTGCTGAATCAGTTTTTTAGGAGAGTACCAACTTACTCTCACAAACTTCACATCCTTTTCGTAATACTGCATGGGGTTTTTCATGTATATCATCAATTCGTCGAGAAGGTCCCAAACATCACCTCCTAATACTACATTTTTATACATCGATTTTGTTTCACCAACTTCACCAACTGGCTGATTGAAATGAACAATTCATCAAATATTATTTCAAACTTGAGATCAACTAAACTTGGGGTAAGAAAAAGAAAGCTCACCAGAATGAAGTTTTCAGCATATGCCATATCAAAAAGCTGATTATATTTCTTATAAAGAAAACGATTTGTCGTAATATGAAGCAGCATCAGAGATTCCCTGATGAACCATAAGATTAGAATTCCAGGCAACAGCGCAAGTACAACTTTCAGAAAATAATGGATCTGCCGTTTCTGAAGAAGATCTACTTCAACTCCAGAGGCCGATATGGCCTCAAAAAGAAAAGGATCGAGCGGGATATCAACCTAGAGAAGAAATGAATAAGTAAGAGGAAACCCCAAGGAGAAGAACTACTGTCAGAACACAACCATGAGATGGACTCACACAATATTCTAAAGGGAAACCTTCTTTCATGGTCACATATAATCGTTTTAAGTCCTCAGTAAAGACAACTGCATCAACCTGAAAAGATAAACATAACATGCATCAAGAATAATATGGCATAATGAGAATAGTTAGAATATTGAAACAGTGCCTTTTAAAATACAAGACTTTCGCTATGTCTCATATTTATGCATATATCTATAAATAGCATATGCACACATGCATATTGTACAGGGTGTGTGTGTGTATATTAATGTTAACAAAATTGCCATTGCATGTAATCAATACATACATATATATAATGCATAAATAATTTTATAATTTATCAAGGATATGATGTTCTCATATGTACTTTTTAGTGTTTATATAGAAAGAAGAGTTTTTTATTTACAATTACAGATCTAACTGATATGTGCATAAAATCTTTTTCAATCATGGATTGAAATTATAACTTTGTTTTCTTAGTTTACGCAGCCATTTGTTCCAGGACAAGATCTTATCCTTATCAAATTCAAATATTCTTTAAAATGAATTGTGCATAATAGATTCAAACAAAGTTAAGATTATGCAGGTATTATTTTTATTCATTTAGTGAAAACTGTCTTTTGGGGGGGTGGGGGGGGGGGGGGGGGGGTGGGGACTTGAGTAAAGTCTAAATGCAACGAAATGCAGATTTAAGTATCAAATTGGATATTGCATGGATTAGTAGATGATCGGGGTCATCATCTTTTTTGTTTTCAGTACTTTATCCGTATGGATTTTTTTACATAAGTTTGGGTCTTCTAACAAACGCAAAGGCTTCAACCGGCTTTATTTTCCTAGGAGGTTGAACTTAAAGTCTGGGCACTCTGAGACTAGTTCATGCAGGTGTTACTGATTTGAGCAAAACATTTAATAAAGCTGTCTTTGCACTGCTGAAAACCCGTGGCTCATTCAAGTCCTAAAACTGTGCAAGGGGTCACCACAGAACAGGAATATACTGAAACATGAGTGCCTCTCTAAAGCACTATACAAGAGCTTTCAAAGTGAACGCCAACTTATCTTTATACCCAGTGAAGGCACTCAGGAGAATATCTTATATATTATCATCCAGGACGAAGACTTTCCAAACAAAATAAAAGTTAAAGGAGTTGATCGGAGAAAATGTTCAATATAAATATATAGGAAGGAAGAAGGAATTGAAAAATGATATGATTATTTACCTCGGAGGAATCAAGTTTTTGCAGGAAATAAGTGTAAGGAAGTTTTGGACGGTAGCGCCACCATCTTTTGGAGATCCACAGCGCTCTTGTTCCTTGTGCGTTTTTGGCCTTCTCAACTACATCCTTGCGAAGGCTGTTTTCAACCTCCTTCATGTCAAATTCTGCCACATACTTGGCATTTAATGAATTGAGTTGTTCAGCTAACTTCTCCTTCTGAAGAGTTTCTTTCCATGCTGTAAGTCTATCACGCCACGTGCCTCCAGTATCTTGATTCTCAACTGTCAGAAAGAATGAAAACAACTTGGAATGCAAGATTCGAAATCAATAAATAATTGGGCAACTGCCTAGGATTACTATTTTGCTACAAAAGGTCATATTTTGTCTTGAGAGCAAGAATTATGTGCTACAAATTAAATTAATGAGAAATCCATTGTCTTATGAACAACAACACAAGCTAAATAAAGTTCCTCACAGTATTCTGTGTCTAAAAAAATGATACCTAAACTTTTTAAATAAATAAGCCTGCAAATTAGAAGTCCTGCCAAAGACTTACTCAGTGACTAGGTTTACTCATGCCTGGGCATAAGGTATGCACATTGCACAACTTTAAGAAATAGAAATCTGTTGGTTTCAGACCAGTAAAACGTCATCAACAACAAGACAAAAGATACTTTTTATTTTGAAATTCTACATGTTCTGCTCTGTAATTTTACTGATTGTGAGTTTATAGAATACACTAAAAGTTCTTATGCATAGAAGGGCAACTGGCAGGCTAACACTTGGTGAACTGGTTGTATAATTGACAAGGATATTCCAAAAACTAGGGTAGAGAGCTCGAGTTATAACCCAAAAATAAGAGGCAAACCTGATAAACCTAAATCTTTCTGGAGAACCTTTTTATCATCTGTTTTCAACTGTGCGTCCTGCTCTATTATTTCTTTTATGTTCTCTTGAGCCTTTTCGGCATCATTCTTCCATGCATTTTCCCCAACAAAAGAACTATCATGAATAAGGGTGCCATCAGGTCCTTCAACAAACCTTTTGAGGTTCAGACCTTTGGGAGTAGCTCTCCTCCATAAACCTTCTTTGTATCTATAAATTTGAGAAAATGTAAGCATTGAGCAAGCAGAGATCAGAGTGCCAATTTCAGCAGCAGCCAAAGAAGTGTTTTGAAATCCATGCAGCGGACCAAAGAAACAGCAACATTTTTACTTTGGTTATAAACAACACGCATCTAATAGTTGTGGCCATTTTGGCAATTAAAGTATAAGCTATAGTGAATGACCTAAAAAGTCATTGGCTCATACACTCAAATTTGACCGCTTTTGCATGCTTTATGACCTTAGCAATCTAATGACCTCTGACAATTTGCTGATTTGTAAAGACAGCAAGTACCAACACAGCAACACCTACATCAGCACCCTAAAAATGACAACACATAGTATATTCAACCTACCTTTATACCATGGACACGGTGTATCACATTACATACCATACCAGCAACTAATGAAGGAAAGACAGTCGGGAAATTAAGAAAAAACACTAATGTTACCATATCATTTTAGTGAATAATGATTCCTTAAACCGAGAAACATGGCATCAAGAGTCATTTGTCAGATTTCAAAATGCCATTCAAGAAACAGATTGAATACACTAGTTTTAAGAAATTTTATTAGTTTCTACATTCTACTAAGAAATCAGAAAATTATAACCTTATATGCAACACAGACATTAAGTACCATCAATTGATGCTGATAGGATTTCACTAGTTTTCTACTGGTTCTGCTACAACTCAGTAAATAGAACCTGAAAATAAAAAATTATATGAGAAAGCCTCTTACTTTCTCACATTTACGGGTGTAGGCTCAGGAATTAATGCTTCCATGTAAGCCTCGGCCAATTCCCTCCTTTCACGCTCGATAATAGGAGCTCGGATTGCCTTATATACACTTAGGCCGGAAAATATCATGATACAAATGTATAGCACGAAAGCACCCAATCTTTTTGAATCCCAATTCTTCATATCCTGAAAACGGAAAGCAATGAGAGATTGAAGACCTACACGCCTATCCAAAAAAGTTTGGGAGAGTAACTTTACGCATCAGTTTGAACACTTATAACTTGCGCAACCGAAGTTTATACCTTCCAATTTTCCCACTTATTCCAGGTGACAAATTGAGGCCGCAGCTCAGAGTTGAGCCGTTCAAACGCATCCCGGGCCGGGTCACGGGCCCTGCCCGATAACTCGTCAGCTCGGGCCATAACATCATCCAAATCAAAACTGGTTTCTTTCTTCACGGAGTCGCCTAATTTCTCAAAAAAACGCTGAGAGCCGCGACTAATTGAGTGTGAAAGCCGCTGCCAAGAGAACCACTGCGGCTCATTGGACGCTGAAATCGTAAACCTCTTCCGACGGAGACGCCTAGGCCTGTGATTGAGATAAGATAAGGGGCGGAGGTTTGTTCTTTGGAGAGGATAGACGCTTCCCGGATGAAAATGGAGTGGGGATGCTCGGCATTGAGCCATCGTCAATTCCATAACTCAGAATACAAGTATGAAGAGCTCGAAAAGAAACGAGATTTGTAGCTTCAGATAGTGTGCTTTCGTTGCAGTTTGTCAGTTGTTGATTCCGCCATTGGAATTTGGCAGGTGAGGGAGAAGAGAAGAACAGGGTTTTAAAGGTTTTTGTTGCTTTTTTGCATTTTATCCGAATTTGGAAACCGCCAATTCAGTATATATTATCTTACAGACCCTGAAGTTTCATAATATTGTCGTTTCACCCTATAACTAAGTATGTAGGCACTAGTTGTGTGAATGTGATTGCATTGCCAGTATTATGATTCAATTCCGAAAAAGAAGTGGACAATAAATAATGTTGATTCAAGAATAGGAGGGTAATTGAGGAGAATGGTTGTAGCGGTAATCAAAATGGGGTAGTAATTACCGGAGAGACTATATTTATTATAAAGGTTTATTTAATTTTATATTTTTGAGAAATAGTATAGTTCAAAATAGTTAGAACGATAGTGGATATATGTCCATATTTATAAAACATGTTGCCAACGAGTCCTTATAGACACATATTTGTTTTTTCAAATCGTAATAATTGTCGAGTGAGAGTTTTATTTACCAATTCAAGAAATTAGAACATGCAAATTATCAAATAGTTTTGGATTCGGATGCATAGGAACCTTTTTATTTTACATGAGGGAATCCAAATTCCTATATATATAGGTGACGTGCATGAGACGCACCAATTTCATACCTAAGATGTGATATATTTACATATTTTTTAATGATATTTTTATATTTTGAATACTAAAAAAACTAATAAATGCGTCACATTTTACGTATAAGACAACCTTATACAACACCTGCTCTAATATTTTTTATACTTGTCTCCTTTTTATTTAGTTTGGTTGTAGAGTAATAAACCTCTCCATTCTCTATTCCGTGCAGTTCATTTAGGTCTGCAATCATTATTGAAAGATTAACCTTATCCTCGCGCAAACAATTACAAATCTTATAAAGGTAAAATATGAGCTAATTTCATTTTTGTCCCACAGGACATCTGACAATTTCAAAACGGTCCCAATATTTTCAAAACTGGTCCCAAACGATTTTTTTCTTGCAAGTTTGGTCCCGCCGTTAGAAAATCTGTTAGGCTCCGTTAAGTGTTTTGCAAATTTGGTCCCATAGGATTTAAAATTTAATTAATATTTTTTTTATGATTTTCAGTGATACAAATAATTGCGAATATGGTCCCATAGGATCTGAAATTTAAAATTACAATTTTTTTTATCAATTTTGGCGGGAATTTAGTTGCAAATATGGTCCCATATGATGTTTTTCTAATCCCATATTTTAAATTAGGGTTAATTGCAATAAAATTCACGAACTTTATAGTCTTTATCAATTACAACATTAACTTTATAGTCTTTATCAATTACAACATTAACTTTATAGTCTTTATCAATTACAACATTAACTTTATAGTCTTTATCAATTACAACATTAATCCTTTAAATTATAATAATTTACTATACATGTTATTTAATTTAGAATAAATATAAATTATTCTGATTTGTGTGCAAATTTTGAAAAAGTAATAACAATTTACTATTACATTTTATTTAATTAATTATAAAATAAATTAAATTTTCTATTAAAAATGAATAATTTACTTTGGTTTTTATTTACTTAAACATAAGAATATTACAAAAATTATAAATTTAAATAATCACTCTATATTTTATTTAAATAATTATAAAAAATTAAAATTATTTAATTTTTTATTTTAAATTTATTTTGAATTTTTCCAGAAACAATTCTATAATTCTTCTATTAAAAAATTTGATAAAATTAATTAGAAAAATATGAATATTTATTTAAATAATCATAATAATTTAAAATTAGGATAATAAATCTGTTCATTTTTTTCTTGTTTTGGTATTAACAAAATACAAAATATTATTATGTTTGTTCATATTATTGTTTAAAACAATTATGTCCTTTTAAAAAAATTAACCTACATTTAAAACACAAAAAAAAAGGTAAATAATTGTAAACTCACAATTCTATTCACTTAAACATATACACGATCAAAACAAAGAATTTAACCTCCGAATTCATTCATACACAATAAAAAAAAAGGTGATATTCTTAATCTAAAAAAAAAAACAGAATTTTTTTTTTTGCAAGAAAATAAAATTTGAAAAAAAAAAATACAACGTAGGCTAACAAAGTGTGTTTAAAATTTTGTTCCAAGTACACTAAATATTTTGTCTTTACAAAGAAAACTATAAGTTAACGTATATGAATATTACTCACTGGTGCTACCGAAAAAAACGCAAACATAATCTCACACAAAATAATACTAATGCCCTATGTAACATATTAACTTGTCATTCAGCGTAAGAATAAAATACTTACATTAATGTGATTCTTTTTGTAGTTTGAAACTTGAATTATCTTGTGTTAATTTGAATGAAAATAATCCAGAAATTTAGGTTTTAGAGTTTTAATGAAAATAATCAAGAAACTTGGTTTTTAGGAATCTCGAAATGTTAATTTTGTGATGCTGAGAATGGGAAAATGGTGTGAAAAACTAAAAGAAATTTAATTCATAATTAAAATAATATTTAAGAATGGGTAATCTTGACTTTTTATTTAAAACTATTTTTGGCAAAAATAAATTGGGGTATGTATAGAAGAATCGGGGGTTTATTTAGCCGGGGCTTATTGTATAAGTGCGGTATATAAAAAAATTAGGATAATAAATCTGTTTATTTTTTTCTTGTTTTGGTATTAACAAAAATACAAAATATTATTAATCGTAAATAATATTGTATAAGTGCGGTATATAAAAAAATTAGGATAATAAATTTATTTATTATTTTTCTATTAATACGAGTTTTTTAAAAAAATAAAAATAAAAATCAATTTTAATATAATGATATTGTTATATTTCACTTTATTTTAATTTTGTAATAATTTATTCAAATTCTATATTTTAATATAAAAAGAAATGAAAATTTTGCATTTTTGGTACCACTGGATATATGTTTGGGACTAAGTATGCAAAACTTAACGTGCAATCAAACTTCCGTTTATCACCGTTAAGTTTTGGGACTATGTTTGCAAGTCAAAAATCTTGTGGGATCAAACTTACCAGAAAAAAATCGTTTGGGACCAATTATGAAAGTATTGGGACCATTTTGAAATTGTCAGATGTCCTGTGGGACCAAAAGTGAAGTTAGCTTGGTAAAATATATTAGGCAATCCATATGTAGCAGGATACAAGCCTTGAATGATTGTGGATACAAGTTTTTTTTCAAGTTAGTTTTAGGATAAAGCTAAAGATGCTTCTTTTGATTTGGGCAGAAAGAAGCCCACGGTTAAATCTTATTAATAGCAGGATACAATGTTTCACCTAGCTTGGGATGGTGAAAAACATTTCTGGTTTGTGCTTCAAGAATAACTTAATCCCGTATAATTAAATCAGAGGTGTAAAACCCTCTTCATAATCAATACAAGTATGTCCACTGAATATGAAACTACAATGGTACATCTAACTCAAACTACAAACCTCCCAAAGAGAGACAGAAAAACGGAACGAAAAGAAAGACCTAAAGCTCATGTGGTCGACCAAGACCAGAGTAAACAGCTTTCCGTAGAAGGGGGTGAACGTCTTGTGTCAATACCTCAGCATCTAATCTCTCAATAAGTGGCCAAATCTGACGTTAAACACGAATGAGAATCAGATTCAGAAATCCTAGACTATTGAAAAGGCTCAACAGTTCTAACCATTTAGAAATCGAAGACTATTGAAGAAAGAGACTTAAATTCATCAACAGAAATAGAAATATTGTCGCCCATTTAGATAAACAAGAAAACCAAAAGAAATATATTAGTTATCAACTTACTTCTGAAGCATATTGACGCGAGAAGGCCTTCACATAACCCAGGGTTGACAAACACCACTGTTCCTTTTCACCAACATTATAACCATTTACAGTTTTGCCCCCATTCGAATCACTGCAACAGAACCAATAAGCAATAGTATTAGTAGCAAATCAAATAGCAATATAATACATTGTGATCTAAGCCAGGCACCTTTTTTGGGGTATACCACCCTCGCTGTCTAGCTCCATTGTCGATGTATCTTCATTTTCTATGGCCATCTCATCTGCCTCACGAGACGGGTGCAAAGACCCCTCCGTATCCCGAAGTGGCTCCGCCAATACATCACAGAAGCTTTTGTACAAAAATAGAAACAATGCCTGTAGGTAACAATCCATAATAAAGTCATTAACCAGTGACAATACTCCAAAGAAGAAAACACTTCAACTCTAACTTCATTTTTGGAATACCTCTATTTCATCAACAGCTCGAGCAAGAAGGGCCTCCTTCGCTTCCAATGACTCACGAGTAGAAATCTCCTCCTGTTTTGTTTTTTCAGCATTTGAATTCAAACGCCTCATTTTCACGGGATTTTCAGCAAGAACCGGCTCGCCATCCACAAGAGTAAGAGTCCGGTTCGAATTAGCATTCTCTAACTCGGCTTGGGCTTTCGACGCAGCTTCTGCGGCTGACACAACACTCTTCTTGAGGGATGATATCTCTTTTCTTAAATCAGAAATACGATTGAATGTCTTGGAAAGAGCATTTCTCAGAATCTGCAAATAGTTTTTAAATTCTTGACTTTTGGAACAGGGCTCTTTTTGGGTAAAATTAATAATTAGAAATTACTTATTTTGGTATAAATTTTTAATAGCTACAAGAGCGTCTACGTATTTGAGCTGCTGCACATGCTTAGCACAAAAAATATGTTCATGGTTATAAATGCTCAGACTCACCTCCCATGGACGATCAGAAATGTGAAATTGATCAACATTTGATGATAAGAAAACCCATCTCACTATAGCCACATTAGATAAGAGACGATATCCCATCATTCTATCAATGGCCACCGCTGTCATTTGATCATTGTTCTTCCAAAAAAAACTCACTTCAGAAATTAGCATAACTTGCTTGTCTTGGTCAGGACAAATCCTTGTGAAGACTTGACCATACCTCTCCAACACAGTAATCAAATGAGTAAAACTTTTCGAACCAATATTGAGAAGAGTCTGAACAACAACTCTCAGAGTGATATCCAGTCCATGAGCTGGAAGCACCTGATCATCAATCCATGAAATAATTTCCGTGGAAGTCAGCCGTTCTTTGACCATGCCACTAAGTTCTGAAGACAGGCCGCGCTCAGTTTGATCTCCATCTTCACCACTGTATATGTAATTTGCTGTACCTTTCGCTGGAAGCAACTCTTCTAAGGCAGGGGCACTCTCAATGCTCTATACGGAGACCAAAAACAAAAATTACTGGCTTAAAAATTATTGGTTGGTCAGTAGCATGTTTTACATGTTGTATTTAGCCATGTCACTCTTCCAATTGCTATTGATTACTATACATGAATTACGATTAACAAATAACACATGACAAACAAATCCACTTCACAAGCTGAAGATACAACTGCAGCAAGATGATTAAAAGTAGTATAAAAAAAATAGTTTCAACAAAGAATCATTATCAATGTACCAACAAATCAACTTCTTCCAAGAAAACCATACTAGCACACCCATGAAAAGCTATGTAAACATCAGATGAAACAAAATAATAGAAGTTCTAGTATCTTACATAGAAAATATAGACTATAGAGAAATTTAAAATCCTTGACTCGAATAGATGCATATTCAGAAATTATTTACTGATAATAGAAACTGTTAAAGAATGCCAGCCACATGTAAATGAATTCTCATTTACCTGCTTAATCTTATCCCAATATGATAAGCGTACTTCCCTTTCCAAGACCTCCTGAACAAACACTCGTTGTGGTGCCCATTTTGGAAGGTCCAAGACATGAGCCCATTCTTCCCATGGCCAAATGAATTGAAAATTTGATCTGAAAATACAACAAATCATAAATAATGATAACAGCGGCAGCAGCAATACTCATATAATTGCAGGTATGCAGAATGATGCCAACATGATTATTTTTCAATTTTCTTTGTCAAACTAAAGATAATTTTCCAATTTCTACCAGCAACGCCACTTCAGTTACCAATATATATGTTGGTGAAAGAGATATAGTAATCCGGATATTTTCAGAACCAATAACACTTGTTAATACATGAATATGATATACAGAGAATATCAATCAAAAACGACAGAATTTCGCATAGGCACGACCAAACTCATTAACAAAAAACTAGAGGGTAGTACATGGGAGATTCTAAAAGTAGAGTCTTTTGACTGATCATTTCAGTCTCCAATATATACATTTATAAAGAACTAACGGAATGTGGATACCTTCCGCTCCAATGACACTGCCAATATTTTTCTATGATGATTAATAGAACTATAGAAGGTTCAGTTAAAATTAAAAAATAAAGTAAATTTCTGAACATTGAATACAGCTAGCTATATAACATGCGTAGATACAAGAATAATAATGACTTACAAATGGTGAGAAAACCAAAGAATTAGACGAGTTCGGCATTCCATGTCTAAATTAGCAATTTGATCAAAAAGTGAACGAACGGCCCCTGCTACAACTGCCGGAAAGGCGCCAGGAAGAGCCTAGAATGAAGGCTAGCAATTAAAACACCAGAAATATGCTTGGTAACCAAATATAGTAGCTAAAAACAAGCTTTACAAGACAAAGTTGGCCATGACCAATGAAAAGAGAATAGAAGTGGCAAAGAATAAGGCACCTTGCACAGGTCCATAATGACCAATGTGTAATACATTGGCTTGAAAGGAGGTTGAGGCAACAAGAGAATCTGCAAGTTACAGATAATGATTAAAACATAAGACCACATCAACTATTGATTAAAATAATTAAGGTATAGCATAACATAATTAAGGTATAGCTAATCCTGTACAAGGTCCACCCAGGACAATCTTCCCCTCCTCCATCAAACCCAACATTCCCTCCCCGCCCACAATTATATTAGTGTTGTTACAGAACTTCACAACTATAATAACTAGCGTAGTTCCACAACAAGTACTATTAATTTCAACAGCTGAAATTGGGGGGAAAAAAAGGTTTTGTTCTTAATATTGATGGCTGTTGGTTCACCTCAACAGGATCGTTCTACCAATTTAAGAAACTTCACTTGGCGTGTGACTTTAAACTGACAATAAAAAGACAAGTCCAGAACCTTCCAAAATGAGCTCTGCTGGTATAATCCCCTAGTCACCACTCAAGGAGTGTGGTTGGACAAATTTCCTCAAGGGACTCGATAGAAACAGATAATATTAAATTCAACCATGACAAACACCAAAACTAAATAAATGAACAAACACTGAGCCATTACTTTGTACCTGAGAGAATATTGTCTCAGCCATAAGGTACTCATATCGAAAGGGAACAGGCAGGCCAACCATGGATGACGCACATTCCTTTCGACTAGCTTTGCATAAACCAAAAGAAAGATTCAAAAGGAAAAAAAATTAATAAGATAGTAGATAGCACCTCTAAGTAGAAAATATAATAACCTTTATAAACAAAATAATCAGCCACCCAAAATGTCTTCTTGCTTCTCTGCCAAAATGGTTATCAAATAATAGAAGATATGACATATTGACTAATATGCATATACCACAAGCTTCTCCATATAGATCAAACATTAATACATAGTGACTTCCAAAACCTTCAATAATTAGGAGAATTTAAGAATACATGTCTGTGTTTGACACTACCTACCAATACTTTCTCCAATTAGATTTGCTGAATTAGCAGCCAAAGCCTAGCAGTGTTACCCTCTGTATCTCAATAAATCAAAGTAATAAACACAGTACAGATACAGCTAAGATAGTAAGATAAGTCAAAACGGGCTACTAACCATCCATTTAAGAAATAAAGCACATCCAACAAATACTCTTCCACTACGAACCGATCTATAGGTTGCATATCCTGCAAGCACGGAGACAAGGGAGAAAAAACACAAGGTTATGAACCATTAAGAAGAGTAACAAAAAATGAAGGAACAACTGTATGCAACTAGTTAAAAGTAGCATGCAGTGCTCCTCTATTAACAGTTCTTCGAACTCAAAAGCAACATAACATTATAATGTTATGTTTGAATTTCTTCTAAAATGTTTTTCTTCCATCCAGAATAAAAATACATTTGGAAGATTATATTAGAGGGAGGCCCCTATTTTTATCAAAAAAAAAAAGTAATGTTCCCAGCCCCCTTTTTTTCCCCACCTATTTTATTCTCTTTGCAACGAGTTACATTTGTAGAAGAATCAAAATAAAACCCCAATATAGCCCCAACTTACGAAAGGAAAAATAAACATGGTCTAAATCATTTCATTAATTCATTTGCAACAAACTGTAATTTGGTTTACTATCTACAGTAATATTTGTCACCACCGAAACACACACACACACAAACATCGCGTAAATTTGTCTAATATTTTATTATAAGTCAAACATCACCTTACACCCTTAACAACTATGGGTGGAGGAATTAGCCACAGGAAAAAGAAATAAGATCGTTAACAGGTTCACTTACAACAGAAAGTAGCACAAAATTATTACCCAGTGCAAATTAATGCAAGCAAAAAATGCAATAAATTATATATGTCTGAATGAACTTCAAATAAACCTTGAACGTTTTCAATTCGAAATAATAACAAAGAAGCAGAGATATGGGACATCATTTGGCATTGAATTGTCAATTTTGTAACCTAGTAAATTACCTCCGTCTTAATAGCAGGGAAAATATTAAGTCTCCTAATACGCTGAGGAAACTTCAATTCAGCTTCATGCTTCTGTTTTCCAAATTCAATGCCAGTAACTGAAGCTGGGGGATCAGGAAGCTCAGGGCAGTTTAAGGGACCAAAATCATGAGACTTCCCAGCAACTAGCTGTGGTTCAAAGGAAAGGTGCGGTCTAGGAACTGAACACCAAAATAGAGTAGCACTGAGAAATAGGCATATGCACACACACAAAAATACAAATATATATATATATATACAGCTTGCTCTATAAACGCATACATATAGCGCAAAGTCACGGTGATGTTTATCAAAACTCTTCCATTAAAATCCATTTGCTAGCTAGATTTCACCGTACTAGCTATCTGATAAACATGGTCACATGGCATTTTTTTAAATTAAGCTGTCTTGACAAGTGTCCATTATTAAAAGTGAGAATTCAGACAGAAAAGGCATCTTTAAAATGGAGTATTCCAAACATAAGTTTCCTGGCAATTCATCAATATAATAACAGAAAGTCTGGGAAAGTAGGTTGAATGATCCAGTGTTCTAATTTTCATTTTTCAACGGCAAAAAATATAAAATGGAAAGGAAAAAAAAGGCTATAGAAAAATCAACAGTTCACTTGTGTGGAATGCTCTACACTTTCTGATGAAGTTCACATATAATACTATATTCAGGTCACACAGTCTACAAAATCAACTGTGTGAAATGATTCTGAATACTGAGATGTTAAATGATCCATTCATGCATCCAAAGTAGAAGGTAGGACAAGAATGATGGGCAAAGAATGCAAATAGAGATTGAGTAAATACCACTATCTAGCTTCCAGCCATTATTGGAAAGATCCTGAATCCGACTCCAGAGATCCTCCAAGAAATCCTAAAAGAGACACAGATGGAAAATCTGTGTAAATAACAAGAAGAGTCTATATATCCTCATTCCCTATCTTATAGGTTACATGCACAATCCTCAGTAAGTGAAAGGACACATTTAGTTAGATGTGCATCCAAAACAAAGATGTAGAAGACATACCTTTCCACCATCACCCTGACTTCTATCATCAATGTACTCGAAAGCAGAGCAGCCAGCATCAGAAACATGCCTTCTGATACTCATATAGGCTTGAATTCCCATCATGACCCTGTCAACCTCCTCAGGAACTTGCTGGCAATCAAATTAACTTGGATAATCATTTTCAAAAAGTCAAACAAGCTAAGAGACCTTAACCCTATATTTATTTATCATCTTTACAGGCTTACTACTGTAATTAATGAAATTACAATATAGCAAAAAGACAACCGAAGAATCATTATCAAGTAAAAGACGAGTAACAATTTACCTCAACAAGTTCCGCACCACCCCAAGGGAGACATGATAAGATGCATGTAATATAGAAGTCTGCACAAGCTTGCCAAGAAGGATTTCCCTTATCCTCATCTACAGTTGTGGCAGCTGATGACAGCAGTGTTTCAAACAAGACAATTAAGGAACTCGGTTGGAGAATTTTGCTGCACATCTGTAGTTCAATCATTACAAAAAAAGGGGAAAATTAAAATCAAGTAAAAACCACATCAAGAAAAAGGATCACTTTAAGAATCATTTCAACAAAGACCAAAGTTGCATGAACTTCACTACTACACATTGATGTAACTTTAGTCAATAATAAATAGAAATACTGATGTGAGTCTTACCATTCTTCATTGACTGTACAATAGGTAAAAGAAATTCTGAATTTCTAGGAATAATGAAGATAGAAGTCCCAACTAAGATATAGCAACCCTCTTGAGTGTTATAACTCTTTAATTTTATATCATTTAAAAAAAAGGGGCAATTGGTCAATGGGTCCCCGGCAAATCAAAAGTGACATGCAGGAAGAGAGTTAGATCTAGCACTTAACAGAAAACGACAAAAGCATGTCAGATATGCCTACAAACATGGTTTTCAATCCAGATTTCTGTTCTACAAGTCATCATGTTGATCTTAAAATCCCTTTTTTAATGTTAATATAATTCAGATACTTCTCCTTTTATTAACATTTAAAAAAAAAACCTAGAGTTGTTGCCCACAAACAACAATAAAAGGAAGCAACTGAACACAAGTTTATCTGTACTTTTAGGATGTTTCCATATATTTGTAAGCTTTTCAGTAGGATTTACAACTACAGGTACGGAAATAGATTGGAAAGCAACATTTAGGGTATATTTGATTTGGGATTTAGAGGAATTTGAAATCCAGATTTCAAAATCTTGATAATTAGAAGTAATGTGTGTTTGCTTTGAAATTTAAATGAGGTAGAAAATAATTTTATGTCAAATAGATGTATAAGAGTGTGTGATGTTGTATTATTATATTATTGTTGATTGTAATTGTAATGATAGAATAATTGTGTAATAATTAGTGTGTTTAATAAAAGTTACAAAATTGAGAATAAAATGTGTGAAAAGTGATAAATAAAATAAGAATGGGAATAAAAAAACTTATATGGATAATTGGAGATAGTTAGAAATAAATGTTACTTATAGGATTTATAGGTATTTGTAGGGTGGATGCATTAGGTTGTTAAACACCAGATTCTAAAATCCCAAAGTAGAACAGGGTTTAGATTTCAAAATCTCAAATCCAGTTTCAAAACTCAAACCAAACATACCCTTAATACCTTCATCAAACAAATGATGCAAAGGACAAACTATAATGAAAAGGAGAGTCAGTTGACACATACCAAGACAGTCAAAAATCGCATATGTATGCGGATACTGTGGCATTTTCCATTATCTAAGGCAACCTGCAAATAAACAATATAGCTAAATCAGTGAATAGTAAAAGATCCACAAACAGATATAGGTTAATGTCAACAACCAGGATAACAATATCAGCAGGCATTTCTTTTTTAACACAACGAGCAATTACTAACAAACACATGCCCAGGCTTTACTCAGGAAATCATTTTTATGTCACGTAGGGTAACAAATCATTCGAGATTAGCACCTCAATGAGCAAAACCACAATTTTGAAGCAGGGCACCAAGTCGAGCATGCATATGCGCGCATGCACTCATGTGAGAGAACAAGAGAGAGTGCTTCCAAAATGATATATATACTCATGGGCATATGTCTAAATGTGGATTGTAGTTTTGGTTTCCTTACCTGCAAATTATCATGTGTGTTCTCCACAATTCTCCTGACAAAGTCTTCATCCTCCAAATTTATCAGACCAATCTACATTAGTAAAGAAAAAAAAGCAAGATTCATAATATATCAGAAGCAATCATGCGCTAGTATGGTATTTCTAAAAGAAAAAAAAAACCACAATTAACTCTTCATCACAAAGAGAATTGTTTCAAACTTATTTATACCAATTATTTATTCGTGTCGATTCTTAAATTCATCTATATCCATTTACAACAATTTTCTACTTGAGTTTAATAGTACTATCATTTCAAATACATCGTTCAGACATTCATTTTCTCCACAAGGGCAGCAAGTGAAATAGACATACAGAACTTTGATTTGGGGAGGGGATAGTAAAACGCAATCATACCAGGGTTCCATACAGAGGTATCTTGTGAGGTAACTGTTCAGCACACTGGAGAAGGAACTGCCACAACAACACATAGATGCGGGAGGCTTAAGCATTAAGAAAAATAAAAAGTAAAGACTCACGTTTTAGCCATTCATCCAATTTATTTTTAAAATTCACACTAAACCAAAGCTGGGAATGGAAGTGAATACAATTGGAGATTAACTATTAATAAAGAACATTATTACTTATCAAAAAACCCAAAGAGATTAAGCGAAGAGAAAAGGAAGAAAGTCCTCACAGATAATATATCATCACTAGAATGCGACAATTCACGGCGAACAACCCCAAAGCAAGTCTCCTGCGGCAGAAAGTAATCAAGATTATTCAATATTTTGCAATTGGACAGAAAGTAAGTAAAACAGTGACAGTTCTTGGCACAAATTTTCCAAGATTTTAATAACTGGCGCAACTAGAAAAGGCTCGACTTTTGATAAGCAAGGAAATTCGTAAACATAAGTTAAAAAGAGGACGAAAGAAGAAATAAAAAACTAGGGTTTCTAAAGAAAGAAAGACTGACGAGTTGGTCTCTGTAATCGGCATTCCCGCCGTACTCGGCGCATTTCTCTCCAATTCGAAGCAACAGATTTCTCCAACTGCTCATTCCGGCGGCGTGAGAAGGCAGATTCCTTTTCTATTTCGTTTTCAGAATGTTGGCAAAAATTGTGGCTTCCGACGGAGGAGCGATGTAGGGGAAGAAAGAAGGGTTTAATGTTTGTGAAACGTTAAACCACCGACTCGGAGACGCGGCGGCTTCCCTCAGAATTAAAATTCTATTGTAATTTATGGAAATTCATATCTGTATTTTACAATTTAATTGTCTATTTCGAATAGGTTTTATTTATATATATAAATATTCTTTCTAATTTTTTTATTTTAAAATATTAATAATTATTTTGGAAAACTTATTATTTTTTCAGAGAATAGCTAACTTTTTTTTTTAAGGGAGGGATAATTTTCTTTTAGAAAAAATTTCAAATTTGATCCTACAAATTTCACATAGCATTATTTTTCAAAAAAAGAATTTTAAATCATCTAATAAAAAATTGAACAAAATAATATAAATTTGTATCTAGATTTTACAATTTAATAGTCTATTTGAGTGGCATAATTTTCTCCCAAATAACTTTAGTGAATTGTTATTAATGGCAATATATTAGGAAAGATTTTTAGAAATCATGCATTATTTTGATCACAATATTATTTCCAAAATAACCATAAAAAGAATATTAGAAAATCAAACTAAATCTTTCGCCAAACATTTTAAATTTTGCTTATGTATAGAAATATTCTTGCTAATCTTATTTTAAGATGTGAATAGTTATTTTGAAAATTTTCTCTTTTTTAGAGAAAAAATGAAGCAATAATTTTAAAATAATTGAGTTTGATCCAACAAATTTCACATCTACCATTATTTTGCAAATAAAAAAAATCATAATCATTTAATAAAAAATCGATATAGAATTTATATCTAAATTTTAAAATTTAATAATCTATTTCGATAGCATAATTTTTTCCCAATAACTCTGAAGAATCTATTGTTAATGGCAAGATATTACATTTGATGAAAATATTTTAGGAATCATACGCTGTTTCGTTCACAATATTATTTCTAAAAAAAATTTAAAAAAATATACAAAATCAAACTAAATGTTCGACAACGGATGTTAGACATTACTTGTTTTGAAAAATATTTTTGCTAATATTTTTATTTTGATAAATTAATAATTAATTTTGAAAACATGTTATTTTAAGAGAATAACTATAATATCTTTTGAAAAAAGAGGCGGGATTTTTTTTTTTTTGAATTTGGTCTTGTAAATTTCACATCTACCATTATTTTGCAAAAAAAAAAAAAACCCCTAAATAATCTATTTTACAATTTAATAATCTATTTCGATATCAGAATTTTCTCGCAAATAACTTTAGTGAATCTATTCTTAATCCAAGATATTGCATTTAATGGAAAAAAAATTATGAATCATACAATATTTTGGTTACAGTATTATTTCCAAAATAATAATATAAAGAATATTACAAAATCACGTTAAATGTTCGGCAACGCATCTTGGACTTTACTTGTTTTGCAAACGATTTCAATATCTTCAATTTGCATAAGTCTTCGATATTCTCAATTGATCTAAAAAGGGAAAAATATCATTTTTAGAAAGAAAAAAAATCAGATAGGAGATATTCGGAAAAAGAAAAACAGACGAATATATGGACAATTAAACAGATTAGTACACCGACAAATTTCTTATTAATTTGCATTTGAATTGAAATTCAAGGACGAATAAAGTATGGGTGTTACTGAACACCTTAAATGCAACATAATTTTCAGACTTGTTTGTCGATTGCATTGGAGATGAGATTTGTTTCTTAAAGTCTCCTTTTGCACAATACAATTGTAAAAACGATTGATATCAGAACATCAAAATCAAAAGTAATGCAAAATTATGAATAAACACATTCAAACCTAGCTATCACGTATATGGTAATATAAGTTTCCCCGGTTCATTTTGAAGGAGCTTGTTGGTACGCATCTCACTGTAACCAGATAGTATGAATGTAAAAGACATGAATATAAATATATTTAAAAAACTTACAAATAATTTTTTAATAGACTCCAAGGATTTTCAAATTAGATTGATGTCACGTATAATTTTCTCTTAATTTGCATCTAATCATCTTCATATGCACAATAAATTAGTTTACCTGTAAAAAAAGGATATGACATGCACACACAAAAATATATAAAAATAATCTAAACAAACGGATAAAAAAATAAAGTTGAATTTCTTCACAGACAACGAATTAGAAAATGAAGAGAAGAGAAGATAATCAGGGTTGTAAATCGGAATAAAAACTAAAGTGGGAATTGACATTTATAAAAATATAAAATGAAATGTGTGGTAGCGAATAAGTATTATATGATATAGATTAAATCATATTTTGATTTAAAACATGCCTAGAATAATTTTTAAGGAGAATACAAGATTTTGAAAGGAAATGATTTGAGAGGTGTTACATCAACTTAAGATAAATATGGTGATGACACATCATTTTAAAGTAATTTTAAAAATATAGTATTATAAGATATAAAATTACGAATGTTTAAATAATATACAAAAACTAGGAGATAATTTTAAAAAATAATAAATAGAATTTCAAAACTATTGAATTTTAATACTATTCTGATATATATCACAAATTTTTAAATTTTTATTATGAGTATTCATATAATAAATTTCTTACAAATTCATTCTATGTATAACTTGTGATATTTTTGTTTATATATATTTAAATTTTGTTTTATATAATTTTTTAAAAATAATTTGCGGTATAAACTATAAAGATTAAAAAAAAAATAGTAATATGATCAATCAAAATAAAATAAAAGTAGAACAAAGAGTATCTAAGTTAAGATTTAGAAATCCCAAGACTAAATTTGTTTTGGGATTTAGTTGTGATAAGAAAATCATTGAATGTAAAATATAGATGAATCGAGGAATAGTAAAAATATGTATTTGTGTTTAAAATTTTGATGAGGTGGATTTTACTTTATACCAAATCATTGTTAAAGAGTGATTAATATTTTATTATTTCATTGTATTGTGTAAGAGTAAAGTGGAAAAATGAATGAATAAGTGAGAAAAAAAAAAGTATTATAAATTTATAGGTGTAGATTGATTATGAAATTTAAAAGCTAAATTTTAAATCTATCATTCAAATGGAATAGAACCCAATAACCCTAATCTCATCCGAATATATCATAAAACAAATGCAGCCTTAAAGAAAGGGCAACAAAAATAATTCATTCCCCCAACACAAAAGAAAGCCACGCTCCTCGCCAAAGCATCTTTCCATTTCATTTCCTTCCAGAGATGTGTGAAACAACCAGATTAAACTTTAAATAGGATCCATATTTTTTCCTTTATATAGAACCCAACTTTTTTTATATTCGATATCCAACCCAAGAACCGATTAATTAGAGGGACTTATAATTCACAGTCTACTAACAAAGATTTTCATTTCAAGTCAATACAAAACTCTATATGAACTGACTCATTTAAAAAATTAATTGCACCTTGTAAATTTTAAATCTGAGACCTAGAGAAGAGCATATTTCTTAGTCTCAACCCCTCACCATTAAACCAACCTTTGGGATTATAGAATCCATTATTTTATCTGAGTAGGATCAAATTAGAATTCATGGATCTTGAATCTATAAACAAGTTCATAAAGTTTTGTATTCAATGATATAAAAATATAGATCTACTTCCTCTTTTATACATTGAGGCTCCACTTGGTAGTAGTTATAAGAGAAAAAAAAAACCATAATAATATGAAATATTATTTTAGTATGAGAGAGTGAGATAAATATTTTATTATGGGTAATTGGTAGATTGTATTAAAATATGTAGTATTATTTTAAAATGTTGATTGATACATTGAATAATTTCATGAGATGAGATGAGATAAAACATGAAAATACTATTATGTCCCTCCCTTATCACCACCATCATCAAAATCAAATCGCAATTCACGAACCGTAGAATAGCTTCTGGGTTTCATGGTAAATCATCAAACCAAAAATTGAATGCAAAATTAACTAATTTGTTGGATTCCACCATGATTGTGCACATATGTGGAAAATATTGAAGATAGAACAGAGATTAATAAATTAAAAATTGAACATAGCAGGAAGAAATACTCAATTGCACCCACATCATTCTTTCCATGGATCTAATTAGAACATAATAACAAATCGAATACCTAATTTGCAGAACTCTAATTTCCAAATTGAGTAAACAGAGGTCTGTAGCCTGTAAGGCGCCGACGGAGGGCAATAAAGATGCAAAGCCGGCAACATCACAGGACGGCGGACGGCGGCAACGTCGCAGGACGCAGGACGGCGGCAACATCGCAGGACGGTAAACGACGACAACGCGTCGATTAGAGAGAGTAGCGTCAGAGTTTAGAGAGGCGATTGACCTTCGCTGGGTCAGTAGAGGTGTTTCATGGCAGAGGAGGAAGGCAGCAGGATGAAGAACAACGTAAATTAGGGAAGAAAAAAGTGGGAAGAAGAAGGGGTAATTTGGTAATGTTGGTTATCTTTACAAGTTTTAATAAAATTGTAAGGCCCCTTTTGGTAGACCTTAGTAATAATCCGTCAGATATACTATTTCTCTTGGTTTTTCCTATTATGCCTAAACCGGTTAAAATAAATGGGCTTTGGTGTACAAGTTTAAGCAACAGTAAAAATGAAGTGAATTTGAAAAAAATTTATCAGCCCAAAATCTTATGACAATACACCGGCTGAAACGAAAGAGTTAGAACGGGCCTTGATATATAAACTTAGGCTTGCAAATAGCCATCAAACAAACTCTACCTAAGATAAGTTCACTATCTTAGCCCAATCTTGGCCACCAAAAAGCCCCTAAGGGGTGGGGGGTGAGATTATTTTGTATGCAAAGGGGTGCATAAAGGCCGGGTCAGGCGTAATAAAAACGGATCATGCATAAATTTATATTGTGTACCAAGTGACATATTAAATTAATAAAGGGTCTATTATGAGGCTAATAAGTCCTACCAAATGGAGCCTGAATGATTTAAATATTAATTCAATGACGCATAACATTAATTACGATATATACATGGTGCATGATTTAGACAAATTCTTGTATGAGACAAGCTATATGAGATGTACCGTGAGACAATCTTCCAACCCACGACCAGCCATAGTCCCATGCGGCGAAAAATGTACGATGACACAATCTCTCAAGCAAGAGTTGCAGAACCAAATGCCATCAATGAAGAATTGCCTACGTCCACATTAAATCGATTATATATATATACGCTGTGCTTCTGCTGCAACTTGTCCTTTTAGAACAGTTCAAGAGACAACAGCATCTAGCGATGCTTACCATCAAATCCGTCTATTCTTGAACGAGGATCACATTATGGTATCATCTAGAAATTGGAGGACATGGCTTCTTCGATTCTCCTTATAACTACGCTCAGGCTGTCCCCATTTTCCATAGCCTTGACTGCGGCTCTGTGGCCACGCCTATGCCATTTGAGAAGATTGTATGATTGCAGGACAGACCAACGCGCTTGATTTGACATCTATTCATATAACAACTAATGTCAAGTTCCATGATATAGTACATAATCACAACAGACAAACTAAACTATCACATGTATTTTGAAATCTGACCTTTTAGAGCATTTGAATAAAGCACAAAGTTCCCACCACATTAAACACTTTATTTGGGGGTGTTTACTTAGGGTTGGACACATCCGGATGGGGAATGGATTTCCCTCCATCCCAGTCACTTTTCGAATTTGCACATCTCATCCTCTATTCTAATACTCATCCACCCCTATTATACATCTACACCCTAAAACTATCACATCACAATTTTTACGTACATCAATTCATCCTCTCTCTTACTTTTCTTACACCTAATCATTATTCGACTAACTAACAATAAATAAATAATACATCCTTATCACTTAAAAGTATTGATTTGACATAAAGCTCCATCCGCCCCTACTACATCCAACACAAAGTAAACACAAATTTACTATTCATAGGATTTGCCTCATCCACTTTTTTCTCCATCCGGATGTGCTCCATCCCTAAGTAAACACCCCCTTGAAGTTTGAACTAAACATAAGAAATGGATCTTTGTATCACAAAAAACATATCCACGCATTAGACTAACCCTATGAAACTCGCTTTTTAGCAAAGTCTCACCACTACTAAGCCATGCTACCTGTTTCTATCACTGTCATTTGGTTCCCATAATAATAGGAGAACACTCTCGGCGTAGCTCAGTTGGTTCCTGGGTGACAGATTGCTACAAGGAGAACACTCTCACAGCTTTAACAATTTTTAATAGCTCTTTCTCTCAAATCCATCTCATTTTTGCACCAAGTATTACTACTAAGATAAGGCAACAGTGATGGCCAATCAATATTTGCTGCCAGAGCTTTGCATAAATGCTTCTGCCCACCATCACATTAGCAGACTGATAATCCCATGTCAAAATTACCAAACAAACCAACCCAAAGGTGATTATAAGATTACTAAGGACTAATATACCCAGAGATGATGGAGAAGCAATCAGTCCTTAACCAATGTTCATTGATTTCCAGAAGTTTTAGATTTTTTGATACACAAAGGCAAAAAAGTAATTTATGATTATAGAAAGAAAAACACAAATTGACATCAAAGGAAGACCTGCGCAACGGAAAGTGGGGGTTGTAGAAGAAGAGAAAAACTCCTGAAAAGGTTTTCATCATTTTCTCCACCCTCAGCCTCTCCATATACAAGAGCTTCAGCTGCAATCCCAGCAAAAAGCACCATGCAATACCTGAACATCCTCAACAATGGAATGAACAACAATGAGGGAATTGAATTTTGATATGACTTTACATCAGCGGAAATTTATACATTTTTCCACATTAAATTTTAACTTCATATTGCGACCTACACATTCAATGCACAAGAAAGCATTATTTGATGATTTACAATTAAGGATAGGAACTACTGGAATCAACTTTGACTATATTAAACACCACCCACCTGTCAAAAGCAGTACCACTGACTCGACCCTCAGCAAGCTCATTTTGAAGTTTCTCATCCCAAAATTGTGTTCCTGCCTGCAAAACTTACAGTTACATAGAGAATATGATGATACATGTGCATAGCATTGCTGCTACTAGAAATAAGCATTTGGTGGTTGTTTGAAGTTAAAAGGAGCAACAAAACAAACTGCTTTTGCACAAAATAACTAAAAGAAAAGATCCATAGCAAAATACAGAAATCTACGCTGTGATGGGAAGACCAGAAGATAGCTGATGTTGGAAGCAAACTGTCAATTCATGTATATTGTTCAACAAGCTTGAGAATGAAATATTATATATATAAACTTCAGCTATTTTGCCAGAAAAAAATAACACTAGACTCAACATTTTGTACTGAAACATCAATAGCTATTCTGTTAACTGCTATTGAATCCTTAAAAGCATCGGAAACTGAATCACTTCGGGGTATAAAGGTAGCATGAATCTTATACAACCTATCAATTAATCTGGAGGAAGGATGGCAAGTAAACTTGCAATAATCAAAGTACCTGCCCCTGAATGCCCATCTGCACAGCAACAATTGGGTCTAAAATTACACCACGAATTGGACAACCCATTAGGTATGCTGCAAATACAGAGCTGGAAAATTATTGGAATTTAGAAAATATATCCAGAATATCGTGTTGATACTCATCATTTGGCAGATATAATAGTACAAAAGCATATGATCATGTACAAATCAACATGAATGCAATGTCTGAATTATGGCACCTAAAGAACTCGACCATAATTCCCCACAAATCAACATGAATGCAATATCTGAATTATACATTCTCCGTTATTGCAATAGATTCACAAATATTTAGATAACATGGTTTACGGTTTACCTACAAGAAGATGACCAGCTTCATGAACCAAAATACGACGCCTATATGGAGGCCAATAACTTGAAATTTGAGCTAAGCAAGATCCACCAAGAAAAGTAGCATCTAGGATCGTCAATCCCAAAATTGCTGCAAGGTTTGGTCTGATATCTATTCCTTGATTTAGCAGAATAGACACTCCAGCAAGTAGAGCTATCAAAAGAAGACTAGAGCTTCCAGAAACTCCCCACTTTTTGGGAGAGAGTTTTGAGACTGGAACAGCAACAGAATGTGAGGGGAAAGCATCAGACTATACATTTGGAATGAAATTGCAGCCAATTTATATAGAGTTTAAATTGACAGCTGACTCATTTTTAAAGATGGCAAGATATATAAGATACTCCCTCCGTCCCATAACAATCTGCACACTTGCTTTATTTGTATGTCCCATAACAATTTGCACACTACCAAAAAAAAAAAAACAAAGGAAACATTGATTTGCGTGCACACTCACAAAAATATACACATATTTACCCATATGCCACTACTCTATTCAAAAAACACATTTTCCTTAAAATATTTGCCCCCCTTAGGGTGAAAATTGTTATGGAACGGAGGGAGTAGCATTTACAGTTTGCATAAAGGTAACATAGATGAACTTATACCTTCTAAACCAGTAGAAGACTTCAACACGGACGGTGTAACGTCTCTTGTTCCCTCTAAAACTGCACAACAAAATTACTCAAGAATCTAAGGCCTTAAACTTTACCAAGATATTATCATTCAGAAGTATTCAAAAATTACTCGGCTACATAGTATCTGTAGCGGGGTGACAATACAGGCAAGCATCACCCTAGATGACCTTATGCATTTAAACATTAAAAACTAGCTTGAAGAAACTAAATAATAAACACATGTACTAAAGCTATGCATGATAACTAACTCGACACTTATAACCAAATTACAAATTCTAACACTGCAATTACAAGTTAAATAGACCAATTAACTTCAACAAAACATGTGAAAATGGCTTTTGATAAAAAAATAGGAACTCACAAGTTTGATACTATTCTATCCACTAGCAAATTTGGTACCTCCCCTATACTTTTGTCCATGGTTAACCTTTGGATGGAAAAGGCTATAAGGCGTCAGGTACATATTATACAGATGCTCACTACCTATTCCATTACTCTTTTCCTTTCTCCCAATTCCTCTCCATGTTTACCCTTCTTTCTCCCTCCCCCCTATTCTTTTGTTTAGGTTTTCACCACTTCACAAATTTCTCTTTTCTTCATTGGTTCCTTTCCCTTTTTCATTGTTCCCTTTCTTTTACAATTATCCTATAAATACTTAGCTATTCAATTTGCGTGTATAATGTCAAGTTATCAAAATTATTTGTTTCTCAACATCTTATTAGCCACATTAACTATTTACTTCTGAAATAAGCTTGATAAACGAATTATAAATCTAACACATTCCTTTAGAACTAAAATATGCTTGTAAACATATACCACCGTATAATCAACAACGGGTTTAGCTTGTCCACATACTGTATTCAACTACTTCGGAAAATATGGCGCTAAACTTTGTATGATAGGAATAGAAAAGGACGTGCGAAGAAGAAAAATACCGATATTGCGGTATTTTCCAAAATTGGGCAAGAGAGCACGATCTTTGAGAAAAGCGTAGGCGCTCCCAACAAGCGCCATATCATCAGCGTTCAAGCACGTGTCCAACACCTCCCAGTCTCTGTCGAGCCCCAATTCACCATTTAGCTGCCGAGACGACTCAATTGAAGAACTCTCGAGTTCCACCGGAACGTCTCTGAGGAAGCGAAGGGCTCGAGCGAGGTCCTTCGTCTTGACAGCATCTTCGTACTCTTGCCACTCCCTAACCGCTCTGATTCTGGTGTGGTGTCCATTGATTTTTCTGTGAAGATTTTGAGCGGCTAATGAGAATTGAAACGATCGAGAGAGAGAAGAGAGGGGTATGAAAATTGGAGAGGGTGATGAAAAGTGCAGAGGATGCGACGATATTGATCTCGCCATTGAAGGTTTCGGTTGTTCGGTAAATCGTTTTCCTCAAACATCAACTTTTGGAGTTGGGCTTTTGTTGAGATTGATGGGCCGATTTATATACATATTTTGGGTTACTGGGCTTTTTTTTTTTTTTTTTTTTTAAAATGAGTTAGTACTTTTGTACACCAATTGTAATTTTAATTTAATTTTGATTTATTCCTGAAATATATTTAAAATTAAATTAAATTAAATATTCGATTACAACATATGCATCATTATAAACAAGAATTTGCCTTTCTAAATTTCAAATTGGCAATTTTATTGTCAATCGTGCAAGAGATTATTAATTCATTTTAAACAAAGTATAGAGTGAACAAGTTTTACTATAAACAAGTTTGGAGATTATTAGTTGCTTCAGTAAAGACCATTAATTGATTTTACTAAAAGGTATTAATTGTTTCAACTCATCAGTTGTTTCACTAAAAATATTAGTAATTTTTTTATTATTCTCATTAAAAAATACTGATTTTTCTCTCTAAAAGGTATTAGTTGCAAATCATTATTCACACTATACATACAGAAAATATTATAGTTAAGGCTACAACTATTATTGTTGGTGAACGAATCTAATCGTAAGGATTAGTGGCTGTTTTAATCCGTTTTTACGTCACCAATCAATAACGTGTGATTGATTACCACCGTAAATGGTAAATCGGGGTTTGGATTTATCGAATTTGTAAATTCGGTAGTCGAAATTGGACTTATTTCGTGTATGTGTGAGTTTGGGTGTGTTTGTGTGTATTTTTTGTCTGAAATTCGAAAATTTAAATTCATAAGTTGGAGAACAACTATTTATAGAGGCTAGCAAGCATGAGGTGCTACTGACTCTTGGTCTCCCTAGCTTGCATGCCTGACATGTGTCCTTTGACCTTAGTTTGACCTTATCTAAGCTGAATCTTAATTACAAAGTCTTCTTTTGGGCCTTATCTCGGACTCATTGTTGTTCGCCTATGTCGGTTTGAATGATCTTGATGACCCTTCAACTGAAAGTTGTTCGCCTCTTGAGGGTGTACTTTGGAAGTTGTTCGCCTTATGGCTTTAGGATCTTTGTCCTTTGTTCACTTGTACACACTTCTTTGGCTGTTTGTTATATCATAGTTTGACCAAGTTGTTCGTCATTGATGACTTCACAGTTGGCTCATTCTTGGTCTCGGGCCTAAATACCTGTTCGCCCATTGGTTGTTCGTCGGGGAGTTGTTCGTCACTTTATACACTTCTAAAATTGGTAGATGCATCCCAACTTGATTTTCTTTGTTGATCACCCTTGATTTGAGATTGGTTCTTCATAATCCTTGATGTAGCTTTAATCCTCGTTCGCCATTTATTGACTTATGTTCGCCTATCAACAATTGCCCCCTATCCTGGCTATATGTTGCCCCAGACGAGCAACTTTGTGGCGAGCAACTATAGTTAGGATATCAAAATGATGAGGATTGGGGCGAACATCATTGGCTTGGGCGAGCAACATATGGTCTGCCGTTTCGTCTTCCCAAGGTCTGGGAGTTGTACGAAGATGACGTGGGCGGCATGGCTGTGCGCCGCCCACGCGCGAGCAATCCCGAGGCCACGCGCCCCTATAATTACATATAGGTCCCTAAATTTTTGAACTTGTTTGGAAATTACCCCGTTTTCTCTCAATTTGGCCCCGGGGCTTTTGGGAAATTTCGTCTGGGACCCCGCTTTTGCTTGGGGTATAAATAGTGGGAAAACTGAAATTTTTCCCACTTTTCCCCCTCTTGCAACAGTGCTCCGGCGAATCCTTCCTTCCTCCGGCGATTTCGAGCTTTCCGGCGTCCGTTCCACAGTATTTGGCCTCAAATTTCAACTCCCAGGTAGTTACTCTTCTTCTCCTATCTTCTTCTTTACTTTTTCTCTCGAAAACGCCATCGCCGCCGTGTGGGTTCGAGCTCCACCGTCTTCTCTGGGATAGCGCCGCCGTCTGCAACTCTTTCTACCATCGTTTGGATTTTTCTTCCTCTCCTATGTCTTCGCAATCGAGTAATAAAACTGAGGAGACCCTAGATCCCCTTTTTCCCGTTGCGGTCCCCATCGATCAACCTCCCTTCGAGATTTCTTCGGCGTCGGATCTTCACGTGGATTCAGTTGTTCGCTCTGTGGAGGACACCGGTGCGGGCCCATCTGGGAGAGAATTAATAGTTGCGGCGAACAACAATTTGGACGTTAGCTCTTCGTCTTCTGCCGAATCTAGAGATCCAGACCTTAACGAACTCACTCGCGAGTTCCTGGAGAGTATTAACTTCCCATCCCCAAGGATGCGGGAAAATGAGATCCCAGCTGGGTTTGCTCGACTATTTGAATGGCGAGCATACGCTGAAAGGTATGCGAACAGCTTTCCCCGTCCCCAGAGGGAAATAATGGTTAAGGTGAAAACTGAGTACCAGGCGAGCAAGATAAAAAGTGTTGTTCGCGAAGATGAACTGGACTCTATCCGGAAGGACTACAAAATTCCATACGACATTCACCTGTGGGCTCCCCGGAGAAAGGAAAGAGCTGATCGCCCACCCCCCGGATGTACGGCGATCAACCTTCACACCTTGATTGCCGGATTAAAGCTGCCTCTTCCACCCGTTGTTGGTCGATTCCTGGAGGCGACCAACTTGGCCATCACCCAAATTACTCCAATTGGGTGGATGAACCTTCTAGGCTCCATGTGCCTGTTCGCCTTAGAGGGGTATGTTGATCGGATCACTGCGGAAGAGATCAACTACTTGATGACAATTACAAGCTGCCCCGTGGGAGAAGAAGGCTATTACTATCTCAAGGCAAGAACTGGGTTGAAAATGGTGGAAGAGGTGCCGAACAAGGTTCGTGACTGGAAGCAACACTTCTTCTGGATTGGGGGTGACTGGCGAGCATCTTCCGGTCCACACGGCGGCCCTGGACGAATAAATTCTCCAGCAGCCTATGGAAAACTGAAACGTAAGTTTGTTTCTTGCTCGCCTTTGGGCTAAGTAGTTCTAATTTAACTTTTCTTGTTTGTTCACAGGCCCTCGTCTACCCAAGTGGAATTCGAAAGAGGAGGAGTTGAGCTCGGAGTTCCTATTTACCTCGTGCTTGGTCGGCCTCCGCAATAAAGCAGATAGAACTATTGACTATCTCTGCCGATCAAGGTGTCAAAAAGCTGCTCGCCTTTTGACTTACCCACATCACCTGGAGGCTCAAGCTGAGGTGCCCCCAGGTATGAAAATTTCTAACTCCTTGCTCAAGTCTTGTTCGTCGTTAACTTGTTTAACTTGCTCGTCTAATTCTAACTTCTCTCTTTTTTTTTTTTTTTTTTTTTAGCCGAACAAGTTACAGTTGCCATTCCTCCCTCATACACCCTCCTAGAGCAAAGGGTTCTCGTAATGGGGCCGCCAAAAGGGAAGAAAAGGAGAGGAGACCCTCCTCAAGCGGTGCTCGCCATGTCGAACAAGCCTGAGGGGGCTAGAGTTCCGAGACAGGCTGCCCCCCCAGTCCAAATCCGGTCCCCTCCCGTTTCCCCTCCTCATGGGGGGAAACGTTTAAAGAAAGCTGATGGGACTCCCTTGTCCCACGATGTCCCTGGCAAGGGGAAGGAGAAGGTGGGTTCGAGCCATGCTCGCCCAGAAGGGGACGTTGTTCGCCGTTCTTCTGTCGAGCTCTCGGAGAGGTCCGGCAAGGCGAGCAAAGATATAGGTTCCCCCAGAGGCCCCGAGGACACCACATACTTAGGCCACGATGAGCGAAAATTTTCTGAGTAAGTTTTTACTTTCTTGCTGAACAAGTTTTTTATTTGCCAAATCTTTCAAGTGTTGACCTTCTTCTTGTTCGCAGATACCGGCCCAACGATTATCCAGGGCGAGCAGATCTGATTCACCAGTTTGCCTGCTCTAGGACGCCGACGAGCTTCCGTGATATTACGGACGACCATGTTCGCCGAGCAACTGAAATTGTTGCTCGTGCCTGGTCACGGCCGTTGAACAAAGCGGTCCTCGCCCAGGGCCCCATTGATAATTTTCACTTATCAATGGTCCAAGCTGTAAACTCCCTTGTCTCAGCTCAAAGGGGAATGGCTCAAGTGGCCGAGCTAGATGAGACTGCTCGTCATCATGCCGCCTCCATTCGCCAGCTCACTGAGGAAAAAGATAAAATGGCGAACAACTTTAATGGCCAGATTGCTCGCCTAAAGGATCAATTGAAGTTGGCTAATGACTTGGAGAAGAAGCGCATTGAGGACTATCAGCTTGTCTCCGGCGAGCTTAAGGATACAAAGGCCGAGCTGCTCTCCTCCAAGACTGCGCTGGATGAAGAGAGGAAGATGAGAGAAGGAGCAGAAGAAGAAGTTGCTCGGCTAAAGAAGCAAATGTCT
The DNA here is from genome assembly GCA_947034835.1 of Ballota nigra. NCBI lineage: Eukaryota > Viridiplantae > Streptophyta > Magnoliopsida > Lamiales > Lamiaceae > Ballota > Ballota nigra. Next base: position 32,083,847 of record OX344730.1, read on the forward strand.
GAGATGCTCTCAAGGGAAGAAGCCGAGCAAGAATTTCAAGCTCGGAGTGGGCCCATCTCAAACTTGGGTTATATATGCGCCTATGCGGACAGCATTCGCACGGCGGATGCTTATGACTTCAAGGATTTAGTTGAAGAGATGTGCAAGGATCTGAATGAATTTCTAGAGAGCTATCCTCCACCGAACAATATCGAGATTCAGCTGGCGGATTTGGCAGTACTAGGGGTCAAACTTGACAAACTCGACCTTAGTATTTCCATCACTCATCCTCCTCTTCCAGTTGATGAAGGCGAAGAAGAGGAAGGGGTGGCCGCGGCTAACGAGCAGAATGCAAAAGAGGCCGAGGATAAAGCTGCTGAAGATCTGGCCCGTGAAATGATTGTTGAACCCCCTTTTGAGCAGGCTCAAGATCCTCCACCCGCCGAGCAACAATAGGCCTTAGACTTAATTTTTTTTTTGTGATAGTTGTTCGCTCCTTTTTGTAGTACTTGTAATGGCTGCTTCCAGCTTGTACTATTTTTTAGGCTTAATGCCTTTGATTAATGGAACGTCTTTCTCATGTTCGCTCATTTTCTTATATATGTTAATTGCCTTTACATTTCTGTCAATGCCTTTACAATTATAACATATAGCGTTGGGCTTTTGTTCGAATTGAACTTGCCTTTAGTGGAATCAGGGTTCAGCCTTAGGTTCTGTTCATTTTAAAAAACGAACAACCTTTAAGTGGCTTTGGTCCTTAGGTTTTGTTCATTTGTAAAACGAATAACCTTTGAATGGACTTGTACCTCGAGCTTTTGGACTTTTCCTTTTTTGACGAACAACTATTATATTTACATTGCAAAATAATTACAAGTGTTGTAAGACTGTCCATCACTATCATATACAATCTGACGAACAGCTTTAAACACAAACTAAAACTTGCTCGCTTATAATATTTTTTGCCGAGCAACTCTATCTATAAAACCAAAAGCACTAGCACCAGACTATACAATGTGCCGAGCAACTTTTGAATCTACACTTAAGAAAATTTTAAAAAATTAGGCAAGTTTTTAGCCCTTTATAGCCTTCCTTCAGCTCATACGCATCCCTTGCCCCCCAAGACAATTGTTCGCCCATTTATTGATAGTACTTCTTGAGATGTACGGCATTCCAGGAGTATGATGCCGGCTTGCCTTCCATATCTTCGAGATCGTATATGCCATTTACGAATTTTTCCGTTATACGATATGGGCCCTCCCAAGCTGGTCCCAGTACTCCTAAAGATTGGGCGAGCAGTTTTCTTAGAACCAAATCTCCAACTCTGAATTCCCGGACTTTTACACGGGAATTATAATAACGTTCTGCTCGCTGCTTGTATGTGGCATTTTTTAACTCCGCATTTAATCTTTTTTCTTCGAGCAAATCCATTTCAGCACTCAGAGCAGAATTATTTGCTTGTTCATCAAAGTTGGTCGTCCTAATCGTACTGGTCCTTAACTCAATAGGTATTACTGCTTCTGTTCCGAAAGCCATAGCAAAGGGTGTTTCTCCGGTGCTAGACCTGGGAGAAACTCTGTATGCCCACAAGACTTCCGGGAGTTCGATAGACCAACCACTTTTGCTCTCCGCCAGTCTTACTTTTAATGTATGCTTGATTATCTTGTTCACAGCTTCAACTTGTCCGTTTGACTGGGGATGATAAGGTGTGGAGTAATGTTTTTTGATCCCCCACTTCGCACAGAATTCTCTCAACTCTTGTCCATCAAACTGTGGACCATTGTCTGTCACAATTGCCTGTGGAACTCCGAAACGACAGACAATGTTCTTCCAAATAAAGTTGATCATCTTCTGTTGCGTGATGTTCACCATGGCCTCTGCTTCTGCCCATTTAGTATAATAATCGACTGCCACAACGGCAAATCGAACATTTCCTACTCCAGCCGGGAAAAGACCAATGATGTCCATCCCCCATTTTGCAAAAGGCCATGGGTTGTATACCGACACGAGCTCTTGGGCCGGTGTATGAATATTCGGGGCAAAAATCTGACACTGATGGCAAGTTTTTGCTTTCTTGATCGCATCCTGACGTAATGTCGGCCAATAATACCCTTGCCTGATGGTTTTGTACGCCAAGGCTTGCCCCCCAGTGTGATTTCCACATACTCCGACGTGAATTTCTTTGAGTACTGCTTGCCCTTGCCCCCTAGGCAAACACTTGAGAAGTGGGACTGATATTCCCCTTTTGAAGAGTTGCTCGCCCACCAGAGTATATCTAGCGGCTCGCTTTACTAGCTTGGCGGCTTCAAAAGGATTGTTTGGTTTTTCCCCACTTTTCAAGTATTTGACTATACTTGTTCTCCAGTCTTCTTCACTGGTTCGATCGTCGAGTTGGTTGACATTATAGCTTACTGTTGATGGATTTTTCATCTTTGTAACTATAATATCTGCCAACTCTACGGGGCCTTCACTTGTTGCTAGTCGAGCAAGCGCATCTGCTTGAGTGTTGCTCGTCCTTGGAATTTGCTGTATGAAGACTTGCTGCAACATGGACATTAGGTGAGCAACAATCCGTTGATACTCGATCATGTGATCATCTTTTGCTTCGTATTCACCTCGGACTTGGTTCACGATCAATTGTGAATCGCCAAATATTTGCAAGTGTCTGACACCAACTGCGAGAGATAAGTGGAGACCAGCAATAAGAGCTTCATACTCAGCTTCGTTGTTGGTTGCCATGAAACCAAATCTGATTGCCGAGGTGAATACTTGTCTATCTGGGCTGATTAAAACTACTCCTGCCCCCGAGGCTATATTGGTTGATGATTCGTCCACATAGAGATGCCAAGGATGATCAAGTCCTCTCGTCGGATCTGGTGGGAAAGTTAGTTCGACTATAAAGTCGGCTAATGCTTGCCCTTTGATCGCTGTTCGAGGAGCATAGGTCACCCCAAATTGGCTAATTTCCAGTGACCATCTTAAGAGACGACCTGCAGTGTCGGGGCGATGGAGAATTTGCCTGAGCGGGAAAGTTGTTAGAACTTCGACTTGATGGTCAAAGAAGTATGGTCGTAACTTTCTCACGCTCATAACCAAAGCATACGCTAGCTTTTCGGTTGGAGCATATTTGATCTCTGCTTCATGCAAAGCCTGGCTGACGTAATATATAGGTTGGTGGAATTTGCCGTCTTCGCGCACCAAGATAGAGCTGATGGCAACCTCTGACGCGGCTAAGTATAGAAAGAGCTTTTCTCCTGGGATTGGTTTTGATAGGATTTTGACATCTCCCAGGTAGTCTTTAAGTTGATCGAAGGCCGCTTGGCAGTTGTTAGTCCATGCAAACTTTCCTTTTTTGACGGCCTCGAAGAATGGACGGCACTTGTCCCCCGACCTGGATATGAACCGGTTCAATGCTGCTAGGCATCCGGTGAGTCTTTGCACTTCTTTCACCGAATGTGGTGGTTGCATATCCATGATGGCTTTAACCTTTGAAGGGTTGGTCTCAATTCCCCGCTGGCTAACAAGATGACCCAAGAATTTTCCTGAGTGAACTCCAAAGCTGCTTTTCTTTGGATTCAACTTAATGTTATAGTGTCGAAGAATTTCGAACACTTGAGTCAGATGTTGAAGATGGTCTTCCTTCTTGGGACTTTTGACTACGATATCGTCTACATAGACTTCAACCGTATCTCCAATTTGTTGATCAAACATCTTGTTCACCAGTCTTTGATATGTTGCTCCAGCATTTATGAGGCCAAACGGCATTCTCTTCCAGCACAGCAAGTTTTTGTTAGTATAAAAAGCTGTGCTTTCTTGATCGTCAGGATGCATTGGGATTTGATGATACCCTGCAAAAGCATCCATGAATATTAGCATTTCGTGACCCGCAGTGCTCTCCACCAATTGATCGATGTGCGGGAGAGGAAAGTTGTCCTTCGGGCATGCTGCATTCAGATCTGTAAAGTCTATGCATAGCCTCCAGGTTCCGTTCGATTTTCTCACCAGCACAGGGTTTGCTACCCATTGTGGACAAAGTGCTTGACGGATCAGATCGTTGTCTAACAGCTTTTTAACTTCTTCATTCAACGCTTGATATTTGTCTGGGCCGTACTTCCTTCGCTTTTGATGGACGGGCTTTCTTGCTTGATTTATGTTCAGCTTATGACAAGCATGTTTCGGGTCTATCCCCACCATATCTGCGTGAGACCAAGCAAAGACATCTAGATTCTCGGTGAGGAACTCTTTCATTCGGGATCTGTAAGGCTCTGGGAGCTCAGATCCTATGAATAATTCAAGATCTTCGTTGTCGGGATTAACTTTGAACGCCTCCAGTTCTTCGACTGGAGTTGCTCGTCGTTTTTGTCCCTTCCAACGGGGATCAAGTATGGGTTCCTCAGGGTTGAAATCATTTTTGATGTCCATGGGCTCTGCCCCCAGGCGGGGTTCTAGATCATCAGTTGGCTCCGTCCCATTATTGTTCGTTTGTACTTGGCCCTCCAAGTCCCCCACTGAGGGTTGTTCGTCATCACCCCTTTGTTGTTCGTCAGATGGAGGTTCCTCGCGGGTGGTAACGAGTGGCTCGTCCAACACTTGCTCGTCCAAGTGTTGTTCGTTCGTATCCATGTGGTCGTCCATGTCCATCATATTGTTCAGTATTGATGGTTTGTTGACGGGATAACTTGTTGCTTCCATCATGGATATTTGTACAAATTTTGCTCGTAGCTGTTGAATGCATTCTCGTGCTCTCCGTTGGTCTCCTTTAATTGTGCCTGTTCCACTAGCTGTTGGAAATTTCAAACAATAATGGTAAGTGGAACACACAGCTTTGAATTCATTGAGAAAAGGTCGGCCAAGAAACCCGTTATAGGTCGACTCCTGGTCTACAACCAAGAAATCTACCATTCTTGTTATATTTCTTTCGGGTTCATTAGCCGTTACAAGTTGTACTGCTAATGTTACAATTCCCAACGGTGTTGTCACAGCATTCCCGAAGCCTATGATTCTATGTGTTGTATTCCGAACATAACCCGAATAATCTCCCAGATTATCGAGGGTCTTCTTGAATAAGATGTTGGTGTAGGCTCCGGTGTCCACCAACAGTCTGTGGACTCTGGTCCCCATAATCTTGGCGCAGATTACGAGTGAATCATTGTGCGGAGTTAAGACGCCTTCAAGGTCTTTTTCGGTGAAAGTTAATTCTGCCGTTTGCATGATAGACGGCTTAACTCCCATTTCTTGTACTTGGCCAATCGCTCGTAGCTCCGCTTTCCTCTTCCGATTAGAGTCGGGTGGTTGTCCATCAAAACACCCTCCCGCGGGACCTGCGGGTTCCATCATGAACAGATCTTCTAAAGGTTGAGCTGGCATACTGGGAACTGGTCGCCCGGGTTTGTTGTTTCTCTGAGGTTGACCATCCTCTTCGTCTTCTGAGTTGTTCTCCCGAGCTCTTTTCCCAGGTTGCCTTTTAACGAAATCGGAGAGCTTTCCCTCCTCATAAAATCGCCAGAGTTGCTTAAGCAAATCTCTACACTCACTTGTAAAATGCCCCACACTTTGATGGTAGGCACAATACTTGTTTGGGTTGAGTTTGCCAGTATCCTGGCGGATTTTACGTGGTGGGGAAAGCAACTCTTTCTCCTTTACGCTCTCATACACAGTATCAACTGATACTGTCAACACTTGGTTTAGTTTTTCCTTCAAATCCGATCCTTCGGTGAATGCTTTCATATTTTTTGGTACCCTGTAGCTTGTCCCGACGGGCTTTTTGTTATTCTCCTTAGGATCAGCTTTGTTCTCCTCTAAATTTGTTTGTAGGGCCTCGTGCATGGAAACGAAAATGCCAGCTTGGTTTCTGAACTCGGCATAAGTCTTTGGGCACTTCAGACGTACCTCCTTCCATAACTTCGACCCTTTTTTCAATCCGGCCATCACAGCGACGATCTTTGTATCTTCGCTCACCGGTTCTCCTTCTAGCAAAACTTTATCGAATCTTTCCATAAATGCCCGGTCAGTTTCATCATCATTTTGCCTCAAATCTGATAGCCGGTGTTTTTGGGAAAGATACGACCCTGCCGTTGAAAAGTGAGAAAGAAATTCTCGACTTAGCTGGACGAACGAGTGGATTGATGCCGACGGCATTGATGAAAACCACTTGTGAACCCGATCGCCCAATGTTAACGGAAAATTCCGGCATTGGGTGGCATCGCTGGCCCCCACGGAGACCATGTAATCCGTATACTTCGTTAAGTGGACCCGGGGGTCGGCGATGCCTTCATATTGAATGCTAGCCGGAAATTGAATCTTTTTCTGTATCGGGGCCTTCAAAATGTGAGCTGCCAAAGGTGAGGATGGCATGCTGGTCGTTCCCATCCCCCTCTGTTGGTCTAGTTGCCCCTGCATGTTCTCCACAGCCCTCCTTAGGCTTGATAATTCATCAAGAGGTGCCCCCTGACTTGGAGGCTGTTCGGCGAGCAAAGGCATTAACCTTTCTGCTCGTCGCAGTCCCTCGCTTGGAGTGGGCACTTCCTGGGCTTGCCTCCTAATGTTGTTCGCCGCATTTGGCCCTAGGCGCCTGAAGGCTGACTGGGAGAGTCTTTCATGGACTGATGGGCGAGGCTGTTCAAAAGTTGCTCGCCCATCTTCTGCTCCCCGGCGAGCAGCTTCCCGCTGGGGTTGGCTAAGCCTGTCTTGGGCACTGGAACGTGTTGTTCCATGGCTAGACATAGTTGTTCATCCGCGACCAGACTCAACCTGTACTTCTCCTTGGTCGACCACCTTGGCCTTTCCCTTATTTCGTCTGACTTGGGCACTATCAACCTCTCGCTGTTCGCCCCTGGTAGTCCTGGGCCTAACAACCTCTAGGGACTTGTCCCTTGGCCTTGCTTGTGTTGGCCTGACCTGCTCTTGTTGTCTCTGGAGGGCCTGGAGAGCAGCTATGGTTTTAGCCAACTCGTTGGGGTTGTTCGCCAAAGCCTCCATCTCAGGGGGGAGGTTATGTGTTATGGCTGTATGCTGTGACCTGTTCGCATGTCTCGGGTCACGGTCCTGGTGGTCGGCCGACGTGGCTCGGGTCTGAGATGCTCTTTTTGACAAACGTGATCCTTGGGTCTCTTTAGATTGAGGCATTTCAATTTAATTTATTTCTTAATTTTAAAATTGAAGAACACCAAGAACACCAAGAACACTTTTGCTTGTATCTTCAAATATTTCTTGAGATTTTCTATGAATCTTCAAGTTTTCAACTTGAAGTTCTTGAGTAATCACACTAAACCGAAGGTTCAAAAACCCTCCTTCTAGCGCCAAATTGTTGGTGAACGAATCTAATCGTAAGGATTAGTGGCTGTTTTAATCTGTTTTTACGTCACCAATCAATAACGTGTGATTGATTACCACCGTAAATGGTAAATCGGGGTTTGGATTTATCGAATTTGTAAATTCGGTAGTCGAAATTGGACTTATTTCGTGTATGTGTGAGTTTGGGTGTGTTTGTGTGTATTTTTTGTCTGAAATTCGAAAATTTAAATTCATAAGTTGGAGAACAACTATTTATAGAGGCTAGCAAGCATGAGGTGCTACTGACTCTTGGTCTCCCTAGCTTGCATGCCTGACATGTGTCCTTTGACCTTAGTTTAACCTTATCTAAGCTGAATCTTAATTACAAAGTCTTCTTTTGGGCCTTATCTCGGACTCATTGTTGTTCGCCTATGTTGGTTTGAATGATCTTGATGACCCTTCAACTGAAAGTTGTTCGCCTCTTGAGGGTGTACTTTGGAAGTTGTTCGCCTTATGGCTTTAGGATCTTTGTCCTTTGTTCACTTGTACACACTTCTTTGGCTGTTTGTTATATCATAGTTTGACCAAGTTGTTCGTCATTGATGACTTCACAGTTGGCTCATTCTTGGTCTAGGGCCTAAATACCTGTTCGCCCATTGGTTGTTCGTCGGGGAGTTGTTCGTCACTTTATACACCTCTAAAATTGGTAGATGCACCCCAACTTGATTTTCTTTGTTGATCACCCTTGATTTGAGGTTGGTTCTTCATAATCCTTGATGTAGCTTTAATCCTCGTTCGCCATTTATTGACTTATGTTCGCCTATCAACAATTATAATACCTAAAACTTTTACTCAGCATAAATTGGATCGATTTCGCGCTTTCTAATTAATAATATAATTTTTTATATTTGATGTGATTAATATTTCATTTCTGTTTATACAACATATATTTGTATATACAATGATGCATTTATAAATAGAAAATGAAATGGGTGTTTTGGGGCAAAGGCTTCGCCTTTTGCTAAAAAAAAATGAGATGTGTTTTAAATTAAAAAAGTAATGAATATTAAAGCACACAATTCATTCGATAATTTATAGAAATATTAAAGGTATTCTTTATTATAATCATAATATATCTACGAGTAAAAAACACGAAAGAAAATAAAAAGAATCAAGAAATATCGCGACTAAACTTTTTATTTGTAGGGACACCTTTGCATGTGAGGAATTGTAGGTGTGTAGCGGAGTCCAAACACATGACAAGAAGTCATTTTTCAACTGAAAGCACCCAAAGAATACGCTCTACTTTACTTGAGATGTGAATGAATTTGGATTTTATTTTTACTAGGTAATTGTAACGTGAGATGCACGTTGTTGTTTATTTTGCTCGTTTAGTTGACGTGGTTGTTTTAAAGCTTGTACGTCAAGTTGAAATGGAAGAATGATGAGGTGGAAAAGTTTGATTTTGTCATTAAATTTGTAAGATTAGTTGACAAGTTTTGTTTTAATCGAATATCAATTACTTTCTCCGTTCCGAAATATCTTTCACACTTTTGTTTTCGTTCGTTCCACAACACTCCTCACACCCCCTAAAATAGAAATAATTATCCCTCATATTTTTTTTTGTATGTCCCACAACACACCTCACATCCCTAAAATATAAATAATTATCTCTCACAAAAGTCAATAAAGTATTAAGGTGTCATTATTTTACTATACCCAAACTCACATTTTCATTTATTTTTTTAAAAATCATGCATTTTAAAATGTAAAAAGTTGTCCAAGACGGAGTGTGTATAATTTTTTAAAAACACCACATAAGTTTACTCAGAAGTCTTCGTAAGTAATCGACAAAACCTGAATTCTGGCTAACAAGATACTCCTCGATTTAAAAAAAAATCAATAAACCAAATGCAAATCCAACAAGAAGTTAAATTGTAACTAAAGTGATCAAAATCTAATTAAAATTCTTAAGAATGGACTATCGAAAATTACATATGTAACTCAAGCCTTCATGTAACCCAACTAAGGAGGTACCATCGATGAAAATGTGGTCAAGAAAAGGCCTATATCCTCCTTTCTCAACAAAAATACCAGAAAGTGTTATATAGTCAAGCAAATTACTATTCTTCTAGAAAAGGTCCACGAGAGATATCACAGTTGAAAGAACCCCATTTTATTTAAACAGAAAAGGAAGTAAATATATGTATATATATATATATATATATATATATATATATATATATATATATCAAGCTGGAAAAAAAATAAGAGTAAGAAAAAAATATAATTTACAAGATGAGCAAGGGTGATGGGTGAAGTATAATTGTATGAGGCCACAAAATTACAACAATAAAGCGCCCAATTGCATATATATTTAATTGTATCTGGGCAAGTAGGATCAACCAACCACAATTTTTTTTCACAAAATACAAGAAAGGGAAGAAAATGAATTTTGGCACACCACATTCTTTGTCATACTGGTTCTAAATCAGACTTTTCCAAATTTACTTTCCCTGTGATACTAAAACTGGTAGGCCAAAAATCAAAAGGAATTTATGTGTGTTATTTAATCATGACATGTTATCAAAATTCTTACTCACAAGATAATTGATCCTATAGTTGATAATATGTTACCGATTGAAACCATACTGCAATCTGAATGATCATCATAATGAATTCCGGAACTGACCAACGCTAGAGCGGAGTCCCAAATGGCCTCTAAATGTAGACCGGAACATAGCCCACCCCGAGATTATAAATCCTAAACCAAATTGCTTTGCACAAAATTCAGATAAGATAGAAATTTTCGTATGAGACAGCAAAAAAAAGGTTAGAAAAAGCATTGTTGTAGAGTAAATTTACCGAATTTCGCTGGATTTCATTGGCACAGTGCAGGACTTTAAGGTGGAGAATGATAGAAGTTTAGAAGACGGACCATTGGTCCATTAGATGTGAATCTAAAAGGTTAGGGATAAAATTGTGCATGAAAAATATTAGAGGGGTAAACTCGTCTAAAAATGTTTCCCATGAGCATGCCACTTTTTATAATATATATATATATATATATATATTATAGATAAATGTTGTATTTCGACTGATAATTAGTTGAGGAAAAAGGTTTAAATGAAGATTTTGTTGGAAAATGGTGGTGGTATAGATGAGAAATTAAGTCTCAATTTGTTGTAATTAAAGTGAATGGAAAAAAACAAAGGTTTTTGTCACACATTGGAAAATGAATATTAAGTGAGGATATATAAAGGGAAATCCACTTGAAGCTTGTAACTTGTGTTTAAAATTATGCTCCACTCTTTACGTGCGCGCACATGGGGGTTTCAAATTTTGGCGAATTTAGCCTACGAAACATGAACTTGTGTGTGTCTATGTGTATTTTTTTTCTTCATTCTTTCGTTCTTATTCCGGTGATTTGTCAGGAAACTTCTCAGTTCGCCTCGAGCAAGACATCGTGTTGTATCGTTGTATCCTAGGAAACAAGTGTCTTGCGATTCACTAGCACCTAGAGTGGAGGATATAATTTGTTTAAAGAAAATCGTGTTCAACACGATCCTCGATTCTTTGTTTTATCCTTCTTCAGCCATCTATAGTGCTCACCAACTAACAATTTTTAATTATGGTCATGGATATTTGCACACACCTTTTTGTTATTTAAACTCATTTATTTTTTATTCTATTTTTATTTAGGGTAATTTACTTGAGGGTGCATAATATATAGTGAAATTGCTTAGCACTTGTGCCTTTTCAAATAATTACTTTCAACTTCAAAAGTCGCTACATTATTACATAAATGCCACTATCAAATACAATAATGCCCCTAAACACAAAAGTAGCCCTCATCTTTTCTTTTTGGATTTTTTGTCACTTTATTTTGAATTCATATTCCCTCCTTTTTTTTTTTAAATTTTTTAATCCAAACTTTGAATTCAAATTCATATTCTCCCTACTTCCATATAAATTATACACACACTTTAACTTCAACATTAAATTCACATCTCAAATTGAAAAATAAATTGCAAATTTAAGTTCAAAATAAATTAACTAATAAATTACAAAATAAATTAACTAATAAAGTGCAAAATAAAATAACTAATATTATCATAATAAATGCACATGGTCAAAATAACATTAAAAAAAGTTCAACATCGTGTTTTATTACGTTAAACATAAGTGCAGTTTTTTCTCTAAAAAGTTAAACATAAAATTCATAAAGTTCAAAATTTTATTGTTAAGTTCAATTACAATTTGTTTATAAGTTTAAAATATACATTAATAAAGTTCAAATACTATTCTCAAGACAAAAAAAATGAGAGAGAGAGAGAGAGAGGCAGGGATATGATCATCATAAAGGCAACAGATTCATCAACACAAAATCACTAAGAAAAATCAAATAACCTATAATTCCCTACACAAAAAAAAAATCAATTCTTGCAAAATTATAACAAATATGTTATTAAAAAGAAAAAAAACAAGTGCCCATAATAAAAAAAGAATTCACATACCAATCGACCTCTACCTTAATGACTTTTGCTCTAATCTAAAAGTAATCCACATAACAGCAATAAGCAAAAATAAATCCACATGACCAAATAATCTACAATAATATACTACGAGGGGTGTATTCAATCGGAATTCTATTAGATTTTTTTGGACTTTAAAAAGTTTGTGGATATAGAAAATCTATAGACTCCATGCAGAGTTTGACTGACTTTTTTTATGAATTTACATGTATTTTCATAGATTTAACAGGATTGTATAATACATTTTTTTTATTGATCTACATGAATTTCCTCGCTGGAACCATTGATACAAATGTACATGAAACAAAATTGTTTGTAAAAAAATATTATCCAAATTGTTTAGAAAAAATACAAAAAATACATTATTATTCATCATTATTATTTTCATCTTCATTTCCATAACCGTTATACCTCGGCTTCATTAGAAGTCTCTGGTTGTTGGAAGAGATTTTAGAGAGTGAAATTTATTTATATTTTTTGAAGAGCAGGCTTGGCAGCGGGGCGGGGAGCCCCAAAGCAAACGGGGACGGAGATTTTTTTTGCCCCGTAGGCGGGGACTGGGATAATATTCCCCGCCCCATTTTTTTATAATTTAAATTTAAAAGTAAATAAAAAATAAATATTTTATAATTTCCTACTCAATTAACTATTTATTCAAAATTACATCTATATTTAATTTAATATTGTGTTATTAGCTCCAAATTATATAATTTTCACTTTAGTATATATGTTAACTAAAAAATATTAGAATTAGAGGTTCTTCAATTAGTTTAAATTAGTTTTTTTTAACATTAATTGTTGTGTACGATTACATTTTTTAATTATATATTTTTTTTTAAAATGAGATAAAAAAAAATATAGGCAGGGAATGGGGAATTCCCGGCGGGACGGGGATGGGTGAAATTTTTTCCCGTTTATTTCGCGGGGACGGGTGGATGGGGAATGACCCCCGTCCCCGTTGACATCCCTATGGAAGAGAATCAAGTAAAATTCATAAACTGTTAAATACCTAAATTTTTTTAAGACTTTTTAAAATTCGTAGAAATCTCTGGTTGTTAGAAGAGATTTAGAGAGTGGAATATATTTATATTTTGGAAGAGATTCAAAAGAAATCCATAGAGTATTAAAATCTATAGATTGTTGAATACCTAAAGATTTTTTAAGACTTTTAAAATCCGTATTGAATACTGTTGTAAATTGAGAGCGTAAAATAGAGACACGAATTTTTTCACCCAGTTCGTCGATAACGACTACGTCTGGGGGCGTACCAAGCCAGGAGTTTCACTAATATGTATGTTTATGCGCGTATACAATTCTAAGTACAATGATCTATTTATAATAGAGATGGCCTAATCTAAACCTAAAACCCATTTAGATTATAAGCCCATTAGTAATGTCCACATCAAATCTTCTAGATTTGATATAATAAATCTGCTAGATTTATAACACTCCCCCTTGGACATTACGACATAACACATATGTCTTGTCATAAAAACTTCACGTGCTAGGTAGCAACCAAATATTTAGTTAGGGAGGAATGTAATATAATTGATTTTCCGGATCAAATCTTCTGGATTTATTTCAGGGTTAACACTCCCCCTGAAGACAACAACCCTCTGAGCTTTCGCATCCCAATACCATGAACGTATTTTTTAAAAGTAGATGTAGGTAAGGACTTAGTGAACAGATCTGCTAGATTGTCATTAGATTGCACCTTTTGAATGGTAATCAAACCACTCTTCTGAAGTTTGTATGGGTAGAAAAACTTAGGTGGAATATGTTTTGTCAAATTTCCTTTGACGTATACATTACTCATTTGTGTGATGTAAGTTGCGTTGTCTTTGAATATAACAGTGGGGGAGGTATCGCCTTTAGCGATACCACACGAGTCACTAATGTATTTTACCAAGGATCTTAACCAAACACATTCTCGTGGGGCTTCAAATAAAGCTATTATCTCTGAGTGGTTTGAAGACGTGGTTGACTTGAAGCGATTTTACTAACTTCTACTAGTCGCTTACCCGCAAGCGGACGGGTTCACTGTAGTAAGAGTAAGTATAATGGCCAAGTATTATCGAACCCACGGGATAGTGTATATGCGAATAGATCCCTGAAGATCCACGCGTCGTAGTTAATATGAGTGTGTTGTTTTTGGATTTTTGGAAAAAAATTAATTAAACTAAACTAAAATTATCCTACGAATGCAAAAGGAAAAATTAAACTAAGTATCAAAAGGTGTTGTTCAGGTATGTGATGATGATGCTTAGGATAGGAATCCCTACGTATACTAACGGAGCAGGTACATAATCAAAATAACTGTGACACACAAGAATTAACCTAAGTCTAAGAATGCAAGGTGAAAGCTCAAGATTCTAAACCCTAATACTTTACCCTAACACTCGACTTCACTAATCTACTAACAAGTTAATAGATTGTGCTTAATTAATGAGACCCTAATTTAACTAAGGTGATGCGGTCGTCCTCCTTCGCTAAACCGGTAGATGAATTAACCTTTCCTAAACCTTCTCGTTAAGACTACTAATTGTTATTGAGTGATGCGGTCGTCCTCTCTCTAACACTTTCGTACTAAATTCAAAGGTAAAGTTAAGATTAATTATAAGAATTCATTAACTAAGAGAATTAAAACTAACGTCACAAATTACCCTAATTACGTACCCACATCCTACTTCTACGAGTTCATCCTACCCTAAGCATACAAGGGTTTTAGCCGGACATGGCTTTAACAAACATAAAAGCAATAGAAGAAACAACGAACATAAACATAATGAATTGAACGAAGAAAATAAGAAACATGAACTAGGGTTTTTAAAAGAAAATAAATCTGATAACTGAAATTTAATTAACTCAAACGAAGTTTCAAAGTGTTTAAAGAAATCAAACTAACGAAAAGAAACTAATAAACGAAAAGAAACTAAGAATCCGTATGCAAAACCTCAACAAAACGTAAATAAAGCTTGCTTCTCTCCTTCCTCTCCAAAAACTAAATCTAAAAGTGATTTCTAAAGTTCGATTCTCAAGTGGTCCTTTAAAACGAGTTTAGAAGAGGTATATATAGGCACCGGGTCGAAACGGGATCTCATGGGCCGAAAAACAAAATCTGGAAAAATTGCCTTGGAAGCGCTCGAGCAGACCCGCTCGAGCGGGTCGCTCGAGCTGTTGTGGTCGAGCGGATCAAGTGCTCGAGCGGGGCGCTCGAGCTCTTGTGGTCGAGCGGTTCTGGTGCTCGAGCGGGGCGCTCAAGCTACCTCCCTCGAGCGGCCCAAACGTTCTGTATGTTTTTAGGCGCTCGAGCTACTTCACTCGAGCGGGGCGCTCGAGCTACGATGCTCGAATGAGTCTTCCTTCCTTTGCAACTAACACTTTTCTTCACACGTACTAATACCAATCGTATTTCTTCGATATCTTCTCATCCGGGCATCCGTTTGAGTCGATTCAAAGTCCTACGAACTCCGTTTTTTGTCCTCGATTCACCTATGAGTATCAAAGAGACAAATTCATCAATGTATAGAAATAGTACTCATTTGGCTCTAAAAACTCAATAAATTCGACCAAAACTAGGGCGTTTCTAGCTACGAATCATGACAATTTCACGCCTAATCAACCCCCCCAAACTTACCATATTGCTTGTCCCCAAGCAATGAAATAATAAGTCAAGTGAAATTGTTAGGGATGAGTAAAAAAATTCAATCATGCAAGCTAATGAACTCGAGCTTCAAAAGTCAATCACCCGTATACTCACTCACTTTCTTTTATCGTACTCATGCAAAAATTACAAGAAACACCAAGATCAAGCATGGATGTGCACTCAACGATGTGTTTCGCTCCCTCACACGTGTATAACAATGATCAAGGGACTCACTCAAACAATCAATCACACAAATTGGCAGCCATAGGCTTGTAAGTGCTCTTAACTTCGACTGTACTCTAGAAATCAATGCCGAATCAAAAAGGACTTTTCTCAAGGTTGTAATGTAGGCTCTTTGGACAGGTGGGATAACAATATAAGGTAAAGTGACTAAAGTGAATGGAGAATAGAAAGTCAAACTTTGGCACTTCGAGATTAGGAACTGACTACTTCAAACATATTCAATCAACACTCTGTCAATTCCACTTTTCTCAACACTTCAATTTTTTTTTCTAACTCTTTTCACTTTTTTTTTTCAATCACTTCACTTTTTTTTTTCTTTTTCGCACAAACACATGAGCTCATTTTTTCTTTTGCTCATTCTCAAATTTTTTCCTTTTCCCACAACTCAAAACTTCATTACACCTTCTTCGCATATTCACTCAACAAACAACCTTTCCCTTTTTCAACTCAATTCACTCCCTTCACATTCACACTTTCCTATTCTCCATTCAAATTGGGACAAAAAGGCTTAGGAATTGGAATAGTGTTCATATGTGCTAGCAAATAAAATAGGCTTTCGGCTCAAAGGGGCTAACAAGGGATCAATGTCATTGGTAAGGAAAATTTTGGCTAAGTGACTCAATTAAATCAAGATGGCCTAAGATCACATTCGGCATATCAAACTAGACACAATCAAGAAGCAAGAGCACATGCAAGTTCTAGCATCCTCTAAGGTGATGATTCACTCACAAACGAAGAGATTAATTCATGCATTTAAATCTCGTAAGGCTCAAATCTCACGGCTTTCACATCCATGCTAGTCCTAGTGCATTCTCACTCTCATCACACAAGTACTCAAAAGAAAAATTCACAAGCATACAAGTTCTTTCTCAAATCAGCTCAAACTCAAACACTCACACAAAAGAATTTCTAACTCACCCTTACAACTCACTCTACTCATCACATCATACTCAAAGATAGCAATCAACAAGCATAAGATGATTGATAGGCATGAAATATGTAATAGCGAGTCAAATCAAAATCACCCCAAGGAGTATCTCAACAAACCAATAATCAATCAAACTCAACTCAAAAGATAAGGGCGTGCATGCATGTGCAATGTAACAAGAAACAAATAAAAAACTCCACCCCCCCAAACTTCGACCTTGCTAGAGGTCTAAGTTTGGGGTTGTGGGTTACCTCAACCAAATAATTTCGTTTCTCTCAATAGCTTTGCACACTCCCTTGCTTGAGTTGGTTCCTTCAATCTGAATTACTCCATGATACCTTTACTCCTTTAGAGACAAGCCTACAAGCAACTCACTCAAATACGAGGTTAAACATACGACTCAAAATAACTCCCTAATAACCAAAAAAACTCAAAGTAAATAAATAAAAAAATAATGGGTTGCCTCCCATTCAGCGCTATTTTTAAGGTCCTCATGCCGGACCGAGCTCAAAGGAGCTTATGGGACATCATACTCAAAAATACCTCCCTTACTCTCATAAGAGTGGTGTTTGAACTCCTTTCCTTCTTGTCCCTCCATCATGAGCTCTTTTGCTCTCTTCTCATTCCCAAGTGTTATAGGTCTCAGCTCCTTCTTCTCTTTATCTGGAGGAGTCTTACTAAACAGCCTCTTGAATTTGGACTTTTTCTTCTTAACTCCTCCTTTTCCCTCAAGCTGGACTACGTCCACTTTCTTCACCTCTTCATCCTTCAACTTCTTCACTTTATCCCTATCAAAATAATCAAGATCATAATGCTCATGGGTTAAATAGTCAAGTGAAGGACTAACAACATCATGAATATCAGAAGGATTAGGGATAGGAGGCGTGTTTTTAACACGAGGATCAATTGCATACATGCAATACAAGCTCTCATCCTCCTTCGGGTGCTTCATGGCTTCATATAGGGAGATCTTCACTTCTTGATCATCAACCTTCAATGTAATCTTCCCATTTGCCACGTCTAGCACCATCCCCGCCGTAGCTAAGAACGGTCTTCCCAAGATTAGGGGCACGTGCTCATCTTCCTCCATCTCTAGCACTACAAAGTCAGCTGGAAAAATATGATCCCCAACTCTCACTAGGACGTCTTCAACCACACCTTGAGGTCTAGTAATAGACCGATCGGCAAGTTAAAGCGTCATCATTGTGGGTTGAAGTTCTCCACCTTCCAACTTCTTGAAAAGCGACAAGGGCATGAGATTGATGCTCACCCCTAAATCACATAGCGCTCCTTTCTTGATCCCGTTCCCAATGTCACAAAGAATCGTGAAGCTCCCGGGATCCTTCAGCTTCGGTGGAAGCGCCTTGTGCACTAATGCACTCACCTCGTGGTTCAGCTGCACCAACTTTGGCTCATCCACTCGCCGTCTTTTCGCAATCAAGTCCTTCAAAAACTTCGCATAATGCGGCATCTGTTCCAAAGCATCATAAAAAGGAATGTTAATGTGAAGTTGTTTAAAAACATCAAGAAATTTTGCAAACTTTTCATCAAGCTTCTTTTTCATGAAGCGCTGTGGATATGGGACGGGTATCACAGATTTGGGTACCCCCCATTCATCTCTTTCTGTTTCTTTCACTTTCTCCCTTGCTTCCTTTGCCTTTTTCCACTTAGGAACCCTCTCAATCTCCTCACTTTCCTTGCCCTTCTGGGACTCATCCATCTCTTTATGTTTCTCAATCCCTTCACTTTCAATCCCCTTCTCAACTTGGGGCGTCTCAGAATCAGCAGGCATCTGAGGACCTTCATAGTTGGTTCTACTTCTAAGCTGGATCGCCTTGCAATGCTCTTTCGGGTTCCCTTCCGGCATGGAAGGATATTTTCCCTGCTCTCTATTCACCATCTTTGCAATCTGGCTCATCTGGAACTCTATAGAAGTGAACCTTCGATTGTTCTCTTGTTGAGTTCTAGTCCACTCAACATTCATCTTCTGGAGCTCTTGATCTCGATGATCGTCTTTCTTATGCAGCTCCTTCACATCGTACTCCAAGGATGACAACCGCTTACTTCCTTCCTCCACTTTCTGAAGGATAGCTCTCAACATCTCCTCGGTTGATGCACCGCCTTCTCCACCAGGAGGTTTAGACCCCGGATCAACACCTGCAGGAACAGTAATACCAGTTTTTGGGTTAGCATAAGAAAAATTCTCATTTTTCCTCCATGTGTTTTGAGGAGGCTGCTGGCCTCCTTGAACTCCTTGTGTGTTTCTCCATTGATTTTGAGGCGGCTGTGGCCCTGGAGGTGCAAATGGCTGGCCATAAGAAGGCCTTCCATACTGATTTCCACCTTGGTAGCCATTCTGATTGTAATATGGACCTCCCATGTAATTGACTACCTCTTGCTGTCCACTTGGTTGGTCTACTCTCTCATTCTCTACTGCATGCTCTCCAACCAAACTCTTCCCCAACTCGAGGTTGTTGATCTTCTCCATCATGGCCATCAATAGCCTTCTCGTTCCTTCTCCCTCTTCAACCTGATGCACCCTCTGAAAATCTGCATCCACACCCCAAGCACCGGCATTCGTGACAATGTTGTCCACGATCTCCCTACACCTCTCTATGCCTTGATTCAAGAATGCTCCACCCGCACAGGCGTCTAAATGGTCTTGCCCCGCCTTGTTGGCACCACTATAGAAGAATGTCATAATGTCTCCCTCGTTGTACCCGTGCTGTGGGCACTCAATCAGCATGTTCGAGTATCTCTCCCACGCTTGGCGTAAATCTTCTCCAGACTTCTGGCGAAAGGACGAATCTCAATTCTAGCCTTGATCGTCCTAGATGGAGGGTAGAATCGCTCGAGGAACAGACGCTCGAGCTCGGCCCAAGTGGTAATACCTCCCCGCGGGAGCGTATTATCATACCACTCCTTGGCTATTCCCGTCAATGAGAATGGGAACAGCCTAAGCCTCTTGGCATCTTCAGTCATGCCATTGTAATTAAATGTGGAGGCTTTCATGAGAAAGCTCCTCAAGTGTGTATGAGGATTCTCCTTCCCGATCACCCCCTTGAACTGATTCTCGGTAAGCAACTTTAGAATTCCTGGGGAAATCGAGAAGTTGTTCGCCTCAACAGGAGGCAACGCCACTCCATCATAGTACCGTTGTGGCTGCGCTGCAAACCTCTCTCGAATAGCCATATTGTGATCTACGTTCTGAGGAACGTGTTGAGGATTGGCAGCAGGTACTGGTACTTGTTGGGGTGGTGGTGGGTAAACAGGTGGTTGATTATAGACTGGGGGTGGAGGATACGGGTATGGTGGGTAAGGATAAGGTGGGTATGGGTAATGTTGGTAGACTGGGTTGTTGAAAGGGTTATTTGGGTTTTGTGGGTAAGCAGGGTTTTGGTTCTGGTTTTGGGGTTGTGTTTGTGCAGAGTTGATTGTGTCTTGTGGGTTCGGGTGTGGGCTCTCAGTTCCCCCTATGGGTATCTGCTGATTACTGTTGTTTTCATTGGCACCCTCTGCCCGTTCCACAAGAGCAGTATACTCTGCAGCTATTTTGTCTAACTTCCCAAGTTCATCAGAAATCTTGTCTTTGTTTCCCGCGGCAGTAGTCATTATTCTCAAGAATGCTCGGTTCCTTCTAGCTATTGTCTCAGGATCTGCAGGTAACCTCTCTTCGCTCGTATTGCCTTGTGAGCGTGTTTTCATAAACCTGAAATACTAGCAGAAGGATCAAAATGCAACTGCCGATTGAATAAAAATAAAAGTAAAAACAGAAAATAAATCACCCACTACTAACTACTAAGCTATCGACAAGTCCTATTCAAAAACATACAACGCCATCCCCGGCAACGGCGCCATTGACTTGAAGCGATTTTACTAACTTCTACTAGTCGCTTACCCACAAGCGGACGGGTTCACTGTAGTAAGAGTAAGTATAATGGCCAAGTATTATCGAACCCACGGGATAGTGTATATGCGAATAGATCCATGAAGATCCACGCGTCGTAGTTAATATGAGTGTGTTGTTTTTGGATTTTTGGAAAAAAAATTAATTAAACTAAACTAAAATTATCCTACGAATGCAAAAGGAAAAATTAAACTAAGTATCAAAAGGTGTTGTTCAGGTATGTGATGATGATGCTTAGGATAGGAATCCCTACGTATACTAACGGAGCAGGTACATAATCAAAATAACTGTGACACACAAGAATTAACCTAAGTCTAAGAATGCAAGGTGAAAGCTCAAGATTCTAAACCCTAATACTTTACCCTAACACTCGACTTCACTAATCTACTAACAAGTTAATAGATTGTGCTTAATTAATGAGACCCTAATTTAACTAAGGTGATGCGGTCGTCCTCCTTCGCTAAACCGGTAGATGAATTAACCTTTCCTAAACCTTCTCGTTAAGACTACTAATTGTTATTGAGTGATGCGGTCGTCCTCTCTCTAACACTTTCGTACTAAATTCAAAGGTAAAGTTAAGATTAATTATAAGAATTCATTAACTAAGAGAATTAAAACTAACGTCACAAATTACCCTAATTACGTACCCACATCCTACTTCTACGAGTTCATCCTACCCTAAGCATACAAGGGTTTTAGCCGGACATGGCTTTAACAAACATAAAAGCAATAGAAGAAACAACGAACATAAACATAATGAATTGAACGAAGAAAATAAGAAACATGAACTAGGGTTTTTAAAAGAAAATAAAGCTGATAACTGAAATTTAATTAACTCAAACGAAGTTTCAAAGTGTTTAAAGAAATCAAACTAACGAAAAGAAACTAATAAACGAAAAGAAACTAAGAATCCGTATGCAAAACCTCAACAAAACGTAAATAAAGCTTGCTTCTCTCCTTCCTCTCCAAAAACTAAATCTAAAAGTGATTTCTAAAGTTCGGTTCTCAAGTGGTCCTTTAAAACGAGTTTAGAAGAGGTATATATAGGTACCGGGTCGAAACGGGATCTCATGGGCCGAAAAATGAAATCTGGAAAAATTGCCTTGGAAGCGCTCGAGCAGACCCGCTCGAGCGGGTCGCTCGAGCTGTTGTGGTCGAGCGGATCAAGTGCTCGAGCGGGGCGCTCGAGCTCTTGTGGTCGAGTGGTTCTGGTGCTCGAGCGGGGCGCTCGAGCTACCTCCCTCGAGCGGCCCAAACGTTCTGTATGTTTTTAGGCGCTCGAGCTACTTCACTCGAGCGGGACGCTCGAGCTACGATGCTCGAATGGGTCTTCCTTCCTTTGCAACTAACACTTTTCTTCACACGTACTAATACCAATCGTATTTCTTCGATATCTTCTCATCCGGGCATCCATTTGAGTCGATTCAAAGTCCTACGAACTCCGTTTTTCGTCCTAGATTCACCTATGAGTATCAAAGAGACAAATTCATCAATGTATAGAAATAGTACTCATTTGGCTCTAAAAACTCAATAAATTCGACCAAAACTAGGGCGTTTCTAGCTATGAATCATGACAATTTCACGCCTAATCAGTGGTAACCATGGTTTATTTAACCGATCTCCATGAGATCACGGTACCGCCACATAGAAAAACGTAACCAGTCTGGGATATGACATAGTGGGGATCAGACAAATAGCCAGCATCTGCATAACCTACCAAGGTTTTGTCTTGGTTCTTACGGTAAAACAGTCCAAGATCTTGAGACCCTTGAAGGTACCGTAGAACATGCTTAACACAATTCCAATGTCTCCTCGTAGTAGTAGCGTTATATCTCGCAAGCAAATTAACTGCAAATGCAATGTTCGGTCTAGTGCAATTTGCGAGATAGAGTAATGCTCCAACAACGCTAAGATAAGGAACTTCTGGCCCCAGAATCTCTTCTAAATCTTCTCTTGGTCTAAATGGGTCCTTATCCCCTTCGAGGGATCGGACAACCATAGGTGTACTTAGTGGATGAGATTTATCCATATGAAATCTCTCCAATACCTTCTTCACGTAGGTTGACTAATGTATAATAATTTCTTCTGGGAGATGCTCGATCTGCAGGCCGAGGCAATACTTGGTTTTACCCAAGACTTTCATTTCAAATTCAGCTTTCAAGATTTAATTGGCTTCTTCAATCTCTTTGCATGTTCCGATTATGTTTAGATCATCAACATATACAAATATGATGCAAAAACCACCTTGCGGTTTCTTCATGAATACACATGGGAAAGCTATATCACTTGTGTATCCCTTCTTCTGGAGGAATTCACTAAGTCGGTTGTACCAGATGAGACCTGATTGTTTTAGGCCGTACAACGACTTCTACAGTTTTATGTTGTACATACTACGATTTTCTCCATTCCTCATCTGGAGAATCTCAAATCCATCGGGGATTTCCATATAAATATCGACATCTAGTGATCCGTATAAATATGCGGTTACAATGTCCATTAATCTCATCTGGAGATTCAATTTAACTGCCAAAGATATTAAGTAGCGGGACGTTATTGCGTCCATTACGGAAGAATAGGTTTGATCGAAATTAATGTCGGGTCTCTGCAAAAACCCTTGAGCTACCAGCCTCGCTTTATACCTCTCCACAGTATTGTTCTCATTTCGTTTTCGCATAAAAACTCATTTATATCCTATAGAGATAGCGCGTGCGGGTGTACGAACGATAGAGTTAAATACTTTTCTTTTGTTTAGCGATGCGAGCTCTGCTTCAATTGCCTCTTTCCATTTTACCCAATCGGAGCGCTTTCGGCACTCAGCGATAGTTTTGGGTTCTGGATCTAGATCGTTATTTATAACGGAAATAGCAATTGTCGCTGTAAATGTGTCATCGACGACAGTAATATTTATATTATAGGTTTCTCCCTTATCTATGAAATTCATAGAGACTTCAACCTTTATGTCAACCAGACCTTCCTTATTTCCCAGTGTATCTAGGTCTAGTTATTCCGCGGTCCTAGTGCTTTGAATATTTTGTGCATGTGCTTCATTATTAGGACGTTCGTCTTCTAGATGAGTCTCTTCTAGAGACTTTAAGTTATCTAGACGAATCTCTTCTAGAGATTTTATGTTCGGCTGACCAGTTTTGCTAACTTTTCTTTTAGGTGTATTTGTATTGGTTGCAGATCCTTTACGCTTCTGGCATGTTGGTGCATGTATACTTGATTTGCTTGGGACCTCAACCCTTTGGGGAGCATTTACTGCAGGTATATGCGATTTAGTTACACCTATATGGTCAGTGAACGTGTCTGGCAGATTGTTTGCTAAATTTTGTAAGTTAATAATCTTATGAACTTCCAGTTTAGATTGACTAGTGGGTGGATCTAGATACTGAAGATTACTTACGTTCCACGTAAGCTCCCGACATTCATTCAATTTTGAATTCGGATCTCCCCCTAATGCCGGGAAGTGATCTTCATCGAACGTGCAGTCAGTGAACCAGGCCGTTAATTGATCTCCGGACAAAGGTTATAGGTATTTCACGATGGATGGAGAGTTAAATCCAACATAAATACCTAGCTTCTTTTGTGGGCCCATAGAGGTCCGCTTTGGTAATGTTATCGGAACATATACCGCACATCAAAAAATACGCAGATGGGAAATGCTTGGTTCTTTCCAACGCACTAGTTGTAGGGGGAATGATCTTTATATGCAGTTGGACGAATTTGTATCAGGTGTGATGCGTGTAGGACTGCATGCCCCCAACATGAAGTGGGTAACTTAGAGTTCATAAGTAATGGTCTAGCGATAAGTTTGATATGTTTTATTAGTGCTTCAGCAAGACCATTTTGGGTGTGGACGTAGGGGACCGATGCTCCACTTTAATTCCCAGGGCCATACAGTAATCTGTGAAGGCCTTTGAGGTAAACTCAGCAGCATTATCCATGCGAATTGATTTAATTGGATAATCTGGGAATTGAACTCTAAGCTCGATAGTTTTCGCAATAAGCTTTGCAAAAGCTTGATTGCGGGTAGACAACAAATAGGCATATGTCCACCTAGTGGAGGCATCAATTAGGACCATGAAATACCGAAATGGTCCTGATGCTGGGTGAATCGGTCCACAAATGTCTCCCTGAATCCGTTCAAGGAATACCGAAATAGTCCCACCTTGGTGCGCGACGGGCGCACTATTACTTTACCCTTAGAACATGCATCACATATAAATTCATCAACAGGAGGGATTCTATTATTTGAAATATTATGACCAATGGAATTAAATAGAATCTTATGTATCATAGTTTATCCTGAATGACTTAACCGATGATGCCATAATTTAAAGGAGTTCGGGTCATGAAATTTCATACTCATAGTTTGATGGAGAATGGACGGCCGGATGTAGGAATAGTACAATCCGGAAGAGAATGAATGAAGCTTTACTATAACTTGTTTACGACTACCTCGAGTAATGGTCATCAAAAGGTATTCGTTATTATTCTCAGTTTCAGTTTCAATGTGATAGTCATTAGATCTTATATCTTTAAAATTGAGCAGGGTACACTTAGATTGTGGGAACAATAAATCATTATCGATTATGAGTTCGGTACCCATGGAGAGGACAATAGAAGCTCTCCTGGAGCCCACTATCATAATATTATCATTAACTATCGTAGTTACACTCCCCTTACGTTCTATCAAGTTATGAAAATACTTCATATCTCTTAGGATTGTATGTGTGGTGGCGCTATCTACCAAACATAAATCACTATTTGCATCCATCATGCCAGAGGAAATAGCTCAATTCTAATAGTTGATATGTTTACAAGTCATGTATAAGAATAACAATATCCAAGTAAATTTAATGGACAACGTTGAGGAAAACACATCAAAGCTAAAACATAAATATCATATCATCCATAGAATGAAATAAAGTATCCGAAAGATATGATCCAAAAAATAAATTGTTTTAACTAAAAATAAAGTACTAAAATAATCAAATACCCAAATCACTCATTATCTCCATAGTCTTTGAGCTCTATGCCCAAAAGATTGTCGTTGTCATGATCAAAGTCTGCTTCAGGCAGGCTGGCATGGTGAGATTCGACTTTAGGAGTCTTCCCCTTTGTTGACAGGCATTTTCGTACGGATAGATGTATGTGGCTATTCGGGTTATGCCCAACAAACAATCAATGTAAAACGAACACGAACGATAAATGATGAATGAATGGGGGAAAAATGTGAACCTCTACAATGAGGGGGTGACCTCCTATTTATAGAGGTTTACCCCCAAAGGCCCAAAAGTGTCCCTAAACTCGTCTTAACCCTTTTATTCAGGGCTTTATTACAATTATTAATCTAACGATCAATAGTAGATCTATAATACATTAAATGCTCTTGTCTGATGTAGACCCTCGATCATGCCGGGTCAGTGTATCTTCGGGAATCTGACCTCCTGTCAGGCGAGGATATTTCCTACTGTAACAACTGCCCCCAAGATTGGGCTCTGATTGCAGCCAAACTACAATCTTGACATGTACTTCAAATAGGTCTTGCCCCCGAGCCTAAAAACAGGATAGCTCGGATGCCCCAGGGGAATCTTCGACGATAGGGTCCTTGATAGGTGAATCCTTTGAGTCATCTTCCGATTGTCAAACTTTTCTAAAACTGATCGAGTTAGGTGGGGTACGATCTTCCATTGTGCCTCCGAGTCGAGAATCGTGACGTTCAATTAACAACGAGTTCTTATCGCTGACGAGTAGCGGTTTTAATAATTTAGCGATATAAGTCGTGGTGATTAATTAATAAAGTGTTATAACCGCATAGGAGCAACGATTTTAGTAATAGGGCGGTAAGGACCGCGATGATAAACTAATGAAGTGTTTTAGCCACTTGCGGGCAGCGACTTCACGAACAAAAGATTGATTTAACAACCGAATTTAATTGACTTAACAAATGAAAAACTAGTGAAGTGCTTTAGCCGATAACAGACAATGACTTCACGAATACGAGACTGACTTAACAATCGATTAACTGATTAAATGATAAAAATAGTGAAGTATTTTTGCCGAAGATAAATAGTGAAGTGCTTTAGCCGAAGACGGGCAGTGACTTCACGAATATGTGAGTGAATTAACAATCGATGAATTGATTAATCAATGATAAAAAATAGTGAAGTGCTTTAGCCGAAGACGGGCATTGACTTCACGAATACTTGATTGAATTAACAATCGATGAATTGATTAATCAATGATAAAAATAGTGAAGTATTTTAGCCGAAGACGAACAGCGACTTCACGAATACGTGATTGAATTAACAATCGATGAATTGATTAATCAATGATAAAAATAGTGAAGTGCTTTAGCCGAAGATGGGCAGCGACTTCACGAATACGAGATTGACTTAACAATCGATGAACTGATTAATCAATGATAAAATTAGTGAAGTGCTTTAGCCGAAGACGGGCAGCGACTTCACGAATACGAGATTGACTTAACAATCGATGAATTGATTAATCAATGATAAAAATAATGAAGTGTTTTAGCTGAAGATGGGCAACGACTTCACGAATACAAGATTGAATTAACAATCGATGAATTGATTAATCAATGATAAAAATAATGAAGTGCTTTAGCCGAAGACAGACAACGACTTCACGAATACGAGATTGACTTAAAAATCAATTAATGATTAAACAAAACGTCCAGGACGCGATATATTATGGCTACAAGCGGGCAAAAGTGATGCGGGTCAGTCGACGCCGGTGAAGACGGACCAGTCGATACCGTTAAGACGGATAAATCAACACCGAGAAACAGATTAGCTGATGCCTATGAAGGCGAACTAAACAACACCTCACCCATTAAGGCAAAAAGTCAACGCCTAAAATACGGACTGAATTCACGCTGAGAGATGGATTAGTTGACGCCGGTGAAGATGAACTAATCAACGTCGAGAAGGTGGATTACCTTGTGAAATAGGTTAGTTGATGCCGGTGAAGACGAACTAAACACCACGTCAATACCTAAAAGACAGACTAATCAACGCTGAAAAGACGGATTACTTCGCCAATCCAGGCGGAATGTCAACGCCGAAAAGGTGGATTAGCTCGAGAAACAAATTAGTTATCGCCGGTGAAGGCGAACTAATCGATTCGTCAACGCCTGAAATGCGGACTAATCAACGCCGAGAAGGCGGATTACTTCGCCAATCCAGGCGGAATGTCGACGCCTAAAAGGCAGATTAATCAACGCCGAGGAGGCGAACTACTTCGCCAATCCAGGCAGAACATCCACGCCTACAAGACAGACTAATCAACGCCGAGAAAACGGATTACTTCGCCAATCCAAGCGGAATATCGACGCCTAAAAGGTGGATTAATCAACACTGAGAAGACAGATTACTTCACCAATCTAGGTGGAACATCCACGCCTAAAAGGCGGAGTAATCAACACCAAGAAGGTGGATTACTTCGCCAATCCAGGCGGAACGTCCACGCCTAAAAGATGGACTAATCAACGCCGAGAAGATGGATTACTTCGCCAATCCAGACGGAACATCCACGCATACAACACATACTAATCAACACCGAGAAAGCGGATTACTTCGCCAATCCAGGTGGAATATCAACATATAAAAGGTGGATTAAACGTCAAGAAGACGGATTACTTCGCCAATCCAGGCAGAACATCCACGTCTAAAAGACGGACTAATCAACGCCAAGAAGGTGGATTACTTCGCCAATCCAGGCGGAACGTCCACGCCTAAAAAGTGGACTAATCAACGCTGAGAAGGCGGATTACTTCGCCAATCTAGGCGGAACGTCCACGCCTAAAAGAAGGACTAATTAACGCCGAGCAGGCAGATTATTTCGCAAATTCAGGCGGAATGTCCACGCCTAAAAGACGGACTAATCAACACCGAGAAGGCGGATTACTTCATCAATCCAGGCGGAATATTGACGCCTAAAAGATGGATTAATCAACACCGAGAAGGCGGATTACTTCGCTAATGCAGGCGGAACATCCACGTCTAAAAGGCAGACTAATCAATGCCGAGAAGACAGATTACTTCGCCAATCCAGGCGGAATGTCGACGCCTAAAAGACAGATTAATCAACACTGAGAAAGCGGATTACTTCGTCAATCCAGGCGGAACATCCACACCTAAAAGGTGGACTAATCAACATCGAGAAGGCGAATTACTTCGCCAATCCAGGCGGAATATCGACGCCTAAAAGACGGATTAATCAATGCGGAGAAGGCGGACAAATGTTTGCAGTCGAAAGGTATGATCATTTTTAAATATTGAGTTATTTATTCGGTGAGAAACCTCAATAATTTTGCAAAATTATACTTAAAATTTTAAATAGTCGACTGTATTTAATTATACTCAGTGTCAGATAATTTGTTTTTTATATCACAAAATGAGTGTAGGATATGTATATCCCTGCCCCCGCCTTTTAATGCATATGAAAACTTACGAGTTGCGATATATATTAAAAGGAAGTATCAAGTGAAAATTTCATTTCAAAAATTGCCCCCACTTTGAATTTTCAAAATACGAATATACACGCCCCCGCTTTTTAATTTATCGGAATTATTTTTTTACTTTTTGGTTTATAATTCCCAAAATAATTTTAAAATATGAATATATTCCCCCACTTTTAATTTATATAAAAATTTACGAGTTGCGATATATATTAAAAGGAAGTTATCGAAATAAACCTGATGCGAGTGGGCAAAGGACTGCCCGTAGATTTTCCGTTGATGCAGAGGCTCCAAACGTTCATCTCATAAACTGCTGCCCACTTTTTTTTTCAAGCCCAACAACTATGCTTTTGGGGTTATACGTATATATCCTACTGTGGCTTATTTACAACTTATGAAAAGTAACCAAATAAAATTTTGCCCAAAATACATCCTGGCCGAATAGCATAATTTGAAAGTTGGCCCACCAGAATATATAATAAGGCCCAATACCATAATTAAATAAATTTGGGCCCAAATAGAATAAATAAAAGGCCCATTTTTTTAAAAAAAAGAGCTGGCCCACAGACTAATAATATTCCAAATTAAACTTTTGTGGTTCAAATTAGAAACTTGTTTGACCTGATCGGGAAGATTGAAATTTGGGGGAGGAATGCTGCGAGGCGGAGGCCGCTGCCGTGACGGGCGGTGAGGCTACGGGTAGGCACGATGGGCATCACTAAGCGGCGCGGAGAGGAGAGGCTGCGGGCTGGAGAGCGAAGGCGCGAGGGTTGCTGTGCTTGGCGGCGGCACGACGCGGGGAGTCCCTACCGGGCAGCGGCGTGGGGAGGAGCCTGCATTGGGCGGCGGCACATGGAAGCCGCGGGAAGTAGGGAGGCGGCGCGGGGAGACCACGCTGTAGTGGTGCGGGGAGCTCGCGGTATGCGGCGTTGAGGTTGCGCTTAACGACGGTGCGGGGAGCTCACGGTAGGTGGCATTGAGGCTGCGCTTGACGACGGTGCGGGGAGCGCATGGAGACCGCGCTGGGCGGCACGGGGAGCTCGCGGTAGGCGGTGTTGAGGCTGCACTTGTTAACGGCGCGGGGAGCGCTGGGTAGCGCGGGTAGAGGCTGCCATGGTGGTGGTGACTTGCAGGCAGCGCACTAGTTGCCGATGGGTAGCCATTCGATCGGAGCCCGCAGGCCGGCCATGGCGGTGCTCGAATCGATGTTGGCAGAAAATATTTTGACATTTTATCATGTGTTGGAAAATGCGTCCTGTACCAGTGCAGAAAAGTTGGTACAGTGATCGAGACATGCCCGTGGGGGTTTTAAACATAAAACAATATCCCCTCTGGTTTTTCTTGAACATACCACCGTTTTTGCTCAAATATCCCACAACGGGGTTGTTTTCCGGTGGGCGACGGAGGTGGGGGTGGCGCCGTTCCTCTTGTGGTGGCGGTAGCGCTAAATTCTGTCACCATTTCCGATTGCTTCATTCTATTTTCTATTTCTTGGGGTAGATGTGAGACCTTATATTTTCTAGGAAATTAATGTGTATATACTGAAATGATAGGGTTATATGCATATGATTTAGATGAGTAAACCATGTTTGATGAAATTTTTTATTGGGGTTGTATGTATACGAATGGGGTTGTATGTATACGAATTTTGAACAGGAAACTTACTCTAACTTTTGATTCTTGAATATTGGTACCGAAAAGGGGTTGAAGATTTTAAGATGGAGTTGAACACTTTGGAGATTTGTGGTTTTTCTTGATAAACACTTTCGAATGATTTTCGGGTTTAGTACCCTCCTTCTAGCGTCAAATTGTTGACATACATTTTCATATGGATAGATTTATGTGGCTATTCGGGTTATTCCCGACAAACAATCAATGTAAAACGAACACGAACGATAGGGGAAGAACTTTCATTCTTTCCTCGAATATGGCAGATTTTCTATAGATGATGAATGGTGGAAAAATGTGAACCTCTACAATGAGGGGGTGACCTCCTATTTATAGAGGTTTAGCCCAAAAGTGGCCCTAAACTCGTCTTAACCCTTTTATTCATGGCTTTATTACAATTATTAATCTAATGATCAATAGTAGATCTATAATACATTAAATGCTCTTGTCTGATGTAGACCCACGATCCTGCCGGGTCAGTGTATCTTCGGGAATCTGACCTCCTGCCAGGTGAGGATATTTCCTGCTGTAACACCCTTGTCATCCTTCTGCTTCTTTTGATAAGCCTCAACCAAGTGCTTGGGAGTGCGACACGTGCGAGACCAATGGCCTTTGCATCCGCATCTGTAGTAGGACTGCTCAACCTTATCTTGAGTGCCAGATTTTCTAGAAGCGGGGTTCGTGTTAGGTGCAGCCTTTCCACGAGCCTGAGCTTGATTGTCATTCGAGGTACCTGGACCACCGGATTTACTACGACCCGGCCTTTGCTACGAGTTCATTTACTTCCTCTCCCCCTTCCACGCTTGCAACCACTTGTACTGCCACGAGCTATAGCATGTGTTAAGGGCACTGCTTGTGAGCCA
Organism: Ballota nigra; assembly: GCA_947034835.1. NCBI lineage: Eukaryota > Viridiplantae > Streptophyta > Magnoliopsida > Lamiales > Lamiaceae > Ballota > Ballota nigra. Next base: position 32,115,370 of record OX344730.1, read on the forward strand.
ACCGGTCTCGAGTTATGATTTTGCATAAGGAGTTGGTTGTGCTTTTCTGCCACTAGAAGTGCAGAAATTAGCTCAAAGTGTACAATGTAGTTCTTAGCCCTGTACTGCTGCTGGAGTACAAGGTTGTTAGCGTGGAAAGTTGATAGAGTCTTCTGGATCAACTCGTCCTCAGTTACAGTTTGCTTGCATAACTTTAACTGAGATACAATACGATGTAGAGCTGAGTTGTACTCCGTCACAGACTTAAAGTCCCGAAAACGGAGGTTCAACCAATCGTATTGAGCTTGAGGGAGGAGTATATCATTTTGTTGTTGGAAACGGCCCTTCAGGGACTTCTACAATGTTCCGGGGTCTTTCTCAGTGAGATATTCATTTTCAAGACCTTATTAAGATGATGTCTAAGGAAAATCAATACTTTCGCCTTCTGGCTGTTAGTTGATTCCGAATCATCGACAATAGCCCCGCTTAACTCAGTTGAGGCTAGATGGATCTCAACATCTAGCGTCTATGTCAGGTAATTACTATCATCAAGAGCAAGCTCAACAAATTCTCTTTTGGTAATATCAGACATTATACACTACAATTTTAAAGTGACATGGTAAGAGTTGTGACCAATTTAACAACGGAGAAATAAGGATTTATTTTATTATTCTAGAGTACATAGAAGTAAGGATTGGGCGCCGTCTACCCAAAACATGATTTACGGTCCGACAAGTACCGGCCGCCGCCTACCCGGACAATATATGTGGACTATAATAAGTAGACTATGTGCAAAAGTAATTATGCATGCAAGACAATTAAATCATAAAAGCATGCGCATATATCAATTAAGCACATGAAATAATAAATTTATTGAGAACTAATATTAAAATTAATTAAAAAAAATTGGGCTTAATTAATATGCAAGAATTATTACCTTTTAATTTTTCAAGTATTTTTCGAAACTTGATAAATTAATTTGAGGGAAAAAAAAATACTATCAAAATTATATGAGACCCAAATAAATAATAAATTTCAATTGCCTAATAAATTAATTAATTACAGCCCATAAAATTGGAGCTTCAGGCCCAAAAATTAAATAGGATATGCTCAAAAGAATTTCAGCCCCTAAAAAATTAAAAAAAAAAATTGTTTCATAAAATTTGGCCCAGGTTAGAACAAATAAAAAGTCCAAAATTTCCTTTTCAGAAAATGGTCCAAAACCCCATCGGTTCGCTGAAACCCCCGTGGAGCACATTTAACCAGATTGCAATTTTAGGGCTTTGTAAATAATGAGCCACCGTCGTACACACCAGCACCATGAACGGTCCGTCGTGCACACCAGTGCCATGCCAAATCGTCCACAGTGCCCGGATCATCAGCAGTCGGTTTCAGCTGTCGTTGCTGCTGGTGTCTAACGGCCCGAATTGGACTGCGGGTCCAGGTGTGATCAAACAGTGCCGTAAAAAAGACCCTCATCCATTAACGCCCGCCAAGAAGCTTGGGATTTCGATTGGTCAATCGCGCTTAGGTGCATCGCCACCACCGCGTTGTCTGTTGTCGCGGCAGCACCGCTGCCAGCGGCTTCAACGACTGCAGGTCACTGGGATTTTTACGGCCGACGAATTCAATCGTGTCGCGGAGGTCGATGCCGGAGAAGAGAATCTAGGGCTGTGCGTTTGGGTGGTCCCCCTTTCTCACAAGGAATCCTGTGATTCGACTCTCTAGAAAGAAATAAGGGCGAATTCTCATCCCGGTGCCAAGTTGCACATTCAATCGTGAGTTCAGTAGCTTTTCAATAGCCGATTCATCTCCTCGTTTACAAGCCTTACTCATCAAGATTGTTGTCTCTGCTGGACCACCGGAACTGGAAAGGGAATGGCAATTGCCACTCCAGACAGAAGGACACGAGAACATCAAAGGATATCCTTGGAAGGGCTTAGCATTTCAATCTGATGCGCTTGCTTAGTCTTATCAGGTGCAGAGAAGGTCAGGGATAAATCGGATGGAGAGGAGAATAGGGCAATTCAGAGTTCATTTCATGAATATACAATTAACAAAACAGAACTTGATGTCGTATTGTTTTGATAAATAAAACTTTTAATCACAAGGCATGATGCTAATACTTTTAATGAAGTGAAATAGAATAGGTTGAAAAACTCAGTGTTGCCACGACCATGAATAGAGGTACCAAATAAATAAGACATATATGATTGTGAAAAACTTCGTATATTATAATCAAAGTCAGACAACATAACATTAAATCAACTGGCAATTATCGATTAAGGGCGTGATAACTGCTTTCGACTCGGTTCGGAATAGGTAGAACAATCGTGCTGATAATGTGTTGTTAATCGAGAGCGTAAAATAGAGACACGAATTTGTTCACCTAGTTCGTCGATAACGACTACGTCTGGGGGCGTACCAAGCCAGAAGTTTCACTAATATGTATGTTTATGCGTTTATACAATTCTGAGTACAATGATCTATTTATAATAGAGATGACCTAATCTAAACCTAAAACTCGTTTAGATTATAAGCACATTAATAATGTCCACATCAAATCTTCTAGATTTGATATAATAAATTTGCTAGATTTATAACAAATACCTTAGGATTTTAAATGACTTTTGAAAATCCAGAATGAATACCCCCAAACTTTAAAAGTCTAAAAAAATCCTACAGACTCCATAACCAATATGTTGGGACATTGTCAGTTTTGATTAAGATCCCAAAGCCCCTGAAAAGATGTTTGTCTTAATTTGTCTTTGTCAGGCTAGTCTTGGTTAGGGTTAGCACTTAGTCATTTTACACTTCACAGGTACTCAGTGAGAGGAGAACTCACTGGAGACAATCAAGACTCAGAGCCTGAAGACGAAGAGCACCATCCTGAACTTATGGCAGTCCTCTAAGCTGGCTGAGTAAGTGTCAGTGATGAAGAGTATGACCCTGAGGTCATTACTAACTCAGTCCTGAAGGGAACGGGATGTCACTGAGTTAATGGGAAGACTTGGAGTAGAGCCAAGCAATGCAAAAGGAATTTCAGCGTCAGGACAAGACCGGTGAGCACAAGACAAAATGAACTTAATAAGACAAGCCTGAAGCTCAAGAATAAGTTCTGACATTCTCACCAACCTGATGACGTGGACCAATCCGAGAAGGACACGCACGTACGGAACCTGACATGAAGACTGAATTCAGACTGCATATTCAACGGGCAAGCATTTAATGTGCATTTAATGCAAATACCAAATCCATGCAAGGGCGGCTGCTGCATGAAGATATGTCCGTTTGAAGCCACTCTACATAGATGACTAGAAGGCTATCTCTCCAACGGATAGTTATTCAAATCACCTATAAATACAGAAGGCCTTGAACCCATTCAAGGTTACGGGAAATTTCCAAGCCAGAAATTACTCAAACTCTCAAGCATTCAAAGCATTCAACCCTTAAGAGAAGCACTCGAAACCTTCTAAATTTCCCAAGTGTTTCTTAGCAAGTGAGAGTTATTCTGTATTCCAAGAGCTAATTAGAATTATCTTAAGCTTAGAGAGATTATCCAATCCTTAGCATAGCTTTGCCTTGTAAGGATAATCTCAACTTAGTTGGAATCCAAACTGAAACCAAAACCCTAAGATAGGCTTGTTGGGAGTAAGTCAGTTAGAGTGTTAGTAAGTGGAGTTGTATAGATCAGTGAGGATAGCTGGTCTTGGTGCACCTTGGCACGTTAAAAACAAGAATCCCTTGAGTGGATTTCCTGTTAAGTCAGGCCGTGGACGTAGGAGCTTGAGACTCTGAACCACGTTAAACTCCTTGTGTTCTTACTGCTTTGATATTGTGCATACTTGCTATATTACTTGTTCATTCATTGCATTCAGTTTATCAGACCTGAATCAATCAGGCTGATCTTCAAAAGGACACTGCCCTACTAACACCATTCAGAATTGAGTAAAACAAGTTTTTCAGAAAGCAAACTAAACAAGACTTTAAACTTTCAGGGCTCAAACATTTCCGCACTGAACTTGACCTGATAATTAGCCAACTGACCCGCACCAAGTGTAGTCAGTAAGTGTGTTATCAATTCCTAGTTCTTTACCACTCTGAGTAAAGGGGACTCAGTCAGTTTTAAGTTTAAAAAATTGGTATACGTATTCCCCCCCCATACACGTATTCCTCAGTCTTGTACCGGGACCAACACAATACACCCCCCTACAGTTCAAAAATAATATACAGGAGTATACACCTTTCTTTAATGGATTCCCTTATTATGCATTCACCTTCGCAGTAATAGATCCGACTTACAATGAATCTTCCACCGTTTTGATCCAAATCCGTAACAGATCTTGAATCTTCCACTATTTAGATCTAGATCGGTCAATATGCTCTTATTTCACTGGCTAGGCAGCGGCGGCTCCACCATTTTCGGACCCTAGACGCAGTACTCACCCAGCCGAAATTTCCACTAATTCATCGGCCACCGCCTTGAATTTCCACCACCAGCAGTGCCAAGGCGGAGCGGAGAAGCCTCTCCGATGTAGCCATAAAACAATCAAAATTATTTTTCTTCTCACCTTTTAAAAATGGAGATTTGTTTTGGTAATTTGAATAGTTGGTAATAGAGGTTTTATTTATAGCTTCTTTTGTTGTTTGGTAAGGGGGGAATGACAAATAAAAAAATGAGAGGGGAAATATATGTAGGCACGTGGGGTGGGGCGTGGGTGCTGGGGTATAACTGTCACTTTGGTGGGCGGGCTGAAATGTAGGGGCAATTAGGGGAACATTGTGTGGGTTGCATTGGAGAGTAATTTTTTTTGGGCTTCATTGCTAAGCAACTTCGGCTAAAATAATGTAGTGTTAAGGCAATTACCCTTTATTTAATTGTAAAATTACAATGATAACTCCTACCATTAGAATTCTAATTTGCAATCCCCACTCTAGCCCACCCCCAAACACGCACACGCTCCCCCCTGCCCCATCTTCATTTTATGAAGTGAAGTCTCGATTATTTGGGGTGACAATATAATGGATTTTGCAGTTGTCAGTAATCAAATTCTTTGTTGTTGCTGCTTCTATTGAGATAAAAAGATTTTTTCATTTATTCAAGCATTTTTCAAGATAGATGGTCGAATAACTATTATTTATTTGGTCAGAGAAATCGAAAATTCATTACTTTTTTGGTCAAGAGGACCAAAAATTCATTGCAATTGCATTTTCGATAATGGCTCATCGAAATTTTGCAAAAAAGTCAAACTTGAGGAAGAGGGGTGGGTGGGGGGGGGGGGGTTAAAACTGGTGATGTGTAAGAAAATATTAAAAAAATTAAAGTGGGTTGATTTATCTGTGGATTTATTTAATAAAATTTGGGTGAAAATTTCCACAGCCTTTAATTATTCAATAAATCATGATAAACAATCATGTCATGTGGCTAGATCTCATATTTTAATTTAGTATTTCATTTTATATTTTTTTATCAATAATTATATAAAAAATAAGATAAAACACCAAATTCAAAATAGTGTGTATAAATAAAATATAGATAAAAATTTGTATGAAATGATTTAATGCGTATAATGTGTCGCGTTTACTGTATTATTAGTCGTGGGTTTACGACTCAACTCAATCATGCCCTAAAGGAAAGTGGACTCGGCTAAAAAAATTATTTTAAGGCCTTTGTGTTGATTTTCAAGAGTTATCTACAGTCTACATGACATCCATATGGGTAATCGAAATCAAAATTTATCAAATCCTTGTGGAGATCATTGGGTGTAAAATTAAAAAGTTCATTTTTTGTTATTTAGGTAATTTAATTGGGACATCTTATAGAAAGAAAGAAGGTTAAAATTCATTGATTGATCGATTTTGAAAAATTCTTCTAATTCAGAGAGATGAAAATAAAAATCTTTCTTTTGGAGGGAGCTTCTAAATCTAATTTTATCAACTCTTCTATTTACGATCAACTTTCAAAACATCGATTTTTGTAATTAAATCATAATCAAATTGTAAAAAAACTTCTTGGGGTTGGGAAGAAAATAGTAATACGAAAAATGTGTAAGAGCATCTCCAACAATGCTTTAAAATAGAGTATACTTTGGGATTTATAGTATTTCATTACCCCCACAATGCTCTAAAATTCATTTGGAGGATGAAGGATTGGCAAGAATCCTCTATATTTGGAGCACTCCATTCTTATTTTGGAGGATGATTTTAATTACAATATTTGCCTTTTTTTTTCTTTCTTATTTTCTTTTTACTTCTACTATTTGGTCATTATTTTATTAAATGGGTAGTATATTACACTATGAAGTTTTTATTAGAAATTAAATTAATTATTTTTAACATTACGGATATCATGTTTTATGGGACATTCTTGATTTTATATGTCTTTTATTTTTGTTTTCTTTCTCAAATAAAAATTAAACTATAAATTAGGAAATAATGACTCATACAAAATAAATATTACACAACTTTAATGATATCTCAATACCATTTAATAATACATTACATAAATCATTAATTAAGTTGAAAAAATACATTACATTTAATATCTCAATACCATTTAATTGAGTTGAAAAAATAATTTAATAATTTAATAAATTAATAATACATTACATAAATCATTAATTATTTAAATGTATTAAGTTAATTGAAAAAGAAAAAAAATAAAAATTATAATAATATAGAGTGTTATTGTTGGAGAATTTTTTTTTGATATAGAGTACTCTATACTCCAAAATGGAGGATAGAGTGCTCCGAAATAAAGCATGTTTTTGGAGATGCCTTAGGTCATCTCCAACAATATGTTCTTCAAAATAAAATACTCTATCATCCATTATAGAGCATAGAGTTCTCTATATCACAAATCTTCTCCAACATATATTATTAAAATAAACTAATTAAAGAATTCGAATAAATTGAAATTTGTAATATGTTACTAAATTATAAAATAAAATAAGTACACTCAACTCAATTAATTGATATCGAGATATTTTTTTAAAAGTAATTTTATTTACTTGAAATTAAATTGCGAGTCAAATAAAATATTTAAGATATGTACATATATATTTAGGACGACATAAGTATTACAATTACACAATTCTAAAAAAAACAATAACATATTATATTAGGAAATGAGTAGGTCCCCTATGAAACTTATTCACGGTATGAAAATGATTTGATACATTCACTAATACTATAATATTTCATATTGTGATTTCATTTATAAGTCTAATGGTACCAGTCAGTGAATACATGCAATGTTATAGATCTTGTTCATAGGAGATTTTGTGTTAGGAAATCCAATACTCCAAGTTGGAGAATCTAAAAAAATAATAAGAATATCTAATACTCTAAGTTGGATAATTTTTTCCACAAATGATCGATAAGAGCATCTCAAAGTGCATAGTGAGTTGACTTATCTTTAATTTGACGATGACGTGCTTGTGGAATCAAGTGAGCTCATCAAGTGCAATTTCAACCTCTGGAGCGGGTACTTCGTGATAATCAGTAACAAGTACCTCCACATCTCGCTCATCTTTAATAATCATATTGTACATTATAATGTATGTTGTCATGATATTATGCAATAATTTTTTCATCTCAAACTCGGACCTACTGTAATACACCAAATGTGTGTTCTACATCTTTTTGACAACTTTCTTGTTGTGCTGCAAAATGTTGTTGCTTTGGACTTTTGGGTTCATGAATTGTCTGCACTAGAGTTGCTCACTTTAGATATATACAATCAACTAAATAGTAACACATAGTGTATTCTTTTCCCTGTATGATATAGTTAGTGGGTGGAGCTACCTCATTGGAAGACCAAAGATACTAGTCGTAAAAAAATTCCACAACAGCTCGGCAAAACCTCTTTACACTTTTAATAGAAGAGGACTCTCTGATCTTAATATACTCACCAGTCACATCAACCACTACACCATATGCTAGAATCCACTTCACAGAAGTTATTCTCTGGTGTGAGGATAACCCGAGTTGGTTAGATGAATTAGGCTTTTGCACAAAGTAAGAGTCGTGTGCTTGAGCAACCTCCAAAATTTAGAGAGAATTGACGACGAGACACGTGAAAATGTGTTTGGACCAATCTTCATTGTATACTGGAGAACTTGAAAAGTAGTAATTGTATAAACGTTGTTCGGCGGTCGCTCAATCACAATTAATTACCACATGACTAGGAATTGAGCCTCGATGGTACACATTGTCAAATTGTTTGTGATATTCGGATACAACAGCAACATTAGTTTGAAGTTGGAGGATAAATATCTGTTGTTGTTGGTCAATTGTCGATTGCTCATTTCTTAGCTTAGCACATGACTCTTCTGCATCATCTGATGATGATGATGAATAATAAATATTGTTGGAAGGACCACTCTCATGGTAATTCATCATAACTAGATGAGATGACATGGAAATTATGTCAAGAAAGTTAAATATAAGGGAGGGTGATTTTTTCTTTGAGGATGTGATGATCAAGCGAACAAACACACCACATCTTTAAATAACATTATAAGTTGTTCTATCCACAACAATTTCTGTACAACTTTTGTTATATATTGTCAAATCTGAACACATGCCATATAAAAATCCAAATTGAATTGGCATAATCAAATTTAACACTTTAAATATAGACCATCGATCAATTTTTTTGTATCCCTTCAACTTTTAAATATGGATTGTTGATCAATTTATCTGTATCCCTAGTGATATAAATACGAGTTCAATTGTAACAATCAGATTCAGCCTTTAATATGGGTCGTTGCTTAATTTATTCATATCCCTAGTAAATAAAAATATGAGTTCAATTGTCGCAATCAAATTATAACTCATTGTGGGTTCACTCCGACACTCTTCTGAAACCATATTCATTTTATTTTGGAATCATATTGGATTTCACTTTCCAACACTGAAATCATATCATTTAATAGTACCATTCTCTCTGCAAAGTTGGGATTCACTTCCCAACGTATCGATAATGACATCATATCATTTCATTTTTTACTATTCTCTTTGCAAAGCTGGGGTTCACTTCCCAACATATTGATAATAGAATCATTTCATTTTAATTTTACTATTCTCTGTGCAAAGTTGGGGTTCACTTCCCAACAATGATAAAATCAACATATTTATTTTAATCTATCATGCTTTATGCCAGAGTTGGGGTTTCACATGTGTGATCTTATTTAGCTAATTAAAACCAATATATTTTTCTATATAATGTGTGTTCATCTTCACTTAATTTTGTATCTCTCACACACAACTCATCTAAATGTGGTGTTTTTTTCTCAACTAAGGAGGACAACCTCCTAGTGGATTGTTATGTTGAATTTTGTCATAATCCTATAATTGATATAAATCAAACCAATGACACCTTGTGATCTCGTAACTTCTAAATACAGCAGACAACTAACCAACCCGTCAGCAAAGCCTTGTACTATGAAGACCTTTCAATGCCAATGGAGCATCCTCAGTGCAGTTGCCTAAAAATTTAGCGGGTGCATTAATCAAGTGGAACAAAAGCACCCCAATGGGGCTTCATAGAAAGACATTGTAAGTAGTTTATTCATATTCAATTTAATCCTCATTTTTCATGTTCTAAACATGATTCCTTATTTTACAATTGGATGAAGAAGAACAACTATACAAGTTTTTTGGGACAACCTGGATATTTGATTATGTCTGACTAACTCTAAAGGACCTATACAAGTCCAAGCCGACTAATGCCACTTTACCTGCTTATGTGGCAAATAGTGGAATGACGACTAATTGTAGTCTAATTACTCACCTACTAAAAAATAATTGATGCCAGATTTTGCAGATTTGTCTGGGTTTTCCCAAAACCTAGATGGAGATGTTCCATCATCGGGAGGCTCTCAATGTCCAATGGGTATTAAAAGAACAAAATGCAAAATCAAAGCTAGTGAAGAAAACTAAAAAAAACTCTTTTCACAATGTCAAATTGCAGTGAGAGAATGATGAATATGATGGATGATATTGAAATCTCTCGAAAATAGCTCATTGATGTTGAGAAAGAAATCACAAAATATTTTCCAAATCAAGCATCAAAAGATGAAGTTATTAGGAGTTTTTGTCCATTTGACCAGTTTTTCAATGGAACCTTCCCACCCGACTTCGACTTTCCTCTGTTCTAGCATGTTTCAATGGCCAGTTTACGTATTTTATTTTGCTTAATTTGAGTTCTCTTGTTTAATTGTAGGGAGTATGTTATTTATATTTTCGTTTATGTTCTAATGTGTTGGATATGGTAATGTTGTAATCTTTCATATTTCAAATTATGTAATATTTATTTCTTGTAAGTCATTATCTCCCAAATTAAGGTCTAAATTCTAATTCGAAAAAGGCAAAAAATAAATAGAAAAAAAGTGGCACAAAAACGTAAAATTATAATTTAAAAAAAAAATTAAAACTTCAACTAATAAAATGAAACAAAATGAGATTTAAAAAAAAAAAGAATACATCCCCCACTATAACATTTTTTTAAATGAAACAAAATAAAATGAGAAATTTAATTTTTGTAAATAAATACATCATCTATATTCATATATAAAGGATCTTCAATCATCCTTTATTCGCTATCCTCCGTTTGTTGGAGTGCCACAGTCCTTCATATTTTGGAGAATCCTAAAAAATGAAGGATTGTTGGAGATGGTCCAAGAGTAAGGGGGATGTGGATCTATGGGTTAGACATGTGAGGATTTTTAATTTGACTCTTATTGTAAATGGGTTTGGAGATGGACTAATATTATATATGTTTTATGGGTTAGGATTCTTATGTCTAGGTGTATTGGTTGTTATTTAGGGGGAGAAAGAGAAGTGGTAAAGATTTTCGTTGGTGAAAAGATATACAAAATGTAGTGAAAGGGGTGGAGGGCAAAAGTTTCTTTGAAATCTGTGTTTTTCGTTGGGAGGAGAGATTTGAGACAACAAGGAATAAGTGTTTAGGTGGAAAATAAACTTTGTTGTTGTTAGTTTAACAAATGTATAGTTTTTTTGATATATTTTGTGCGTACTTAAAATTGATATTCTCAAGTCAGATGCATTCAAATGGAAATGTTATACTGATGGTGAATTTTCAACTAACGAGGTGTACTTTTCCCTTCATAGAGTTTCAATGGCCGAGGAAATTTCCTAAACCATTATTTTTTTTGTAAAATTTGTCTAAAAGTTGTTCCAAGCATAACCGCCTTGTTCATTTGGGAGGTTCTTTAAGATATGATACCATCAAAATTCAATTTGATGACAAGAGGTGTTGTGCTTGAAGTCAATGATAGCAATTGTCCTTTGTATCTTCTACATTTGAAATTTTAAACCACTTGTTGTCTTGCCTGATTTCCAGAATCATTTGGTTTAAGGTATGTTACCTGCAGGGGCTTCGTTTACAGGCTTCTTTGTCTATCTTGAATCATTTTATTTTTTTGTCATCTTGAGCCTTAATAAGGTGGGTAGGAAGATCCTTAATCCCATTTGATAATGTGTCTATTGGATGATTAGAAAATTAAAAGATGACAATATTTTCAATGATTCAATTATAGAAGTTGATAGACTAGTTGATGGTATTAAGTTGTATTTTTTAAAATGGCTGAAAGCTCATTATCTTTGTAATATTTATTTTTATCTTATACTCCCTCCGTCCACGAAAATTTTACCCGGTTACTGTAGGGCACAGTTTTTAATGAAAATTGATATTTTATTGAAAAAGTGAATAAAGTAGATAAAGTAAGAGTATTGTGGTGGGTATTGTGGGACCCATTTTTTGTTTGTGAGTGTAGTTTATTTCCAAAAAAGGAATGGGTAAAAATTTGGTGGACGGACCAAAAAGGAAAGCGGGTAAAAATTTGGTGGACGGAGGGAGTAATTTGTTTTCAAATTTCCTATCTTTCTTCCCTGTTGGGCTTAAGTAGTCATCCCCATTTGTAATGTATTTCAAATGTATGGTACTCGGTTTAGATAAAAATTCATTTGATTTTTTTTTTTTTTTAAAGTGGACCAATATATTGCTTCCTCTGTTCATCGACAAGTGTTACATTTACTTTTACACACTTTTAAGAAAATAGTCCATTGAGATTTGATAGAAAAAATAACCAGGTTAAGGTGGAGAGATAATGATCAAGGTAGTAAAAATTGTATTTCATCCATCCTTTTTAGATTGTTCAAAATTATGAAAAAAATGTTCTACCCTCTAAAACAAACATCTTACAACATCTCTTATTTTACACCTCATGTCACTTTTCGCATTATACCATAAAACAATAAACAAAAATCCCCCAAATAAAGTAAAAATGATCAATATGCTTTCAATTTTATTGTTTTTGATACAAATATACAAAATTTTCATTAAAACTTGCACTATTCTTCGTGAACAATCTAGAAAATGATAGATGGAGTAATTATTAATATTAAATAAGTGACAAATGAGTAATTTAAATGAATAATAGGCATAATTTTTAAGGATGAGGTAGAATTTGGAAAAAATAAATAAATAAATTTAACACTTAACTCGAGGCATCATAATGACAAATGTAATATTACCTTAGGAATTAGGATGGAGGGAATAGAAAATTTTTCTTATGCATGAGACTGCCTTTAAAGGAAAAAAAAAGCTTACATATAAATTTCTTAAGTCAATTAAAAAATAGATAAAAAATCATATTTGCAACTTTTTTTTTTTTTTAAATATCTTGCAAAGCTGAAGCTCATTATTATTGAAAAGTGATGAAAAATAATAAAAAAAAAAAAAAAACAAAGAATGGCTGCACAGTGAACCTTGAAAAGCATCGAACATCTTCAACCTCAACCTCAACCCAACGATAAGAGTAATCCCCTCAAATCTCCCCCCCTCACCACATACACTTCACTTTTCTCACCCATATCTTTCTCTCTCTCCTCCCCACATACACCCACACTTTCCACACTGAGAGAAACCCCCGCCCAATTACACACATTCACAATGGCGTCCACCGCCGCATCACCAGCTTTCTGCGGCATCCGCAAGGCATCCACCGCCGCCGCCACCAGGGCTTCGCTCAACGCCCCCTCCACTCGCTTCCTCCCCAAAACCCCACTCCGCGGCCTCGCTTTCTCCGCCGCCGCCGCCGAGCCCCTCCTCTCTCACCACGTCGCCACTAAGCTCCGATCATTCGGGAGCTCCGGCAAGCCCATTAGAGGCGTCGCCTCCATGGCTAAGAAGAGCGTCGGCGACCTCAGCGCCGCCGACCTCAAGGGTAAGAGAGTGTTTGTTAGGGCTGATCTGAATGTGCCCCTTGATGGAGAGCAGAACATTACTGATGACACTAGGATTAGAGCTGCTATTCCCACCATCAAGCATCTCATGAACAATGGCGCCAAAGTCATTCTCTCTACTCATCTGGTAACTCAATTTACAGTTGTTGAATATTTTTATTCCATGTCTAGCCTATTGGTTTGCTCTGCATTCTTCTTATTAAAATTTACTGTTTGACTTTGATTTAATCAAATTCATGACTTGTAGGTTTGATCACATACTCAATTTAAACTTGTGTGTTTTTCCTCTGGTTATGATATATGTGATGTTATGATTAAATTCACTGTGAACTGTAAATTATCAAGATGTGTTTGATTCTGATATCTCTGCATTGTTTTTTTATCAAAATTTACTGTTTGACTTTGATTTGATCATATTCATGACTTGTTGGCTTGATCACATACTCAATTTAGACTTGTGTGTTTCTCCCTCTGGTTATGATAAATGCAATGTTATGGCGTATGATCAAATCCACTGTGAATTGTATATTACCAAGCTGTGTTTGATTCTGATGTAATCCAAATTCATTAGATTTTTAATTATTTGAAACATTTACCGATTTTCCATTTTGTAAATTAACAGGGTGTTCATTTATATATGTTTCTACTTCTTGTTAAGATTGCACGCTATGTATAAATGAGCTTCTGTTTTTATAATACACCCTCTTCTTTTTCATGCCATAATTGTTAGATTCCACAATCAGTGAGTCCAATTCTTAAGTTTTTATGCATGTGTTTTCCAGGGACGACCGAAAGGTGTAACACCAAAATTCAGTCTTGCACCTCTTGTTCCCAGGCTATCTGAGCTGCTTGGTATTCAGGTACCAATTTACACAAAATCAAATTTACAATAGATAAGTATTGATATGAAGACACCGTCGTTAACACAATTTCATAACATGCTAATTTTTTCTTTTTAAGAGGGATGTGAGATGTAATTGGCATTATATCTTCTTCTATATGTTAACTATGAAACTACGGATTTAACCCAGGTTGTGAAGGCGGATGACTGCATTGGTCCAGATGTTGAGAAGTTGGTGGCCTCACTACCTGAAGGTGGGGTCCTTTTGCTTGAGAACGTGAGGTTTTACAAAGAGGAAGAGAAGAATGACCCCGAGTTTGCAAAGAAGCTCGCCTCATTGGCTGATCTTTATGTGAACGATGCATTCGGTACTGCCCACAGAGCGCACGCCTCTACTGAGGGAGTAACAAAGTTCCTCAGGCCCTCAGTTGCTGGTTTCCTTTTACAGAAGGTCAGACTCTAGCCTTAACAAGACATGGTGAAAATGTTTTAACACGATAATGGAAGTTATATAATTTGGTTATTCAGGAGCTGGACTATCTTGTTGGGGCAGTTTCAAACCCGAAGAGACCTTTTGCTGCCATTGTTGGTGGTTCAAAGGTGTCCTCCAAGATTGGAGTGATCGAATCACTTCTCGAGACGTGTGATGTTTTAATATTGGGAGGAGGTATGATATTCACATTTTACAAAGCACAGGGGCTTTCAGTAGGGTCATCTCTGGTAGAAGAAGACAAGCTAGAATTAGCAACATCGCTCCTTGCTAAGGCAAAGGCCAAGGGGGTCGACATATTGCTGCCCACCGACGTCATTATTGCTGACAAGTTTGCCCCAGATGCAAACAGCAAGGTCAGGTTCCTTTGTCCTTGATTTCAAGATCTCCAAACGAACAAATGATAACTAACCGTTGAGGTCTGTCTATTAACATCTTCTGAATTTGTAGGTTGTGCCATCATCTGCTATCCCCGATGGGTGGATGGGATTGGATATCGGACCAGATTCTGTAAAGACGTTCAATGATGCCCTGGACAGCACAAAAACTATTATTTGGAACGGACCGATGGGAGTGTTTGAGTTTGAAAAGTTTGCTGTGGGCACAGAGGTAATTATTTCTTGATACATCTATCCTACCCGACGAAAAAAATAGAAAAAAGGAAAGTAGTTCTTCTTAGTCCTGTAAATTTCCTCAATTTAGATTTCAGTCCTGTCGACTTAAAGGAATTAAAAATACTTGGGTAACCTTCATTTGCTCGACATTTTAGTTTGGCAACTGACTGTAGGAGGTGAAATATCCGGTTGATGCTATCGTGACTATGTTTGATTAGTCCAATGTGATAGAGTTTGATGGGTCAACTGATGTTTCACTTCCTAGTTCCTACAAGAAGTTACCGACTAAAACATAAAAAAGTTGAAAGTCTAATTTCAATTATTGAAAGTCGATAGGATAACTTGCAGGGCTAAAAAAACTAGTGTTTCCCTAAAGAGCAACATTCTTGTACACTAGTTGCACGTGCAACAGTAACAATTAATATTTTTCAGTGAAAACAACTAATACTAACAAACTAATACCTTTTAGTAAAATAACTAAACATAATTTAAAATTTTAATTGAGTTGCACAGTGCACAACTGCATACAAGTTTTTATCAAAAATGAAATATGTATAAATTGAGGTTGTGCCACATTTTGTAGTCTGTTGCGAGAAAACTAGCTGAACTCAGTGGGAAGGGAGTGACGACGATTATTGGTGGTGGAGACTCAGTTGCAGCTGTTGAGAAAGTCGGAGTTGCTGATGTGATGAGCCACATATCAACTGGTGGTGGTGCCAGTTTGGAGCTGTTGGAAGGCAAAGAGCTGCCAGGTGTTCTTGCTCTTGACGAAGCCACGCCCGTTGCTGTGTAAGGCTTAAACGAGCATTCTCCTCAATTCTTTTAACCCCATCTGTAATAATGTTTCGCTTTGTAAACGAGAAATGTAATAGTATATGAGTCCATGCTACAGATGTTTCAGTCTGCCCTTGATGTTATATCTGAATCAACCTTTTTCTTGTAATGATAAAGTCAGTATGAGGATGTATCAGAGGAACAAAACTATTTTGAAATATGTCCACCATCTTTTCATGCCCTGTGGAAGAAAGATGCCACTTCGTGATAAGCAGCATCCACAATTCCTGCTAGACAGAAAAATGAAATGAAAAGTGTTAGTGTATATAAAAAAACATATTAGCTTGTATCTTGAATTGTATTACTAATTATTAGCTCACAAATTATTTTTGCGAGAAAGTCAAAAAATGATGGGAGAATTTGTGTCCAAAATTGGTGCAACCAGTGAAATGAAATATTACTTTTTGTGCTATTAATCTATTATTGTATGGCGATGCCTTGTTATTCATATTTCTTTATCAAAAGTTTATAATCCCTCTGCTCCATAATTATTGGTACATAAAATATTATTACTTTTGGAGCATACACCAAATCCTACCAATTTATTTACTTTGAGTTCGTTTGGTTAGTTATGCGTCGGCTCCATGGCCAAGTAATTCTTTCTAGTCATCTGGTGAGTTCATTTTTGTTTTTTCAATTTACAATTATTGGCTGTTGATTTCCTTCTTTAATAATTTAGTCCATCTTTCTAGCCTATTGCTTTGCTATGCATTCTTCTAATCAAAATGCTTCTGTTAGATAACTGTGGTACGCATTTGCAAATTTTGATCTATGAATTGTGGTTAACAACTTGATAGTGACATTATTTGTAAATTTTGTGTGTTGTTGGTGATGCTACTATTTAATAAAGTGGTGATTTATTTTTTGTTTTTCTACGCTTATTGGGGAAGTGTAATACTCTCTCTTTAATAATCTTTACATTTTTTTTTAAAAAATGTTTCACACTAAAAAAACGAAAATAAAACACTCTCACACTACTCATTTTATTTTAAAATAATATTTATTCATTGGTAAAAAAAAGTCAATAAAAACAATTTTTAAAAAATAATGTGTCACACCACATATAAAAATTAATAGGGGACATATGAATTGTGTTTTAATTTTATGAGTATTAATGTAGCACTTATTGGCTATGAAGTTATGATGCACATATTCTTCTATAATTATTATAATGCAGTATCGACTTCGCACCAAACTTCTAAAAAAATGTGCAGTTCTTGAATTCGCAAAAACCGATTCTCCACGTGATGAATTTACTACTACTTGACAAATCCAACTAAGTGATTCTCAAATTCGCCTCACGAATTCTACTTGTTAAACATTATATATGTTATTTCAATTTAATTTTATTATGTAAATAATTTAAATCGTAAATGTGACATTTATTTTATATTGAATTCATTATTATAATATATTTATTGAACTAATGAAACTGGATAGTTTGTTACTTAATTATATTAAGTCATCGAATATGTTAAAGTTGTAAGAAGAAATGTAAATTGTTCTACATATTTTTAATGGACTATAAGCATGAAAAAGATTCTAAGCAAGCATGACAATTGTGACGATATAAGTTGTCAGCTGAGCTCAAGAACCACGCTTATACATTTAGTCACGATTCACGAGTCAATGCTGCGGAAACCAACCCCAGAGGCTGTTTGACTAAACTTATTTAGAATACTTTATAAACTTTAATATTTTTTAAGTTATTCAAAGAGCTTATAATATATAATTTTTAAATAGTTTATAAGTTGCTAAGATATTTGACTAATACAATTTATAAGATTTTTAATAATTTATAATAAATTATTTTTTAAATTTAAATTTGAATATAAAATAATTTTGTTTTTATTTCTTATGTTGAAGTAGAGGTGAGTGGGGGTGGGAGAGCGGTGCAATGATTCCAGTGTGTGGTGGGTGATTGGGGGTGGAGGTGGTTAGGAAAATAAGTTGTACTTTTTGAAAGTTTATAAGTTGTTAGAAACTTATTTTATGAGCTTATAAAACATCTTATTTTACCAAACACAAAGATAGTGCTTAGAGGTGGTAAAACGGGCCACCCGACCCGGCGGACCAAGATGTGTTCACGGGTCGGGCATGCACATTTCCGATCGGGCCTCTATAAATTGAGTACAACCCGCTCTAGTCCGCGGGCTAACGGGTCGGCCCGACCCATTCGTTTTTTTTTTAATTGTTAGAAAAAATTATGTAATAAATACTACTCCAACTTACAAGTCATCATATTATATCCCATTCAACTAATTTATCCATCTGTGAAGCTAACCGAAAACAATAGTATTGCTAGGTCACGATATTATTCAAGACAATCTAATGAATTCTACCAAGTAATTAAATGCCATCCAATTTATATGGAACAAGTTAAAAGTGAAATCAGAAGATTATGAACATTTAGGAATGAAATATATTTATATATATAATAATGGGTAGTATGTTATATATATGCAGAGAGATGGGTCTACGTAGCAATGTTTTATTACTGTTGGACATAAAATTTAATAAAAATTTAATATTTTATTAAAAATTAAAAGAAGTAAGGTATTGTAAGGGATATTATTGTGAGACTCATTTATTTATTTCTTAAAAGTATTTATTTCAAAAAATGGAATGAGTAAAAAATTGGTGGACGACCCAAAGAAAAAAAAATGTAAAAAGTTGGTGGACGGAGGAAGTCCTATAAAAACACAACTTATTACAATTTCACAATTCACATATATTTTATATCTTAATCTACTTAACAACACTAATTTTGGTTTTTAAAAAAATAGTCGGGCCAGTCGGGCCGTCCGTGGCCCGTCGGGCCAAAATGGCCCCACCCATTTGGCACGTCGGGCCCGTCGGGCCGGGCCAAAAAAGACCCAATTTTTTGGGCTTCTAATTTTTTAGCCCAGCTCGGCATATATTCCGGGCGGGTCGGACTCAAATTGCCGGGTCTAATAGTGCTTATAAACTTTTGGGGCAATTACAATAGGGTCCAAAATATGGCCCTTAAAAGCAATACACAACACTCAACTTTTCATAGTAACGATCTACTACTACAAAATGGACCAAAAGCCTCTTCTCTGTACAACTTTTGTGATTTGACTTGTATTTGATTTCACTTTTTACTGTTCATTAACTTTTCAACCTTCCGTCACTCTTTTTTTTTTGAAATAATTCAAACATGTGTCTTTTATCTTGGATTTTTTTTGGCCGATTTTTAAATTGAAACGATACCCTTTTATTGGATAAATTTTTATAAGATAAAAATTAGTAAACCATAGTACACTGATAATATTATAGTACAAAGACTTATTGTATAGTACACTAATAATATTATAGTATAAGACTAATTGTATAGTACACTGATAATATTATAGTACAAGACTAACTGCATAGTGACTTGAATCGAATATACTAGCTTTTACTAGTAGCTTACCCGCAAGAGTACGGGTTCACAGTAGTATGGGCAAGTATAGGGACCAAGTATTATCGAACCCAAGGGATGGTGTATATGCGAATAGATCCCTGAAGATCTCCGCGTCGTAGTTAATATGAGTGTAATGTTTTTGGGTTTTTGAAAAGATTAATTAGACTAAACTAAATTATCCTACGTATGCAAAAGGAAAATTAAACGAAATAACAAAAGGTGTGTTTTCAAGTATGAGATGGTGATGCTTAGGATTGGAATCCCTACGTATACTAACGGAGCAGGTACATAATCAAAATAACTGTGACACACCAGAATTAACCTAAGTCTAAGAATGCAAGGTGAAAGCTCAAGATTCTAAACCCTAATACTTTACCCTAACACTCGACTTCACGAATCTACTAACAAGTTACTAGATTGTGCTTAATTAATGAGACCCTAATTTAACTAAGGTGATGCGGTCGTCCTCCTTCGCTAAACTGGTAAATGAATTAACCCTTTCTAAACCTTCTCGTCAAGACTACTAATTGTTATTGAGTGATGCGGTCGTCCTCTCTCTAACACTTTCGTACGAAATTCAAAGGTAAAGTTAAGATTAATTATAAGAATTCATTAACTAAGAGAATTAAAACTAACGTCACAAATTACCCTAATTACGTACCCACATCCTACTTCTACGAGTTCATCCTACCCTAAGCATACAAGGGTTTTAGCCGGACATGGCTTTAACGAACATAAAAGCAATAGAAGAAACAACGAACATAAACATAATGAATTGAACGAAGAAAATAAGAAACATGAACTAGGGTTTTAAAAGAAATAAATACTAAGAACTGAAATTTAATTAACTAAAAAGAAGTTTCAAAGCGTTCACAGAAATCAAACTACCGAAAAGAAACTAATAAACGAAAAGAAACTTAGAATTCGTATGCAAAACCTCAACAAAACGTAAATAAAGCTTACTCCTCTCCTTCCTCTCCAAAAACTAAGTCTAAAAGTGATTTCTAAAGTTCGGTTCTCAAGTCGTCCCTTAAAACGAGTTTAGAGGAGGTATATATAGGCACCGGGTCGAAACGGGATCTCATGGGCCGAAAAACGAAATCTGAAAAATTGCCTTGGAAGCGCTCGAGCAGACCCGCTCGAGCGGGTCGCTCGAGCTGTTGTGGTCGAGCGGTTCCTGAGGTCGAGCGAGGCACTCGAGCTCTTTTGGTCGAGCGGTTCCTGAGGTCGAGCGAGGCGCTCGAGCAATTCCCCTCGAGCGAGGCGCTCGAGCAATTCCCCTCGAGCGCCCAAAATGTTCTGTATGTTTTGATGCGCTCGAGCCCTTAGCTCGAGCGGGGCGCTCGAGCAAAGTGGCTCGAGTGGGTCTTCATTCCTTTGCAACTAACACTTTTCTTCACACGTACTAATACCAATCGTATTTCTTCGATATCTTCTCATCCGGGCATCCGTTTGGGTCTTCATTCCTTTGCAACTAACACTTTTTTTATTTATTTATTTATTTTTTATTTATTTTTTTTCATTGACTTGAATCGAATATACTAGCTTTTACTAGTAGCTTCCCCGCAAGAGTACGGGTTCACAGTAGTATGGGTAAGTATAGGGACCAAGTATTATCGAACCCAAGGGATGATGTATATGCGAATAGATCCCTGAAGATCTCCGCGTCGTAGTTAATATGAGTGTAATGTTTTTGGGTTTTTGAAAAGATTAATTAGACTAAACTAAATTATCCTACGTATGCAAAAGGAAAATTAAACAAAATAACAAAAGGTGTGTTTTCAAGTATGAGATGGTGATGCTTAGGATTGGAATCCCTACGTATACTAACGGAGCAGGTACATAATCAAAATAACTGTGACACACCAGAATTAACCTAAGTATAAGAATGCAAGGTGAAAGCTCAAGATTTTAAACCCTAATACTTTACCCTAACACTCGACTTCACGAATCTACTAACAAGTTACTAGATTGTGCTTAATTAATGAGACCCTAATTTAACTAAGGTGATGCGGTCGTCCTCCTTCGCTAAACTGGTAAATGAATTAACCCTTTCTAAACCTTCTCGTCAAGACTACTAATTGTTATTGAGTGATGCGGCCGTCCTCTCTCTAACACTTTCGTACGAAATTCAAAGGTAAAGTTAAGATTAATTATAAGAATTCATTAACTAAGAGAATTAAAACTAACGTCACAAATTACCCTAATTACGTACCCACATCCTACTTCTACGAGTTCATCCTACCCTAAGCATACAAGGGTTTTAGCCGGACATGGCTTTAACGAACATAAAAGCAATAGAAGAAACAACGAACATAAACATAATGAATTGAACGAAGAAAATAAGAAACATGAACTAGGGTTTTAAAAGAAGTAAATACTAAGAACTGAAATTTAATTAACTAAAAAGAAGTTTCAAAGCGTTCACAGAAATCAAACTACCGAAAAGAAACTAATAAACGAAAAGAAACTTAGAATTCGTATGCAAAACCTCAACAAAACGTAAATAAAGCTTACTCCTCTCCTTCCTCTCCAAAAACTAAGTCTAAAAGTGATTTCTAAAGTTCGGTTCTCAAGTCGTCCCTTAAAACGAGTTTAGAGGAGGTATATATAGGCACCGGGTCGAAACGGGATCTCATGGGCCGAAAAACGAAATCTGGAAAAATTGCCTTGGAAGCGCTCGAGCAGACCCGCTCGAGCGGGTCGCTCGAGCTGTTGTGGTCGAGCGGTTCCTGAGGTCGAGCGAGGCGCTCGAGCTCTTTTGGTCGAGCGGTTCCTGAGGTCGAGCGAGGCGCTCGAGCAATTCCCCTCGAGCGCCCGAAATGTTCTGTATGTTTTGATGCGCTCGAGCCCTTAGCTCGAGCGGGGCGCTCGAGCAAAGTGGCTCGAGTGGGTCTTCATTCCTTTGCAACTAACACTTTTCTTCACACGTACTAATACCAATCGTATTTCTTCGATATCTTCTCATCCGGGCATCCGTTTGAGTCGATTCAAAGTCCTACGAACTCCGTTTTTCGTCCTCGATTCACCTATGAGTATCAAAGAGACAAATTCATCAATATATAGAAATAGTACTCATTTGGCTCTAAAAACTCAATAAATTCGACCAAAACTCGGGCGTTTCTAGCTACGAATCATGACAATTTCACGCCTAATCAACCCCCCCAAACTTACCATATTGCTTGTCCCCAAGCAATGAAATAATAAGTCAAGTGAAATTGTTAGGGATGAGTAAAAAAAAATCAATCATGCAAGCTAATGAACTCAAGCTTCAAAAGTCAATCACCCGTATACTCACTCACTTTCTTTTATCGTACTCATGCAACAATAACAAGGAACACCAAGATCAAGCATGGATGTGCACTCAACGATGTGTTTTGCTCCCTCACAAGTGTATAACAATGATCAAGGAACTCACTCAAACAATCAATCACACAAATTGGCAGCCATAGGCTTGTAAGTGCTCTTAACTTCGACCGTACTCTAGAAATCAATGCCGAATAAAAAAGGACTTTTCTCAAGGTTGTAATGTAGGCTCTTTGGACAGGTGGGATAACAATATAAGGTAAAGTGACTAAAGTGAATGGAGAATAGAAAATCAAACCTTGGCACTTGACATTAGGAACAGAATACTTCAAACATGTTCAATCAACACCCTTTCAATTCCATACTCTCAATACTTCAAATTTTTTTTTCTTTCTCACTCTTTCACTTCTTTTTTTCAATCACTTCACTTTTTTTTTCTTTTCGCACAAACACATGAGCTCAATTTTTTTTTCTTTTGCTCATTCTCAAATTTTTTTCTTTTCCCACAACTCAAATCTCATTCACACCCTTATTTTATCACCACTCAACCATCATAATTCCTTGTCTCAACTCAACTCAACTCAATCCCTTCAACATTCACACTTTTCCTATTCTCCACTCAAATTGGGACAAAAAGGCTTAGGAACTGGAAATAGTGTTAAGATATGCTAGCAAATAAAAATAGGCTTAAAGGCTCAAAGGGGCTAGCAAGGGATACATGTCATTGGCAAGGAAAATTTTGGCTAAGTGACTCACTCAAATCAAAGATGGCCTAAGATCACATTCGGCATATCAAACTAGACACAGTCAAGAAGCAAGAGCACACACAAGTTCTAGCATCCTCTAAGGTGACGATTCACTCACAAATGAAGAGATCAAATTATGCATCAAAATCTCATAAGGCTCAAAAGCTCACGGCTTTCACATCCATGCTAGTCCTAGTGCATTCTCACTCTCATCACACAAGTACTCAAAAGAAAAATTCACAAGCATATAAGTTCTTTCTCAAATCAGCTCAAACTCAAACACTCACACAAAAGAATTTCTAACTCACCCTTACAACTCACTCTACTCATCAAATCATACTCAAAGATAGCAATCAACAAGCATAAGAGAATTGATAGGCATGAAATATTGAGTAACAAAACAAATCAAAATCAGCCCAAGGAGCATCTCAAGATACAAATAATCAACTCAACTCAAAGATAAGGGGTGCTCCGGTGCAATGTCATAAAACACATAAATACTCCACCCCCCCAAACTTCAACCTTGCGAAGAGGTCTAAGTTTGGGGTTGTGGGTTACCTCAACCAAACAATTCAGTTTCTCTCAATAGCTTTGCACACTCCCTTGTCTCAAGTTGGTTCCTTCAATCTGGTTAACTCCATGATTCCTTTACTCTTTTAGAGACAAGCCTACAAAATAAAACTCTCAAGTACGAGGTTAAACATACGACTCAACAACACCCTAATAACATAATGAGACACTAAAAACAAATAAAAATGGGTTGCCTCCCATTCAGCGCTATTTTTAAGGACCTGATGCCGGACCGAGCTCAAAGGAGCTTATGGGACATCATACTCAAATTTACCTCCCTTACTCTCATAAGAGTGGTGGTTGCATTCTTTTCCTTGATGCCCCTCCATCATGAGCTCTTTTGCTTTCTTCTCATCCCCAAGTGTTATGGGTCTCAACTCCTTCTCACCTTTATCTGGAGGAGTCTTACCAAACAGTTTTTTGAATTTGGACTTTTTCTTCTTAACTCCTCATTTTCCCTCTAACTGGACCACGTCCACTTTCTTCACCTCTTCATCCTTCAACTTCTTCACTTTATCCCTATCAAAATAATCAAGATCATAACGCTCATGGGTTAAATAATCAAGTGAAGGACTAACAAAATCATGAATATCAGAAGGATTAGGGATAGGAGGTGTGTCTTCAACACGAGGATCAATGGCATCCATGCAATACAAGCTCTCATCCTCCTTCGGGTGCTTCATGGCTTCATATAGGGAGATCTTCACTTCTTGATCATCAACCTTCAATGTAATCTTCCCATTTGCCACGTCTAGCACCATCCCCGCCGTAGCTAAGAACGGTCTTCCCAAGATTAGGGGCACGTGCTCATCTTCCTCCATCTCTAGGACTACAAAGTCGGCTGGAAAAATGTGATCTCCAACTCTCACTAGGACGTCTTCAACCACACCTTGAGGTCGAGTAATAGACCGGTCGGCAAGTTGAAGCGTCATCATTGTGGGTTGAAGTTCACCACCTTCCAATTTCTTGAAAAGCGACAACGGCATCAAATTAATGCTCGCTCCGAGGTCGCACAACGCTCCCTTCTTGATCCCGTTCCCAATGTCACATAGGATCGTGAAGCTCCCGGGATCCTTCAGCTTCGGTGGAAGCGCCTTGTGCACTAATGCACTCACCTCGTGGTTCAGCTGCACCAACTTCGGCTCATCCACTCGCTGTCTTTTCGCGATCAAGTCCTTCAAAAACTTTGCATAATGCGGCATCTGCTCCAAAGCATCATAAAAAGGAATGTTAATGTGAAGTTGTTTAAAAACATCAAGAAATTTAGCAAACTTTTCATCAAGCTTCTTTTTCATGAAGCGCTGTGGATACGGGACTGGTATCACAGATTTGGGTACCCCCCATTCATCTCTTTCTGTTTCTTTCACTTTATCCCTTGCTTCCTTTGCCTTTTTCCACTTAGGAACTCTCTCAACCTCCTCACTTTCCTTGCCCTTCTGGGACTCATCCATATCTTTATGCTTCTCAATCCCTTCACTTTCAATCCCCTTCTCAACTTGGGGCGTCTCAGACTCAGCAGGCATCTGAGGACCTTCATAGTTGGTTCCACTTCTAAGCTGGATCGCCTTGCACTGCTCTTTCGGGTTCCCCTCCGGCATGGAAGGATATTTTCCCGGCTCTCTATTCACCATCTTTGCAATCTGGCTCATCTGGAACTCTATAGAAGTGAACCTTCGATTGTTCTCTTGTTGAGTTCTAGTCCACTCAACGTTCATCTTCTGGAGCTCTTGATCACGATGATCACCCTTCTTATGCAACTCCTTCACATCGTACTCCAAGGATGACAACCGCTTGCTTCCTTCCTCCACCTTCTGAAGGATCGCTCTCAACATCTCCTCGGTTGATGCACCGCCTTCTCCACCAGGAGGTTTAGACCCCGGATCAACACCTGCAGGAACAGTAATACCAGCTTTTGGGTTAGCATAAGAAAAGTTCTCATTCTTCCTCCATGTGTTTTGAGGAGGCTGCTGGCCTCCTTGAACTCCTTGTGTGTTCTTCCATTGATTTTGAGGTGGCTGAGGGCCTGGAGGTACAAATGGCTAACCATAAGAAGGTCGTCCATACTGATTACCACCTTGGTAGCCATTCTGATTGTAATACGAACCTCTCATGTAATTGACTACCTCTTGCTGCCCACTTGGTTGGTCTACTCTATCATTCTCTACTGCATGCTCTCCACCCATATTCTTTCCCAACTCGAGGTTGTTGATCTTCTCCATCATGGCCATCAGCAGCCTTCTCGTTCCTTCTCCCTCTTCAACCTGATGCACTCTCTGAAAATCTGCATCCACACCCCAAGCACCGGCATTCGTGACAATGTTGTCCACGATCTCCCTACACCTCTCTATGCCCTGGTTCAGGAATGCTCCGCCCGTACAGGCGTCTAAATGGTCTTGCCCCGCCTTGTTGGCACCACTATAGAAGAATGCCATAATGTCTCCCTCGTTGTACCCGTGCTGCGGGCACTCAATCAGCATGTTTGAGTATCTCTCCCACGCTTGGCGTAAATCCTCTCCAGACTTCTGGCGAAAGGACGAGATCTCAATTCTAGCCTTGATCGTCCTAGATGGAGAGTAGAATTGCTCGAGGAACAGACGCTCGAGCTCGGCCCAAGTGGTAATACCTCCCCGCGGGAGCGTATTATCGTACCACTCTTTAGCTATTCCCGTCAGTGAAAATGGGAACAGCCTAAGCCTCTTGGCATCTTCAGACATGCCATTGTAATTGAATGTGGAGGCTATCATGAGAAAGCTCCTCAAGTGTGTATGAGGATTCTCCTTCCCGATCACCCCCTTGAACTGATTCTCGGTAAGCAGCTTTAGAATTCCTGAGGAAATCGAGAAGTTGTTCGCCTCAACAGGAGGTAACGCCACCCCATCGTAGTACCTCTGCGGCTGCGCTGCAAACCTCCCCCGAATAGCCATATTCTCTCCATTCTGCGGAACGTGTTGAGGAACAACTGGTGGTATGGGTACTTGCTGGACTGGTGGTGGTTGATAAACTGGTGGTTGGTTGTAAGCAGGTGGTGGTGGGTATGGGTAATGAGGATACGGGTATGGTGGATAAGGGTAAGGGTAAGGGTGATTATTTGGTGGGTAAGCAGGGATGTTAAATGGTTGTTGTGGGTTTTGGTGGATAATCTGGTTTTGGTTCTGGTTTTGGGGTTGTGTATGTGTAGAGTTAATTGAGTTTTGCGGGTTTGGGAGTTGGTTCTGAGCTTCCCCTATGGTTTTTTGCTGGTTACTACTCTCAACTCCAACCGCCTGCTCCACTAAAACAGTATACTCTGCAGCTATTTTGTCTAAGTCCCCATCTCCATCCAGATTCATGTTGTCTTTGTCTCCAGCAATAGTCATTCTTCTCAAGAAAGCTCGGTTCCTTCTGGCTATCGTCTCAGGGTCTGACAGGATTCTTTCTTCGCCCGTATTGCCTTGTGAGTGTGTTTTCATAAACCTGAAACACTAGCAAAAGGATCAAAACGCAACTGCTGAACAAATAAAAATAAACAGAAAATAAGTCACTCACTACTAACTACTAAGCTATCGACAAGTCCTATTCCAAAGACATACAACACCATCCCCGGCAACGGCGCCATTGACTTGAATCGAATATACTAGCTTTTACTAGTAGCTTCCCCACAAGAGTACGGGTTCACAGTAGTATGGGCAAGTATAGGGACCAAGTATTATCGAACCCAAGGGATGGTGTATAAGCGAATAGATCCCTGAAGATCTCCGCGTCGTAGTTAATATGAGTGTAATATTTTTGGGTTTTTGAAAAGATTAATTAGACTAAACTAAATTATACGTATGCAAAAGGAAAATGAAACGAAATAACAAAAGGTGTGTTTTCAAGTATGAGATGGTGATGCTTAGGATTGGAATCCCTACGTATACTAACGGAGCAGGTACATAATCAAAATAACTGTGACACACCAGAATTAACCTAAGTCTAAGAATGCAAGGTGAAAGCTCAAGATTCTAAACCCTAATACTTTACCCTAACACTCGACTTCACGAATCTACTAACAAGTTACTAGATTGTGATTAATTAATGAGACCCTAATTTATCTAAGGTGATGCGGTCGTCCTCCTTCGCTAAACTGGTAAATGAATTAACCCTTTCTAAACCTTCTCGTCAAGACTACTAATTGTTATTGAGTGATGCGGTCGTCCTCTCTCTAACACTTTCGTACGAAATTCAAAGGTAAAGTTAAGATTAATTATAAGAATTCATTAACTAAGAGAATTAAAACTAACGTCACAAATTACCCTAATTACGTACCCTCATCCTACTTCTACGAGTTCATCCTACCCTAAGCATACAAGGGTTTTAGCCGGACATGGCTTTAACGAACATAAAAGCAATAGAAGAAACAACGAACATAAACATAATGAATTGAACGAAGAAAATAAGAAACATGAACTAGGGTTTTAAAAGAAATAAATACTAAGAACTGAAATTTAATTAACTAAAAAGAAGTTTCAAAGCGTTCACAGAAATCAAACTACTGAAAAGAAACTTAGAATTCGTATGCAAAACCTCAACAAAACGTAAATAAAGCTTACTCCTCTCCTTCCTCTCCAAAAACTAAGTCTAAAAGTGATTTCTAAAGTTCGGTTCTCAAGTCGTCCCTTAAAACGAGTTTAGAGGATGTATATATAGGCACCGGGTCGAAACGGGATCTCATGGGCTGAAAAACGAAATCTGGAAAAATTGCCTTGGAAGCGCTCGAGCAGACCCGCTCGAGCGGGTCGCTCGAGCTGTTGTGGTCGAGCGGTTCCTGAGGTCGAGCGAGGCGCTCGAGCTCTTTTGGTCGAGCGGTTCCTGAGGTCGAGCGAGGCGCTCGAGCTCTTTTGGTCGAGCGGTTCCTGAGGTCGAGCGAGGCGCTCGAGCAATTCCCCTCGAGCGCCCGAAATGTTCTGTATGTTTTGATGCGCTCGAGCCCTTAGCTCGAGCGGGGCGCTCGAGCAAAGTAGCTCGAGTGGGTCTTCATTCCTTTGCAACTAACACTTTTCTTCACACGTACTAATACCAATCGTATTTCTTCGATATCTTCTCATCCGGGCATCCGTTTGAGTCGATTCAAAGTCCTACGAACTCCGTTTTTCGTCCTCGATTCACCTATGAGTATCAAAGAGACAAATTCATCAATATATAGAAATAGTACTCATTTGGCTCTAAAAACTCAATAAATTCGACCAAAACTCGGGCGTTTCTAGCTACGAATCATGACAATTTCACGCCTAATCACATAGTATAAATGATAATTCATAGTATAAGTATAATTACATTGGTACAACTAAAAATGTATCATAACAATAGTGCACATCTCAGATACAATGGTATAACCCCTTGTGAATTGAAATTTATTTAATATTAAATTATTAAATATGTAGTGGATAAGTTAGGAGGGAGTTAAATGGATAACTTCTACGTGACTTTTAAGTCTCATATATATATATATATGAAAAAGGGAAAAAGATAAAAAAAAGTTTTATATCTTTCTTCTACAGTAATCAACATACGCAGAGAATTTTTCCTCTCCCAAAATATACAAAACACACATATACTAAACCAAAGGGCATTTATATTGTGAATTACGAAGCGGTTCGAGAATCAATTTAAGTAACCGTGTTCTGACAACGAGGATCACAGAGATTATACGTGGAATTCAATCGGCTCGATTCATTCCGCTGCAATTACGAGATTGGTCGTTCCAACTCCTTGATATGTGAATCGAAATCCAACATTGGTATCAGAGCCAATGTGTTGGATTCTCGTATATGAAAATCATGTATGATCCTGTGTGAGATTCATGTCTTATATGTGTTGTATGTTTTTCACTGTTTTAATTCGAATACGTATAAGTACTGTAGTCTGTATTTCTCAAATTTTTAATTTTTTGAAAAGGTGGAATTTGACTATGAATTTTTTACTGTATGTAGCATATATGATGATATTGATGTCTGCAAAGTTTCGGATTTTTTGGCCAAATCGCTTGGGAGAATTAAATTAGTCTTTGACAAAATACAGAAACTTTGACTGTAAATTACGAACTGTATATAATGAGTCGTGATTATTTATTTTTACTAGATTAAAGTACATTGAAAGAGGATTCTATTGATATAAAGTTCGTAAATTTTGGTCAAGTATTGAGTGAGTTATGACTTTTGCAAGTTTCGGTAATTTCTGGAATTTTCTTAAGAACAAAATTTTTTGATCCGAATTTTCGAAATAAAATTAAACAAATAGGATTTTTTTGTTGTTACTGGATGAATCTACGTTTCATAAGAATTCTATCCATGTATAGTTTGTTAATTTTGGATGAGAAACGAGTAAGATATGAATTTTTGAAATTTTTTCACGAATTGGGCCTTTTTTGCAAAGTTTCAGAAACTTTAAGGGTTTGTTTTTTAGAATTAGATGTTTACTAAGGCCAAAATACTATTTTCAAAAAGTTCATATAGGACCTGGTCAACAACGGTCAAACCGGACCGGATATGAAGAGCGGGGAGGGAGCTTTGATGTTGGCAACCATGGACGTAGAGAGAGAAACTAGAGAGAATTGAGAGATGAGAGGCTTGGGTTTTTTGAAAAGATATTTATGAATAGTAGAGAGAGAGAGAGAGATGAGAGCAGTGGGGATTGCAGGTTACTTTATGGTTGAAAAGATATCTAATCTATACTATATAAATAACTAGTGTTATACCCGCGGCTTCGCGGGCTTGTAATTATTTTTTTTCTTATGTTTGAATGTATAACATTTGAACGTATAGCACAAATTTATATTTGAAATACATTAACTTATCAAATGTTAAGGTTTGTTAATTTTACCTTTGGTTACATATTAAAAAATCATTACCCTCGTAAAAAAAAAAAAACCAACGACCAACCCACTAAAATTATAAATGTTAATAATAAAAAATCCATCACACGTTTTTTCAATTGCAATATAACTTATCTGAAAGGACCAAAACAACAAAACAACTGGAAACGTTGCTGATTTATAATCCAATTCAAAATGAAAAAAAATCACACATTCCGGAATATCTCTCTATAAACCACATTTGGAGTGATTTTCGAAGGTTTACCTTCTGAATCGAAACAAAGGATTTTTAAACTATTACTGCTCGTAACTCTAGACATTGCTACATACAACTGCCCATGTGTGAACACCGGCTTGGAAAGATAGAGACCAACTGTAGACAAAGACTGTCCCTAACTCTTATTTATCGTCATAGCAAAACAAAGAAGAATTGGAAATTGTCTTCTTGTAAAGTTCACAGACATTGTGTGGTCCGGATTAGTCAAATTCATTCTCGGAATGTAGACCTTGTTCCCAATATTTCTACCTAAAAAATTATGTTTCTAATCTATCACCAATATTATCTAAACTACATATTGATATGTATACAATAAGTCATACATTATAATTTATCACTAAATTAAGACATATACACAAAGAAGAAACACATTTTTTAGGAAATATATGGGTTTATACAAAAAGTATTAATTGTTTACTTAAAGAACATTAATTGATTAAAGTAAAGTGTATCTAAAATTAATTATAAAGTGGTCCATATATGAAATATTTTAATTCTAAAATATACTCAATAGTAATATTTTATGATTAAAATATGTAATACCACTATGAGGTTAATTATTTTTCTAATCTATCGCCATAATTTATCTGAATTGCGAATTGATATGTATACAATAAGTCATACCCTATAATTTATCATTAAATTAACTCACATACATAAGAAATAATTATTTTTTAGGGCATTATCTTATGGGTGTTTGTAAAATTAGGACACTATCTTTTAGAGTTTACAAATTTAGGAAACTATCTTCATGAGATTTTAAAATTAGAACACTATCTTTATAATCTTGCAAAATAAGGATCTTATCTTTTATGTTGGTAAAATTTAGGCCAATTTTTATAAAATTTAGGTCAAATAAATCCCGATTATGATATGTCCAGTTGGCTGTATTTTATAATATTTAGCCTGAATTGACTAAAATTAAAAGACAGTGTCCTAGTTTTGCAAGTTCGTAAAGATATTGTCTCAAATTTGCAAGTCGTAAAGTTAGTTTCCTAATTTTACAAACATTAATAAGGTAGAGTACAAAAATAACAAATTTCCTAACGAAGAGTAATAATTCTTTAGACAAAGTATAGAGTAAAAATGGTTCATACATGAACCATCGATTGATATTAATTAATTTCTATAAATAATATTAGTTGTTTCCACTTAAAAGTATTACTAATTTACATTGAAGAGTCTTAGTTGTTCGGTGAAAACAAACTAAAACTCTTCAGTGAAAACAACTAATACCCTTCAGTGAAAACATCTAATACTCTTTAGTGATAACAACAAATACCCTTTGATAATTCATATATGAATCAACTTCACTCTATACATACTCAATTATTTATTTAAAGAACATTAATTGGTTCATATATGAAATAAAATAATTATAAGACATATTCTCAATAGTAATATTCTATGATTAAAATATTTAATACAACATCGACGTTAATTACATTGTTTAAATATTCACATTTTAGAGAAAAAATCACAAATGATCCTCTAACTTTGTCTGAGTTTGTGAATAACTCTATAACTTTTGTATTTTAACAATTTTAGTCCTATTGGTATCAATTTTTGTCATTTTCATCGAAAAAATTCGAATTCAGCAAAAACAAAGTAATAAAGCAATAGTAAAATCCACATAAACACTAAATACCAATTATTGAAAAGTTATGGACTAAATTCTCTCCAAACAAACATCTATTATGACAAATTCTACCAAATTAGACCGGCACGAGCAAAGTAAAACTCTAATCACCAAAGATGACAATTTAACACTAAGTAATCATCAATGATTAGAGGTAAAAAAAAAATATAGCATATCAATTAATTACCGAATTTGGCCTTGGTAGGATTACAACTTTTACTTAAAATTGCATAATTATATACTTTAAATATACACTAAATATAAATTATTTAAGATAAATGAGTAAGACTACGACACAATAATTTTCACATAATTTTTAGTAATTAAATCTCGATCAAATAATGTAATGACATAATATTCTCCGTGTTACTTTCAAACATATAATTGAAAATGAATATATTCAAACTTGATCCTCTATAATGGTACAATTGCAGTTTAATCGTTCTTGAATAAACATGTGGTGGTACAATTTTAAGAGGATGTATTCCTCTATACTATTATTTTTAGGATTGTGTTTCTAGTATGGTAGCTACATGTATCTTTCATGTCGTACCAAAATGAAATTGAAATTGAGACAATATTCATATAATTCATGCATGGTCTCATTTTAGTACACTTTCGTATGTATGTGAATAAGGTTGGAAAATGACACTTTTTTTGTAAGTCCAGGCTATGACATTTTCTTATTTCAATAGAAGGAGTATTATTTGTTTCTTCAATTAAAACGGAGATAAACTCCTCTATGTTCTTGTAACATCTTATATTCATGCTTTGACAATTAATGCCCCCTAATTTCCACCTATCACACATAAAAACTCAAGAAAACAGACAAAAGTATAGGGCCTAAATTTTACGCTATTGAATATTTTACGGTATTCATTTTGAATTATGGATAATTTGATTTTTACTTAAAACACAGAGAACTTGATGTTAATTAAGAAATAATAACTAAATCGGTTTTTAACCAACAATGTCCACATTTATTTGAGAGAGAAATATTTGGTTGAAGGAATTAGAAGAAGATAACTCGTAAAGGAATTAGTTAGATTGATTTGAGAGATATGGGAATCTTAATTTATTTCAATAATTAATAAATTTATAAATATATTAACAATTAAAATTGAATAAATTGATGGCCAACTAAACCAATGATGATTTGGTGTTTAAGGTAATCAAAATAAAAATCTTATAGAGTTGGTTGTATATTTATCTCACATCATTTTCCATAAAATTTGTTAATACATCTCCTTTAGAAATATTATATAAATCAACAAAATATAATTAGAAAATTAATGTAATAGAATTACATGTGTTAATTATGCAAAAGTATCAACTTGTGTCAATTAGATTAGGAAATAAATTATACGCATATATTGTGCAATTATATTTATTTTATGAATCACAAGTAAATATTAAAATGATTAAAAGAAAGAAGGTGTACAAATGTATAATTCTTTTTAGGAGATTATAATCATTAAATACGTAGTCAACATATAATAATTAGGCAAAAATTTGTATGAGACCGTCTCATGATATGAGACCACACAAATTAATATCTACCTATATCAAAGTGTTAATGCGTCAATCCTCTAGTTACACCCATTCTCATTGTCTCATAAAAGACCTACTCTAAAAATTAAATTAATTTTAAGAAAAATCGTTCTAGATAGTAGCATTCTAATAATTTTCCGTACATAATGCTTTTAGATTAGACAAAGAATAGAGTGAAATTGGTTTATACATGAATCACTGAAGAGTATTAGTTGTTTTCATTGAAGAGTATTAGTTGTATTTACTGAAGAGTATTACTGATTTACACTAAAGAGTCTTAATTGTTCAGTGGCTATAATAATTCTTTAATATTAATAACAATATATTTATATTAATCTGATAGACCTTTTTAAAGACACAAGAGACTCAACATATACACACTAACTTATTTAAAGAACTATAATTTCGGTATTGTATTAACCCCTTAATTTTTTTTCGTATAATTAATTATAAATTTTATGCATAGTGATTAACCGCAATCAACACTAACTTATGATATGCAAGTTTCCATATTGTATTAGCTCCTATATATAACTTTATGCATTATAATTAACCGGCGCAATCAACATATAGTTATATTCACGTAATATGAGGCATTTTTTGTGCAAATTACATTAGGAAAAAAAATTATGCTTAAATTATAATGATCAAAAAATTAACTGTACATTAAATAGATTTCATCACTAATGCCTTGTTTTAATAATTTCCTTATTAGAATGGTCAGAAATTAATTGTACATTATTCTTTAAGTCAATTTTTATTTTTGCTAGTTAAAGCATATATGTATGTATGACAGTCACGATGAAGGTTTAGATTGTTGGAATAAATTTTTAACTATACCTATCATTCATTATTCTCAATTCTGGATATTAACTATATCGTCAATCAACAATGCATAATTTAGTCAATCTATTCATATAGTTGATGGATATATACATATACACGTAAACAAAATTAATAACCTTTTCAACTTATATACAGTTGATGAAGGTTTGCAAAATATAAAATCAATAGTACCCAAGATAATTTAATATACTTCTTTAATGAATAAAAATCAGTTTAAAAAATAATACAACTCCTTCGGTCAACCCACATCTATAATATATCCAACCAATAAAACAAAACATATTGCTAATGAATTCCTAACAATAATGGTAATTGATCCGGACGGTTTCAACTTACCAACCTAAAGTTCCTCAAATAATCAAAATAATAGCAACTACCATTTATATGCACGAAAAAGTCAACACTCTATAATAAATTACACAGAAAACACATCACTGTTATATCTACAATATAACGTTATTAATTATTCAAATTACCGTTCTTTATTATAATATTATAAAATATTAATATTAATATCAACGATAAAAAATATATAACAAATCACACAAGTTAATTCCTATAATCTCGTTTTTATATTAACATTTTCGATAATATAAAAATCTTTACTTAAGTATTTAAAGAAATTAGCCAACTCAATCTTAAAATTATGTGTATTTATAATGTTTTTTGTGGGGTTAAGATCAAATAATAAATAGTATACTTAAATAATATATACAACTAATATTTTAAGTTAATGTCCTACCTAATTTATATATATTAGGAATTTAATGAGATCTATATTGTATTAAAATATTAAATCACACTTCATAGAATTAGTTAATGTATCAATTAAATTAATATATCGATTGCTCTTTAAATTAATCATGTATTATTTAATTTTCATATTTTTGAAACTTGCATTGTATACGGGTGAAAAACTAAATCAATTATATTCGAAGAAAACACTAATGCAACTTTAGTCCATTATATAGAAATGGGTAACCGAATATTAATGAGGACATGTGACTGAAACAAACGACACAAAATCGGGATGGAAATGAGAGATAAATGAGCAATTTAATTTAATATCCGATCCAAAATTATAGGGATAGTCAACTCATCAATTAAAAAAAAAATTTAAAAACTACAATCAAATTTAAAACCACTCCATTTTTAACCTATGACCAATATTCCTACCAAAGTCCAACACTGAAAGCGCATTACAAAACATAGTGCATACTAAAGTCTGTGGCGCAAATCATCCAAACTGAATTACAAAAAAAATGGGTGTACTAAAGTATATCGCCGAAAACACGAAGATACGGATGAGACAAGTGAAATCTCAGCCATGCGCCTTTGAAAATTGCTGCGTCCAAAAGATAACGATACGGAGCGGACACGTAAAATATCAGTCACAAATAATTGGCAACAGAGTCAACACCTACAAAAAATACACAAACCACAAAAAGTAGTGAATAAATCACACGATAAAAAAAACATCGAAAGAAATACACACACGATATAGGAAAAATATTGATAGAGGAGAGAGTTACAATATCATCTACAACATCACCTATAACCGAAGAAAAAAAAAAGGCAGCGGTCGCCATAGCATTCCAATGACAAAAAGATGAGATGATGAAATGTTGTAGGGAAAATAGCACAATATATAGACCAAGAAAATGGAAAACTAACGGACCAGATTAGATCACGAGATCGGACGGACAAAAATTACACAAAATGCATGGAATAAGGAGAAAAAAGTTTTTTTTTTTAAAAGCACAAGACTTTGCCACATAGGACAAATCACACTTGTCTTTATAGTATGGTAGGACTAGTTATATCCCCGCGAATTTCGCGGGATTTATATAAAATTTGTTAATTTTTTTAATTAATATAAAAATTAATGATTTAATAATTATATATATATATATATTATTTAATTATCTATTGAATTGTTAAAATATAGATTAAATTAAAGTATTTAAATGGAAGATTAAGTGTATATTATTCACAAATTTTATAAATTGTAAAATCTACTTATTTTTTATATATTGAAATAAATATAAAACTAAGAATAAAAAATGGAGGAATTTTATATTTATTAATTGCAAGTGTGGTACACATGAAAAAAAGACATTGTCATGCTTGATAAAAAAAAAAAGAATTGGAAGATTTATTCTATAATAAGCCCAATAAAGATCAAGATTTAAAAACATGTCTCATAATTTCAATCTACAATTGTAGCTCTAAATGCATGTTTTATGACTTGCTTAAATTTCTCAAAATAATAAATTACTCTTGAGCCAAAAGTTTGATATAAAATCCATTATATTTTATATATGAATATGAGATATAAAATCAAGTATAACCTCTCACTTCTGGACTTGGTTGAAGTTCCATGTGAATAAAAATCAAACATACCTCGTTTCACCAAAAATTCTACACAAATTAATATGTAAATTCAACTTTTATATTTTCCATCATGGAGTGTATATAAAGTGAAATTGGTTCATACATGAACCACTTTGCAATATTTATCAGTATAACAACTAATACTCTTTAGCGTAACCAACTAATACATTTTAGCTGTTTTATACATTTTTTCCTTGGCGGATGGATATGATGTATAGTAACTTTCAACGTCATATATACATTGATGGATATGATGCATGCTTAATATATTTTCTATATTAGTAGTTTAATGAATATAATGCATATATTAATTCAATGACTCACTTTTATAAAAGTAAAAAATTTATTCAGGTGACTGGAAAAGTACTTTTAAATTAATAAATTATTAATCTATAGATAAATTAATACTTTCTCTAAAATAATAAATTCTCTCGATCTCAACCTTATTAATTTATAGAGGTTTTACCGTAGTTAATTCTAATTTCTAATGTTTCAGTTTCACAAAATTTATATTTCATTCACAAAAATTAGGACCATTTCAATATCAATTAACCATTAATTTACATCAATATACCATCATCTTCAAATTTACAGCACAATTGACATCGTGAAATAGGTAATATGTGATTACAACTGCCTTTGAGTCATTCACTGACAATCCTGGGTCCAAATAATTAATCCAGAAAAAAAAGGAAATCAATAATTGATATTAATTGTACTTGTATGTGTATTGATAAACATAATCGGACTATATTAGGTAACTATATTTTACCTTTACTACAAAATTATATTGAAATGTATACGTATATTTATGTCTTTACGAAATTATACATCTAAACTTGCAATTTAGGGTGGAAAGAATTTTATTACCTTACTACAATAATAATAGATTATTTTCATTACTCAATAACTTCAATATTGACGGTTAATTAGGAGATACTAATTTTACGCCATTATATGTACTAATTTTAAGCTAAAATTGACCCCATGAAAAAATAATCCTCAACAAATTTTAAAGGGCCTTTTAACTGATCATCCTCCTAATACTACTAATTTGATTCAATACATCCTCCTAATACTACTAATTTGATTCAATTCCAAATATATCGACTATTACTACATAATTAATCTGATGACACATAAATACCATAATTCATGCTATAAATATGGAACCTAAATGTGCATCATGGTTGATATTAATAATAATAATAATAATAAATACAATTGTTACATTCACCATCTTAATAAAAAATAATCTCTAATTATGAACCAAAAATTAGCAATAATTAACGCAAATAATAAAACATTACCAAGGATAGCACACGTCCTCCAATAATTGCCCATCAAGACTAATTCATAACTCAGTGCCTAAATATACATTACCAATAAAATTGGAATTATCCACGGCAAAATAAATAGACAAATAGAAAAAAAAACCAAGTATGAATCTCGTCAAAATTATGATAAGGCATAGATATAAACAATACCCATAATGATCAATTATGAATACCAAACAATTAAAATTTGAAAAAACCAAAAAAAAAGAAAAAAAAAACCAACACAAATAAGAAAATTCTCTACTAACAATTTAGAAAAATATGGAATTTTATTAAATACCACCACCAAGTATATATCATTAGGAGAAAATTATGTTGCAACACAGTTGAGGAGGTCACATAATTATAGGAGACATTTGATCAATTTATAAATTTACTAAGTTAATATTTTCCTCAAACCATGTGATTGACCGGGTTGTGTAACTCAATGAGATATAAATTTTAAAATTCAATAGATAAAATCCAAAAAGAAAAAAATTAGCATATGAAACCGTCGAAACACTATCAAAATGGGAAACTTGTATATACGATGGCCGAATAGAATTACAGTGATCGAAATAAACCTCACACTAAATATTCTTTAAATTAAAATAGGCTCATGCCCAAGACTACAAAGTTTCGAAATCCACAATAATGGAAATAAGACATAATAATCGAAACTGACTGGTGGACTACAATAGGCGTGTGCCTAAGATTACAAAGATTCGACATCTATAATAATATAGTTAAGGCATAATCCTAGAGACCGATTGGCAACGAAACACAAAATCCTCAGATAATCCGAGCAACAGACGCCCCAAAGAATAGAATCTGATCAAAAAAAAAAAAAAAAAAAAGAAAAAAAAAAGGAGAAAATGAAATTAGTGCGGTTAGTACGTACATAAAACATCACCATCAATACAAAAGAAATGACCATGTACCCGAACAAATTCAATTGAAAAAAAAAGCATGAACAATGAGAAAACGGGCATTAATATTGAGAATTCATCGCAAAACAGAACAAACCGTCGATGAAAAAACCTGCATCAAGCGAAAAAATATTAAAATATCAAGTATTAACAATACTACTATGCCAAACACAAGCCAACAAGCGTAATAACAACATGGATGTGAGACGAGGAGCAGAAGAATTGAGGGGCTTGAAAATGTGAAGAGAGAGTAACGAAGGCAATGAAAATTGGTGAGGGATCGTAGGAATTTATAGAGAACAAAAAATAAAAATAACGATCGGGATTAAAGATTAAAAAACAATGGCCAAGATCAAACGTAAATATTTGAAAAAATGAGAATAAAGGGATTTGAAGAAGGAGTCCAAAGACACATGCCACATAGGCAATAAATACTTCCTCAATATTAAAGTATGGATTGCCAGCACATGTACTCACTTATTATAAAATGTAGTGTACTGCATTTGGTCATTTTGGAGGGAGTCTATTGTATTTTTCTTAGATACATGTACTCTAGTGTAATTATCTCTAAACTTTTAAACAATTTATAAACTATTTTAAAGAGCTTATAAGCCCAAAACCCCTCCAAATCAAACGTCTTAACTATGAAAAAAAAAGAGAGAAAATTGAACTCTCATAAATACTTTAAAAGACAAAACTAAAATGAGTGTGTGAGCTATATTTTACACATTGACATGCGAGAGTTATTTTAGTAGGATTGAGTTTATAATAATTTTAAGTTGATATGTTATCATTTATCATTTTTATATATTAATACGATGATATTGAAAATTGACCATTAAAAAGATTTGGTTGTAATTTCTACAATTTTTTTAGCTAGTTTAGCGATTTAACTAAATCTTGGGAGGAGTAGAGGTAATTATTACTCCCTCCATCCAATATTAGAAGTCATATTTTTTCTGCTGTTATTTTCTATATCATAAATTGAAGGAGATTATGAGGTATTGTGAGACTCATTTATGAATAAAGTGATTGTTTATTAAAAATATGATACTTATATTTTTCATAAACGATAATTTTATTGATAAATAGACCTCACAATACCTCTTAAGATCCTTCAATTTATGACAAAAATAACAGTAAAAAACAAAACTACTAATATTGATATGAGGGAGTAGTTTACACATATTTAAAAAGTGAAAATACCATAAAGAGTAGTTTTAGTGTGCACTTGAGCGTATGCTATGCACTTGAATTGAAAAAAAACACCTCAACCAGAAATCAGCAATACCCCAAGAAGTAATCAATAATACCCCAAGAATACATCAGTAATACCACAAGAAGGTATCAGTAATACCCTGAATTGAACGCAAAATACTAGCTTGACTAGTAGTCACCCCACAAGAGCATGAGATCACTGTAGTATGGGCGAATATAGGGACCAAGTAGTATCGAACCCAAGGAAAAGTTTGTATGCGAATAAATCCCTGAAAATGTACGTCTCGTAGCTAATATGAATGCAATGTTTGGTTTATGCTAATGATCCTAATTATTTTCTACTAATTATATGCTAATAATGAAATTAAAACTATACTAACTTTAGTTGAATG
The DNA here is from genome assembly GCA_947034835.1 of Ballota nigra. NCBI lineage: Eukaryota > Viridiplantae > Streptophyta > Magnoliopsida > Lamiales > Lamiaceae > Ballota > Ballota nigra. The sequence continues at coordinate 32,156,840 of OX344730.1, forward strand.
CAGATATGAGATGGTGATGCTCGGGATATAAATTTCTATGTATACTAACGGAGTTGGTATGGTTACTAAAATAATTGTGATGTGCAAGTTATAATCCTAAGTATACTAAAATTAGGCAATCAACTTCCCTAATCTAGTACAAGATTGAAAGACTAAAAACTCAAGAATTAACCCTAATATCTCATCCTATCAACCTACTTCACTAATCCAATAATTAGATTATACGGATTGTACTTAATTATTGAGACCCTAATTCAACTAAGGTGGTGCGGCCGTCCTCCCTAGATAAACCGGTAAATTATAAACCTCTTCAAAAACCCTCTCCTTAAGCCTATTCATTATTAAAGAGTGATGTGGTCGTGATCCTTAACCCCTCGATTACACGAGGTATGCTAAGAATTAATTCAATCTAAGAATTCGTATGCTAAAAACCTCGATTACACGATGAAAAACCTTGCTAAAACTCTCAAAACTCCTTCTCAAGCTCTTTCCATTTGAAAATCGAGTCTAGATATGTAATGATATGAATCTCCCCGTGAAAATATGCTTGGAAGGGTATATATAGGCATTGGACCGAACCTGGGCAAAAAGGGCCGAAACACTCGACCTCTTCCATCGCTTGAGCGCCACCTTCTTCTAGAACACAACCAGCGCTCGACCACTTCTTGCTCGAGCGCCTAGCGCTCGAGCTCTGCTCACTCGAGCGCTCCATTCCTCCAGCGTGACACGGGCGCACGAGCACTAGCCACTCGAGCACCTAGCGCTCGATCTAGGTCGTACTCGAGTGTTTTTGTCTTCCAGTGCGCCTGAGACGCTCGAGCCCACGTGCTCGAGCACTTGGTGCTCGAGTGCCTCCTCCTTTTGAGCCAAGTGACAGTTTTCTTCGCATGAACTAATACTTTTCGTATTTTTTCAATATCTTCTCATCCGGGAGTCCGTTTGAGTCGATTCAAAGTCCCAAGAACTCCATTTTTCGCCCTCTTTCCTAATATGATCATCAAAGAGATAAATTTATAAGTTTATAATAATGATACTCAAACGACTCTAAATACTCATCAAATACGCTCAAAACATGGACTAATTAGGCTACAAAACCTCACAATTTCACGCCTAATCATACCCCAACTATAAAAAAATACATAGCTTGGTGTGTTTGTGTGTATTTTGAAAAAAATCAAAATTGAAGTCAAAATTGAAGTAAAAAATGAGTTTAAAATTCAAGTGCATCCTATGCATTTGGATGCACCCCAAAATTTGTCTACCACTAAATACCCATTTTTAACTTCCAAAAATTTATTTTACCCACATCATCTTAAAAAAATCTCTTATATCCAATTCATATTATAAGACCAAAATACCCCTACAATATGGGTATAAAAGCGTTAACAAACTTGAGTTGGATCCCACCACACCTCATACCCACCCCTCCACCCCATCTCCCTTCTCATCACTTAAACTTTAACAAATAACTATTCAATTAAAACTACTAATATTTAACATCACAACTTAAATATTATATATATATATATATATATATATATTTTAATGTATTATTTGCATTAAATTCAATTAGATATTTTTTAATATTTATTAATATGCACTATACATTAAAATATGTTAAAAGAAATAATGCATACATACACACAAATATACAATAAAAATATTATAATTAATAATATGTTATTAATTAATATTGTAAGTTAATATTTGGTATTATGTACTATTTATTAAAGTTTAATTGATATAAAGGTAAGGTAGAGGTGTTAGGGGGCCATTAATATGATAGGGGTGAGTAAATGATGATGTTGTGGGTCATATGGGTAAAAAAAATTATTTGAAATTAAAAATTGAAGGTGTGCCGTGTGTGTAATGTGTAAATGTTGTAATGAATGTTAAAACAATTATTAGAACAAGCTGAAAAACAGAGTGTAAAACGTGTAAACAACGGAAGACTAAAAACACACTATTGCAAGATGGAATACTTTTTAACACAAACTATATAAAATAGCTTGTGTTAGCCTTACAGCGAAACATTCACTATGATAAGATTAGTGATACAAAAGTGTGTGGAGATTTAAATCGTTCACAATGGAAACAAGACTCGATATCACCTATCAAATCTAAATTGGATAAGTGCATAACACTATACACCATCAAAGTCGATCTCACTCTAAATCGAGGATCTTTCTATCTAAAGATATAGGATTGATCACAAGTTATGTGAGATGTACTAAACTTCTTGTTGGGAAAAATAAGGGTGCCCGGAATCTATTCGGGATGAAGTTTAAATACGAATTTAAATACAATTATTACTATCATGAATTAATCCTAATTAATTCAAATAATAATTCCAACAACCAATTTAACATCATGCATGTTGAATTAATTCACATATGATCTATGGCGGAATAAACAAGAAAATATGTGACTTACGTACCTCTCGTAGAACTTGGCCTTTGAATAAAACAGGACAAACACATACGCGCTTTATCAACCCAAAAGCCTTCTCAAGTATTCCCTTTCGCCTTATTCGATCACCGGTGGGAGATGCTTTCGAATAATTTAAATAACTAAGGAAAAAGAAAAATATCTATGCTCTTGATTTTTCCAACACATGGAATTATGTACTTGGGGATGAAATAATCATCCCCTATTTATAGAGGGTAATGGCCGAAAATATGAGGAGATATGGGCTTGGAAAAAATATTTTCTTAGTCTCTAAGAAATCTTGAATATATCTCATATATTCTTTTCTCCATAATAAAATATTCCACAAAAATCTCACTCTTATTTTCATGCCCACATTGATCGAAAATTATAGAGAGAATATCCAAGATTTTGATCTTCTTGAATATATGAGATAATCTTGTATTCCAAGAATACTTATCTTCCATAATATCTTTCCAAGAAAATCAACAAAATCTTTTCTCAATCTATATTCCCTATTTTCGAAAAATACTAGAAAAATCAGCATTCCTATTTTCTTTTTATTTTAATCACATTATCATTATTGGGCTACTTAATGGGCTACTTGAGGGGCCTTTAAGGAGAATTAAGATTGGACCTCCTAATGGATTTCTGAATTTCAATATTGAGCCCCAATATAATTCAATCCATTAATATTAATTATTACCACTAATAAATTAATATTGCACGATCCA